>CM056743.1:55928003-57145305 GCA_029851415.1 Eretmocerus hayati
TAGGCAAAGACCGACCGATAGCTTACACATCGAGAGTCTTAAATGACGCCGAGAGAAGATACTCTACATACGAGCGCGAAGGGCTTGCTATGGTGCACACGGTACGTCATTTCAGACACTATCTGATCGGCAGGAAGTTTACCATAGTGACCGACCACAAACCATTGGTTTGGTTCCAAAATTCGAAAGACCCCAATTCTAGAATCACGCGCTGGCGTGTTAAGATGTCAGAGTTTGAATATGAAATCATTTATAAAGCCGGAAAAACTAACGTTAACGCTGATGCCTTGTCAAGGAACCCCGTGGAACAAGACTGCAATCGCATATTCCCTATAGAGACTCGAACCAGAACTGGGAAGTTGGACAGACCTAATTACAGCGAGGCCCGGCCGAAAGCTCCGAAACGTGACAAACCTGAAAAATCAGAGACGTCAAAGCCGAAAAAGACGAACGCGACATCTGAAAGCGCTTTCGAGGTAGAAGGCCGAATGGTTGATGTCCCATGCGACGTCGGGAGCGAACCAACCCCAGAACCATCCCCGGACACCCCAATAGGAAATTCTGAAACTGTAGGTATACAAACCGACGAAGGGTCACGGCCCTCGATCACACTTGACGATCAGGGCGAAGCGTTAGAAGGGATTGACCTCGAGCCCAAAGAGAAACGTGTCGTAGGTAAAATCTTTATTGAAACAAGGGAAAAGATGTTCATGAGAAAGGACAATTATATGTACTTTGTCAGCACCAACGGTGATCCATGTGACACTGGGTCTCGTGAACTGCAAGAAAGAGATATTTTACCTAAATTTTCTAAATTAGAAGTGGGTACGGTAAAATCAATTCGCCACAACAATAGATATCACTTGGTCATCCCTATCAGAGGAAGAGACAAAGACGCGTTGAGTAATATTGATTCAAATTTAACCACAGGATTCAAGGGTCTGAGAGTTATCGTCGAGGAAGAAAAATTGAGATCCATAAGCGTCGCTAAAAGTGTTTATATAGAGAACATTCCATGGCATGATGTCATGATTAAATTGAGAAATTCGTTACGAGGAATCGATGTGAAAATAATCATCTGTAAGGGGGTAGTTGAGTACCCCAAGGTAGAAGACAGGGATGCTCTTATTGAACAATATCACAGCTCGGCCACCGGAGGTCATAAGGGAGTCAATAAAACCTATAAACGGCTACGACAGGCTTACAACTGGGAAAATATGAAATTGGAAATACAGCAATTCATCCGGCGCTGTTTATCGTGCCAATTAAAGAAGTTAGTTAGAGTTAAGACCAAAAATCCCATGGTAATTACAGACACGCCTACAGCGGCATTCCAAAAAATTGCGATGGACATTGTTGGGCCATTCCCGAGGACGAGAAACGGTCATGACAATATTCTGACGATTCAATGTTTATTAACTAAATATTCCATGGCTATCGCCCTGCCCGATGCGACAGCGAGATCAGTAGCTGATGCTCTAATTAAGAGATTTATCTGTACCTTCGGCGCGCCCAAAGCAATTCTGACCGACCAAGGAACAAACTTTCTCAGCAACTTAATGAAAAGGATAGCGAAGAAATTCCGTATTAAACAATTCAGAACTACCGCGTTCCATCCTCAATCGAACGGATCTTTAGAAAGATCACACCACGTGCTGGGTGAATACCTGAAATCCTTCATCAACAAAGATGAGGAATGGGATGATTGGTTAGATCTCGCTTCGTACTCCTATAACGTTAATTTTCACGAATCTTTGGGGTACACGCCTTTCGAACTCGTATTTGGACGGTTAGCTAGGGCACCCTCTAGTGATCCCCTAGAACCCGAAGATATGCTTCCCACCTACGAAAATTATTTGATTGACTTAGCGACCAGGATCCATGAGATACAAGGACTAGCAAGGTTGAAACTTGTCGAGTCCAAATGGCGGACCAAGTACTTTCATGATAAAAGAATCACTCCACGGAATTTCCGTATAGGGGACACTGTCTGGCTCCTAAAAGGGGGGAAAATCCACAAATTTGCCGATCAATATGAAGGCCCATACCTGATCATAGATATGATTAAAAAAGATAATGCCAAGATCCAATTAGTTAGAGATAGAAATAGAACTAAGATTGTGCATGTCAATAGATTAAGAATCTCATACATTGGTGATGACGAAGATATATGAATGACAAGAAACATTATGTTTGCAGAGATCACTTGAGAAATATTCAACTGGAATAAATTTTGAACCAATTACACTTCTACATCAAGGAAAACTCGACAAGGTGAATATAAACATACTCTCAACCATCACATCCGAAACTTTCTACATTTGCCACACACAGACACACAAATGGATCCTGACCTCGACTGACGTTAACGTAACAAAACTTACGACCTCCATGAAAATAACGATCTACAGACTTTAGAGTATCATCGATTGCGTATCTATCTAGGTGTCAAATTTTATTTTCAGACTAGGAATGGCACTTTTTGATGACCTAGATCAAGGGCTAATTTATCAGGATGGTTGGACCCGCGTGTTGGGAGGAGTAGATTCGATCGAAGGAATCGAGGAGGTACCCCTGCTACCATTTGTAACTAGATTAGATTTAATGAGGTTAGCAGTGACCAGAGGAATGATCAATATTTTTAGAGACCTAATACTTTATTGTACTGAACTAGATTCGGATGCGGTTATAGGATTGATCGATCACGCTTGCTTGAGCGTGAGATACGAATTCTTAGATATCATCGCACAAGCAGTTACTCACATAGAACCCCACAATGGTGACCATATGCTGGGACTCCTCATATCCTTCGGGTTTGTTGATGTGAGCGATGGCAGTACCCCATTGACCTTTGCAGTGTCGAAAGGAGTCTTCTCCTTCGTCGACTTCCTTTTGTCTAGGGGTCTTGATGTAAATGAAAGAGACCGAATGGGAATGAGCCCATTACGGGCTGCGTTGTGTTATAACAGACCTCAGTTGGCCAACAGATTGGTCGAAATGTATGATGCCAATGTAACTGAACAAACAGTAGAAGATCTGGAACCCCTTATCTATGAGGTTCTTGAACACCCTTCTGAAATCGAGCTGATTAAACTATTCGTCCTCAGAGGATGTGATTTATCCCAACCGGATTCGAATGGAAACTACCCCATCCATTATCTAGCCCGCTGCAACGCCGAAGGAACACGTGAACTATTCCCTCTCCTTGCCAAAACCGGCACTAATTTCGCTAACAGTGCAAACAAGCATGGAGCAACTCCTCTCCAATTTGCAGTCTGGAACGATAATTTGGAATTGATCGAGTTGCTAGAGAAATACGGTTCTATCAAATTGAAAAAGGATTTTAAGATGGTTTGGCATTGGTCTATAATGTATGACGCGACTCAAGTATTCAAATACATGATCAGAAGAGGATACGATCCTAGAGAAGCTGTTTATGAAAACATCACGCTTGGTGAAAGAGCTTATTTGCACCCGAATCCATCATTCCTCCACTATACACTCATGAAGAAAGCTTCCCCATACCACTTGAGGACGTTCCGGGTAGCAGATTTGGAGCTCGAAAATCCACTCACCGACCACGTGCTTCTCTACTTGATTGAGGGAAGTAGGATGTGCATCTTCACGCACGAAATTAGTTTAGAGGGAGCAACCGATCAGATAGTCGATAAATACAAGTGCCTGATCGAAAGAACTGACGGATTCATGTGGGACGTCCACAAGCTAGCAAAGATTTGTGACAAACCCCATGAGAACTGGATGGGAACTCATGCCAGGGATACCTGGTTGGATGTCTCGAACAAATACAAACAAGAGGATTTGTCAATCATTACGGTTGAATTTGACGAAATGAAGAGATGGAGAAGAGCCAGGATGGAATTAGAAGAGGTGGGTAGACACTTATCCCCGGAAACCCGGAATCTCATCACCCACTATCGTTCGTGTACGGTGTCGGACCGGGAAAAAGAAATAGAATGGGTACGCGAGTCGGGATCAACTATACGGCACAATCCATCTAACGCTCTAGAACGATCTTCACAGAAGGGACAGATTCAGCTATTACAACTTATCCCTACGACTCCTCACAATCTAGACCCTAGATCAGACTAAACAAATGCAAATATATGAATTACCAGGATTCAAACGACTCGCACATACACACTATGATATGCGTAAGGATTAGTTAGAACATCTAAGCTAAGAGTACAATCTCGTTCCAGTTTCACATCAACAAAATGGAGTCCGAACGGGGATATTTCCTGGAAATTCAGAAAAGAATGGCAACGGGGAATGACGACCCCAACATAGTCGATCTGGAAAAGTTCAAGACTCTCACAATGAGGATGCAGATCGTGGAAGCTGCAATATTCTATGGAACTGAAGAAATTCTGAAAAAGGTATTGTACTTCGCTCAGAATTTTCCCGATGGATCGGTGACCGCCCTAATCCAGGTAGCGATCCGCACCCATAACCCTGACATCATCCGTCATATGGTGGATTCGTTGCGGAAGAATTTCCAACCATGGAGAGGGGATCTCGTTACTGGATTCCTGCTTCATTACAAAATAATCTCTACAGCAAATGGGTTCACACCATTGACCTCCGCCGTTAAATCAGGCAACGCATGGGTAGTCGAATACCTCATCCAAACAGGTCACAGGGTGAACCAAAGAGACCAAAACGACTGCACCCCTTTGAGAACCGCGATACGAGAGAAAAACAAGAAGATGATGTGTTTTTTACTGAACAATAGAGCAAATTCAAGAGAAATTGAAACCCGACATCAAGATCCCCTTGTATATGAGGCTCTCCGCCACGATCAAGAGGCCAGTTTAATCGACATGTTGGTCAGCAGCGGAGCTGACGTTACTCGCCCGAGTAGGAGTGGGTACTACCCTCTGCATCATACCCCCCTCGTCAATGAGGAGTCTCGACATCTGTTTGTATGGAGAATGATCGCCCAAGGAGCGAGTCTGGCAGAAAAAAATTGGGGAGGCGAAACGCCACTGATGACTGCTATTAATTTTGATCAAGTGGACACCATAAAGATTTTTCAATTGCACGGATTGCAACTGGAAGATCACTGGAAAGAAGCAATGCACCATGCTGTAAAGAACGATGCCGGGAGGGTGTTCATATATTTGATAAAATGTGGGTATCAGGCTTCGGAGGCAATAATCCGAGGTGTTACATTAGGAGAGTGCGCTTACAGAAATGGGCGGTGCACTTATTTTATGTATTGTTTGATAAAAAAGGCTACCCCATACCATCTGCCAAATTTCAGAGGAACAGGAATAGACCATAGACACAGATTAACCAAATTCGTGTGGGGTTACCTAATAGAAGCGGTGAAGGCCAGAGTACTCGACCGCGAACCAAGACTTAACAATATCCACAGAGTGCCCTTCGAGAGTGTCAAACATAACGAGGACGTGTTATACCTGATGGCCCTCACTGTACGTGCGCAAAGAATAATGTCACGAGCAAAGGAAGGTTGGAGAGAAGTTCAACCCGAATGGAAGGAACTAGAACAACTCTTATGTGACGAGTTGCGCCAATTCCTACGGGCAGAACTTGACCCTATTATGTTAAAGACAAGAGTAGCGGATGATATTTTCTATGTGGGCAGGCATCTGCCTTATTTGGTACGGAAGAAATTGTTCGGATATCGGACCATCAACATATCAATAGCCGAAGCCGAGGTACTTTGGGAATCCCCTAAAGAATGGGAGAAAAAGAAGGAAAAACAACGAGGTTAAAGAAAATATCCCTGAATTTGTCGCGAGATCGATCAGTATATGTGTGTGTCGATGATTTATCATATCCACATGCAGATAAGGTGGCATAAATTATATCATTGACCGCCGAAACTACGTGCCCTGACTACATAGATGTACAAATAGATGTATTTTTGACCCCTTTTTGTTTTCGGATATTATGTCAACATAATCATTATCGCATTAGGAGCTGTAAGTTACGCAATCGTATCATATAATTTGTACTCGGAAATTAGGATATAGGGTAGTTGACTCCCCGCGAGAAGGAATAAAAGGGTTGCATGAATGCCAAATCACTCACAATTGAGAATATCTACTGATAGGTAGTCAAAATTCATGTCCGGACGGTATATTTGCACCCAACAATTTGAGACGAATTGACTACACACCCTCTCAACTCAATCTCTGAAGTCGAAACATTCTAACATAGACCTACTGTTACAGAAAAACAATGGCACGATCGCTCAACCAGAGTTGGGTTGCCATCCTGGGGACGAAAATAGGATGTGACGAGGATTGCGAGATTAAGAAAGCTGTGAGATACGCGAGACTGGATGTCGTCAAACGAATCATATCAAGAGACGCTAATGCTCTGAATAGGAAGAATTTCAAAACGTTGCTCGGTTTAGCAGTAAGAAACCAGGATTACGCAATGTGCAAGTTGTTGATAACCGCCGCACCAGAACTCCGTTCACAAAATTTTGTGTATCTCTGTTGGTGTTTAATGCACGAAGGAATGAACGGAACCATGGAATTGTTAGTGAATAAAGGGATCGATGTTAACGCCCAAGGAGCAACAGGAGGAACGATATTGCATGTAGCTTGCAAGCACGATCGGTACTACTTGGTGAAACTCCTCATTGAGAGAGGAGCCGACGTAAACATAGCAGACGATTGGGGAGCAACGCCTTTCCTCGAGGCTGCCGGTTCTGGAAATTTCGATATAGTTCAGTTATTACTGAGTCACGGAGCAGACATAAACGTGACTGATCACATGGAGAGGAACGCTCTCCATTACTTGTGTTACTTTTCGAGAGAAGATAGCGTGAAAGTTGCTCGCTTATTGCTGAGTTTGGATTTCGGACTAGAAACACTAGATAGGCTGAAAAACTCCCCTTCACAGTTGGCAATTGTTACATCAAAGAGGAAAATCCCTGAATTTCTTATTGAAAACGGTGCTAACGTAAACTCCAGGAATGTTAATGGCGAAACTCCTCTCATGGGTTGCGTCGAGCACCTCGATCCCTCATTCGCAAAATATCTCATTAAGCAAGGAGCAAGGTTGAATGAAGTCCGCGACGACAATATGAGTTGCTTGCACATAGCTTTCAATCTCAGACTGCCAAACCAAATCAGGGCCTTATTGAGTCATGGGGCGAAGCTTTACCCCAATGAATATTACATTGTGCCGTTCTTCTACCTATGTCCGGTTCTTATCCCGGAAGTTCATTGGATAGTTCAAGAAATGGTCCGATTGGAGACCATGGGGGGTTATGTGTGCCTTGTGGATAAAGATCTCGTCTTGTCCGAGCCCGAATCTAAATCCCATTACGACCTCTTTGTAGAAGAATTGGAGCTAACGAAAAGAGTAGAAACAACCTCCTATTATACCTTATATGATAGCTTCAAACGGTCCGAGAATTTTACTGCCAACTTGCTCAAAGATAAGAGAATAATCAGGAAATTAGAAAATATGGACATGGCAACGAAATTCCCACTTTGGCACCGAGTAATTATCAACAAACTGGTAGCATGTCTGAAACTACGCGAAGTGATGGAATATAGGGAAAGGGAGTTGATAGGAGCCCTCTACCATGTCCTCCCTATCTCCGCCATTGAAAGAATTGCATATTTCCTTCAGAAGTACGAATAATAGTTACTCAAAAGCATGCTCTTTTTCCAATTTTCAGACAGCTTAACGATGAAACTTGCCTACATAATGTTCTTATTCTTCGAGTATGTGTTGAGCAATCAATCGGATATGGGATACAAGCTCAATCGAATAAACCGTAACCCGGGGTTGTATTATGAACAACTCCAAAATCTAAGACTCTTCGAAAGCAGCTGGAAAATAGTCGTGATTATCAACATGAAAATGATCGACTCGAACACTGGCACGTATCAAGGGATTCTGCAACGAATTCAAGAAGAGTATTATGGAGATTATCACCAGTGTACGCATTCGTTCGATAAAATTGCAGATTTAATCTATAAAATGGAACAGAATCAGGCACACACGAGAGATGTCTACGAAAGTTTTGAACGGATGATAGAGTCCATGCCAACAGCAACAAAAAAATTCTATAATCAGAAAATCCGAAATTTTCTCGAGGATGAAAATGAGTTCTTACAGATGGAACAAAACCGGACTGTTCTTTTCGCATCGCATTTAGGAACATTGAAAGGGCGTATCGCAAAGAATCATAATCAAACTACTCATTTTTTCTCTCAACTACGAACCCTGCTGAACGATTCGTACAAAGTTGAAAAATGCGATAACTTCACATTTCTGACCGAACAAATATTCGTCAGAATGAGTGAGGGATTGAACCTTTCTGATGCGGTCTGCGATAGGATTATCGACATAATTTTCGCCCTAAAGAATAACCGGTTACACCCTAGCTTAATTTCTGACGAACAAATGTCTAAGTTGACGACTCAAATCAATGATCTAGCCGAACCTTACGAATTCCCGATTTCAAAGAATATTACTCAAACTGATAGACTTAATGACCTGATGCAAATACAAGCTGGTAATGTTGGATCGCAATTCATTCTTGAGATGGAGGTTCCACTCGTGTCCCCCACGAAATTCGAATTCTATCATATTTATCCGCTCATGTCGATTCAATTCATAGATCATAAACAACTTACCACTTTCGTTCGACCCAAACGAGAATTCATAGGAATAAATGCTAACGGCACTTTCTACAGCCTCGACAGGAAGGATGTAGATAAGTGTAAGAAATTCAAGGAATATACCTCTTGCTTCATAGATCACCCAATCATAACTTCAAAGAAAGAATTCTATTGCGATTACTCGATGCTCAAGTTCCCGAGCGAAAGTGTATACCACTACTGCGACATACGGGTCACCGTCAATAATACTCCACACTTCGCTAAAATAGACGCGGATTATGACTGGATTTACACCATACCAGTCATTGACAGTCTCATATTGTCGTGCAAGGGGTGGAATAGAACCTCCCAAGTTGTATTGGATGGAACAGGTTTTTTGAAACTGGGCCTCTTTTGCCGGGCAGTCGCGAATTCCTATCGGCTCATTGCAAGAGTTGGACCCCGAAACACGCATAAAATAATCGTTCCAGACGTGTCACTGAATTTAAGAAAATTGATCTCTAAAGACATCCAAACACGCATCCACAAGAAATTGAATGAGTCTAGCCTGTCTAATAAATCCTGGGAAGGCCAATCATTATGGGCCGTGGAAGCGGAAATATCAACCGAAATCGAAAACGAAAGAGATTATCAAATGGTCCTGAATCTAACGCTCACGTCATTAGTATATGTTTTCATCACGAGCTCATTAATTTTGGGAATAATAACGGCCGCCTACTGGATTAGACAAGGACGTCTGAACGCATTGAGACATGGTACTTGTCAGACGGGGCCTCTTCAATATTTGAATAGAGCGAGCGTTCATGTTCCCACCGACGAAGTGTTTTATCAATTTTATTATGATAATAGGAGGGCCACAATAAGTGAACAGCCATTTTATAATGTATCCAAAAGAGAACCAGAGAATGAACAGGTGCAAACTTGTGAACAAAATGAAACTGTTCTTCAGGACGAATTTGGATATGACGAGCCCAGGAGGCTCACAATTTCGCGAGGTGACAAACCTCGAAACGGTCACGAAACCCCTTTTATGATCCGCTCTCAGAGCAATTCAGGGACAAATAATGATATCATTTACTCGTCAATCGAACGATATACTGCAACGAATGTTTCTTCCGAAGTATAGGATGGCCGTACAGGATGCAACCTTTTCGCTGATCCTACTTGGATTGTGGGTCAGTCTACTAAATGGCCACCTCGTTGGATACGATTGTGGTGAAGAACTAACAAACTTAACAACAATATCGCTGGTCAAGGTTGATGAGTGCGAAATAGCACCACCAAAATTGGACGTCACTACAGTGAAGGTCAACGTTTTACAACTCGATGAATTCACTTCAGTTAAAGTCATAACCTGCGCAATCAAAATATTCAGATTAGTCACACATTGTGGCAGGCTCTCATGGGCTTCTAGAATGAAGAATGGAGAACTAACATATTACAAGGAATTAACTAAAGATGAGTGTGCGAATTTACACTCCACCCGATCAATTCAAATAGGTAAATCACTACTGGGTCTTATACCTATGAATGAATTCTCGAGTAAACCCATAACGCTGGCAGGTAGTGCTTCCTCGGAAGGGGACTGTAAAGAGGAAGAATACAGTGACAAGTACGGTAGCTGGGAGAAAGCAGTCGTAGCTGGCCACGCGGAGATCGTAATTAATTCATACAATGCTACAGTTGACATAGAAGCCAATAAAGTTCATATGGCGACCGGAGCGACTTGCAAACTCACTGACGAAACATGTTTCGATCAGACTCAAGGTTACGCTTTCTGGAGTTTACCGGCTCTAGATTCTTGTGAACTCAACCGCTACACAAGTCTGTACGACGGCTACGTCAATAAAACCGTGGAACTGGATAGCAGACACAAAGTGACCTACATTTTAGAGTCCCAAGACGTCACCTTTGCCTTATCCACCTCTGGAGAGAAACAAATATGTGGATATCGGTTCATGAGAACCGAACATCCTAGGTTATTCATTCTAGAAGATCAACTCAACCCACCCTTCCGTAAAACGAAAGATATTGCCGTAGAGAATATAGATATGTTCGCTTATATAAACTCGAAATTCGTTTATGTCGAGAAACACATACGGAAACAAATATCAAGATTATATTACGACCTGCTCCTACACAAATGCGAGCTCGAAAGGAAAGTACTCAATAACGCTCTAGCTATAGCTACCCAGGCACCAGATGAATTCGCCTACCGGTTGATGAACCTGCCCGGGTACATGGCAGTTCTAGCGGGCGAAGTTGTACACCTTGTAAAATGCTTGAAGACCGCGGTAACTTTGAGACCTACTGAAGATTGTTACCAACAATTACCTGTCTGGCGAGGACGAGAAGAATACTTCCTATCACCCAGAACCAGAATTCTTATACGAACGGGGACTAAAATCCCTTGCAACCAAGTTATGCCCACCATGTATCACATTAATAACACCTGGGCACAATTTTCGCCGAAATTATTCTTTGGGAAAAATCCAGAAACCCTGAAACCGCAAACCGCACCAACTTTTGAATATATAAGCCCCTCGCAACTGGCGTTAAGCGGATTATATTCACCATCAGATACAAACCGATTACGAGACCGTATTATGTTCCCCCTGGAAAGAGGACCAGTCTTAAACTCAATCGCCCTCGGAATAGCCGGGCATGAAACCTTGGGAGGAGGGCTATCCATTATGGGCCTGATGGACGTCAATGCCCTAGAAGAACTAGCGGCGTCTACTTGGGAAAAAATGTGGACACGTTTTCTCACATTTGGGTCGATAAGTGCTGGATGCATGGGAGTGTTTATAATATTGAGAATCATCAAACTCTGCGTAGACACAATCATCCATGGATATGCGCTATACAGTATTTACGGTTGGTCAATCCATGTTATTGGAGCGGTCTGGAATTCAATAACGCAATTGCTCATACATTTGGGGAGAGACTACAAGGATGAAGAAATGGGGAACACTAAGAGAAATCATGGGACAGATGATAAGGATTCATCTTCAAAACACTCCAATAACAACAACGACCACCCACCGAAACCTCCCCGGAACGGGAAAGGAGGCCCGGAGACAGACCAATCCCATGAGACCGACGAAGTACTAATGAGACCGAAAGTTCCCCAAATATACCCTTTACTCGGACGGACAGAATCAATGTACCACTTCACACGTTGACAACGTATTGACTGAAATGGAGTAATTTACAGGAAGAACAAAATGGCAGCCAACATTGTTCCACAGTGGGATGGCGTTATGCCGCAAAATCACCCGGAGGTGTACGGAGATATGCTAATGTTTAGCTGCGTCATAAAGAACCCCAATGTGGAACAGTACTATGTCAGTTACTGGACAGGGATTATGGAGTGTGAAAGCTGTTTCAGAAGAGATCACTTCAGGATCTCGGAACCAGTCGCGAGGGTGATGCATCCGCATATGATAGTGCCTCGTGACTCTATTTACACTGAATGTGAACAGTGTAATCTCCAAATCCTAGTAGAGCGACCCATCATAAATTGTGGGATGTGTACGGACCAATATTTTGCCACCGAGTTGTTAGCCGAGATAAGAGTTCGTCAAGAACTCCATGACCCCCGATTGCAGAGGATTGAAAATGACGACGATTCCGACATCGAGATATTAGACGAAGACCCCAACATAGAAATTGAGAACGAGCGACCAAGACCCGACGAAAGGGCCATTAGGACAACTCCCGAACCTCGTTATCGGTTTCGAGAAGAAATGGAAAGGAACAATCAAAACTACGAACGGAACTAATCAACACCAACGAATCACTCCAACCCACTGCCTTGACTCATCGACACATTCCCCTGTTTCTGAAGATTGATACGATTAAAAACTTTCTTTCGACACAGAAAATGACAAAACGCTCGGATATCGGAGTAGAAGAAGGTCAGTTACAAAGAATTCTATCAGAAATAGAAATTCATGACCACGAGTATCAGAGAGTATCCCACAACAATCTAACTTCCTATATGGATCGACTACGCACATCTCGGAATTGGCCGGATTCCATGAAACAAACTAGAGAAATGTTAGCGGAAGCTGGGTTCTTCTATACTAATAGAGGCGACGCAGTAACTTGCTATCATTGTGGAGGCACGATACGCAGATGGGAACACGACGATTCTGTGTGGTTTGAACATGCTAAATGGTTTCCCACGTGCCCTCACGTAATAAAAATGAAAGGAATCGAGTTCATCAACAGTGTGAAACTGAACCATCGAAATAGAATGGAATCGAAGATTACGGATTCACAAGAACTCGAAAAACCCTCAACCAGCTCAGAAACTAATTCTCGACACCTTGCATCAGATTCAATGCTGTGTGAGATTTGTTATGATTATAGAATAGAAGTGGTTTTCCTACCTTGTCGCCACTTGGTATCTTGCGGCAGATGCGCTGCTCAGATGTCTAATTGTAGCATATGTAGGAAGGAAATTACTCTCTATTTGAGATGCTCCATACCCATCCATCTGAGACCTCGCAAGAAGGAGTAGGAGATATTCCGTCGAACATACTAACTCTGACTTGGGACTGCATGTATGAATCATCAAGACTATTTATGTATCAGCTTTTGAAGGTTTTGAACCCCCAACCCTATTATGGGTATTGTAATAATGATGTTGTAGATGATGCAAGTAGCAAACTATTATCACTTATATTGATATTAATCCCCAATCTATTATACGATGATAAACAATCGATATATTATATAACCGTATATTGGACACATTAGTTATTCAAATACTATGTACTCTCAATCACAACGAAACAAAAAAAAACAAAAAGAAACATATATATATATATATATATATATATATACATTTCGAATTACCTCTGTCGGAGGTACCTCAGTTGTACCCATACTTAGTATAATAATTATAACCACCTCAATATTCGTAAGAGCCTTGATATTTATCATTACCTCAACACTTGTAAGGACCTCAATTCCTATAACTACCTCAATATTTATAACTACCACGATGTTTACTATTACCTCAATACTTGTAAGGACCTCAATTCCTATAACTACCTCAATATTTATAACTACCACGATGTTTACTATTACCTCAATACTTGTAAGGACCTCAATTCCTATGATTAGCCCAATATTTATAACTACCACGATGTTTACTATTACCTCAATACTTGTAAGGACCTCAATTCCTATAACTACCTCAACATTTATAATTACCGCGATATTTATCACTGCCTCGATAATTGTAAGAACCTCGATATTTATCCACTACCTCAATATCTGTAAGAACCTTGATATTCATGACTACATCAATATTGGGAAGAACCTCAATATTTGCAACAATAGTGAAAACAGAAAAGAAAGGGAGAACAAAGAGGGAAATAAAGTTCCGCTCCCATATTAAGGATGTATCCATTAAGCTTTTTGAACGACACCACATGATGAACAAAGACATATATTGCTAAAGCTGTTCCATAATTTTGAGAACCATAACGATTGTAGATTTGGAACGGAATGGAAATCGATCGAAGATTCACATTTGTGTATGTTCAAGATATAGGAGTTCTTTAACAACCCCCATATCTTGTCTAACAGGGGAGGTGTGACGGATTAAGAAAAATCCGTCTACCTGTATCCTTCGAAAACCAAATCTTTTAACGGACGATACCCAACACCACTGGATATTCCCTTCAAGAGCCCTTTTTTATTTTTTTTTTTCCTCTTTTGACTATGAATATAATGTACACATATACGCCGCTAGAAAGAAAAGAAATGATATTCGAATATTTCAAGGAGACAGTTCCTTCACTGGAAAAATGAGATGAAATAGAGTCAACGGGAGGGCGGTCCCTTCCGATACATCAATATTGTCACTTGGCTACCGGTATTACAAGACGGCCACTCGAATGGAAAGCCTTTAATAAGCTTTCACTCCCACACAATAGAGCGCGCCAACAAAAGGCCCTCAAAGTCAGGACCGATCGGTTAGTGCGCCTTTGGGGGTCCCATGGGCCCTTAGAAAAAGGATTAACTCATCGATCAAGTCTCTGTCTCCCTGTCTTTCTGTCTCTTTCTTTTCTCTTTCTCTTCTCCATTCGTGCGAGTTTTCGGCATATGATGTTCCTGTCAATGTCATTGTTCTATATGGAAATGACTATATAATAGAAAAATGAATGTGAAAAGCACCTGTAAGAAATTACGGGACCGTTCAGCCAAGTATAACAGAATGACAAGATGACATAGTACAACTTGCAAATGTTTCAAAGTCATCTGTAAATCCGAGAACAAAGCCCTCTCGGACTTTTCTTCAAAATTTCGAGCTTTTTGCAAGCTTCTTTATTTCGTTCAATCTTTTTGATCGACACTTTTTCAAATCTCATGCTGAGGGCTTACTAAGGGCTCAGAGTGGGGGTGGTTTGTATTTGCCTTTGGTAAAGCTAGCTCGCAAAAAAGCTAGTTGAATTCGGGCAGTCAGTCCCCAAAACTTGATCTGTTTACACGTGCTCTCTCGAGCTCTGCAATTTCGGGACTTACAAAATTTCTCACCGTTACAAGTGTCTTGGAAGGTTGAAAGAGATAGGATCTTTGAAGATCATTGTGGTGTCGTTGTCTTCGATTTATAATTGGATTTGAGGTGCAAGTTATCAGATATAGTGTTACGGAATATCAGAAAATTGTGGTGTAAAATATCAAGAAATATTGGTGCAAATTGTTGAAATTTGTGCTACGGAATATCAGATATTGTGGTGTGGAATACTAGAAATCCCTCGAGAATATCAGGAATCATTTGAGAAATCAGTAATCATTATTGGAAGAAAATTAAGGCTAATTGCATCATCCCCAATTGAGCAGAGGATTGCTCTTTGTATCAAGAAAAGGAAAAATAAAGCTATAAAGCACCAAAATTTCAAGTTTACCTTACTGATTCCTGTCAGCAGTACAGGAATTTTCATCAATACAGTACATACCAGTATTTGACCTTTAACCTGCTTCATAACAATAAAATCTCAGGTAAGAGAATCTCATTATTACATGTGAATTTATTAAAATTGCACCATACCCGATCCGTGCAACTCCCGAAAATTGGACCAGACAGTGCCCGTATTCCACCGTTTTCTCAGAAGAGTAAGGTTGGGAGGATCTAGCTTTCATTTCATCGTGAAGTGTGCTCTTTTAGATTCAATTTGCGAGTTTACAAAGTTAATTCGGATATATAGATCTTGAGATATAGTAAGACGAAGGGGCGCATTTTTAAGAATTTCGTACGCGTGTTTTGTCCTTTCGATCAGCCTAAAATTAATTTTTGGTCAAAAAATCCGTCGAGATTGATATTACTTTGAGTTACCGACATCTTCAGCTTCAATTTGCGAGTTTACAAAGTTAATTCGGATATATAGATCTTGAGATATAGTAAGACGAAGGGGCGCATTTTTAAGAATTTCGTACGCGTGTTTTGTCCTTTCGATCAGCCTAAAATTAATTTTTGGTCAAGAAATCCGTCGAGATTGATATTACTTTGAGTTACCAACATCTTTAGCTTCAATTTGCGAGTTTACAAAGTTAATTCGGATATATAGATCTTGAGATATAGTAAGACGAAGGGGCGCATTTTTAAGAATTTCGTACGCGTGTTTTGTCCTTTCGATCAGCCTAAAATTAATTTTTGGTCAAGAAATCCGTCGAGATTGATATTACTTTGAGTTACCAACATCTTTAGCTTCAATTTGCGAGTTTACAAAGTTAATTCGGATATATAGATCTTGAGATATAGTAAGACGGAGGGGCGCATTTTTAAGAATTTCGTACGCGTGTTTTGTCCTTTCGATCAGCCTAAAATTAATTTTTGGTCAAGAAATCCGTCGAGATTGATATTACTTTGAGTTACCAACATCTTTAGCTTCAATTTGCGAGTTTACAAAGTTAATTCGGATATATAGATCTTGAGATATAGTAAGACGAAGGGGCGCATTTTTAAGAATTTCGTACGCGTGTTTTGCCCTTTCGATCAGCCTAAAATTAATTTTTGGTCAAGAAATCCGTCGAGATTGATATTACTTTGAGTTACCAACATCTTTAGCTTCAATTTGCGAGTTTACAAAGTTAATTCGGATATATAGATCTTGAGATATAGTAAGACGAAGGGGCGCATTTTTAAGAATTTCGTACGCGTGTTTTGCCTTTTCGATCAGCCTAAAATTAATTTTTGGTCAAGAAATCCGTCGACATTGATATCACTTTGAGTTACCAACATCTTTAGCTTCAATTTGCGAGTTTACAAAGTTAATTCGGATATATAGGTCCCGAGATATAGTGAGACGAAGGGGCGCATTTTTACGAATTTCGTACCCGTGTTTTGTCCTTTCGATCACCCTCAAATCCATTTTCGGTCAAGAAATCCGTCTACCTTGATATTACTTCGAAATACTAACGTATTTAGCTTCAATTTGCGAGTTTGTAGAGTCAATTCAGATGAATAGGTCCCGAGATATAGCGCCACGAAGGATCGACTTTGCAAAATTTTTACACCCGAGTTTTGTAGTTTCGATCGCCCTAAAATTTATTTTCGGCGAATAAATTCACCTACATCGACATTGTTTCGAGTTACTGACATCTTTACCTTCAATTTGCGAGGTTGCAGAGTCAATTTGGATAAATAGGCCCCGAGATATAGTGCGACGAAGGTTTGAAGTTATAAGAACTTTGCTCGCAAGTTTTGTACTGTTGATCATCTTAATAATTTTCCCAGTACAGAAATTCGCTTATATTGATATTTATACGGGGTACCACTATTTTTGGTTCTAATATCCGAGTTTACGCAACAGAAACCCAATTATCGCAGTCGTAAACCAAAATATCCAAGTTTAATACGCGTTTTTGACTACGAGGGTCCCCTATCAAACCTAACCTGAAATTTGTTAATAGTTCAAGAGTTATTGTCGAAATCACCCTTGTTGATTATCCATCAGTTAGCCTGGTGTTTCAACCTGAATTTTAGGGGAGTTAAAGCCAATTCCACCGCATAGTCACCGAGGTACAGTAAATCTCGCACATAGTAAAATTCATACCCACGACCGCGAAAAACTTGAGTTTTACCCCATTAATCGATCCGTACTTCAAAATTAAGCATTTTATAGAGTGAATTGGAGTTCCCCCGAGTAATAGCGAAGTACATAAGCATATGGTGTGCAATCAAAATTCTTTCAAATCAACTGGAAGTAAAATATTTGAGTTCAATCCCCATTTTCGATCGTATCTGGACTCTATAGGACCCAACACAAAAATTGTTCATAAAACAACAATTATTGTTAAAATCATTCGTGCAAGAAATCTATCAAGTTGCTTCGTCTCTTAGCTACAATTTCAGCTAAATTAAGCTTAATTCCCTCCGATAGTCATCGTGTAATAGGCAAATACGCACCCGACATATAAATCATCATTCAAATACACATTTCCACTGAATTGATCCTTATTACTGCAGATATACAATACTTATCGAATATTGACCCATTTGTTTGAGTAATAGAGATATCAAACTATAACGTTATCCATCAACAATCCCTGTTTCTTCAATAAACACCAGGTACCCAGCCGAAGATCCATTGAAACTTGAATAGTCCCGACCCACGTTATATTTATATATATATATATATATACCCATATAGTATACTTCGTATACTCCATTCAATAGATATACAGGGTGATACTTTTCGAACATCTTGGGATACTCTTTTCTTCCTCATACTCATACCCGGTAATCCAGGTTGGCATAGGAGAAAAAGGTGTGTATTGCTAATATTAGGGTGCATCCATAGTGCACGTCGTTTGCGTGCCTCGACCTATCTTTTGGACAGACATCTAAATTAAAATAGGTGAAACCCAGTGAAAATTCACGGAATATCGCGAATACATATAAACCCGTACATATATATATATCCTACCATATCTGTCCATCTCAGAGTGTATGCGGGACACCGCTTCGCTACTTCCCTTGTAAAATTCATGACTCTTGAACATCAAGTTTAATTTTCATCACGTACCCCTCATTCATTCTCGAGATTGATACAACAACAAATGATTTGAATATTAACGTTTATGGGCGCTTCCCCTTTCTTAGTTCATCCTCCCCCCCCCCCTCTTTCACTCCCATTGGTATATCAATTTACCGATCTCACCCGAAAATTTGAGAGTTTACCTATTGAGAAATTCATTAACAATTCTTCCCAATTCTCCACTGGCGAATCATATTCCTTCAAGGGACATTTTAAAATAATAACCACATTTCTATCGTATCCATTCATCCTCTTGTTTTCCTTTTGCCCTGATTTCCCAGAGCATATTGACTCAGTCATTGGCTCAAAACGTAGGGCAAGCGTCGAGAAGGCTGGTATTCCATAGACGAGTCTATTATAGCATTATTCGCCCCCCTTTTACGCTAATTAAGCCTTTTTAGACGTTACACTATGTTGCGATAACGCGAAAAACTTCATCGGCGCGAAAGCAGCAATCAAGAAAATGTTTACTGAGGTATCGGCCTTTCCAAAGGATGTCGCGACGCAGCTTGCTCCCGAAAGTATCACGTGGAATTTCTCACCCCCGCGAGCTCCTCATAATGGAGAACTGTGGGAGGCTGCAGTTCGAATTTTCAAGTATCATCTGAAACGCGTGGTCGGAGATTTTCGTCTCACCTTTGAGGAGTGAATGACCCTGAGTAGTCAAATCGAAGTTTGCCTAATCTTTCGGCCTCTTTGCCCTTTGAGTACTGATGGAAACGATCTGAATGCTTCGACCCCTAGCCATTTTTTGATTGGGCGCGCTGTCACGGCGTTGCCTGAACCATTCGATGACGTTGACTCACACCCCTCTCTTCAGTGCAGGTAGAGGCGAATTCAAAGGATGCGGAACAATTTCTGGGATCGTTGGCGCAAAGAAGTGATGCATCACCTTCAACAACGTGGTAAATGGCTCAACGTCCAAGATCGAATCAACGTCGGAGATCTGGTGCTCGTAAAAGACGAGCTGACACCTCCAACCAAGTAGCCGACGCACTATAGTTGTGGGGACTCAAGAGTGCCGGTAAATCCGCTTCAATCGAATTCTTGAGCTATCGAGATGAAACAAAATGGATTTTCTTCGTAATTTCCTAAGCTACAAGATGTGCCTACCTGTTTTTTACTTAAATGCGAAAGGGTGGAGGGGGGAGGAGTTGAATGGAAAAAAATATATTAACACGGAATTTACCGAAAAATGAACTTAGGGTGTCCGGGGCATGAGTCCTACTGCCACCTGGGAAACACTTGATAGACATTCTTTGCGGGCATACCTAGAGTTTCAGCCCAACCCCGGGTCCGGGAACAAGTGCTGGGATCTCTGAGGATGAATTTTCGTCATAATGGAGTGCCAAAATGTAGGAATTTCACCAAAATCACGGTTTTGAGGTGGTTTGCGGTTCTGCTGCCATGTTGAGAATACTTGTGGTGTATTACGTCATTGGCTAACAAGATTTTAAGCTCAATCCCACGTCTAGGAATTGGTGCTGACAGCTTTGAGATCTATTATTAGCTCGAACTGTCCCTTGGGCACTGCCAACATCGCTATATGACAGTTTCTAGGTAGGATTTTGATATGCTGCCAAGTCGGAAACGGTTTAGTCATATTCTGGATATGGTTAACAGAAGTTCAAGCCCAACCCCGATGCAAGGAATTGGTGCCAAAAATTTCTAGATCGATTTTATGAAAAAATTGACCCTATTTCGGTACAAATGTGATTGAAGATGATTCATTTTTGACGAGATTTTGACTTGCTGCCGAATTTGCGAACATTCTATCACATTCTGATTCGGATGAACGAATTTTCTAACTCAATCCCGAGTCTTGGAACAAGTGCTGGGATCTCTGAGGATAAATTTTCGTCATAATGGAGTGCCAAAATGTAGGAATTTCACAAAAATCACGGTTTTGAGGTGGTTTGCGGTTCTGCTGCCATGTTGAGAATACTTGTGGTGTATTACGTCATTGACTAACAAGATTTTGAGCTCAATCCCACGTCTAGGAATTGGTGCTGACAGCTTTGAGATCTATGATTAGCTCGAACTGTCCCTTGGGCACTGCCAACATCGCTGAATGACAGTTTCTAGATAGGATTTTGATATGCTGCCAAGTCGGAAACGGTTTAGTCATATTCTGGATATGGTTAACAGAAGTTCAAGCCCAACCCCGATGCAAGAAATTGGTGCCAGAAATTTCTAGATCAAGTTTAGGCGAGAATTGACACGGGTTCGGGCGAAATTCCATTGAAAATGCCTGATTCTAGATGAGAATTCCATATGCTGCCAACTTGCAAACTATTCTATGACCTTCTAGAATAAGTGAGCTCCATTCTAACCTGGATCACGATTCTGGGAATCGGTGCCAAGAAATCTAAGATTCATTCTAAGCGGAAATTTACACGAGTTCGGTTGAAATTCTTTTGGAAATGCCCGATTCCAGATGAGAATTCGATATGCTGCCAACTTAAAAACTATTACATGACATCCTGGGATGAGTAAACTACATTTTGAGCTGAATTCCGATCCTGGATATCGTTGCCAGGGGATCGCGCATGCACTCCATGCAAAATTTGACGCGACTTCAATTTAAAAATTATTGGAGATGCTGGATTCTAAATGAGATTCCGATATGCTGCCAACTTAGGAACTATCTCATAACATTCTGGGATGAGTGAGCAACATTTTGAAGTGAATCCCGATTCCGGAATCGAGTGCCAAGAAATCTGAGACGCGATTCATGCAAAATTTGACGCGACTTCGATTAAAAAATTATTGGAAATGCTGGATTCTAGATGATATTCCGATATGCTGCCAACTTAGTAACTACTTCATAACATTCTGGGATGAGTGAGCTATATTTTGAACTGTATCTCCATCCCGGAGTCTGGTGCCAAGAAATCTGAGACGCGATTCATGCAAAATTTGACACGATTTCGATTCAAACATGATCAAGAATGGTGAATTCTAGATGAGATTCCGATATGCTGCCAACTGAAAAACTATCCCAGAACATTCTGGGATGAGTGAGCTACATTTCAAACTGAATCTCTATCACGGAATCTGGTGCCAAGGAATTTAAGACGCGATTCATGCCAAAATTTGACACGATTTCGATTCAAATATGATTGAAAATTGTGGATTCTCGATGAGATTCCAATATGCTGCCAACTTAGGAACTATTTCATAACATTCTGGGATGAGTGAGCAACATTTTGAAGTGAATCCCGATTCCGGAATCGGGTGCCAAGAAATCTGAGACGCGGTTCGTGCAAAATTTGACACGATTTCGATTTGAATGTGATTGTAAATGGTGGAGTCTAGATGAGATTTTGATTTGCTGCCAACTTAGAAACTATTCCATAACATTTTGAGATGAGTGAGCTACATTTTGAACTGAATCTCGATTCCGGAATCGGGTGCCAAGAAATCTGAGCCACGATTCTTCCAAAGTTTGACGCGACTTAGATTAAAAAATTTTTGAAAATGCTGGATGCTAGACGAGTATCCGATATGCTGCCAAATTAGAAACTATTCCATAACATTCTTGGATGAGTGAGCTACATTTTGAACTGAATCTCCATCACGGAATCTGGTGCCAAGAAATTGGAGACGCGATCTATGCCAAAATTTGACACGATTTCGATTTAAATATGATTGAAAATGGTGGATTCTAGATGAGATTTTGATATGCTGCGAACTTAGAAAACTATTCCATAACATTCTGGGATGAGTGAGCTACATTTGGAACTGAATTTCGATTCCGGAATAGGGTGCCAAGAAATCTGAGACGCGATTCATGCGAAATTTGACGCGACTTCGATCAGGAAAGTGTTGGAAATGTTGGGTTCTGGATGAGATTTCGATATGCTGCCAACTCAGGAACTTTTTCATAACATTCTGGGATGAGTGAGCAACATTTTGAACTGAATCTCTATCACGGAATCTGGTGCCAAGAAATTTGAGACGCGATTTATGCCAAAATTTGACACGATTTCGATTCAAATATGATTGAAAATTGTGGAATCTCGATGAGATTCCAATATGCTGCCAACTTAGGAACTATTTCATAACATTCTGGGATGAGTGAGCAACATTTTGAAGTGAATCCCGATTCCGGAATCGGGTACCAAGAAATCTGAGACGCGATTCGTGCAAAATTTGACACGATTTCGATTTAAATGTGATTGTGAATGGTGAATTCTAGATGAGATTTTGATTTGCTGCCAACTTAGAAACTATTCCATAACATTTTGAGATGAGTGAGCTACATTTTGAACTGAATCTCGATTCCGGAATCGGGTGCCAAGAAATCTGAGCCACGATTCTTCCAAAGTTTGACGCGACTTCGATTAAAAAATTTTCGAAAATGCTGGATGCTAGACGAGTATCCGATATGCTGCCAAATTAGAAACTATTCCATAACATTCTTGGATGATCGAGCTACATTTTGAACTGAATCTCTATCACGGAATCTGGTGCCATGAAATTTGAGACGCGATTTATGCCAAAATTTGACACGATTTCGATTTAAATATGATTGTAAATGGTGGATTCTAGATGAGATTTTGATTTGCTGCCAACTTAGAAACTATTCCATAACATTTTGAGATGAGTGAGCTACATTTTGAACTGAATCTCGATTCCGGAATCGGGTGCCAAGAAATCTGAGCCACGATTCTTCCAAAGTTTGACGCGACTTCGATTAAAAAATTTTCGGAAATGGTGGATTCTAGATGAGATTTCGATATGCTGCCAACTCAGTAACTATTTCATAACATCCTGGGATGAGTGAGCAACATTTTGAACTGAATCTCTATCACGGAATCTGGTGCCAAGAAATTTGAGACGCGATTTATGCCAAAATTTGACACGATTTCGATTTAAATATGATTGAAAATGGTGGATTCTAGATGAGATTTTGATATGCTGCCAACTTAAAAACTATTCCATATTATTTTGGGATGAGTGAGCTACATCTTGAACTGAATCCTGATTCCGGAATCGGGTGCCCAGGAATCTGAGACGCGATTCATGCAAAATTTGACGCGACTTCGATTAAAATTGATTGAAAATGCCGGATTCTAGATGAGATTCTGATATGCTGCCATCTTAGAAACCATTTCATTTCATGCTGTGATGAGTGAGCGATATTTTGAACCGGGTCTCCATCCCGGAATCTGGTGCCAAGAAATTTAAGACGCGATTCATGCAAAATTTGACACGACTTCGATTAAAAAATTATTGAAAATGCTAGATTTTGGATGAAATTCCGATATACTGTCAACTTAGGAACTATTCCATTTCATATTGTTATGAGTGAGCAATATTTTGAACTGAATGTCGATTATGGGGATAGGGCTGAAAATTATCACATGTATATTATGAGAAAATTTGGATAAGCTCAGTCCAAATCCGGTTGGGAACGCTTGATCCAAGATCGATATGCTGCCCAAACTATCAAATGACATTCTGTGTGGGGTGAGCTACATTTTTAGCTGAAATCCCATTCGGAAATTGGTGCCAAATAATCCCGGATTCATCCTTCTTGATGAATGACATGATATCAGTTAAGACATGATCGAGATTGTTCCTCTCTGGATGGAAATCAGGTATGCGGACAACTTGGAAACCATCCCATGACAACCTGGGACAGTTAGCCCAATTCGGAGCCTAATCTTGATCCTCGGAATCCGTGCAAAAAAATTTAAAACCAATTTTTAGCGAAAAATCACATGAGATCCGTTGAAATCTGATCGAAAATGTTACCGTTAGATTTGTGTTCTATTCGCTGCAAACTGAAAAATAGTCCGTTCAGTCTCTCTGATGAATGAACAAGATCAGAATTATGAGGGAACATGCATATTCCACAACTCGGGTTCCTCCTTATTCCCAGTTTCACTTTAATAAATCCCAGTCCGTGAACAGTTATGTACGAAAGAGATGAGATGCGCCAAGAATAAAGTACTATGTTACAAATGGATGACTATCGTCCGATTTTCTATCCTTCGATTCCTAATTGTACTTCATTCTTGGCGCATCTCATCTCTTTCGTACATAACTGTTCACGGACTGGGATTTATTAAAGTGAAACTGGGAATAAGGAGGAACCCGAGTTGTGAAATATGCATGTTCCCTCATAATTCTGATCTTGTTCATTCATCAGAGAGACTGAACGGACTATTTTTTAGTTTGCAGCAAATAGAACACAAATCTAACGGTAACATTTTCGATCAGATTTGAACAGATCTCATGTGATTTTTCGCTGAAAATTGGTTTTAAATTTTTTTGCACGGATTCCGAGGATCGAGATTAGGCTCCGAATTGGGCTAACTTGTCCCAGGTTGTCATGAGATGGTTTCCAAGTTGTCCGCATACCTGATTTCCATCCAGAGAGGAACAATCTCGATCATGTCTTAACTGATATGATGTCATTCATCAAGAAGAATGAATCCGGGATTATTTGGCACCAATTTCCGAATGGGATTTCTGCTAAAAATGTAGCTCACCCCACACAGAATGTCATATGATAGTTTGGGCAGCATATCGATCTTGGATCAAGCGTTTCCAACCGGATTTGGTCTGAGCTTATCTAAATTTTCGCATAATATACATGTGATAATTTTCAGCCCTATCCCCATAATCGACATTCAGTTCAAAATATTGCTCACTCATAACAATATGAAATGGAATAGTTCCTAAGTTGACAGTATATCGGAATTTCATCCAAAATCTAGCATTTTCAATGATTTTTTAATCGATCTCGTGTCAAATTTTACATGAATCGCGTCTTAAATTTCTTGGCACCAGATTCCGGGATGGAGACCCGGTTCAAAATATCGCTCACTCATCACAGCATGGAATGAAATAGTTTCTAAGATGGCAGCATATCAGAATCTCATCTAGAATCCGGCATTCTCAATCAATTTTGATCGAAGTCGCGTCAAATTTTGCATGAATCGCGTCTCAGATTCCTTGGCACCCGATTCCGGAATCGGGATTCAGTTCAAAATGTAGCTCACTCATCCCAAAATGTAATGGAATAGTTTTTAAGTTCGCAGCATATCAAAATCTCATCTAGAATCCACCATTTTCAATCATATTTGAATCGAAATCGTGTCAAATTTTGGCATAAATCGCGTCTCAAATTTCATGGCACCAGATTCCGTGATAGAGATTCAGTTCAAAATGTAGCTCGATCATCCAAGAATGTTATGGAATAGTTTCTAATTTGGCAGCATATCGGATACTCGTCTAGCATCCAGCATTTTCGAAAATTTTTTAATCGAAGTCGCGTCAAACTTTGGAAGAATCGTGGCTCAGATTTCTTGGCACCCGATTCCGGAATCGAGATTCAGTTCAAAATGTAGCTCACTCATCTCAAAATGTTATGGAATAGTTTCTAAGTTGGCAGCAAATCAAAATCTCATCTAGAATCCACCATTTACAATCATATTTAAATCGAAATCGTGTCAAATTTTGGCATAAATCGCGTCTCAAATTTCATGGCACCAGATTCCGTGATAGAGATTCAGTTCAAAATGTAGCTCGATCATCCAAGAATGTTATGGAATAGTTTCTAATTTGGCAGCATATCGGATACTCGTCTAGCATCCAGCATTTTCGAAAATTTTTTAATCGAAGTCGCGTCAAACTTTGGAAGAATCGTGGCTCAGATTTCTTGGCACCCGATTCCGGAATCGAGATTCAGTTCAAAATGTAGCTCACTCATCTCAAAATGTTATGGAATAGTTTCTAAGTTGGCAGCAAATCAAAATCTCATCTAGAATCCACCATTTACAATCATATTTAAATCGAAATCGTGTCAAATTTTGGCATAAATCGCGTCTCAAATTTCATGGCACCAGATTCCGTGATAGAGATTCAGTTCAAAATGTAGCTCGATCATCCAAGAATGTTATGGAATAGTTTCTAATTTGGCAGCATATCGGATACTCGTCTAGCATCCAGCATTTTCGAAAATTTTTTAATCGAAGTCGCGTCAAACTTTGGAAGAATCGTGGCTCAGATTTCTTGGCACCCGATTCCGGAATCGAGATTCAGTTCAAAATGTAGCTCACTCATCTCAAAATGTTATGGAATAGTTTCTAAGTTGGCAGCAAATCAAAATCTCATCTAGAATCCACCATTTACAATCATATTTAAATCGAAATCGTGTCAAATTTTGCACGAATCGCGTCTCAGATTTCTTGGCACCCGATTCCGGAATCGGGATTCACTTCAAAATGTTGCTCACTCATCCCAGAATGTTATGAAATAGTTCCTAAGTTGGCAGCATATTGGAATCTCATCGAGAATCCACAATTTTCAATCATATTTGAATCGAAATCGTGTCAAATTTTGGCATGAATCGCGTCTTAAATTCCTTGGCACCAGATTCCGTGATAGAGATTCAGTTTAAAATGTAGCTCAGTCATCCCAGAATGTTCTGGGATAGTTTTTCAGTTGGCAGCATATCGGAATCTCATCTAGAATCCACCATTCTTGATCATGTTTGAATCGAAACCTTGTCAAATTTTGCATGAATCGCGTCTCAGATTTCTTTGCACCAGACTCCGGGATGGAGATACAGTTCAAAATATAGCTCACTCATCCCAGAATGTTATGAAGTAGTTACTAAGTTGGCAGCATATCGGAATATCATCTAGAATCCAGCATTTCCAATAATTTTTTAATCGAAGTTGCGTCAAATTTTGCATGAATCGCGTCTCAGATCTCTTGGCACTCGATTCCGGAATCGGGATCCTTTTCAAAATGTTGCTCACTCATCCCAGAATGTTATGAGATAGTTCCTGAGTTGGCAGCATATCGGAATCTCATTTAGAATCCAGCATCTCCTATAATTTTCAAATCGAAGTCGCGTCAAATTTTGCATGGAGTGCATGCGCGATCCCCTGGCAACGATATCCAGGATCGGAATTTAGCTCAAAATGTAGTTTACTCATCCCAGGATGTCATGTAATAGTTTTTAAATTGGCAGCATATCGAATTCTCATCTGGAATCGGGCATTTCCAAAAGAATTTCAACCGAACTCGTGTAAATTTCCGCTTAGAATGAATCTTAGATTTCTTGGCACCGATCCCCAGAATCGAGATTCAGATTAGAATGGAGCTCACTCATTCTAGAAGGTCATAGAATAGTTTGCAAGTTGGCAGCATATGGAACTCTTATCTAGAATCAGGCATTTTCAATCGAATTTCGACCGAACCCGTGTCAATTCTCGCCTAAACTTGATCTAGAAATTCCTGGCACCAATTCCTTGCATCGGGGTTGGGCTCGAACTTTTGCTAACAATTTCCAGAATATGACGAAACTTTTTCCGACTTGGCAGCATATCATAATCCTACCTAGAAACTGTCATTTAGCGATGTTCGCAGTGCCCAAGGGACAGTTCGAGCTAATCATAGATCTCAAAGCTGTCAGCACCAATTCCTAGACGTGGGATTGAGCTTAAAATCTTGTTAGTCAATGACGTAATACACCACAAGTATTCTCAACATGGCAGCAGAACCGCAAACTACCTCAAAACCGTGATTTTGGTGAAATTCTCACAGTTTGGCATTCGATTATGAACAAAAGTTGGTGTCCAGGATCCCAGCACGTATTCCAAGACTCGGGATTGAGTTAGAAAATTCGTTCATCCAAATCGAAATGTGATAGAATCTTCGCAAATTCGGCAGCAAGTCAAAATCTCGTCAAAAATGAATCATCTTCAATCAGATTTGTACCGAAATAGGGTCAATCTTTTCATAAAATCGATCTAGAAATTTTTGGCACCAATTCCTTGCATCGGGGTTGGGCTTGAACTTCTGTTAACCATATCCAGAATATGACGAAAATTTCTCCGACTTGGCAGCATATCAAAATCCTACCTAGAAACTGTCATATAGCGATGTTGGCAGTGCCCAAGGGACAGTTCGAGCTAATAATAGATCTCAAAGCTGTCAGCACCAATCCGTAGACGTGGGATTGAGCTTAAAATCTTGTTAGTCAATGACGTAATACACCACAAGTATTCTCAACATGGCAGCAGAACCGCAAACTACCTCGAAACCGTGATTTTGGTGAAATTCTCACAGTTTGGCATTCGATTATGAACAAAAGTTGGTGTCCAGGATCCCAGCACGTATTCCAAGACTCGGGATTGAGTTAGAAAATTCGTTCATCCAAATCGAAATGTGATAGAATCTTCGCAAATTCGGCAGCAAGTTAAAATCTCGTCAAAAATGAATCATCTTCAATCAGATTCGTACCGAAATAAGGTCAATTTTTTCATAAAATCGATCTAGAAATTTTTGGCACCAATTCCTTGCATCGGGGTTGGGCTTGAACTTCTGTTAACCATATCCAGAATATGACGAAACTTTTTCCGACTTGGCAGCATATCAAAATCCTACCTAGAAACTGTCATATAGCGATGTTGGCAGTGCCCAAGGGACAGTTCGAGCTAATAATAGATCTCAAAGCTGTCAGCACCAATTCCTAGACGTGGGATTGAGCTTAAAATCTTGTCAGTCAATGACGTAATACACCACAAGTATTCTCAACATGGCAGCAGAACCGCAAACCACCTCAAAACCGTGATTTTGGTGAAATTCCTACATTTTGGCACTCCATTATGACGAAAATTCATCCTCAGAGATCCCAGCACTTGTTCCAAGACTCGGGATTGAGTTAGAAAATTCGTTCATCCAAATCAGAATGTGATAGAATGTTCGCAAATTCGGCAGCAAGTCAAAATCTCGTCAAAAATGAATCATCTTCAATCAGATTCGTACCGAAATAGGGTCAATTTTTTCATAAAATCGATCTAGAAATTTCTGGCACCAATTCCTTGCATCGGGGTTGGGCTTGAACTTCTGTTAACCATATCCAGAATATGACTAAACCGTTTCCGACTTGGCAGCATATCAAAATCCTACCTAGAAACTGTCATATAGCGATGTTGGCAGTGCCCAAGGGACAGTTCGAGCTAATAATAGATCTCAAAGCTGTCAGCACCAATTCCTAGACGTGGGCTTGAGCTTAAAATCTTGTTAGTCAATGACGTAATACACCACAAGTATTCTCAACATGGCAGCAGAACCGCAAACTACCTCAAAACCGTGATTTTGGTGAAATTCCTACATTTTGGCACTCCATTATGACGAAAATTCATCCTCAGAGATCCCAGCACTTGTTCCCGGACCAGGGGTTGGGCTGAAACTCTAGGTATGCGCGCAAAGAATGTCTATCAAGTGTTTCCCAGGTGGCAGTAGGACTCATGCCCCGGACACCCCAAGTTCATTTTTCGGTAAATTCCGTGTTAATATATTTTTTTTCATTCATCTCCTCCCCCCTCCACCCTTTCGCATTTAAGTAAAAAACAGGTAGGCACATCTTGTAGCTTAGGAAATTACGAAGAAAATCCATTTTGTTTCATCTCGATAGCTCAAGAATTCGAGTGAAGCGGATTTACCGGCACTCTTGAGTCCCCACAACTATAGTGCGACGGCTCGTGTAATCGCCGTCTACCCTGGCAAAGATGGGCTAACTCGTGTGGTCGATGTGAGGACCACCACCACCACCTATCGCTGAGCTTTGTGCAAGCTCATCAAGTTACCAGTCGACCCAGATGACCAGGATGTTTACTAGTATCAGATGTTCAAGAGATCCAATCAATTTCACTGTCAACTGAAGAATAATGATTTGAATAGGCGTACTTTCGACAGCCATCACACAATTTCTTCGTTTCACATCTGCAAAATTAGCCAAGGCATTTGCGTCGTATCCGCCAAGTACTTTCGCAATTCCTCGCAGGATCATTAAAATCAAACAAGTTGAGTATTAGCCCTTGGCCTATCCTCAATACGCTGCACAAGACGAGAGATAAGGCCTCGTATTCATTTTTATATATTTTCTAACTTAGAACCATTCTGAGGAATGCAACTTTTTCGTGATGAACTTTTACCCCCTTCCGTTCATAAATATTTAAAATTGCGATTTTGGCTCATCAGCCTGAAAGTTCTATTGAGCAAAATTTGAATGATGTGAGTTTATAGATTTTTGTTGTGCTATATGCACCACGGGATGGTGATCATCCACAATTTGTATGTTTCTTGTTCTTGAATTATTTTTGGTGGTAGATCCAGACTTGCGTGTTTATCTAGACGATCTCCAGCAGATCATGTGACAATGAACTGATTTTCGGATTTATTTAGTCATTATTTGACTGATCAGTTTCAATTTTGACTGATTATCACAAGCTAGTTATCAAGTTGGATGTGCACCGTAAAATCACTCATCCCAATATGTTAAAATTTTGTTCGTATACATTTCTTCGATTTTGTCATCGAGCTGTCTGTCAATTTCAAATCCTTTTCTACTTTTTGTGGAATTAATTTTCCAAATTGCGACTTTTGATCGACTATTCAGAATTTCTTCGATTTTTGATTAAATATTTGCCATTTCGTTATTATCAAATCGAATTGTTCGCACGCTCAATGAGTCTGACTACCGCGACCCCTATTGAGTCTTCCATATTTTTTCGAATGCAAGTTCCAGTTGTCAAATCTGATTTGCTTGATATTATCAAGCAAAGGGGGTGGAATGTTGAAGTGTCTCGAGCCTGCAAATATGCGAGGGGAATTTAGCAGTTGGAGTACGATGCGATGACCCGCGATTTCCCCGCGATGTCACACGAGTGACATTCAAATTCCATTGACCGAATTCGCATCTGATGATTTTGTCATTGCCCTGCTCTTCTCTGCGAGTCTCTCTTGCAGCTCAAAGTTCGGCAGTTAGTCATAGTCGGGCAAACAGCAAGCTTGCACATCTAATTATTCACCGCGCCGGTGCCATCCTCGCGACCGCGTCTTCCTGGTCCCTCAATTTTCCGCGCCACACCCACACTCGCGCTTTAATTTTTCTTACATTAATGAAGGCACACTTTGAAAGAGAATATATTCTCAGTATATTTTATTAGCATTAAATCGGTGAGTGGTCATTTAGTGATTTCTCACCACGCTTCCACATCCTTCAAATATCCAGCACAAGTGATCCACATGCAGGTCTCCAGGCTTCCATTGGAACACCCTGTCCCAACAAAAATAATGATTTTTAATAAATCTGTGTGTTGTTCTATATTCATGAATTGAAGAACTGAATGTACTGATGATATAATGATTCTACTTGTCGCATATATATTTTTATGACTCGTTATATTTTATAAAAAAAATTACTCATCCGGCTTCATAAAGTAATTAGCTGGTATAGCTTCTGTTGATCCGTATGGTGGCTCTTCTTCATTTGAACTTCTTGATGTAGTGTTGACATGTATCTATATTGAGAAATTGAATTCATTGAGTGATATTATTTTGATTTTATTTTTGATTCAAATATAGTGAATATCCTGTAGGTTACTCACCTTGTAGATTATACTATCCAGAATTATCCTCTTCGATCCCTCAACGCGCCCGCGTGTCCTCAAGGTAAGCAAGTTGGATACTGAGCTCATCAGTAAGTGATCGCGCAATTGTATGTGATACTCTCTCTACTCTTCTCAACTGTTACATTGTACGTTTCTTTCGCATGCGATGTGCGATGTTGCATGTGGGGGGGGGGGGGGGGAGAGGGAGTAAGGGGAACTATGAAGCCAGCGAAGAGCTCGATATATTAGATATTCCTTCCACTCCGTCATATGTATTATACTATGTATGATAATTTGGCGTCTCATTAGCCCCAATGATTTTATGTGATGGTTATATGATGCTGCGGGTGACTGGCTGCATATGATATTTCTTGTTTATATGTGTGTGCATGCATGTAAGTGTATGTAAGTGTGTGTTATTGGGTGAGCGGTTGGGTGGGTGGGTGGGTGGGTGGGTATGTGTGTGTGTGTGGGGAGGGGGGGTGTCGGTGCGCGTGTGCGGGAGTGTGTGTGGGTGGTCTGGCCGAGTCTATATAGGAAGCGCGCGCGCGTCTTGCCGATGCTGTCATGCATAAAAGCACACGCGCGCGCGCTGTCTTATACATGGCCGCCATAGGCAAAACGCGCGCGCGCGCCTTCTATGTAGCAGAAAATGTGACCTTGACAAAGGGGGGTGTTGTTATCGATGAAGAGTGGGGGCGTTGATGGTGCTCCTAGGGATCTTTTGTCACTGGTCACGTTCGGCACAACTCGGACGATGAGGATGTCAAGGTTCGTGGTGCGGATGAGGTTGATGAAGTTGAGGTTGAGTGAATTCACACACAATATTTTCACACAATTCTGACACAGGAACCAAAGTGCGTAGAACAATTATGGACTGGTCGCTAGGACGCGGTGATGACGTTCCTGACGGCACCAGGATACGTTGGAGTAACGGAACAGCGTGGCCACGGCTGGGCCAAATGTCGTGGAGTATGCGTCGCGACGGCGATTCGAAAGTAGAGTGTGTTTCAGGCTTGGATAGCTCGGGTTTACATAGCAAAAGGTGTAGTATGGATGTAATTGAGTGTGTCGTTACCGTAATGGCGTGTTCCGTTACTGTAATGAGGAATGCCATTACTGTAACGGGGTGTTCCGTTACAGTAATGCGGCGTACCGTTACAGTGATGGGGTTCACTATTACCGAGCGTGTTGTGTAATGCAGGGGTACGTTACGTAACGCGAGGATTCGTTACATGTGGAATTCGCGCTACATATGTTTGAGAATGATATGAGTATGATTTTAATTGATATACACGGAAAACAATGTTATCGACGGAAAAATTAGATGTGTGTGTATGCACGCGTCAATCGTCCGGGGTAGGCGATACATTGTTTTGTGTGTTTATCGGTTTTTCTAAGCACTTGGTTCCTTGTCGATTCTTATTTGACAGTAAATAGCGGTATGATACATGACTTCGTATGGTCGTTGATTGGTTGATTGAATACAAATGAATGTTGATATATGGTTCAGCAAGAGTAAGCAGGAAATCAAAGTACAATGGCAAAGAATGAAAGTACGATTGCGCAATATCAAAGTAAGCAGTTCCCTTGTCAATGACTTGAGTTGAAAATGACGTGACGGTCTTGGATAAGATAGTCAGTATGATTCGGTAAACAAACGTGTAGATGATTTGATGCGTGGTCTTCCAGACCACGATGGACGAAACCGGAGAATGCGTTGCGTTGATGATTGATCTTGAAGTGAACTTGGCTGAAGTCTGGTGAATCTCACTCAAAATAGATGAGTTTGAGCCAGATGAGAGTGGCAATAGTTGTAAGTCCATTTTGGGTGAAAGTCGACATATGTGGCTCAGAGAAGTTAGCCAAGGTGATGGTTCACAGCAGGTGCATTTGCAGTTGACGGTACAGCGGTACGGCAGGCAATCCATTCGGCAGACTTGGGCGTCCGGGGTGTGACCTTGGGGTCATCCGATTGATTTGAAGATGGGCTTGAGCATGCCGCTCGTCCAAATGGAATTGGCCTTCCTGGTTTCCAGGGTAGGCAAAGCTGCGGTACGAAATTTCTTGGCATAATTCACACTCGCCTGAGTTCCAGGGTGTTGAAACGGCCATCCAGGCTTCCAGGGTCAGCTGGGTTGGACCATTGAAGTTCGTACGGCATGATGAGGATCAAGTATGTTATGCGTCCACAGCAAACTAAGAAAGCAGCAGCTGTTGATCTCCAGACATCCGTCTTGGTCAGCTGTGCGTATTGATAATGAAGGAAATGTACAAAATGTTTGCGAATGAGGGTTGTGAGGCAACCTGGAGTAGCTGGTTACAGAGTGCGACCTCGCAGTGTGATGATCACAGCCTTGAGGAGTAGCCAGGGTACTCGGCCGATTGGGGACCATCTGTGTTTGTTTTTCAACGAAGTATTTGATGAATTGGAACAGAATTGAGCCTCGTCCGAGGCCCTGGGTCAGTTTGTTGTTGACCTGCGCGAACCGGGTTTTGATGCTTCGCCGGAGTGCGATCGATAAGGTGGCAGACGCGTATTCCCATGTAGACATGAATACCACTGGTTTAAGACGAGTTCACTAGGCGATGATTAATTTCGTCTGAGACTTTGAGTTGATTAAAATGCTCCCCTTGGCCATTAGCTCGAAAGGACCGGGCTTGCGTGCTTCACCGAGTTGCAAGGAGCCGTGTGGCAGAAGAACGTCGTTTCTACGTAGAAATGGGCGCCACTGGGTGTTGATGAGCACTCCCAGAAGTGCTGAGCTGGACGGAATGACTACAACGTAGGGTTGGGGTTCACAGGCCGCAAGCTCGGTGGTGATCCTCGTCGGAGGTCGGAAGACTTGGTGAATCCCCCTCTCCGTCCGGGGTTGCGGTGACCATGGTTGTTGCCGGCTTTTCACAGGGTCGCTGGTACGTCTATCCTCCAATGGGATTCGGGAGCAGAGCTGCTCCTGTGGCCCCACGTTGGGCGCAAAATTGACAAAGGGGGTTGTTGATATTGGTGAAGAGTGGGGGCGTTGATGGTGCTCCTAGGGATCCTTTGTCACTGGTCACATTCGGCACAACTCGGACGATGAGAATGTTAAGGTTCGTGGTGCGGATGAGGTCGATGAAGTTGAGGTTGAGTGAATTCACACACAATATTTTCACACAATTCTGACTCAGAAACCAAAGTGCGTAAAACAATTATGGACTGGTCACTAGGACGCGGTGACGACGTTCCTGACGGCACCAGGATACGTCGGAGTAACGGAGTAGCGTGGCTACGGCTGGGCCAAATGTCGTGGAGTATGCGTCGCGACGGCGATTCTAAAGTAGACTGTGTCGGGCTTGGATAGCTCGGGTTTATATAGCAAAAGATGTAGTATGGATGTAATTGAGTGTGTGGTTACCGTAATGGCGTGTTCCGTTACTGTAATGAGGAATGCCATTACTGTAATGGGGTGTTCCGTTACAGTAATGCGGCGTACCGTTACACCAATGGGTTTACCATCACCGAGCGTGTTGTGTAATGCACGGGTACGTTACGTAACGCGAGGATCCATTACAGGTGGAATTCGCGTTACATATCTTTGAGAATGATATGAGTATGATTTTAATTGATACACACGGGAAACAATGTTATTGACGGAAAAAATAGATGTGTGTGTATGCACGCGTCAACCTCGCATGCCTCGCTACGATGTTTCTGGTCAATATGGCAATTTTTTCAACAAACGCTATAAAGGCCTTTTTTCATACTTCTAGCGGGCGTAAAAAGTTCTTCAGGGGGCTGAAACTCTGGGAAAGTACTGATTTGTCGCCTACTTCCATGTGAAAAGTTGGTGCCAAGATCCGCGGGGGTCGTGCGCACGGATTTGCCGAACTATACTGATCTGACCCTTGTATATTCAGTTAAGCGATGGTTTTTCACATGGTTTTGAACCCATGAAGACCATGAAAAATACCATCACTCAACTCCATATATAATCATGGTACAGAACATATTTCCTCTTGATTTGGAAGAGCATTTTGGGGAACTAATACGCGTCTCTGGTACAATTACAGGCCGAGCGACGCAAGGCACTACGCTAGTTATTATATTAGGAGACACCAGGTGCGTATTACCCCACGGGATCCCCATGTCAGGGTTGCCAACATAAAATCAAATCAGTGTTGCCAAAGTGACGGCACGAAAAGTCCTTAGACTAGGTAGAATGTCCCTAAATTTGTTTCATTGTGCGTGTGTGTGTATATATATATATATATATATATATATATATTTGCTGATGGGTCGCTAGATGGGTGGGTCAGTGTGTGTGTGTGTGTGTGTGTGTGTGTGTGTGTGTGCGCGCGCGTGTGCGTGTGGAATCTCTATCCATGAGAGGCAGCCCAATACACGGAATACCACGGTTGGCCCGAACTGACTTCAACCCAAGGATACCTGCCCCTCAGGATTGATTTTTCTCACTTTGACTACATGACAAATGGAAGTTTTGCCCGCAAAGATGAAAATCTTTCGTCGAGCCGTTTCTTGGAAGAGTGAAATTGATGGTTTCCCATTGGAATTTCTATAGTAATCTATCCATGCACTATTAAAATGCAGAACCTGTTCCTTCGCCAGAGTAACATCTAATAGATCGTGTGTAGGAACCTTCTCAAAAAGTTATTTAGAGTTGGAGATCCTAGTTTCCCCGAAAAATCACGTGGTATTATTCCACATTGAACAGTTTTGTGAGATGAAGAGGATGGACCTCGGATTGAATAGTGAGCAATCTATGGAATTGGCACGTTTTGACTTCAACTTAACATGGAAAAATTGCAAGTATGCGTATTGCAATATATAGAGAAACTTGTTAGAGCTTTGTGTGTGTACAGCAGTATGCACATTCAGATTGTAATTTATTGATCATAAAATTGTTTCACTCTGAAGTGTGTTCTTTCTCATGAACTTTCGAGCATTATTGTTGATCTGTACTTTCTGGATAACAGTCATTCACGCAAATATATATTGAAGGTAAATTTCAAAGCTCATCCGTGATTACTCTTAAAATAATGTCAAAATCAAGATTCAGAATATTTCAATTCGACTCCTCTCGATTGTAGCTCCATCAGATATTCTCATTCTTGCGAGAAATAACTACCATTTATCACGTACTTGAACTCAAGAGAAGAAATCTGAGGGGCAAGGACCTTTGGGCTCAAGTCAGTTTAGGCCTACCGTGCGACATCATTGCTTGTCTCTCGGCATCGTCAGACCATCGATATTCGCCTGTACTATAAAATCGTTTCTAAAAACTATCCTTTTGATGGATTATAACGTATTTCAATGTAATCAAAATTGAATTCCAAGGAAGTCGGCCGACAACTGCATTTTAATCGCGCGTGGATAGATTAGTAAGGAAATTCCTACAAAAAACCATGAATTTCACTTTTTCAAGAAACGGCTCGACGAAAGATTTTCATGCTTGCAGGAGAAACTTCCATTCATCGTGTACTTGAAGTGAGAAAAATCAATTCTGAGAGGCACGCACCTTTGGGTTAAAGTCAGTTCAGGCCAACCGTGATACGTTATGTATCCTCCCTACTGCATCAATATTGGCGTCTTTATTGCGTGCGGTAACGGCTCGAGGATATGGTTTTGAGCGTGTGTGAGTGTATGCGTGTGTGTAGAATCTCTTTAGTGAGGCACTCTTATACAAGGAAGATCCTACTGCAACAAAAGACATGAATCGCATATATCGATGTTCTTATTGTGTGCTCGGAAAATCAATTTTTTTTTATATGATTGCGGGTGAAAGAAATCTCCAAAACAGTTCATTGTTTTCATCTGGTTTTCTCCATTTCCAGGGATAAACCATTGGGTCGAGGGACGTCTTTGGTATCGAATAGATCATCGATTAAGATTATTGTGGATGGATGGAATTTTCACTTAACGAATGTAGTTGTGAAGAAAGATTCTGATTGATTCATTGTGATGGTCTATGTATACGATCATCGAAGGTGACCATTAGAATTCCATGTATTAGACATGACTCTAGCAGTTTTAGATAGGAAGATTGGAATTCATGAGACGTCTTAAATTGATGAGATGATTTGAATTAGAGATTATTTGTAAAGGATCTTTGTACAGTTGAGGTGAACTTAGGATGAAGTGCCGAAATCGAGTCGAAATTGAGGAGTGTATTCTGATTGGAGTGGGAATGTAACTCTTTTTCACAAATGTTGAACGAGACATGATCAGATGAAACTGACGCGTCAATCTGGTTTACCAGCGTCGGGACCTGAGCGATGTTCAGGTCAGAGAAAATCCAGCAACCTGTTTTTGAAGAGTGGTGTTAGAGTTTTTCTACAATAGCTGGTCAACAAGGGGTCATACTCTGTCGCACCGGGGAATGAGAAGCCCAACTCCCATATAAGCCAAGGCATTATATGACGTTGTTACAACTCGTAGTGTAGTGTGGTATTTTTTGAGTGTACGCGACGGCGATTTGATATTTTTCTTATCGGGAGAGCTTCATATCGGATTATATGCTTAGAGATTAACGTGAGAGCATCTATTTTCCAATGAAATAGAGGTAATGACTCGAATTTTTTGAGTGATATTGGATTCGTAGGCATATTCATGAATTATTTTCAGTTCGATTGGGGATATGAATGGATCGATTTTAAGAATTTTCGAATCTATCGGGAATTTCAGATTTTTTTGGGAATAACTGGGATTCGGCAGACGATCTTGATCTTCTTAACTTATAATTCAACGAATGTAAAATTGAAGATTGTACGTACATATTCTGTGCAATGAGTTGTATCTCATCCGTGGCACAGTGGATAAGTCACCGGACTCCCATGCGGGAGTCCTACGTTCGAATCCCGGTCAGGGCACCACTGAGATTCTTCTCATGTGCCTTTTTCCGGCGGTCTCGGTGGTTCGGATTCCACCTAAAACTGGAGGTCCTTCCCACCGAGGTACAATTTGGTAGTTAGCAGTATATGCTGACGCGTTGGTTGAGCGTACCTGGGCTCCACGCACATGTGTGCCATCTGGGTGGGGCCTACTGGCGGAACTAGACGTAAAACTCAAACCATAGTTTTCTTACTCATCTTGAATGCTTATTCCACGGGAGATGAATTAACATGAGGGTTTTTGGGTCCATTTTCCAGACCAGTTGGTTTCGTATATGGTTTCGGAAAATTCAGGCTCTCTTACTACGAGTGTGGAAGTTAGTGCACGCTTTCAGTGTTTATTCTTTGAATCATTCGAAAACAAATTGGACGAATACCTGGAGTTTGACTGTATTTAGGAAACATGGAGTGACAATTGGTTCACGGTCATTTTCGATGCTCATAATATAGAGTGTAGATTCAATTGGGGGGAATGGTGGGGAAAATCTTTGAATCTGTTCATTATCTTCCATCTAATTCTTATCAGATGTAGAAATAAATTATTCATGCCGAGAAATGATTTTTGCATTTCATAAATGAATATGATGACTATTGTGAATTGATTTGATATCGCTTGACGAATGCAGTTGTGGAGAGAGATTGCAATTGTATTTTGGGATGGGTTCATGTATGTAACGACCAAGAACAATCATTAAAATTCCATTCACTGGAAATATCTTCTGTTTAATCCACTTACGAGCCTTTAGAGACGAAGATTTGGATTTATGAGACGTCTTAAATTGATGAAATGATTTTGATTGATGATTATCTGTACAAGATTTCTGTATAGTCGGGGTAAAGTTAGAATATCGATTTATCATCCTCGTTCCGTGTTTCTGTGGTGGAATCGAGTTGGAATTGGGGAGTGTATTATGTTTGGAGTGGAAATGTAACTCTTCTTCACAAAAGTTGAAGGAGACATGATCAGATGGACCTGAAACGTCAATCTGGTTTACCAGTATCGGGACCAGAGCGATGATCAGATCAGAGGAAATCCAGCAACCTGCTTCTGACGAGTGGTGTTAGTGTTGTGTTTTCTCTTTCACAGGAGCTGGTCAACAGGGAGTCATACTCTGTCGCACTTGGGAATGAGAAGCTCAACTTTCATATGAGCCAAGGCATCATATTATGCTGTGGCAACTCGTAGAAGGGTGGTGTGGTATTTTTTGAGCATATGCGACAAGGATGGTTTGATCATCCCAGCAAAAGGTTGGAATCGAATTTTATGGTGCATGTAATTAACGGAAATCATTCAATTCCTAACGAGATAGAGAAAATCATCCCATCCTTTCAAAAGATATTGGATCCATGCACAATTCTGTAAATCATTTGTAATTCGATTGAAAATATGATTGGATTAGTTCTTAAAATTTTGACATCTATTGGAATTTCTAGATCCGTCCTTCTTTGGACTATTTGAGAATGAACAGATGATATAGGTATTTTAAATTTGAGATTGAACATCACATGAAATATTCTCGTACAATTGAAGATTGTACGAGAATATTTCATGTGATGAGCTATGGTCTCTTGATCATGCTCATTCGACGGGAAATTAATCGACACGAAGGTGGTTGGGGTTATGCCCCCAACCAGATAATTTTGTTATTCAATCTCAGGAGATGCAGCCATTGATACATTCGATACTGAGCATTTCGACATATATCCTAAGTAGAGTCATATTTTACTTTGAAGTCTTATTGAACATTACTTTGGACATAGCCTTGTGATTGGATCCCATACAATAGAGTGAGGGATGTTATGAAGTTTGCGGATAGCATATATAGGCGTATTCAGGGCCGGCTCAAGGGGGGAAGGGGGGGGCGAGGTGGGGCGGCGCCCCAGGGCGCAGGGCCTGAGGGGCGCAAAGATTTCCAAAGGAAAGCATGCACGCAAATCCTTTCAGGAGAAAAATCTACTTCCAAACCTATCAAGGCGATCAAACCCGCAAGTACGCGGGTGCGCGAGCCAATAATTCCGTTGAAAGAAAAAACCAATCCCGGCAAAACTTGAGGAGGCAATTAAACCCGGGAATATCCTGATTCTTGAACTGAAAATTATTTGAAGGGAAAACAATCCGAGAATCTATAGTACTTACAGCAGTTCAACACGCAAATAGCCGGACACTTCGGTCGAGATTTTTGTGAAAAAAAAACAATCCCATAACCTGGGGAGGCAATCAAATCCGCAAATACCTGGATACTTAGACCAAAAATTCTATCGGGGAAATAAATCATTCTCAAAACCTGAACTGAAATATTCTGATGCTCGGACTGGAAAGTCTGTGAGGGGGAAACAATCCGACAATCTAGTGAAGCAGTCAAACCCACAAATAGCCGTACACTCGGATGGAAAATTTTGTGGAAAAAACAATCCCAAAATCTAGGAAGGCAATCAAACCTGCAGATACCCTGATGCTCGGGATGAAAATTTTGACAGTTGAAAAATAATCCTGGAACCTAGGAATACAATTAATTCCACAAGTGCGTGGATGCTCGAACGAATACTATAATAAATAATATACTAAATAATACTATAATGAATAAGAACGAATATACTTTTTGGGGAAAGTATCAACCCTAAAAAGGTCATACCCGGGTGCTCGGACAAAATATACGAACGGGGAGGAGGGGACTAATCCCAAAATCTAAAGAGGCAATCAACCCTGCAATCACTCGGATGCTTAGAATTAAAATCCTGCCAGATGTAAAAATCAAACCCAAGTCCCAGGAAAGTATAAGTAATCCTGCAATTGCTTGATGCTCGAATATAAAATTATGTCGTAGGAAAAACTAAAACCAGAATTTAGGAAGACAACCATCTCGCAATTGTACTTTGTGCTTGAGCTGGAATTTCTATCACAGAATTGGAGTGATTAGGTATATTTATCGTCTGGAGATCCACCAGTTTCACAAGTTTTAAAACCAATTGGTTCAAACATCCATCCGAATATTATAGTTGGTTCGATTGGCTTCGTGAGTTTATGGAAATCTTTCGTTTGCTTACAACCTTCCAGTTTGAGCATCCGGGTGCTTGCAGGTTCGGATGTCTCCCTGAGTTTTGGGGCTAACTTCTTCCGACGATGGGATTTCCGATACTAGGATCTGGATGTTAGGGTTTTTGATTGCCTTCCTAGGTTCTGGTAATGACTCTGTCCCCGGTAGAATTCTCGGGCCAAGTATTCGTGTTTTTGTGAGAGTAGCTGCCTTCTTGGGTTTTGGGAATAAATCCTTTTCCCGCAGGATTCTCGGCCCGAGCATCTCGGCACTTGCGAGTTTGATTGTCTTTCTTGTTTTTAGCACTCATTACGTTTTTGGCAGAATTTTCGCTCCAAGAATCTGAGAATTCGCGAGGTCAGTTGTCTTCTTATAGGTTTTGGGAGTGATTCTTGTTCACGAGAGAATTGAAAACTTGACAACTAACAAGAACCGATAAGACTTGGGTTTGCACATATATTGAGTAAGTCATGAGTTTTTCTTTTCATCACAACAAAATGAACTGGTAAACAAGCAGATCTCGGCCGTACTCATTTGATTTACACTTCTTTTGTGGAAAATATAAGATTTGACAGTGATGAATTCTCCTGAATTTTTTCGTGCAATTTTGACTTCTTATGAAACATCGCTATCCTTGATTTTCTCTGGCCTTACAAGGGGGCGCAGCACGTTATTTTGCCCAGGGGCGCGGAGCTGTCTGGAGCCGGCCCTGGGCGTATTGCTTAAAAAAATAGCCGTTGCACAGTTTCAATGAGAATCGTGGGATGGATCTTGAGAAACACGATACATCGATAAATGATATTCCCTAATAACTTATTCTTGATACAGTAATATATGAATACTTATTAATATCTGATACATAATTTTAGCAAGATCCTCGTTCCAGGAATATCTTGATTCACATTCTCTATATCCACTCGTGATGATCTATGAAAAATTTGATTGAAACAAACAGGAATATTGACCTATCATCTCCATTGTGTAACGTACCGTGGGACCCAGTGGAAATCAAATAGTGTATTGTGGTTTGAATGTATATGTAATTTCGAAGAAAGAATAACCAGAGGCAAGCATAGGAATGCCATTCTGAAAACTTTCCTTGCAGCTATTTTTGCTGCCGACCTTCAAACTCGTGAGAGGAGCCAAATCATGATGCTGAACGCAAGTAAAAATTTGGGCCTAGTTGATTCTTCGATTTTTGACTGATGTCAAATTTCTGGTGTACTTAGCACGAAGCGAGATTACTCATATGTGACCGGTACAATAAATCCAATACTCGATAATCACCATGTGACCTCATGGAATGAAAGCCCTCTCTGAAGTAATCACGGGGGGGGGGGGTATAGTTCACGACGTCATGTTGCAATTTTTGGATATTAGATTCATTGTACCGGTCACATATGAGTAATCTCGCTTCGTGCTAAGTACACCAAAAATTTGGCATCATTCGGAAATCGAAGAATCAACTGGTCCCAAATTTTTACTTGCGTTTAGCGTCGTGATTTGGCTACTCTCACGAGTTTGAAGGTCGGCAGCAAAAATAGCTGCGGAGAAAGTTTTCAGAATGGAATCCCTATACTTGCCTCTAGTAATTCTTTTTTTGAAAGACAATCGGAAATTCGTAGCCTTTCTTGGATTGAAAAGGGCAAGGCAAGGATGGTGAATTGGCCATGGTTATGGTTTCGGATCCGGACTGGTAATTTTATTTCCTTTCTCTCTCGTAAACATTATTGCTCATGGAGCCGACGATTGTTCACTTTCAACTGAGCGAGGCAATCTCGCTTGATTCCAAATCCAAATTTTCATCAATAATGATCTCTATTGAGTTTCGACAGAATTTTGGGAGAAAATCAACATCCCGACTGGGAAGAATTTGTTTTACATTATCCGTTAACGCCCTAAACGACTGAAGCATTAGTTTATACGTAGCATGACTGGGGTAGTATTAACAAGTTATAATCACCGCGTATGCTTGGTATTTCTACGAACAATCAGCCTCAAAGTACTGTGCCTAAACTCCCTCCAAAAACTGAAGGCTGCGCAATTCACCGAATGAGCATCTGCAATTTGGCTCAGTTCGATTGACTGTACACTACTTGGGCCCGCGATCGTCGAGATGCCGCGGGTACAGTGTTAGTTGGGCTCGGCGGCCGGTTGTGAGTTGGGCCCGGGCCTATTCGTAGAATTGACCCCAGATGTATAGAGAGGCAGCAACCACCAAGAGTCTTAGAATAATATTCGCGAATGTTGGAGGTGCTCAGCATATTTTATATTTACCATCTCAAAGATTGAACAAATACAAATACGATCGTGTATCATAATACACGTTTATGGATGCAAAACTGAATGAAAAAGTTATCTCGATTGTCATATTTCCATAACATGGAAAATAATACAAGCTTTATGAGTCAAAGAAAAGTCATCACACGTTTCACGAGGAATCTTTCAATTACAGATGAAAGTATTGAATCAAATCAAAGATCCATACTGTTTGGGAACTCTTTTAACAAGTTCATAACGGCGCAACAATCCATCTCTGATTTGCGTCATTTGCGACCTGATCTTTGGACGTTTTCGATTTAATTCGGGAATCAAATTATTCTACCCTTATAGCCACTCCAATCACCATTGCGATTGTTACACTGCTTCTCGTGGTCTGTATGCCGAGGGAGCAGCCTTTCTAAGAAGGAATTAGGATGAAGACTAACCATCAAGCCCAACCAACAAAGCGGACCACGGTTTCCGGGCCCAACCATGATACTTCTTCTGACCGCGAGCCCAACTCGACTTCTGCCGTCCGATTCAGTCAAAAATCGAAGTTTGAGTTTCAATAACTGTTCAGTCCAACTCCGGTTTATATCATCTTTTGGTAATTACCTGACAACAAGATCTTACAGACCTCACTGCTGTCCATCTCGTTGGTGTTCTTGATCCATAATCATACGTGATGTGGAATTGAAGGTAATAGATCTGAGCTTTTATCCAGGAAAAGGGTAGTCTCTGAAATTTTCTGCGAGTAAATCTTTTTGATAAACTCAGATTCATAGCTTTGGAATCATCGTCTAAATACGATCCCGTGGTTAATTTTGAGCTAACGCGTCGAATTTCTCTGCTAGCCACAAAAAAACTGTTTTTGGGGACATTAATTTCCAAATTTCATTGAATAGCAAAGAAAGCACTTTAAAGTCCATTTCCATGAAACTGGGGTTATTTATTTGGAAAGTAGAGATTTCAAGCTTCAAAATGACCCCCGGCAAGTTTCTGTAGGTGCTAGAGAAGCGAAGATATGATGCTGATAATCTTTTTGGGAAAGCGGACACATTCACACCGGTAGACACATTCGACCCGGTTTACGGTAAATCCACAAAAAAAATATATGGAAGGGACAGACCACGTGTGTTTCGGTACAACATTGTAACGAAAAATCCGGGTCTACTTACCACTTCTAGAAATGATAATATAATTCACACGAGTTGACACTGGTACCCCACATAAATACACCCGTTTTCTCGATCTCTATAATCAGCACGCACTATGCGTCGTATTTATACCACTCAATCCGAAGCTCTCGAATAAATAACGCAAAAACTAATGAAGAATGAGGCTCACGAGAACTGTACTCCATTGAAGAGAACGAGATGACACGATATCCGAACTTCTATCATGTTATTGTTTGCAGAGCAGAGAGCCGGGCAGATATATTTTGATTTTTGTATACATCGCGCGCTTTTTTTTCTGCTTGGTCTCAAAAATCTCACATCACACGGACACACTAACACGAATGCATGTTGGAAATTTATCTTAAACGATTGACAAAGAGTTTCTCGAGTAACTCTCACAGTGAATTTTTGATTCACTTAATATGAGAGGGAGGACGCTTAAGATCATTATTATTCAACGAGCCATAAAAATCACCATAAAAGAGTGCTCAAAAAACTTTTTCCAAGGCCGAAACCTCCTTGTACACCGTTAAAACTTTAATGAAATGCTATGACAAGGTTAGGGTCGACGAATTCAAAGTATAGTTACGCGGTCGCTCATTCTTTTTTTCAACTTATACTTGCCTGAGCGCGCGACCGCGCGCCTCGACTCTCGATCGCAAGAATTGGAGGAGACATGATTAGATGAAACTGACACGTCTATCTGGTTTACCAGAATCGGGACCAGAGCGATGTTTAGATCAGAAGAAATCCAGCAACATGTTTCCGAAGAGTCGCGTAAATATTACGTGTTGTGTTATTCGAGAAGGAATACTGTACATTCGCAGCAGGTCGGTAACAAGCAATCATAATCAGTCGATCTCAGAGACGAAAGTTTCGAACTGTATGATGAGCTATGGCATCATACGTTGTTGTTGCAACTCGTGAATGTATTTATTCGATCATTCTCGGAAATGCGGATTATTTGATAAGATGTGTAACGGAGATGCATTGATCTCTCGTGCTATTCGATCTAGCTCGAATCAAGACGCGAGATCAAGTATCTATTGTTGAAATTATCACCATTGAGATGCGGTTGTGGAAAGTATTTCATTCATTTTTGATTGAATCGAAGTAGTTATTTCTTCATTTTTCTATTAGTCCAATTACATAATTCAATTCATAATGTCATATCCTATCTGCAGTTTGAAAGTACAATTGTATGGATTTTTGAAGATTCGTTTTTTAACCGAGGCATGTTAGAATTCATTCCTTATTTTGAATATTTTGAAAGGTAACATGGATGAATGGATAATTCTCACAGTCCATGTCTTCAAAGTCCATCAATCTTCAGCACTGTTATGACTTTTATTAGTGTTTGCCGTTGATCGCACATGCTATGTTGTTGATTCCACGGGGTTGTACTCAACTGCTGAATCCGCTATTCTGTCTTGACTGGGTCGTTGATTGTCCTGGTCGAGTATGTTTCACATGTCCCCTATTTGGTAATCTCCACACATGCTTCTTGACCTCCTGTATAAAAAACGAAGTGGTCATTTATCATGGAATCGTATGATATTTGGGAGACGAAAACAGCTACAAAGTTTGGTATTTTCCTTCATATCTTATTTGCTGGTCAACAGCAGCGTATAGAAAATTTTATTATTCAATTCATTTACTGACCTGAAGGTGTTTCTTTGTCGTAGTCGTCCATCGTATTGCGTAATCTTGTGCATCCGTCTCCTTTGTTGATTAGCTACTCTGTCGCGTAATGCTCCTGTGTACACACTGAAATACCAGCTAGCAGAGATAGTTGCAGACGGGTATATGTGAGATAGCAGGCTCACAGTTAAATAGTACGAAGAACTGAAGGCGTGGAGCTATTGCACACATATTTTCCTTCTGCTTGCAGTAGTCTGCCCAAGTGGGAAGCGTTTGATAGACTGAGTATGCAATGGAAATGGCGCCATGAAGAAAATTCTAACCTCTGCTTCAACTGCCTGGAGGTCCTCTTTCTTGTGCCGTGGATGTGATGAATGCGCACCATGAGAAGTTCTCCCTTTCTGCTTCTATATTCTGGCTGTCATCTCTTTTTGCGCGTACCTGTGTCTTTGTGGCGGAAGCGTATGACAGACCGCTGCACATTAGCCGAAAAATACGTTTTTTCCAGAAAAGTCTCGCTTCAACTGAATTTTCGACATATCGGGATGGGGCAAACGGGATTTTCTTCATTTTTCGACGAACTTTTGAATCATTTAGGTTGATTCTGCCCCAAAAGCAATGGAATGACTTGTATTCGCCTAGAACACCGAATGAAAATCATGTCATCACTGCATGATCTAGAGACTCTACAAATCGATGCTGGATGAAATTTGTGATGTTGAAAACTACTCCTTCTAACAGAAATAAAATATTTCGATGTTTGTTTAGCCAGTGATTTCATCAGCACCTCAATATCTCGGCCTTTCTTCTCGCGAAGCCCCAAATTGTAGATAATGAATATTATATCTTTAATTTGGAGCTTCGCGAGAAGAAGGCCGAGATATTGAGGTGTTGATGAGTTCACTGGCTAAACAGAGATCAAAATATTTTGTTTCTGTTGGAAGGAGTAGTAAAAAACATCACAAATTTCATCCAGCATCGATTTGTAGAGTCTCTAGCTCATGCAGCGATGACATGATTTTTATTCGGTGTTCTAGGCGAATACAAGTCATCCCATTGCTTTTGGGGCAAAATTAACCTAAATGATTCGAAAGCTCGTACTTTTCGGCCAATGTGCGCTGGCGCGAGAGTGAGCACGCGTTATCAGCAGCTGTCTCTCTTTGCTTCAAATATCGGTTGTTGTAATACTCTCCTGGGAGATGAATGTTCATATTATTGATTTAGCGAGCTCAGATATCAAAGTGAGGAGATATAGAATGAATCGATGTGACTCGTCAGAATGAAGAGTATCGGATAGCGTAAGGAGTTAGTATTGGATTGGAGTGATGTGCATCGACGAATTAGAATCATTCATCTAATTTTTAGAGAAGTGTATGCACCAAAGAGGATCTGTGAGTATGGAATTATTTGATATGGTTCACTCACCCATCTGTCGATCTTGATTTCAGTGAAGTTTCCTCGTCAATGTTGATTTTCCGATGAATTATTTGAATCTGCATTCAACGCGGAAGAGTGAGATGAGCCTCGGGGCACGCGCGCGTGTGCCTGGAAAAAAGGCACGCGGGTGACTGGAAGGAGCGGCTCGGCACGAGCACGTCTGCGCGTGAGTGAGGCCTACAGAATACTGAAAAGAACTGTCGAGCGCGCGTGCGCCTGTTCGCAAGGGAGTCCCGTGAGAGACTGACTGAAGCCGCCGGGCGCGAGCAATGTAGCTGGCCTAGGGTGAAACACGGAAGAGTGCGAGGAGCAATCACACACGCACACGTCTGCCTGCAAGAGAGGCACGCGGGAGACTGAAAGGAGCAGCTACACGCAGAAAAGTGGGCGAAAGATGGCGCGACGCGTTCGTAGCTGACGATTGTCCGTTCTCGACTCGAGTGAACACGGGCCTCGCGTCAAAATTTTAGACGCGCCGCGGATGACGATTCTCAGCGATGCTCGGCCCAAGTCTTTGCATGATATACGGCTCATCAGAATCGAACGGCGACACCCGCACCAATTATTTCATAGTAGGTTCGTTCAGATTCTTCAATAACACATCTTATCTGGATGTTAAGAATAATGGATGACAATAACGATTGCAAATATTGGGGATTTCTCGGAGTTGGCCGATGAGTATGTCCACCTCATGAGGCTATCACCACAAGGATGTCAGCTGGTCGAGCGGTTAATTTTTTGCTCCATAAGCAAGAGGTGGTGAGTTCAAATCACATTTCAGACGAAATTTTTTTTTCTTGAAATGCGCAAGCTACACAGGTGCCCGCACTTCAAGTGTATCATATATAAAGACCACCGCTTGGTGCGGCCGAACTAGCTCTGTTACGGCGTATCGGTCTCTTGATCAAAAGGTCGCCGGTTCGTTCCCCGGTAGCCGCACTTTTTATTCATTGCATGAAGGAGAATCAAATCGCAACAACTGGTGTCAGAAAGCGGAACGAACCACGCTCACAAGTGGACTGCATACTCGGAGGACATTCAACAATGATGATAAGGTGTACCGACAAGATAAACTCGGGATGTACATACCGTCAAATTGGGTAACTTTGGTACAGCGGGTGCAACTTTGGCACACCCCTGAAAAACGACTTCCAGAGCTGCGTTCAGCAAGGTAAACGATTCTATCGCTCTGAAACCTATTCTCCCCTCTTGGCACATGCATAAACAATGTGTTGAGCCACCGTAGATCCCGCGTGAACGATTGTACTCGTTTATTGAAGCTTTTTCCTATTATTATAATTACACTGTAAAAAGTTTCGTAGGGGAAACCCAATGCGGTGTTGGTCGGATTTTTGCTTCGGTTTGAAGACTAGGTTTTTACAACGCCGTGGGGAAAAGTCAACACAGCGGTGGGAATTCCCAACACGGTTGTGGGTTTATCTAACACGCTTTTGCTCTCTCATAACCTGAAATGTAAGTCTATTGGAAGTGCGGAAAACGCAAATGCAATTGGATGAGGAATTGAAGTCGCTGAACTTGATTGAGAGTGAGTGGTTATCTCTGAAATCAAGGGAGGGGTATACACATTTTCGAAATTTCTACATTATCAGTAATTCTAGGGTACATATTACATATTTTATGGAGGCACCCATAAATATATCTTACATTGGTGCTGAATTGACCATTCTGATAGCTCATATACACAAAATATCAAACTTAACCTCGACAAAGCACTGGATACCAAAATTGAGGTGGGCGCACACTCTATCGATGAACATATCTGTGCTTGGAGGTATGTATTCGAAGGGTCAGAAGGCAACTTTTTTTATTGAGAGAATGATGGAAGTCTTTCTATAGTGAATTCTGGGATGATATTCCTCAATAAATTGACCAATTTATTGATAATTTGACAATAAATTGATGGGAATCATTTAACAAATCACCTTCAAAGAAGAATTTCAACATCATCTCAATACAAAAAGTCGCCCCTTCTGACCCATTGAATACATACCCCCAAGCACAGATATGATCATCGATAGAGTATGCGCCAACCTCAATTTTGGTATCCAAAGCTCTTTTGAGGTTAAGTTCGATATTTTAAATATATGAGCTGTATCAAAATGACCAATTTAGCACCAATATAAAATATATTTATGGATACTTCCATAAAATATATAATATGAACCCTAGAATCAATAACAATGTAGAAATTTAGAAAATTCGTATACCCTTTCCTCAATAACATCTGTCAGAGATTCATCCATTTTCATTCGAAATTTCACTTTGATGAAATTCTCATTGAAAGCTATGGAAAACATCCATTATTACTGACCCAAAGCTACATATCTATATGTAAAATACCCGAGGTTGATATTAAAGATCAAAAACGCCTGTGCAATTCCTGTTCATGAACCAATTGAGGGCTTGATATGGTTTTCGACTCACGATCAGTTCATAATAAATTCAGTACTCCATGTGGACTAATGATTTATCAATGATTCGTCAGAAACAATTTCGAATCCTCATTCAACTGAATTTCACTTTTAAACGTTTTATTTCCAGATTTCTCTCAATTTTTGAGTTTCAAAATAAACTCTTCATCCCATCTCCCGTGATAAACTTTCATTTGAATTATTTTTTCATATAGAAATATGTTGAAGAGGAAAAAAATTACCCATTTTGGTATTTGAACCCGGGACCTTTCGCTTACTACTCAAGCGTCATCACCCAGAGGCTATCAACGAAGTTAGGTAGCATGCCTAAGTTGTTGTTCATCAATCAGGAGCCCCACATGGGATACTGGATTTGTTACGAGTTATGTTAAAAACAGGAACAGCAATCATGATTCACCAATGTCATGCATTTTTCAATCAATTGGTCAGTCAATAAAAAGTCGGTCAAGATTTTTGAGATGCGTTGACAAGTAACTGCTTGAAACTATTTCATTATGTGTGTTATTGATTGTTCCCACGTTATTATACACAAACATGATTTCCCCGATATCTGATTTAATTTTGATTCATTACAGGTTCAAATGCTAAACTCAATTCCACGGGGAAGTGCTCGAAAAAATTGTTTGGAATGGTTAAAACTCCAATCTGAACTCACATTCGGATTCAGCACCCTCGATTACTCGTAGGTAAACATTTTCTTCGGTTTGCCCACCTTTTTCGGGTTCTGATCATCAAAATATCGATTTTTTTGAGTGTTTTATCGATCTTCTGGAAAGGGATAACTGACGACTTTCCATGCGACCTAATTTCTATACAATCATGTACAATCTGCAGACTCTAACCTTAAAAATGTATTTTGAATCGTTCACAAAGATCAATCCTAACCGGAGATATTAGTGGATTAAGCTAAATTTCCTAGACTTGCCCTATATAGCTGCCGACCATGCCTCGTGATCCGTTCTGTATTTTCACAACGGGCGTGAGGTCTCTCACGATCCAGTGTTGGAGGAACACCGCATCGAATGAGGGGAATACCGTGTTCGGGCTGAAGCAGAAATCCGACCAACATCGTGTTGCGAATTCCCAACGCGACATATGAAACACCACATCCGCTGGGATCTCACATATGTCGTGTTGGGGATTCCCAACACTGTGCAGGTTGTTACCACAGGAACTTTTTACAGTGTAGTTTCAGGTTTTTCTCGAATGGTATTCTGTGGTAGTTTTATATGTATGTTCGTTTACTTGTATTTTAGCTTGGAAAGGGTTGGTCTACATACAACCGAAACGACGCTTTGACAAATTCTAAATAAATGGCAGGAGATACCGATAATTGAATCGTCTCTGAATATTGATTACATCCTGCAACAGAGTCTACACATCAGAGAAATCGTCATGGTGGTAGCCTTATAAGTGGTACATACTCATCGGACCTCCGAGGAGACTCCAATATTTGCAATTCTTATTGTCATCTATTATTCTTATCCAATTCAAGAGCATTGCTTCTATCGACCCGTGATCCAAATGAATTGAAAAAAGAGACTCTATCGCTCTCAGGTTCGAGTAGTTAACCCACTCTTTGTCCGCCTCTCTAATATGAGATCGTCACAAGTGACAAGGAGGGTTATGATCTAGAGATCGCAGTCCGAAGATATTGAGCGATTTGGTGCAGCTATCCAGAGCCACCTCATCAGTGCCCCTCTGGGTGCTTTGGGCAGACGCCTGCCTCTGGTCGCATCAAGGACTTTATTGCATGTTTGCGATTCAGAATCTTTTTGCGATAGCAAGAAGATCATGAAGCGCCACATGCTAGGATTATGCGCATTTGAAAGCCATGCGCGGCGAAATTCAAAATCATTGCTTCTATCGACCCGTGATTTAAATGAATTCAAAAAGAGACTCTATCGCACTCAGGTCCAAATAGTTAACCCACTCCTTGTCCACCTCTTTAGTAGGAGGTCGTCAAAAGTGACAAAGAGGGTTACGCCCTAGATTGCTGCACCCAAACGCTTAATAATTTCTGACTGCGATCTCTAGATCGTCGACCTACTTGTTACTTCTGATGACCTCATACTAAAGAGGCGGACGAGGAGTGGGTTCACTATTTGAATCGAGCCATGCAAGAAGGGACCTTCGTGCAAATGACAAATTGTCGGAAGAACGAAAAAAAACTGTGTTGCATCTCTACCATTCACAATTCCCGAACGCCAATGTACATATACATACTTCTTATCAGTATGTACTATAATCCTCTCCATTTTTTGACCAAGCGTGGCCTGCAGAGTTGTTTTTCAATAAAAAGTCGAGTGGACTTGGGTCCTTTTTAGCATGGATTCCTTTAAAAAGCTATGATTCCATATTAAGGCACTATGAAACTTGGAAATATTGAATTTCAACAATATCTTGATAATTATCATAGATTCATAGCGGGATTTAGGTACCTTTTTGCTCGGATTGACTGAAAATACTCCGGATACAATCATAAAGTTCATGCCAACAAACAAAACCATTATGACTATATAAACCACGTAACATTAACATTCATAAGATCTATAAATCTATGAATGTATTCATATTTGGCTATTTGAAAGAAGCTCGCCACTTGTTTTCGATCTTTCCCTCTCATTCCGTGCCCAAGATAAAGGATCGCTACGATTTTTCCGTTTTCCGCCATCGTTATCACTGTCACAATCCATATTCTAGACTTTATACACTATGAGACAGACAGAATCAACGTCTGCAGAGCTATCGGATGATACACTAGATACTACAGCACTTTCTGATCATTTCAAAATTTGAGTTGAGTTCAGAGCGCAGAGTATACACCTATACGCCTATACATCAATCGAGGCGTTGCAAGATGTAAACATTTAGCTCGTCGACCAACTGGCGCCAAGAATAATAGGGATCAATTGTGTGAGTGATAGATGTGATGATACAGTGCGTAAGTATTAGTTTTTGTAGATTCTTCTATCGATCCATGCAAAAAGGGTCCCATATCCTGTACTTGGGTCCCTTTTTGCATGGATCGGGTCTCAGGGATTGGTCATATCGGAAAGATTTCATATGCAGGTGATGGAGGAATGTTCGAAGAGTGCAAATATCATCTTATCTCAATTTCGCAAAAAAATGGCGCTTAGGCCCCTTTGCATGGGTCGATTCATCTGAACCTGAGAGCGATAGAGTTTCTTTTTGGATTCATTATTCTTATCATCAAGATAAGATGAGTTTTGAAGAATCTGAACGAACCTACTATAAAATACTTGGCGCGAGTGTCACCGTTTGATTCTGATGAGCCGTATCGTGCGAGGACTCGGGTCGGCTATCGCCGAGGATCGTCAGCCACGGCGCGCCAGAAATTTTCACGTGGAGCCCGTGTTTATTCGAGTCAAGAGCGGACGATCGCCAGTTGCGAGCGCGTCGCGCCATCTCCCGCCCATTTTTCTGCGAGTAGGCGAGAGTACGTCTGCGCGTAAGTGAGGCCCACACGAAACTGAAGAGGACTGTTCGGCGCGCGTACGCCTGCGCACAAGAGAAGGCCATGAGGGAATGATGGGATGTCCGGGTGCGAGCAATGCGGCTTCATAGGATGGCACGCGGAAGAGTTAAACGAGGAGTTAGAGGAGCTATCGGACACGCACACGTCTGCCTGCAATAACGGGATGCGGGAGACTGAAGGGGGTGGCTGGGCTCGAGTACGTCTGCGAGTAAATGAGGCACAAAGGAAACTGGTAAGAACTTCCGGGCACGGGTGCGTCTGCTCGCAATAGAGGATCGTGAAAGACTGATTGAATTGGCCTGGCGCCGGACGCGGGTTTTGAATTGATACGGTTATATATGTAATGACTAATATCACATTGAAAACAATAGTGAATGATCGTGATTATTTTCATGTAGTGAATCATAGTATATTTTAATCATAAATCTCATCTGATTTCAAATATGGTCATGATATTCAATCGTATGTTCGAAAAATATTGTGATAGTGTTTTTCCCCACAGTTTGACTACCCGAATGCTCTTTATTGTGAGCGGAATGAGTCTGATGGGAAATTTAAATTTTACCCAAATTTTGGGGAGTTCACTTCAGTTTTCCCAATTAAAGGATTGTCATGTCGGACGTCTTGATGTTTCTTTACCTTTGGTAAAATATTTTTTCGATATCGATTGTCGTTTCAAGGGAAAAATTCATTTGACTCACATACATCTACTTCGTGTACATACGATCAGGTAATCTCTCATCTTGTATTACGAATATGGATCCAATTGGATACTTCTTTGTTTCCGTCTAAATATGGAAATTGCTGGTTATCAATAATTTTTGGAAATTCGAAAATGCATCATCTTCAAATCGAGATTCAAGATGGAATAGATGGATGTACACTGGGCAGAGAGGTGAACTGTAGTGCATCGAGATCTACTGTCTCACTCGCACTCATAGGTCATGGTACCCTAATCTATGAGAGAGAGAGAGAGTGAGACAGCAGATCTCGGTGCACTGCAGTTCTCCTCCCTGCCAATTGGACCGTGAATCAGATAAGTGGTACAGCGGGATACGTCGATACGAGCGGGATGCGGACGAATTCTGTATATCACTCAGAAAACGCCCCGATACCAAGTTTTCAATTTTAGGAAATGAATATTGTAGGTCTCAATGAATGAATTTAGTGTGTTTTAGGACGTTATGATTGGTTGAATTAGGATGATTCGGTATTGGTTGTATTAAAAATGAATTCGTTGGTTATTTCTCAAGCGTGCCAATACGAAGAACTTGAAAATTCACTCCAAATTCTCTGGCAGATGCAGAAAATCTTAAACAAATATACGGGCCAATCCCAGAAACTTTTAAGTTTCGTGTAATCACTGTATTTTCTTAAGTTCTCACTTCTGGGCTCGGAAATATCCCTTGGAGATGATTCGAGGTATGATTCCGAGTCGATACTTTGAATAAAAAACACTTATGAAGGCCTTCCCCAAGACTGCATCACGATATGATCGAGGATGAAACGGAAAATCATGAGAATCGCGATGTAATGCGACTATTCTCTCTCGCGAAAACTGCTACAGTTCTTTAAACGATCGAAGAATCGCTCTGAAAATTGGATATATTATAGTTGGGGTGTCGAATATGACTTCGCTGTCCACAATTTGATTGTGCCGGCTCTAGATTCTTTGTGGTGAGGGACCAAACTTGTCCAATGGTTCTTTGACAGTTTTCCAAACCTCGCTGTATGGTCCAAATAATTCTTTTAGCGGAGTACGGATCGGATTTCAACAATGATCACCATATTTCCTAACTGAAAACGAAGAACTTCGGCCATTCTGATTGCGTTTGCCGGCAAGTAAGCGCAATTGGTGACGAAATTTAGGGAAAATATCATAGCGTTTTTCTATCTCCAAAACCACCAATTCTAGCGGCACAGTCACAGACTTGATTAAATCATCCGAAACTATGCGTTTTTGTGACTTTCAAGTGTGCAAAATGTGCTGACAGAACGCTAAAAGTGCGCACCCAGAGTGTTCCAATTGACAGTGATCTATAAAATTGCTCTTAGTCACGCTCATTTCAGTAGTTCCATGAGAACTAGGGGATAATGTCGGCCTCGTTGTACAAACGCTCAAAACCCTTGAAAAAAATATAATAAGATTCACTATTAAAGTATTTTAGGCGCTCTTCCTTGTGCAATCGTTAGTTTTTCGATCGAGGATCTCTTTAAAAAATCATCGTCGATAGAAGGGTCCAAATTTCAGTTCCAAGTGTTGTGGTTTTTTCCCCTTTCGGTTTAATGAACTCAAAGTATTGCGGCGGGATTCGTTTGGTATTTCGATGGGCAGAAATATCATGGCATCAAGCATCAACCGTGAGTTCAATAGCGCATTTCAAAACGGGACCAAGTATTCAAAATACTCATCATGATGGGAGCTCGTGTGTGATGGGAATGATAAGAATGTAAAACCAAGATCAAGAGAACTAAGTAGAACCTTGGAGAATCAATTTATCAAGTGACATTTGCGTTGTCTCGATACTCCTCCCAATCTACTAGACTGTAATTACGACGTTTGACATGCACACATTTCTTCTCATATTGAGCTTATGACTAGAATTATGAGATATTTGATTGAGATGTACGCAACAATTTTAAGTATTTCAATTTGGATATTTGTTCACTTTCGAATGTTCACCTTTGGCGATTCCCTTATTGAATCCAAAATTCAACAGCGATACGTTGTTTGTTCTCTTTCTCGTGGAGCCACCTCCCTCCTCTTCCTCGCCCAAATTTCACTCATGCATCTCTACAGCAAATGAGAAAGCAGCCGTTATAATTGAAGAGATTACATTCTTTACAAAGACTCTGACCTACTTGGAGTTTTAACTTGAGCTTTTCCAGAGCAAAGATCGCTAGAAAGCTATAATTATAGATCTATTATTCATCACTTTATAGATTTATATATCCATATGTTGATTGATATAATATTTCGGGAGATTGTCATCAAATTCAAGTGCCATCTGATGAGTCGAAATGTTCTTCTTGGTCCTGGATTCGTTTCTGGGCGTTAATTCGGTTAGCGTGTCAGAAAAATAGAAAACGCGCAAATTTTCCTATCCCTGATATGTCCCAAAATATGCTGCCGAAATTCGGGCAATGTGCCTCAAGATCTGAAAATTAATTTTTTTCCATCCAAAAGTCAAAAGTTCCTGGGATTTGCCCATATGTGCGCGTGGAAGAAATGTAGAGGATTGTTAATTGATTGTGAAACCAACTATTGTTGTTTGAGGATCCTTCGAAAGGGAAACTAGCAGATAATATTCATAAATCAATCAGTTTAGAAGGGATCATATTCATGGATTGCGTAATGGATCCAATATTGCGTGTATATGTGCCCGCGCACGCGCGTGTTTGATAAGTGTGAGAATACTCGAAAACACAGGACACAATCCGAGTAGATTTAAACTCGTTTATTAACTTTGTTAGATTCTCGAATAATATACGACTCAGCAGAGATGCTTTTGCGTCCGTGTCCACACAAGAAGTGAAGCTAGCGGCGCCACGTCGTTGTCATCAACACGGCCCTTGGTAACCAACAGATGACTCTCATATCGATCAATATTGCACTTGTCTAAGAACTCCAACACTCCCTCCCTTAGATAAGTTACATATTGATTGTAATTTCAATAGAATCGATGAACTTAAATTTGAATCTAACATAAACACATTTATCTTTGAAGCCGTTATTAAATCAAAATCGAAAGAAAATAGAACATTAAAATTCTTGAACATTTCAAACGATGGATTCTTCTACTTAGAATTAAAGTATAACAAGCATTTGAAGATTTTCATGAATAAATTCTTCAGTCTTGGTCTGAGGAACTGGTTCCTGTGAACATATAAGAACAAACAAGGAAATGTATGAGTCATCAATTGTATATTGAAGATTTGAATCGTAGATTCATAGATTCCTAAATTTATTTCGATTCCTCGTTCTTCATTATTTTATCAGTCAAATATTTATGTGCTTCGAAAGGAAGTGGTTTTGTTCCAATATCAGCTAGATTTTCTTTAGTATCAACCCATTTTACGATAACTTTACCTTCGTTTACACACTGTTTGATAAAATCACCATGAGTATCAGCCATGGGACGTTTTGTACCATGTTTTTCTCTATGACTCAAATATTCTAGGATCGCTTCAATACTATCGTCAAATGATTTTAACTTGTGACACCCATCCATTTTTGTGCAATTTCCTGAGGATTCATTGTCACACCAGACAGTAACTGGATATAAAGTGAATCCCAAAACATATCGGATTGATTTGTCAATAGAAATAAGTTCTTGGCAAGATTCACTCATAGCTAAATACTCTACCTGACATGTTGAGAGAGTCACTTGATTTTGTTTACGACTTTTCCAAGCAACTGTATCTCCAAACAATCTAATGATATAACTACCAGTCGAAATAGAGTTTTCACAATCTCTATAACTCGCGTCTGTAAAAGATTCTAGATTCTCAGATGATGCAGTGAAGGTTAAGCCAAGATTCATTGTCCCTTTAAGGTATCGCAAGATTCTTTTAATAGCTTTCCAATCATCTTCATTTGGATTATTCTGTTTTCTAGCTAAGAAATTGACCGCGAAAGCTATGTCTGGCCTTGTGGCTACTACCAAATACATCAGGCTTCCAGTGGCTTCTCTATAAGGAACTTTACGTATTTCATGGTTCTGTCCTTTATTTATAGATTCAACTGGTTCAATTCGACTCTTTTTGTTCTTATGTTGTAATTGATTTGTTATCATTGGTGTGTTTTGTGGTTTTGAATCTTGCATATTGAATTTTTCCAAAACATTTTTGATATATGGAGTTTGATGAACTCTAATCGTTTGATTCTCTTTGTTTCTTTCAATGATCATACCTAAAAATAACTTTGGTTCACCAAGGTCTTTCATTTCGAAAGTTTGATTCAAATGATTTTTGATTCGATTCAATTTCTCAAGATTATTGCTAACGATTAGCATATCATCAACATACAACAAAACTAATGCCATTATACCATTCTTTCTCCAAGTGAAAAGACATGGTTCGTGTAAATCATTCTCTAAACCAAGCTTCTTCATTTCTATCGTGAATCGATTGTTCCATTTCTTTGGACTGATCTCATGATTTCATTACTGACATTTAGACCTTTCGGTATTTCCATATATATCTCTTCACTTAGCTCGCCATTCAAAAATGCCGTTTTGACATCAAGTTGACATGCATGAAGATTGTATTTGTTTGTGATTATAAGAATGGCTCTGACTAAGGAGAGTCTTGCTACTGGAGCATATGTCTCTTTCAAATCATAAGTATTTTTATCTTTGAATCCTCTAATGACTAACCTCGCTTTGTATCTAATTTCTCCATTTGACTCGACCTTTTTCTTAAAAACCCATTTAGAATCTATGATATTAGCTTTGGAACCATTACTCTGAGTTCGTGGTTTTTCAACTAGAGTCCAAACTTGATTTGATTTCATAGAATCTAATTCTTCTTGTACGGCTTTCTGCCAGAATTCTTGGTCAGGAGAAGCCATAGCTTCCTCATAAGTAATTGGATCCTTTTGTATGAAGGCAAGTAAAATATGACCAACTATGTCATCATTGATTCGTTTCTCAGATTCGTTCGAAAGATTTGACCTAGGTAGACTCGAGTAGTTAGCATAACTAATGTCTATGACAGGTTTCTCAACTGAAACATGATGTGCTTGTTCTGATTCTTCAAGTTTTCTCTTTGTCTTACTTCTAGTTGAGGGTCCCTGAAAATCTTTGGGGACCTGAATTTCATTTTGATTTGAAGAATTCTGAACTTTCCGAGGCCTACCTCGTTTTTTTAGGTTGTATTGCTTCAACATTGTTTACAATATCAATTTCTTCGTCAACTTTGTCAAATTTAATAGAATCATTATGAGAATCAGGAACTCCTTGAATCGGTTCACTCGAATTCGAATTTGCTGTGGAATATTTCTTGTGATAATCTCCATACACTAGTCTTTCATTGAATCGCACATGCCTAGACTCGATAAACTTGTGTGATTGTGGATGCCAAAAAATATAGCTAGTATGTTTGTAGCCGACTAAGAAAGCTTTGATTGCTTTAGATTCAAACTTTGATTCGAGTTTTGATACTTTAATATAACTAACACATCCGAATCTCCTGATTTGTTCAAAATGACATCTGGCTAATGGTGCAAATTTTCTCAATGGAATTTCATAATTAATTGTTTTGTGTGGAGTTCTATTGTATGTAATGACTGCAGCTTCTGAAGCTAACCCCCACATTGATTTTGGCACACCTGAATCAAGTAAAATGGCTAGAATCCTTCTTTGAATTGACTCGTTGAATCTTTCGGCTGTACCATTGTGTTCAGGAGTATAAGGAGGAGAGAATATAGATTCTATATTCTCTTGTTTCATCACCTCAGAAAATTTACCACCTTTAAATTCTAAAGCCTGATCTGATTTAATGAAACAACATTTCTCATTTGATCCCAAAATATTTCTAGCTGAGATAAGGAAAGATTCCAATGCTTCTCCAGCTTCATCTTTACGTTTCAAACAATAAGTTTGAGCATACCTAGAGTAATCATCCACAAAAACAATGATGAATCGCATATGGCCAGGGAATGACATAGGACTGATAGGTCTCATAATGTCTGTGTGAATAACTTCAAGAGGTTTTTGAGATTTAGCTCTAATTTCTTTGAAGGGTAACTTTTCCATTTTTGACATTATGCAAACTTCACATTCTAAAATAGACTCATCAAAAACTACATCCTTCAATAGCTCAATTTTCTTTTGAAGCATTTTCAGATAACCTAATTAAGCATGACCCAACCTAGCATGCCATAATTGACCTTTACTTAGTTTCTTGAATTCGGTAGAATCTTGAAAACAATCTTCTACTTCTACAGAAGATATTAAATCTTCAGGACTAATCGTAAGCTTTTCTATTGAATCATTCTCAGCAACTCGATTCTCATTCGAATCTAGAACCATCTCCCTCCCAATTGAAGACCCTAAATTCGGTGAATCATTTATTGCTCCCTCCGGAATTGATGTCTCTAAATTATCCGAAGTTGTCTTCAATTGATCTGATGATTCAGAATGAGAAACTAAACGCGCATTACAAGAATAATTCTTAAATGAAAACCTATTTTGGTTTACAACACCAGTTTTCTTAACTTTGAATCGAATAATCCAATTCGGTTTTTCGTAGATTCCCTTGAAAATAGTCTTATTTGAATTTTTATCAAAAACTCTCAGAATTTTATCATCTAGGTGAATAAAAAATCCTGAATCAGCAAGTCTTCTCAGAGAAAGAAGATTTTCAGATACATCTTTTGCTGCTATTACATCAGTAAATTTAATGATTTTATCGTTTGAAATTTGATTTCTTAGAACTAAAGTGCCTTTACCATCAATTACTATATCAGCAAAATCATTTTTGTTAGCACTTTTGATAATTCCATTTTTATATTCTTTGAAATCAGATAAAATCAGAGATTGGTTTACGATATGATCAGTAGCTCCAGAATCTGCGATAAAATCTATAGAATTCTCAGTTTGATAAGCTTTATGATTTGAAATTCTCTCACCTTGATCCATTTCTTCATTTTCGTCAGAAGAAGAATTTTCAGAGTCAATCACCGTTCGAGCAGCTCGCTTGAAATTTTTCTTATGAGTCTTAGATTTAGTCCTTTTGACTATTTTGCCTTGATTTTTGATTCCAGAATGATTTTTTTGTTTTTTCGATTTGTTAGTCTCAGAAAATTTTGATTCTAATTTGTTGTTAGATTTGTAAGATTTCGATTTTGATTCCTTATTATTTATTCTAGATTCAAAATGACTCTTACCATTTCGACGCTGAGGACATGGTCCATTCTTGTCATGAATCTGACCACATTTATAGTGCATCCATAGATTGGTATCGGTTAGTGGACAGATGGCATCATTTGCCCAGTGACCAGGCTCATTACATCTGTGACACTTAATCTCAGATGAGCTTGCCACATTGGCTTCAGATACAACAGAATTGAGCTTTCTCTGGCATTCAGACTGAAACATGTAAGATTTCGTCTCTTCAATGTCCATGCCTAGAGGTTTAGATTGCTTCATGAGAGTATCAGCTTGCAATAAATCAGGATGAATTCCTATAACAGCATTATAAAACGCAGCACGAATCTCTATCGGCTCTAGAGGAGCCAGATCATTTGACGCATGATACTCTCGTAAAAGTTGGTCGAATCGTTCACAAAAATCAAACACTTATTCATTTTTCTTCATTCGAATCACATAAAGTTGCCCTCTTACAGACGTAGGATCAAGATTCATCTCTTTTCTCTTCATGTCTCGTAGTTTTTCCAAGTATTCTTTAGGATCCTGAATATTCGTGAATCGACTATGATACTTCTCATCAACTCTACTTAGAATCAGATTCCGGACTCTATATTTTCGACTCAAGATTTGACTCTCACTAAAATGTTGAGGACCAGGAATATTATCATCAATAATATCTAGGCAATTGTAACCAATCAATTCAGATTTCAAACAATCGTACCATGAACTGAAATTCGAATTCTTAGTTAATTTGTATTTGAAATCAGAGCTAAATTTTGGTCCAATTGATTCATTATCAACTCGATTCTTTAGGAGTGTAGCTAATGTTTGTTCTAAATTAAAAGAATCAGGAGCTTGTGATCCATTCTGATTGTTAATAAAAGGTGATGAGTCTAGATTCTCAGTGTTCACCTGGCGTTGAGTCGAACTAGCTGCTGCTGCACCCTGGGCTATAGAGTCCGATTGAGTCGACACAGAATTCACACGAGGATTCAACTGCCGTTCTTCTGGCAAACGAGGTGATTGTGGAGGAGCACTTTGATTCATACGCCCTCTTCGAGACTTTTCGATTCTGAGTTGATTTCCGAGATTCACTCTCTTTAATTCTTCTACTTCTTTCTCAGCTTGAATCTTTTGGAGTTTCACTCTTTCTAATTCAAGTGTCATCTTCATGTTTTGGTTCACTACGTTTGCACTCTGTAATGTGATGTCCAAGACATTCTGGTGACACATCATAGTGTTCGTCAAAGAATTCAAAGAATCCTGAAGGAATTTGGCAATTACGGATGGAGATTCTATTTGATTCTGTGATATTTGAATCAACGGTGCTCGTGGTTGGATTGGAGTCGAATGACTCAATGGTGTTGTATTGAGTCCAGGATGCTGTTGTGTAGATTGAGTCGAATTTGATAGAGTCACATTTGATAGAGTCGAGGGTAGATTGATTCTAGGTGGTTGTATCTGATTCTGATTCGAAGTTGAAGGCACTTGTATATCCATATTGATTGCTTGAGTCTTTGGGTCACTCTTGTTTGCTGTAAAAATTTCAATCATTAATATCTGGAATTAATTCGATTTTATGTCAGGCCTGACGATTCGTTTCTCATAGAATTCAAAATTCCAAAATTCTAAAGATGACTTGAATCATTTCAAATTTAGAAAGTCGAGAAAACTTTACAGCATTTTTTTTTTTTTTTTTTTTTTTAATGGCTTTGATCAACTATACTAATCAAGAAATAAGAATATTCCTCGGAATATTCCTCTTGCGGTCAAGTATAGTACAACAAAAAAATTCTAGATTCCAAATCGTAAGAAGATATAAGAATATTTTCTCACATTCATCTGGAGTACTTTGAATCTCTGATTCCAAATTAGAGACATCACTAGGATCAACCCCCAGATTAAGAGTGTCATCGGCTCCATCTGCGGATTTTTCCTGCGACTGGCCATCATACCCTTTTTGTTGTTCATTTTGATCAGCCATCTGTTCCAGGTTACGAAACATGAAGCAATTTTTTACTTTCACGTGAAGAAAAATATTGCAAGATTCCTTTTGATTCAATTAAAATTCAAGAAATCTAAAACCAGATATTGTGATAATTATAATTATCAATGTTTCGTACTTCTAGACTAGAAAAATATAGCACAGCTAACATTTCATAATCAAAGAAGCGAAAAATCTGACTCATTTGCAGGTTCAGTAACCCATGCGCACACCACTCTCCAAAACTATACCTTGCACTGCAAAAATATAATCCAGATTTGGGTTGATCATGTACGCACGAGCGAAACTAACAAATTCATCAAGATTTTCCCGATCAATGTTAAAAATTCACCGAACACAAGTTTCATTTCATCATTGAACCCCGGAAAAATTTATCCTTACAATCGCACATTCAATTCTCAGAAACATATCAGGATAGCCAACCTCCGAATGAACAACAACAACTCCTCTGTTGTTTACTTATTGAACAAAAACTAAGATCAAAATCATCCTATATTGTTTGAGAGAACTAAATTTTTTACTCAAAATAGAATTGTAGGATATATATATATTGTTGAATCATCGAATCACTCGAATAACAATCAAGATTCTTGATTCACATCATTCTATCACCAGGAGATATCAGAAAGAAAAAGGTTAGAATCTTTTCTCTATCTGATATAAATCAATAAGATTTCAGCAAAGGCCTCGAGCGCACAAGCATGCCAAGATATCCATAAATCAAAGCAATTTTCAAAAATCACAGCGGAAATTCCCTCGCAACGAGAATGCAAGTTTGTGCGTTCCGGGCTGTACTATCCGCGAACAACACGCGGTTTGAGGACAAACCAACCAGCATCCTGCGCGCGAACGTAGAGGTTACACATACTAGCAATCTGCCATCGATCAAGTCTAAGTCGAAAAAATAAACAGAAATCATGGAGTCAGAATCAACCGCTCGTATAAACGCATCATTGTAGAAGAATCGCGCACTCAACGAGAGTCAATACTATAGCATCACGCACGTATGCTGAATCGTTGCAAGAAAGCGAAGAATACGAAAGAGCGAAAGAGGAGAGAGATTGATTGATTGATTGATGCCCGTTTATTCGTCCGAAGACAAAAAAGAAAAATAATCAGTTACATATGGTAATATATATCACAGATCAATAGTGCACATTAATAAAAATAATGAAGTCATTTGGTCAAGGACAAATCTTAAGTATATCACAATTTGTGACTAGTCAGGTAGCACTTAGGAGATTCACAAATTTTATAGAATGATATAAGAATATAAAAATATAAAAAGAAATGGCAGGGCTCACAGTCATATTACAGAAAAGTTCAGTCGATTGACGAAGGGTCACACGTATACTTATAATTTTATTCTAGATGAACGAATCAAGCAACAAGTCAGCCCAAGCCTTTCAAAGTTTAGAGATTGAAGTAATGCTTCTTCTCCACATCAATCCTCTGGGGAGACTGTGTGAGCAAAAAATCCTTCATAGCCTCTTTAAATAATGACATTTTCCCCAGCTGCCGAAAGCCCGGAGGGAGAAAGTTCCACAAATGAGCACATTGAACCTGGAAAGATCTTCTTCCATATTCAAGTCTCATGTTGGGAACTTTGAGTACCCGCTCTTCTGCATCACCGCGTGCGGGGCGTTCAGATTGGTACCTGGTGAACATCGCAGCTAGGTAGCCAGGCTCTCCTAAATGCATGATCTTGTGCATTAACAGAGCTGCGAAGTACATTCTCCGCGAATCAGTACGTAACCAACCCAAACGCTCCCTAAACGGGGTGATGTGCTCGTCTCTCCTAAGATCAAAAATGTACCTCACACATGAATTGCTCAGTCGCTGTATCCGTTGCCGCTGTTCGTCCGTGGCGTCGAGGTAGACGACTGTGCAATAATCTAAATGCGGTTGAACTAATGACTCGACTAGGCGAATTCGGAGAGGTCTGGTGATACACGCCCTAAAAAACCGCAATCCGTATAGGGCTCTATTCACTTTCTTAGTTACTTGGTCGATGTGCGGTTTCCACGTTAGTTCACTATCAAGTGTAACACCAAGACTCACGACCGTGTCGCTGAACGGAATGAACTTTCCTTCCTGTATCTCAACTCCTGGCAAGTCCATTCTCTTCAGGTCTTTGATATTCCTCTCAGAGCTGAAGAAGATTGCCTTGGTCTTGCCAGCGTTGAGACGCAGGCCGGAACTTCTGGCCCATTCAGCAATTAGTCGTCCTACTTCCCCCAGCCGAGTGATGCCTTCCTTGATCTTAGTTTTCTCGACTTGGAGATAAATTTGAAGATCATCCGCATAGAATAGATGATATACCGACTTTCCATCTAGCAAACCAGGTAAGTCATTAACATATAAGCTGAAGAGTAAAGGCCCGAGAACGGATCCCTGTGGAACACCCAGATTGGTTTCGAGCCAATCAAGACTACCGGATTTTGAAGTGACTATTTGGGTGCGGCCTTGTAAGTATGATTTTATCCACAGGAGTGCCGACCTTGAGAATCCAAGGTTTCGGAGCTTCCTCAACAGCTTTGACGGTGTTATTGTGTCAAAGGCTTTGCTAAAGTCGAATAGTAGGAGTAAGGTGACCTTCTTCCTATCAATGCCTACTCTGATGTCATCCGTCAACTTTAGTAAAGCTGTCTGGGTGCTATGGTATTGCCTGAAACCAGTCTGGAAGCGATCAAGAAGTTTCTCTACTTTTAGATACTCCGTGATTTGGTCATGTGCAATTTTTTCCAGAACCTTGGAAAGGAAGCACAGCAGCGCTATGGGACGAAAGTCCGAGACCGTTGATGGAGCTGCAGTCTTCTTCAATGCAATCAGCTGCGCTTGCTTCCAAGCCTCGGGAAAAACGCTATGAGCGAAAGAGGAATTGAATATATGTACAATAAGAGAGAGAGAGAGATAGCGCGAAAACATGTTATAACGCGCCCGCGTTGCCGGCCGGCAATATATACACGTGCACGCCCGATGACGACCTCGACTTTGATGCGATAAGCAGGCTCGTCGTCAAACGTCCACTAGGAAGCCGATCACCCGCGACAAAAGATTCATGCTTGATTTTTAGATTCCTAGCAGCTAACGCACTCACACAACTGACCGCACTGTTGTGTGTATTGCTGCTCCGGCGGACCCATCAAACATATCTATACGAATCAAGAATCACACGCTTCTGAATCGAGAGTAAAAGAAAAAACACCTCGAATCGAGTCGGATTTACAAGTTCCGCACAACCATGAATCAATAATCGACTCACCTCGAATCCTTTTCAGTCAAACTTCGTTGAAAACTGCGAATTCGCTGCTATGTGCACGGCTGCAAACAAACTGCACGCCGCCGCACCGGTAAAAATTCGCTCACACAATGGTCGCGCGATTTGGGCCTATAACCTGTGAGAATACTCGAAAACACAGGACACAATCCGAGTAGATTTGAACTCGTTTATTAACTTTGTTAGATTCTCGAATAATACACGACTCAGCAGAGATGCTTTTGCGTCCGTGTCCACACAAGAAGTGGAGCTAGCGGCGCCGCGTCGTTGTCATCAACACGGCCCTTGGTAACCAACAGATGACTCTCATATCGATCAATATTGCACTTGTCTAAGAACTCCAACAATAAGTGTTCGTAGTTTGCATCAGGAAATTTTTTTATTGATTCTTTGAATGCTGTAAAAGGCAATGATTCAGTCTTTATCTTTCGACTTTCAGTGGAGTAATTCTTGATTTTCGATCCCTAAAAATGACCTCATTCTCGACAAATCTAATGAATTATCTGATAAACTGACGACAATCGATTGATCATCAATTCGACCTTCGATATTATGAATCTTGAGAACTCGGACAATTTTTTATCGAAAGAAAAATGAACTTATCTTGAGGTATTTGGAGGGAAAGGATGAGAACGAATATACAGGGTGTCCGAAAAGTAAGTACCCCTCCCCCATTTTTTCAGAAATGGTTCGGAATCAGGAAAAACCCCGGAACACGTGTCCCCTAATTTTGAGGGGGACATCCGATGGTGGCCTTGTTTATTACCTTAAAGGTCATTTTCAAGGTCATTTGGAGGTCAACCAGATTTTCTCAAATGAAAGCACCTACATTTGACCTCGGATTCTGAAAGAACATAGAAAATGTTGGAATTTCTGTTTGGAGCTATTTTTGACCCGACTTGACCTTGGCGAGATAAATGGAGGTCAGCACGGGTTGACGGTAACCGCTGTCGCTACAAGAGTCAGCATTTTATCGAAAAATGTTTGGGATAAAAGTTGTTCATGATTACAATGGAAAAGAGCTAATGAACTAAAAATGCTTGTGATAGAACTTGTTCATGATCACAGTGGAAAAGAGCTAATGACCTTGGGTCAACTCGATTTTTTCGAAAGAAAGACCTAATTTCAACCTCAAATTCTGAAAAAAACATGAAAAGTGATGAAACTCTTGTTCGAAACTCGTTTTGACCCGACTTGACCTGGGCGAGATGAATGGAGGTCAGCACGGGTTGACGGTGACCGCTGTAACTCCAAGAGTGAGCATTTTATCGAAAAATGTTTGCGATAAAAAATGTTCATAATCACAAGAGAAAAGACCTAATGACCTCGTTCCCCACCTTGGAGGTCATTTTTTAGGTGATTTGGAGGTCAAATCGATTTTTCCAACGAGAACACCTACTTTTGACCTCGGATTCTGAATAATATAAAAAATGATGAAACTTTGTTCGAAATTTCTTTTGACACGACTCGATCTTGGCGAGATAAATGAAGGTCAGCACGGGTTGATGGTGACCGCTGTAACTCTAAGAGTGAGCATTATATCGAAAAATGTTTGGGATAAAAGTTGTCCATGATCTTAATAGACAGAATTTGAGGTCAAAAGTGGGTGATTCCGTTGGAAAAATCAAGTTGACCTCCGAATCACCTTGAAAATGACCTCCGAGGGCGGAAACAAGGTCATTAGCTCTATTCTACTGTGATCATGAAAAACTTTCATCCCAAACATTTTTCGATAAAATGCTCACTTTTGGAGTTACACCGGTCACCGTCAACCCGTGCTGACCTCCATTCCTCTCGTCAAGGTCAACTCGGGTCTAAAAGAGTTTCGGACAAAAGTTCCATCACTTCCCATGTTTTTTCAGATTTGAGATTAAAATGAGGTATTTTTTTTCGACAAAATCGAGTTGACCTTCGACTGACCTTGAAAATGACCTCCAAGGTCCGAAACAAGGTCATTAGCTTTCATCTCCTGTGATCATGAACAACTTTTATCCCAAATATTTGTCGATAAAATTCATCATTTTCCATGTTCTTTCAGAAATCGAGGTCGAAAGTAAGTGCTTCCATTCAAAAAAATCTAGTTGACCTCCAGATGACCTTGAAAATGACCTTCAAAGTAAAAAACAAGGCCACCATCGAATGTCCCCCTCGAAATGAGAGGACATGTGTTCCGGGGTTTTTCCCGATTCCCAACCATTTCTAAAAAAAATGGGGGGGGGGGGACTTACTTTTCAGACACCCTGTAGATATCCAGAATTGCCATTATTCATCCAGTCACGGTCGCCTGAGGGCCAAATATTACCAAACGAAAAACTACATCAAGAAATCGTTCATAAGATGTGATGACCATTGAGTGTATATTCTAATGGGCTCCTCGTGCTTTTTTCAATGGGTTACGAGCCCTATCAACAGGGCCTACTCTTCTGGGATTCGAGCTTACGCCAAATTGTGGATCCATACTCAATGTTTTCTCAAAATGAAGTTCTCTCGCACCAGCCTCTCTCATTCTTGAAGCTTTCGTGCTGGCAGCTTCTAGCCCTTCACGAAGGCTACTTGCCTTCTGGAGAAGCTTTTTGGTCGTTTTCTTTGCCATCACGTGCTCGTTGACATCCTTGGTTATGTCATCGAATACTTTGACGATCCTCCTCAGGAGTTCTTCCTCTCTCGAGTGATCATCTTTCAACTCACCCCAGCTCGTTTTGAGGTCAGCGAGATCAGTTTTGTGTAACCACTGATGACTGGCGCCATGCGTGTTTTCTTTGCCAATCTCCATCGCTCCAGCATCAACTGTCTCCTTGTTTGATGTTGATGGTTGTGTTTGGGTGAGACACCCAGTTGGCAGGTTTGCTCTGGAAGTTTCCAAGTTCATTCTTGTCCCTGCCATTTGTTTTCCCTTTCCTCGTATCGCCCTCAAATCACTGTGTCTTTGTGTGTGTTAGTGGTCCCACCTACTTCCGCCCACCACTCCCAGTACCCCGTTCTTGGATCCTCCTACTTGATGACCGCGCCTACAGTTCGGTGGCCCCAGATGACGTTCCAACCCCCGCACCCTGCAGCATGGTCCCGTCTGGTCACCAACTGGTACTACCACAGGAGCGGGATTTAGGTTTTCCTCCTCACCGTTGTGCAGGACTGCCTCTCCTTGTGGTTAGCGTGGGGATCTGGTCCCTGCACTACCGGTGGCCCAGGAGCGATCACTTGTTTCAACGCGGCACCCTCCAGAGAGGGTGCGGACATAGCAGTGAGAGGATCCCCTCCCAGGGACCATTGCACTGGTAGCGTGCATAGTGCACTGTGTGTGTGGTATCAGTGTATTGTCAGTTTCACTCCCGTTTCCACCTGAGTCCTAACCTATCGCCATGCCCGCTGGTTCCGTGGTAGCATTCCGTAGTGCGGTCGGTTGCTATCCCCTTGAGGGTTCTTGTGTTTCCTTGGGGGAGCCCGTGTTACCACTCAGTGAGAAGGTGCCCCACTTGATCCAGGCCCTCGCATCACTCTTGTGGCTCGGTGCGTATACGATAGAGATACCCTGTATCGACAAGGTCATCGCATTGCTTCTCACCAACTTCTGGTCTACCCCTCGGCACCAGTAAGACCTTTAATGGCGGGCTCGGAGTGTCCACGCGGGTCCACCTATTCTGTCACTGTAGTGATGTATTGTGTATCTGCAACTCCTTGTCTGCGGTCGCTTATTTTGCATACTCTGCATATCCATAAGTAACCAGAGAGACTGAGGATCTTATCGATCCCCAGTCACTTTGGCCGTGCCACTATCCGTACCCTGTGGACGCACCCGGTAGCATGGAGGATGCACTACCTCAACATGGTTTCTAGGTATCAGCTCAGCTACTATTCAACTATATCTATTGAATAGTAGCTGAACTATATCAGTTCTATAACTCTATAATCTACCTCAACATGTTCTCATGTACTTGAACTCATTTTGAAGCTTGTTCTAAGAACTTCAGAATGAGCAAAAGTCTAGTCGGTTTACGTGAGTCGAACTGTCTCGATTCCCCTAAGAAACGATGTAGATTGGCAATAAACTCCATAAAATCATTTTTCTCGGCGTGCAAACACATTTTGAGCTTCTTGCCGGTCTCAAGCCCTACCTCCGACTTATTTTGACGCGACCGATACAGTCTGGTTGGCAAAAGAGTCGCACTGCACTCTTTTTCGAGATAACTCATGAGGGGGGGGGGAGGGGAGGCATGCTCAGTACACACCAATTTCGGCCTCCATTTTTTCGAACGAATCTCCGTATTCTGGTCATAAAATCGTTCCAAATCCAAGTTTTGCAATTCTCAAGAACTTATTCCGAAGGTCTTGAAAGAAACGAATATGTTGAAGTATGTTGAAACTCGTCGTTCGACCGATTTTACTGAAAGCGATTTCTTAGCCGTGCAAACATGAAAAACAGAAGAATCACTTTGAATTTTCTGGGAGACGCAGATATCATTCGGAGTTAGTCCGAATCATTGATTCCCTCATATTTTAAAATAACGAACGCTGAAAAAATTGCTCCAAGGTCAAGGAGTGCCCATGTCTTGAATCGTCATATGCGGGCTAGGATGCATCCAAAACAATCCACAAGCTTCTTTTGCCACTACCTGCCAGCAGCAACGCACCTATTGTGAGAGATCTATTATCTCTCAAGTCATCTCATAGTTATCATGTTGGAATGGATTCTCGGATGCATTCCATAAAAATTCCTCATCGCCCAATAGGTGTAGAATGCTGAAAAACCTCATTTCTCATCTATTGAAAGTTCGATGAGTTGGATTTGGAAAAAGATGTGCAGAAGGGAGTAGATCTTTGTCTCGATAACACTCTTATACATGAGCGCCATTATTTCAGCCACGGTGCGGGATTCAAATTATACTTCTCGAACTTGAATCGTCCTCTTTCATGAATCAATGATATTAAATTCGTAAATCGGCATTTGGAGAGCTAATTTCCATTTCTTTATTGGCGACCTCGAATTCGAGGCCATTTTTGATGAGAAATTATGGATCGGGGTTTGATCGTCAAAATGTTCATCGAAGACAGAATGCATTAGAATGACATCGTGAAAAGAATGCCTGGACTCAGGATCGAACTGGGGGCCTTCTTCTCACCGGGAAAGACACTCTACCAGCTGAGCTATCCAGGGCTCGGCAGATCTTTGTCTCGATGTCACTCTTATACATTAGCGCCATTATTTGAGCCGCGGCGCGGAATTCAAATTACAACTCCAACGGAATTGTGATAATCCAACTCATTACATTACAACATAATTGCAATACTCCAACGGAATTTGATATTTTTCGACGTACTTGGGCGCATTCTCCTCGTAAATGCAAGTGTTCACAAGAAAAGAATTGCCCAAGGCCGGTTATTGGCCCTGGCCACCTCTACGAGCTATTTACTGAGAGCAAATTTTAGCGATTTTCACGTCATTTTGTGGATCACCTAGGTCCAACTAGGAAGGTGATAATTGACTTCTGCTAATGGTCATTTTGGAGGTCTTGAAAAACCCTACAATTTGACCACTGGTGAAAATCGATTATTGTACTTTCTATAGGAGCTACAGCAGTGGGAAAACGAGCAGTTTTTGAGAAAATTGAAACTTTGACAGTAAAATACTGAAAATGTCCATGATATTCATCCACCAAACATCTCCAGTAAGCTCTTTGAGGTGTCTACTTATACCAGGAAAATTTTTGGGGGGTCATTTTTTTTTCTTTTTTGTTTGAAAAACGCATCTCAAGATCTCGTTTTCTGCGAATTTCTCAAGTACGTCATCATTGGCCATGGCCGCATATGCTTTCATCCCACTGAATTTGCACCAGAGTATATGGAAGTACTCCCCCAAGTACCCCCAAACCTGTATGAGAACTTGCGGGGACGATTCTCGAGCCAGGGGCGAGCTGTGAGTTATATTTGCCGAGTCAAAAATGGGCATTATTTTGGCCGTCTGACAAGGGGAGTCCGGAATCTCCGGGTCTTGAAATCTCGCCAAAATTTTTTCACAGTTTCGTACCACCTAGAATATGAATAATCCAAAGCAACTCTGTCAAATGGGCCTTCTGTTCAGAGCTACAGCCAGAAACGTCAACATTGCTAGTATATCTATATATATCACTTTTTAACATGGGCCCATATGAGCAATGCTTATGTCATAGGCTGTAGCTCTGAACGGAAGGCCCATTTGACAGAGTTGCTTTGGGTTCTTCATATTCTAGGTGGTACGAAACTGTAAAGAAATTTGGTGAGATTTCAGGACCCGGAGACTCCGGACTCCCCTTGTGAGTGCAGAAGGCCGTGAGCATGGTTTTAACCATTCCAGCTCGCAAATGAAACATTGGGCTGAAATGGAGATTCAAACGTACTTTTCCGACTCAAAATGAGCATCTGAACACAATTCCGAGGTCAGTTCAGCTCTAGAATGTCATCTAGTGCCTCAACGGTGTCAGAACCCGTCAACAGGATCTAAATTCTTGAGGGGCAGAGGGACGACTATTTAAAGCAAGACTAACCCCAAAATTGTGTTGAGATGGTCAAGTTGAGTCGGGAAAGTGAGTTTGAATCTCCATTCCAGCCTAATGTTTCATTTGTGAGCTGGAATGGATAAAACCATGTTCACGGCCTTCTGCACTCAAATGGCCAAGATGATACCCATTTTTGACTCGTCAAATATAATCCACAGCTCGTCCCTGGCACGAGAATCGTCCCCGCAAGTTTTTATACATGTTTGGGGGTACATAGGGGAGTACTTCCATATACTCTGGTGCGAATCGAGTGGGATGGAAGGATATGCGGCCATGGCCAATGATGACGTATTTGAAAAAATTGCAAAAAACGGCATTTTGGGATGCGTTTAAAAAAAAAAGAAAAAATGTCCTCCCAAAAATTTTTTTGGTATAAGTAGACACCTTAGAGAACACACTGGAGAAGTTTGGTAGATAAATATCATGGACGTTTTCAGTATTTTACTCTCAAAGTTCCAATTTTGTCAAAAAATGCTCATTTTCCCACTGCTGTAGCTCCTGTAAAAAGTACAATAATCGACTTTTACCAGTGGTCAGATTCCAGGGTTTCCCAAGACCCTCAAAATGGCCGCTGGCAGAAGTCGATTATCACCTTTCTAGTTGGACAAAGGTCGTCCACAGGATGACGTGAAAATCGCTAAATTTTGCTCTTAGTGAATAGCTCCCAGAGGTAGCCAGGGTCAATTATCGGCTTTGGGCAATCCCTTCCTCATAAGTACTCACATCGACGAAGAAAATGCGCTTAACCATGTCGAAAAATATTAAATTCCGTTGGAGCTGTGATTTTTCCAAAATAGGCCAAAAAAAGACCTAAAATGTTCAGGAAGAATTTTCCACACTATTTTAACATAGTACAAACAGAAAAGTTTTTTTCAGATTCTTCCCCGACCCCCTGGTGACGATTTTGCTCCCCATATACTTCCCCATATACTTCCAAGCTCAGATGTGTTGATCGGAAGAGTACGTGCCAACCTCAATGCTGGTATCCAGGTGTATCCAGTGCTCTCTTGGGGTTATATCTACTATATTTAGAGTATCTGAGCAGTCATAATGGCCAATTCAACACCAATGTGAAATATAACCACGGTACCTTCCATGAAATTACTTCCATTCGTGCATAAGTCCTGGATCGAACGATCAAATTCGCATAGATACTCTGGAGTTACTAATTCCTTTTCGCCATTCCAGCCGAGAGAATTCACTCCTTCAATGGAGCAAGATCCAAATGATGTGACCCAGGATGGGTATTTTATCGATGAATATGAATGAGTAAGAAGAGAAACGCAGAATTTCTTCGAGAACTTGGAGGGTACCGGTAGAAATCCAGATCCTGTACAACGTCTTCCAACATCTGTCAAGATATCGACAGAGAAAGATCCAAGGATGCTATTATGGATGGCTCTAAACCTCTCCCTCAAGCGTATACTGTCTTTTACAGCTATCATAGGGCTCTTGATGATGATGAATTTCATATGTGATGCGAAGGTTCTACCAGAAACCCAATATCCATTCGACAAATTCTATAATACAAAAGTAGATTATGATTTGCACTCAGTTTGTCCTTTCTGTACAGAATGTTGTGGGGAGTTCGGTAACAGAGAAGTAGAAGTTGCGGGAATGCCGTGAATTTGATGAGTTCATCGGATAAATCTTTCTTCATTATCTTTGATCCGACTTAATCCGTGCTGGACTAACTGCAGATGGATGAAGACTACTACGATGACATGATGGATGATAGGATGCACGAGAAGAATCATGTACAAGATATTCACGATGGACAGATATACAGAAAATTCAGATCACGTTTAAGTTCAACTGATAGATGATCATATGCAACATTCGTCCTCAATATGGATGGCGTACCTCTCTATGGAAGTTTGGGATGCTCTGTATGGCCAATTTATCTCATGTCAAATGAGATCCCTCCACAGAAACGATTCAACTGCCCGATCTTAGCGGGTTTATAGGTTGGTCGTGGGAAACCAGTGATGGTTGTCTTCCTGGACTAATTTGTCACTCAAATGAACAAGCTTTCAAGTGATGGAATAACCTGTGGAATCAAGGGACAAAGGACAACTATTAAGTTGTTTGTACTAAAATGCAGCGAGGATACTATCGCTCGATTCCCGATGAACGGGACCAAACAGTTCAATGGCGGTCTTAGATGTGATTGATGTTTACAAGAAGGTATTGTTCCAAGGGTGAATCCCAACGACAACAGTCGAGTCTATCCATATGAGTTCTTCCTGGAAAGCCGCACATGAGAGAATACAATCCTATTTGCCGATGAAGCAATAAGAAATGGTGAAGCTTTCGTTGGTGTGGCATATGGGTTCAGTTCGGAATATATGCACTAGCACTTGGCGGGTGTAGCGGCCCAAATCACTGAGTATTTTGTGTCCCAACTTTCTTCCATGGAGTTTGAGGAGTTGAACCAGTCATTGACAAAGATCAGAGTACCGAATCAAATTGGCCACCCATGTAGATCTTTGAAATTAAGATGTGATTTCAAATGCAAAGAGTAGGAGAATTGGGCTCTCTATTGCAGCATTCTTCTTTTGTCTGAATACATGAGGAATAGAGAACAACTGAGACACTGGTCGTTGTTGGTGAACTCTCTACGAATGAGCTTGAGAACAGACATTAGTTATGAAAACTTGGATCAAATCAGTGAAATGTTACACTTATTTGTTCATGATGTGACTAAGTATGACCCTCTTGAAGCTCTTACTCTCGATGTTCATCAATTGTTGCATATCGCAGGAAGCATCTGCAATTGGTGAACATCGTTGACACACTCAGCTTTTGCTTCCGAATCTGCTAATAGGAAGCTACTGGCTGCAATCCATAGCGAGAAAGGCATAATCCTCCGAATCATCCGATACTCATATTTGTTTAGATATCGTCAGATACTTGAAGATATTGTGTATCCGAACTGAAGTGACATTGAAAGAAGTTATCGCGACAACATATCAGGAGCCCTCAATGACAAAGTTGTGAATTTGAACTCAGGTACTTACTTTGGTACTGGCCGGGACATCAGCGATACATTTGTTGCAAAATACGGAATTCCGGAACAAGTGTTGGCTTTCAGCAGAGCTTTTATCAACGGGAATTTATTCATGACATCACAGAAAGAAAATGGGAGAACATGCAACTATTATGCTCGTCTAGATTGTGGGAGATTCATTAGAATTGATCGGTTCTTGATTGATTTTGACAACCGTGTCATGTACACCGGATGTCGATTCTTAAAAGTGCGGAAACATCAAGTTTCTGATGTCGTTCACGAAGTAACCAGTACGGATGATCAAGAAAGATTGATCAGCACGGGAGACTTCGACTATCCTTGTGTTTCGATCAAAGATGCGGTTAAGCAACTCATCGTGCCTGTACACAATAAGTTATACTATTAAGATATTGTTTCGGAAGATTTTTGGTGAAGGAGAGACTATCTTGTAACGGACTTCTTCATGTTGAGCCTATTCCATAATTGTACTGGATGCAGATGTGGAATTGAGATCATTATGTTTGTATGTATGTATATAGTTTGGAGATATGGGGGTAGAAATTGACATCTTGATGAAGAACTCGGACCAATAGAAATTTTATCCGACATTTGAATACATAAAATCGACTATAGGAAAGTATATGGGTAGTTCCGCGGAAACTTTGAATTAATGTGTGCCTGCTTGTACAAACCCTTTAAGCGCTTGGGAAAGAATTCGTACAAGTCATTTTCGACGTATTTTTCGTGTTTTTTTCTGGCGCAGTCATCAGTTTTACGATCTGGGGCTACCGAAAAAAATTATCATAGAAGGAGGGGTCAGAATAGCAGGTCTGTGTGTTGTGGTTTTGCCATTTTTTGGTCTTTGCGAGTATGTAGCGTCACTGAGACGGTCGGTAGGGATTCGAGCGGGTAAACTCATCGAAGACAATGATATGGAGCATCAAATACCATTGCTATAAGATCCCAAAGACCACTTTTTGTGTGCATGGCGAGCACATACATTGTGTGGCGCAGTTTTTCCCAAAATTTTACTCGCTCAGCTTTCCTCGATAAGAGTGAATTTGTCTTATTCCAGGCCTTTCCACCCCAACTTATCTTTGAAGTAAATCGTCAGGCGCAACTTTTCCATACCTTAAAATCGGAAAAAATTGATTTTCACACTTTGCGGAGTACTTTTCCGCGAAAATTTAGTTTTGCTAAGTTTTAATGTCAGGTCCGTGTGGTACTAGTGCGACCTTTGATCGCGAGACTACAGAGCTCCTAGTCACTTTTTTTTCAAAGGATTTGATGGTGAAATTGAAATGCCAAAATCCCGATGCTGTAGCTTAAACCGTTTGGCCGTGAGATTAATTTCAGTGGCGAAATGTCAGGTCCGTGTGTTGCTTAAAAATGTCAGGTCCATGTGACCCGACCGCGTCTCACCATGATATCCTTATGGTACTGCAGAGTGGGAAAATTTACATTCATGCGCGAGTTCATTTCTACTTGATATGTTCCAAAAGGTCGAAATATACATCTTAGAACCTTCGGAAGTAAGATTCAGCGCTGGCACATTATCGACCTCCAAATATCGAGGTTCTCGGGGAACTACCGTTATACTAGAGATCACATAACCGGGATATTGATGCCAGGTGGAAAAAAGTACATGAAAAATGTCTCTTTCAGTACATTTGCATCGAAAGCCTGTGGTTACCGACCCGATGCCGGGGCAGGAAATCCCGCATTGCCGCCCAGGGAAGAAAACGACTGAGCATGCGCATCAGACCTCGGGCTGCACCCTCGGTCTGCTACAATGCATGCTTCGACGTTTTCTAATCTGTACGGCGGTGCGGGATTTTGCCCCGAAATCGTGTCGGAAACCATGGAATTTCGATGAAATTATACTGAAGAGAACTATACGCACCTCGAGACGAAAGCAACCCATTGCGGCCACGGGTATGCCGCCCTCGCCTGACGGCTCGTGTGGCAACTCACTCGGGTCACAATGTGTCACTTTCGGCCCCTCGCGGACGCAGGTGCGTAACATACTATTGTTCATTAATGACTTCGATGGTCAATCTTTGACTGAAGCGATTAGAAGAGTAGATAGTGAGTATCATTGTTGACTCCTGTGGAGTCTCGTGTTTAAGCTCACGCGAAAGCGTATCTTGCAACAGAATCCTGCAAACGAGATCATTTGGTGAATATCTACTTCTTCATTCATCCTGAGAAGGAAGGAGCTATTTTCCCACTCGTGTCTCGCCCTTATTCTCCATGACTTGTATGAAGAGGTTTGTTCTGATAATTAATCATCAGTATTGCATATCTAGTCTCAACATTTTGTCTACCTCGTTTCAACCATCAGAATTTACGAATAGTGCGCCAGGTATACACTCCGCGGAACGATTCTGAGTAATTCTCTGCATATAGGAGGGCAAAAGAAAGGCGATCCCCTCGTTTTTCGATCTACAGAATGGACACCTCATTAGCGTATCATTCTCATGATTTTGAACCATGAATCATCTCCTGTTTCTGATACAAATGTCCTACGTGCGAATTCGATCATGCTCCTCCCCCTTATGGCACGTGCAATCCCACGTGAACTCTCATGTGATTTTCCCCGTGATTTAGCATCTGACGAAAGTGGTCCGTTGGGTAACATGCTAAATCGTGTGAAAAATCGGATGAGAAATCAGGTGAAAAAGCAGGAGAAGAATCAGGTAAAAACCACGTCATCTAGCACGTGATTTTTCACGTAATCTTGCACGTAGAACTTCTCAGTAGGGCTTAGTGAGAGTTTGGATAGGTTTTTCAGCCTTCTCCATCGGAAATGATTACTTCGTTGGAATTGTTGTTGACGTTCATATGTCTTGCGTGATTAGAATTTTTGGCACTTGCTGCCAGTCACAAGAGAATATCGGTTCCTGTCGAATTAACTTAAACTTTGGCATTTTCACGGAATTGACCAACTTCGAATAACAGTAGCCTCTGAAGAAAGAACCATAAAAGATATTTCAAGGTGTTCGAAACGCTCTCTCTCCCCAAGGCTGGAGTCGAAAGATTAACCGAACTCTGATGTTTGATTTTCATTGTACTTCGCTTTTGATGTTTTGCACACCAAGGGAAGAAATTTTTTCGACGTTGAATGCAGGTACCGGGGTGGAAATGATTCTGATAGAATTCAGTGCTGAATCGAAGTGAGAATTCCGGACAATGAATCGATGCGGAATTCAAAAAATAGTTCCCCGGATATTTTCGCTCTTGATATTCGCAGATTCTAGAGAAAACATGAAAGTACCAATGGGCAACACTCTTCTCGAAAGGCGATTATTACTTGTTTATTGGAAGCCAGCATGTTTCGAAGGCTCCAAAACAAATCAAGTTAGCTGCCAGACAAGAACTCTCAGAAGAAACTAGTTGTAGTTATTGATCCTAGACTATTATTCTCGGAGTATAAAATCATCAAGTAGAAGAAAGTTCTAGAACTATATGGAGAGAGAATGAGTTTAATCGGAACTATGATTCTCTGGAATTGAAAAGAACCTATGAGGAGTTATGGGAAAAAGAATGGGAGTATCAATGTACTCAGTTCACACAATATCAAAAGAATATTTTCTCTAAAATTCTGCTCAATGCCCCACCTCCTCCCCTTAATCATCGCCGTGGACAGCTCTGGACAAAATACTCTAATTAGACTCGCACACCTCGTAATTCAGAAAGACTCTACAAAACTCAAGGAAAAACTATTCGGGTCTCACCCACGTGGACCGGTTATGACAAATCGATATTTTCATAACAAGACGGCATTCATATGTTGACATTACTGACCCATACTGAACTATATGTGAGTTTTGGTTCAATGCGTGTAATACAATAAAAGACAGTGTAAAATGATTATTCTAATGCGATGATGGTGATCTTTTGTAGATTGGTCGAGCAATGGTTTTTATTTCAAAATTCCGACGTTTCGCCCGTCAAAACTGCACGGGCCTCTTCAGGGTTACAAAGTCGAGATATAATAGTTTAAGCATCAGGTTGATGCAAGTCAAATACTGCACAATATCTTATTCACTATAACAAAGAAATCTAGTATGAGGATGGCACTATTAATATGAATGAACGTGTATAAAATGTTTTACAAACTTTGGTTTGAAATATTTTGCCGGTTTTCGGCGACATTCTGTCTAGCGATGTTGGTGCTTCGACAGTTGTCTAACTTGTGAATAGAACACGCGAGAGTGAGAGAGAGAGGAAGTACACGCGAGTGATACGTAAGTGGATTGATGTCATTGTTCAGGCGCATTGAAGATCGATAGATTAGCTGCGTTGATTCATTCTTGTTCTGATTTTATCGATGACAAACTTGTATGCATTCTCAGAATCTCATCCATCAGAACAAGAATGAATCAACGCAGCTAATCTACCGATCTTCAATGCACCTGAACAATGACATCAATCCACTTACGTATCACTCGCGTGTACTTTCTCTCTCTCTCACTCTCGCGTGTTCTATTCACAAGTTAGACAACTGTCGAAGCACCATCATCGCTAGACAGAATGTCGCCGAAAACCGGCAAAATATTTAAAACCAAAGTTTGTAAAACATTTTATACACATTCAACATATTAATAGTGCCATCCTCATACTAGATTTCTTTTTTATAGTGAATAAGATATTGTGCAGTGTTTGACTTGCATCAACCTGATGCTTAAACTATTATATCTCGACTTTGTAACCCTGAAGAGGCCCGTGCAGTTTTGACGGGCGAAACGTCGGAATTTTGAAATAAAAACCGTTGCTCGACCAATCTACAAAAGATAACCATCATTGCATTATCAACTACCTCGAGCGCAAGAAACAATGAGAATAATAATGATTATTCTATTAAATCGAGAGTTACTGGTAGATCCGCGCGTTAACAATCACCATACACCATGTTTACATGTTCACATGGTCGAATTTCATCTCTACACCACGAACATACTTGATCGATAAACGCCCTCATTCAGGCAAAACAGATGACTCCGAGCAAACAGTTGGAAACCATTAATTATCGTAGGGATTTTAAGATACGTGACATGGGTCAAAATTTAGTCTGATTTGATCATAATTGAACGTCAATTGAGATACATTGAAGGAAAATTTTTTGCACAAGCCCAAAACTAGAAAGGACAAATATCTGGGGATGATTCGAAAATGTGCGTTCCGTGCATATTCTGAGATAAGCTCAAGCCTGCTCCTAACGAGTCTAGTTTTTAATTTCCCAGCGTAACGTGATTCTATAGCTATAGAAATGGCATCCCTCAACCACTACAAGATGGCGTATCCAACGCTGAATCTTCTTGTTCAATCACCTTCGAAATAGAACCATTGAATCAACATACATGTACCTAAGATAGAGTAGAAGGTAAACGAGATTGATCGCGTTTCGAGGATATACCAAAGGTCAGTTGGAATTATTAGAGTATAAGTTTCAGGGAGTTCAGATCCGTGACATGTTAACGATATGAGTGTATTTCAGTAAAACTATAAGCTCGTAGAACTAAAATATTCTTATTTGACTTACTGCGAAACCACTTCAACTCATCCCAAGAAATACCCGGAACGCGCTATCTTGGATCGCCCCTGTACATTTGACCTCTTCATTCTCACGTTACTGCAGATAATTCTTCCTCAATATCTATGAAGCAGCAAGCAGACACACCGTTGTGAGCTCATGAAGGATGTCTTGGATACATTATAACCGTTCATTATATTCGAGCGTTCGAGATCTGTTGGGGAATCGTTCGAAATCAGCTGCCAGGTGGTCGAAAAATCAGCTTGTCGGTTGTTTTGAACGCATCCTAGCCCGTATATGACGATCCAAGACCTGGGCACTCCTTGACCTTCGCGCAATTTTCCAGGCTTTGTTATTTTGAAATTTAAGGATTCGATGATTGGACCAACCTCGAATGATTTCTGCGTCTCCCAGGAAATTCAAAGTGATGATTCTATTTTTCATGTTTGCAAATCCAAGAAATCGCTTTCAGTGAAAGCGGTGCCAAGGATGTTTGGTCCGACAAGTCTCAACGTACTTCAACACATTCGTTTTTTTTCCAAGGACTTCGGAATAAGATCTTGAAAATTGCAGAACTTGGATTTGAAACGATTTCATGAGCAGAATACGGAGATCGTTCGAAATACGCTGCAAAAAGGAATTTGCAGAATGCTTTCTCATTCCCTATGGATGATTTAAATATTCCAGTTCATAAAAAATTGTATCAATTATCATTGTACATAGATTCAAATCCAAATCCAATTTTTGTCGTTCACATTTATTGCACGAAATGATTTTCTCAATTGAATGATAACGATTGGAATTATTCACAGCACATCAGAACTTTACAAACAGCGTTATGTATTAGGAAATGATTGTATAGGGGTACTATTCCATGGATTTCGGCGAGGAGTATAAAATGGACTTACTTTCATTCAGGTATATGTCGAATTGAGAGGTGAAAAATGAGAAATTCGAAAAATTTCCATGAAAAAATTCAAGCAAAAGAATCAAATTTACTTGAAAAATATTATTCGTGTCAATATGAATAGGCGAATAATGTTCAAAAATGACTGGGCCCATTGCCCGAGAAAATAGAACAATGCCTCAAAATTTGGAAGAGATCCATGGAGGCGTTCGTCAAATTTTGAGTGACAGAGAAGGTAAAGTTAAAAAAATTTTTTTGTGAAAATGAAATTCTTTATCAAAATTCCGTATCAACCATTCTCTTTAGAATCACCGGGAAATATTTTAGAATGATATTCGGAATATTTATGTGCTGAATATTGGATGGTATGCCGTTTGGACAAACATAGTGTGAAATTGATGATAAATTTTAGGTAATCAATCTACCTTAGAAGAGAGAGTATGGAGAGTATGGAGCTGTCAACAAACTGGGCTCATCATTGATCAATTTGGAACCAACCCTCAGAGTTTCAAAAAGATTGCTCCAAGGGTTCAGAAAAACTCGCGTGACAAAGGGAAGACAACATACAGACACACATACATACCGTCGCTCCCGACGAAGAAAAACACGTCCCCATTTAAGAATGCATGGGGAGAACAATGGGAGGTGTTTTTCTTCTTCGGGGGCGACGATGCGTACACGGACAAGGTGTGCCGTAAAATAATTCACACATAACGTTGTCCGTTGTAGAAGAAATTGATAGGGGTACCATTTTGAAGGTCTCGGCGAGCAAAATAAGATGGATTAACTCTGATTTAACTAAGGATAGAATTGAAGGGTGAAAAATGAGAAATTAAAAAAAATTTTATGGAAAAATTTCCGCACCGATCCAATACTTTCTCTTCGAGAAAGCAAAAATGGAGGCCGAAATTGGTGTGCACTGAGCGTGCCCCCCTCCTCATATGGTTATCTCGAGAGGGAGTGCAGTGTGACTTCTTTGCCAACCAGAACGTGTTCGTCGCGTCAGAATAAGTCGGAAGTAGGGCTCGAAACCGGCAAGAAGCTCAAAATGTGTTCGCACGCCGGGAAAAATGATTTTATGAAGGTTCTTGATAATCTACATCGTTCCTCAGGGAAATCAAGACAGATCGACTCAAATAAATTGATTAGACTTTGGCTCATCCTGCAGTTCTTGGAACAAGCTTCAAAATGAGTTCAAGTACATTGGATAATGTTGAGTATAGAACTGATATAGTTCAGCTACTATCCAATAGATATAGTTGATTAGTAGCTGAACTGATAAGGTCACCGAGACAGGATACAGGATGAGAAACAGGATATAGGTATCGCATTATCCTTTTATAATAATCGACGAGTAGTTACATGATGAGGTGTGGACTATTTCAAGTACTATCCCAAGTTTTCATGAGTCAATCGTTACTCTGTTTCTACAATTAATCTTTCTCGCACGGAGTTTTTGACCTGAACTATTCGTATTCCATCTCAAATCAGAGAATCGCATAAGCAACGCCCACAGACTGTTGTGAGTCCTCCAACTGAAGGCGAGCTATAATCTGCGAGGACCACTCGCACAATGGAAAAATTGATGTTCATGTACTGATTCAATTTTCTGGAGCAAGGCGCCAATGGTGGCGATAGATTCCCGTGTCAATCAGACAAGCACGATAAAAACTGCAGTACATGATATCACGAACCCACGGCATCTTCAATCGGTCCGAACGCACTCACATTCGACGAATACCAACTGTTCACCGTGCATGGCGGTTATAATGACACACCTCAATGGTATATGAGAGGTTCTACAGAACTTTCGACATTTGGGCTACTGCAAAATGAAATTTTTTTTCATGGCACGCGTCTGGAATCAATTTTGATGGTAACTATAACCTCAAAATGAGTGGGAAAGTACGTACCCACTGATTTGGGAGGATGTTATTCTTGTACCAACCAAAAACGTTCTCACACGTCCAAAGGATTCTTAGATACTCCCAGTCGAATGTATACCCATCGGATCATTCACGCACTGCTAGATGTGGTTATCGGTCAGATTTTCGAGTAATTTTGACTGAAAATCAACGATTCTTCACCTCTCACCAGCTCGTTCTTACACCACGAGGAGTATTCATGGAAAATACCCCTGGGAACTAGAATCATTTCAACGCGTGTTTCTATGAATCGGGATCGTAATAATATATATTCAAATACTAAGGTCCCAGAGTGTTTTTCGATCGACGATTTGGGGCAAAACACGTCAACTGTCCTGGGTTGCTTTTTGGAGGGTAGAACGTGTAGTTTTGAGCCATCTGTGGAGGTCGTAGACCCCACGTAGAAACAAACCAATGACATCGTTTCCGACGTATTTTTGCCTCAGCTTTCCGGTGGCGGGGTTTGTTCTTCGGTTTTGTGCCACCATAACCTCAAAAATTAGTAATCGAGTTTTGAAATGGCAACAACTCAAAATTACCCCTCTTTTCGGCTATTTTGACATCTCCAATAGAAAGATCAGGAAATTTTACATCGAATCAGCTCTCGAAGGAATGGGGGTTTTTCGATTTTTACTAGGAGTAAAGCAACGATGAAAGTACGAGTGGTCATTCCTGCTTCTACGAGGAACGAAGCAGTGCATAACTGAGTCTTCGGCGTACGCGTGACATTAGGAGTGCTTTTTTTCTTCATTATCTTATTTTCCTTGGGAATAGTTAGGAAACCAATCGTAGAACACTATTCCATCAGGAACATGAATTAATTTCCCAAATATTGTCATCAAAAAGACGAAAAAGTAGGTTGAATTGAGTTAAGATTTTTTAGATGCATGATTCCCGTTTGTTGAGGTTATGTTAAATCAAAATGTATGAACGGAGCTCTCCATCGGAAAGATGGGATAAAAATACGTCGAAGATGCCTCGATTGATTATTTCCCTGCGTCAAATTGAACGGCCCAGATCGCCCGTGAAAGGTAAACAGTGCGTGAATGACCACTAATACTTTCATCGTTGCTTTACTCCTAGTGAAAATCGAAGAACCCCCCATCCTTCGAGAGCTAATTCAATGTAAAATTCCCTGATCTTTATATTGGAGATGTCAAAATAGCCGAAAAAGGGTAATTTTGAGTTATTGCCATTTCAAAACTCGATTACTAATTTTTGAGGTTATGGTGGCACAAAACCGAAAAACAAACTCAGCCATTGGAAAGCTGAGGCAAAAATACATCGGAAATGATGTCATTGATTTTATGGTACGTGGGATCTACGGTCTCTACAGATGGCACAAAACTACATGTTTTACCCTCCAAAAAACAACTCAGGACAGTTGACGTGCTTGGCCCCATATAAGGGTGGTGCTGATGGCGAGAGTAGTAATAATCACGAGGTAGAGCTCCATATTTTGTCTCGTCAGATTAAAGAGAAGGATAGATGAAAATATTTTCTTTTTGAATATGAAAGGTATGTTCTACAGTTTTCTCCCCTTCAAAGCTTTAAATCCAAAGCGTCATACACCTACCTGCCAGCCAAACTCCTCTTATATTGATTGAAATCTCTCAGCCTTTGTTCTTCCCCAATTGCTTCTCTCTGTAAGTCTCGATTTTTTCCTCTTAACTCAAGCATTGTTTCCACTATTCTTCATGAATTAATAACATTGAATATCCTATCACAATCGACGATCCAGCACCACGTGAGCTATTCTTATGTATCTAACTTAGAATCCTTTCAAAGTGGGTTTAATACTCGATTCGCACAGGACTGTCGTTAAATGCCCGAAACCGATATTGATAGCAGAGCTTAGAATCAGGAAACAACTAGTTGCGCAAATATCTACAAGCCCCCCCCCCTTCCGTACACAGACCTCCAAAATTCTATACAATGTTTACCAATTAGCACGAACATACACATCTACAGCGTAATGCTGTGTCTATGTTTGATGAGCTTGTACGACAAACGTGAACTCTCGAATTCCTGCTGCTCGAGGTCTGGCGCCTCGTCCGTAATTCTTCAATTGAAAATTTTTTGAATCAAGTCTATGGTGGCATTTGAAGGTAAACTGGGTATTCTGGTGTGATTAATCTGTTTCCAATATGATATGAGCGATTGCAACCTCATGGAAGTGCTAAGACGGGCTCGATCACATCAACCCCATCGATACAATTTTTGTGATGCTTCTCACTCAAATAACATTCCACATCAGGACATGGGAACTATGGGACATTGTTCAAAAAGAGGTGGATAAAAATGGGCAAAACATTCCAGGAGCGTGCTCCCTTTCTCCCCCTCGTGCCGTGGAAATTTGACCTTTCTCAGTCGAGTGGGCGCATGAACTGACCCATCTTCTTGATGCTGTCATTTAAACGCAGTTGGTCGCACGCACCCAAACCAAACGGGATATTATTGGTGTTGTTTCAAGCTATTGAAATCCGTTTTGATCACGTAACTATAGCAAATGTTATTTTTTTCATAAGCTAACAAGGGGAGGTCCAACCTTGTGGAACACGGATCCTTATGAAACTCTGGGAATCATCTTGTTTTGGTGAGAAATGAAGGTATCTCCAAGGGTTTGATCCCATGGGCCTCCTATCCCGAGATACAGCTATGGAGGTTAGCCTTGTTAGTATATCTATATATACGACTTTTCAACATGGGCCTATATTGGCAATGCTAATCTCCATGGCTGTATCTCGGGATAGGAGGCCCATAGGATCAGACCCTTGGAGATACCTTCATTTCTCACCAAAACAAGATGATTCCCAGTGTTTCATAAGGATCCGTGTTCCACAAGGTTAGACCTCCCCTTATAAGTGCGGGCAATCTGGAATTTTCGTGAAAACCCGTTTACGCGACTTCAACATTTGTTTATGAATGCCACGTTGGAGGCACGCGTCTGAAACGAACCTTTTCTCAATATATAGGGTGCCTAGAATGTCACTGAATTTTGGCAGAATTTTTCGAGCAATGTTATTTCTGCAGCAGGCTGAAGAAATCAAAAGACGGCGCGAGTACACTAAGAGATTCCCAAAGACGGGCCGTGCTACGGATAGCCAGATTCTTTTGACAGAACAGCGAATAGAGAACACATTCCGAGGCCCTGGAACCTATCCAAATCAACTCCGATAACTTGATAATCTTCTGAAGGTTCAGAGATAGCGTGCAGTACGCCTAATGTCAAAAATTCTGTAGAACCTCTCATATACGATATTTTTCATAACTGGAAACTATCAATTTTTGTATCGCACCATTGTTCATATGGGGGAGTTTCGCACCCCAACTCGCGGTAGAAAAGGTTATTGATGACATATCTACGCGGAGGAGCAGATGATTCTTCGAGCTTGCTTCGTTGGGGAACGAGTGAAGTTGTGCATGAGCTCGGTGAGCCAAGTGAGGTCGCGCGTGTGCTCGCGTCCCAGAAATCCCTCTGCTAATCCTGTACAATAACAAGCGTCCGCAAAATTTCGAATTTTCAAATTATTTCTCGTGATACGTAATCGAGTATTATACTCGAGGTGAGATCAGGAATGGCGAAACAATCGCTCCATGGATCCTCAGACACAGAATCTACTTTTACGCATGTGTTTCAAAACTTTGTGCACACCGTTAAAATATTCCGCGCACAGTTTTAATCTTACGCATCAGCAGCTGTGTGTAAACATGAACGTTCCTCAACTTTGCGCACCGCACATCTGCGAATTGATAGGCATTTAGGCATTTTCAACCTAACTCCACGCTTAGAATATCGAGATCACAGTTGACCGAACGCCTTGACAATTTCACGCGAAAATGACCACTCACGCGCAAATAATAGCTCTCGTCACCGCTATCACTGCAAAATTAGCCACAAATGCATTACCATTCGCGGGAAAACGATCAATATCGCACCTCAACTCTGATCGCCTCCACAATCATTACACAGTAAACGCTTGTTTGCTATGTAATGTTTGGTGGCGAATCGATACGCGTGCAAAACTGGAACTCGGTTCAAAGCATTATGATTGGAATGATTCAAGAGGCATTGCCACTCAGAAGTTACCAATGAGCGAATTCATTACAAAAGATGCTGAAAACACCGACCAAGATTGTGGGATGCAGTTCAAACCTGAGTTATGGTATGTGCACCAATTTTGACGTACACTGTATCGGCTTCCGAGTAGGTGTCTTCGAAAACACATATCGTGGAAGTTAGCCAGGGTAAGTTGGCTGGGGGAAATTATTCCCCCACATGGATACTGTCTAGTGCCTTGCCCACTAGAGAAACCGATCTGTCAGCATCCAAACACGTCGAGTCAACCCTCTTACGCTATCGTTAGTCACTCCCGAGCATGCACAAGATGGGAATCGCATGTTTTGGGGGTCGTTACACGACTTTCCGTACCATTCCCGGACAACAAGTCGAAATACCACCTTGACAGGATTGTGGATTTTTAGATGTGGTAGGATGACCACATCTAAAAATGGTCGAATGGTATTTGAACATTCAAGGACTACCCTTTCGCAGTATTTTTAGACACTCAGGAGTATGGGTGAGTCCAGAATCTGCCACTTTTAGTCCCGAACGATGGATTTCCGGTTGGTTCCATGACATTTCACGAATGTCAGGTTATGATGAGGCCCTGTCAACTCATGGAATCGATGAGAGAGTATATTTATGACATTAAAAAATCGTTTTCGATAGTCCCTCTTCACCTCTGAGCATACGGAAGCCTGTGTTGAGCTTTTCTTGTCCGCGAAATGTTAGCTGGGTTGAATCATATCCTGACGTAAGTGCTGTCTCGTGCCTTGTCCACCGGGGAAACCGATCTGACAGTGTCTAGATTCAGTGGATAAACTCGCTCGCGGTTTCTTCGATCACTCCCAAGCATGGATAAGATGGAAATTGCATGTTTCGGGGGGTCATTACATGACTCTCCCAACGATGCAAAGTGAGCAAGTGAAATTATCACCTTGACAGAATGGTGTCGGCACACAAAAAGGGTCAAATCAAATGCGTTCGATCAGCTGTTGTGGAAATTCCGCGTGGGAAACTCATTCAGCATGCTCATGTCAAATGTAGATTATCTCACGATCATTTGAAATTATACGCAGAGCCTTTTCGTGAGATTTCCTGCATTTTCGAATAACTTCAGCTAATTCCATCGGATGTTCACAGTCCCATGAGATGACATGAAAGGGGTTCGATTCCTCGTAGCTTCGGATACCCCCATTATATGGAGAATGATTTCGTCGGTTTCTCTTATGGAGAAGGAGCTCTTATCGACTGGACAGCTGACAGGATGCGATGAGATACCACCGACATCACATGAACATCCGAAGGGCTTGTGGCGCCAGTGCAACTCGCGCCATCAACGTCAACTCCAGCAGCAGCAGCAACAACAACAGAGAACTTCATTGCCCACCGAAGGCCACGGGGGCAAGTGCTCCGGCCACGCACCAATGAGGCGCCTTTAGCCACGCATCGACGAAGCGCCCTATAGATTTCGATGACGACAATGACGGGCTCGCGCGAGGCAAGCGCGGCTTACTGTCAGCTCGATTGGCACCGCGCGTGCCACGGCGTTTTGGTCCTCCGCCACAGCTGTGGCCAAAAGTGATCCACAAACTCACAGACTCTGAATCATTCACGTTCTCATGTATTTTGTATGTAATCTCTAGTAACCGGTGATTTTCATTTACGTTTGTGTAAGTTGAGCAGCTGACACGCACTATTCATCGCGGAGTCCTTTGTTTCCGCGGGAACGTAGGGATCGCGATATTGGTGGTCCCGAAAACAATAGGCAGTGACTTGTGTGTTGTGGCTTTGGGACTTGATGAAATAACGGTGTGGTGAGTGTGATGGCGGATGACGAACTGCCGCTACAAAACGGAGTTAATGCGGCAGGGGGCGGCTTGCTACTCCAACAACAACCACAACAGCAGCAGTAGATTCTGCAACAACAGCATCAGATTCTGCAACAACAACCTCCGCATCAAGTCGAATCCATCAGCAACTGCTGAGTTCCGCCATTTCGAAAAGAGAACCCGGACTTGTGGTGTTTCCAGATCGAGTCTGTATTCCACTCAAACAACATACGCTCCGACAACTCCAAGTATCATCTCACGTCAAGTGCTCTAAATCCCAAGGCCCTGCAAGGAATCGCAGACGCCCCGAGAGCCCCTCCAGGAACCGATAAGTATCAGCACCTCATAGAGCAAGTTGGAAATCGTTTCGCTCTCTCGGAGAAAAACAGCTCCATGAATTGCTGACCAGCGTTCAGCTCGGTGACAAGAAGCCATCGCAGCTTCTCCACGAAAAGCGCGCCCTCACTGGTAAGCAGGCGTCTGAAGACGTTCTTAGAATCATGTGGCTCGTGAGCCAGCTCAATAACACACAGCGTTTCTTGAAAATCTTCCGCTGCTCGAATCTCGGAGGAGTTGCTGTCACCGCGGACGAGCTCATCGAAACAGGCAGCTTTCTTTTCGTGATGTCTTCCTCGCGTGGGAAGTCACCATCTCGTTCGTTTCTCGAAACTAAAATTTCGAGCATGAAAACCTTGATGGCGCAACTCATCACATTATCTCGAAACATCTTAAGGAAACTCGGCACTCCCAACGCGGTTGCCCCAAACCCCAGATTTCACTCCCGTGCACGATTGCTTTCTCCAGCAAACCCCGGTATGTGTTATTATCACGCTAAGTGGGCAAAGATGCAGAGCATTGCTTGCTTCCATGCATGTTCAAGGCATCGGGGAATTAACCACGTCGCTGTCCGTTCAGGCGGCCGCCGGCAGCCCTCAAACCTCCAATTACGACAAAACATACCGCCTGCTTCTCTTCGATCGTGCTACGCAGATGAATTTTCTCATCGATTCCGGATCAGTTGTCTTGCTCGTACCCAAGACATCTCTGAGTTCTAAGCCTACAGATCTTGTCCTCTATGTCGCGAACGGCACAAAAATATGCACATTCGGAGAAACAGCGCTTAGTCCCGAATTTATAGTCGTTGGCATTGGTTATGGTTTTGGTCATGACCAATATCTTGCATGGTACGCGATTCAAGAATTAGATCGAAAAATAAGTTTTGAGTCAAAATCTTCGAACCAACGTACTAAATGTGACTACAGCCGCAAGTCTGTTGAAATATCAGTGATGAAAATTGTCCTACATGGACAGAAATTATGATTCGTGCTCTTGCGCGAATCTACGCGAGTGACAAGGTTATGAATCGAGACCATAGTTGTAGCAAACGCGTGGATCACCAATTCTATGCTGAAAGACAGTTTTCAACACTAGAATTTTGACAAACGAGTGGCTGTAGTCACATTTAGTACATGAGCCAGAAAATTTTGACTCAAAACTAATTTTCTGACCGAATTCCTGAATCGCGTACCATGCAAGGTATTGGTCATGACCAAAACCACGACCAATACCAACGACTATAAATTCGGGCCTACATTCGATCTGAGCCTACGTCGTGCTTTCGAATAGGTCTTCATCGTAGTGGATGTAAAGATGCAATTACCCGTGCTGATTTCATTATACACCACGAATCGCTCATCGATTTATACGGAAAACGCTTGCTTGACCCTTTCAAATCGCTCAAGGCTGTCGGCGTTCTTCGTGAAGCTTCGGTATACGACGTTCCTACAGTCGATAGATTCAACGTACCGGACTAGCCGATCGGTGACAAATACAATGCTCTCCTGGATAAATACATCGAACTTACAAAACCGAACATTGCACCAATGACCAGCCAAGAGACGAGCGATGTGCAGCATCATATCGTGACAACGTGTCCACCGGTCGCAGCGCGAGCCCGCAGCACTATCTTTCCAAAATCTCAACTTTGCTAGTAAATCCGCTTCAATCGGCTTCATCAGCTATCGGGATGATTCAAACGGGCTTCTCTTCGAAATTTCCTCAGCTACACGATGCGCGATGCCTTTTTTGTCCTCAACTCAGGGCAATCAAGCGTGGTAGAGTCCTTCCCCTCAAGCCCCTCCAGTCATGTGTAGAGCGCGCCGCGGCGTCGCAGGGGAGGGGCTCCTTCGCCACGAGCCGCGACGCTCTCTGCACTTGACTGGAGGGGCTTGAGGGGAGGGACTTTACTACGCTTGACACCCCTGCCTCAACTCAATGGGGAGGGGTGGGGGGCGATAACCCCCCCCCCCCCCAAAAAGAAACAACGAAATTTCACCGAAACAGAACATACACGTGACGAGTCCCTCGTTCTACTGCCAACTTTAATACACTTGGAGTACATTCTAGGACCCTTAAGTTGAATTTTGGACCTGTCCTCGAACCTGGAAATCACTGCCATGAATTTTAAGAGCGATTTTTAGCTAGAAACATGTTATGGACACTGTATATTTGACCAAAATCGTTGATTCTAAGTCGGTGAACATTCTGCTGCCTCCTGAAAAACAATAGCGATGGATTCTGGGATTATTTGACGAGATTTTCAGCTAAACCTCGAATTCAAAAATTGCTGTTGACATTGATGCGATGCGGTTTGAGCTAAAAACGGTTGGAAATGCCTTACCGCCTGATCAAAGTCATGGATTTTAGCTCGGATTTTCTACTACTGCCAGCTCAAAAACACTTGGAGTGCACTCTAAAATGACTGAACATGATTTTGACGTCAATCCTGAGTCTCAAACTTACTGCAGGATGATTTATGACCGATATCAGACCTGAAAAGCTAGAAAAAAATCTGACGTTTGGGAGAAAAATATGAATTTTAGATGGAGAAAAACTCTACTGCCAACAAGTTAAGGCTTGACGTACATTCCAGTCCTCCCTCACAAAATTTCAAGCTCAAGTCCGAATCTGGGAATTGCTGCTGAGAGCTCTGAGATCGATTCTGACCCAGAAGCGTGAGATGAATCGGGCAAATTTTTGCGTAATTATGAATCATAGGTTGGAAACCGCTCTACTGCCACATGAAAAATGGTCACATCACAATCAAGGGTTAAACAGCAGAATTTTAAGCCTAATCTGAGATCTGGGGATAACTTCTGAGAGAGCTGGGATCGATTCCAATACTGCATGTGCCAGGAGTATGTCAATAGCGTTGCAAATCATCCCGATTGGCCGATTTTAGCTCGGAATTCCTATTGCTGCCAGCTTAGAAATACTTGGAGTATACTGTGTGATCACTCGGCAAGATTCTGACACGGATACCGAGTCCGAGAACTGCTGCAGTGAGATTCAGTGCCGGTATTGGGTCGAAAAAGGCTCACAAATACGACATTTTCGGCGCAAAATGATGATATTTGGGTGAATAAAAGAAGTACTGCCAACTAATCAACAATTGGAACCAATTCTAGATCTCACTCACAGAATTTTGCGCCCGATCTCACCCCCGAGAATCGCTGCTAAGAGCACTGAGATCAGTCCTTATCCAGCAGCATTCCAGAAAGTTAGAGGATTCTCGCATGATCGTGGATTATAGGGCGGAAATCGTCCTACTGCCACCTGAACAGCAATCGAGAAACATTTTGGGATGATTTGACGTGATTTTGAACAGAACCTCGATGCTTTATATATCTGCTGAGAGTTTTGAGATCGATTCTGAGGCACAAATTGCGAAGTGGCACTAGAGATGAGCTAGATCTAATGACTCTAACTCTCAATGAGTACTACTGCCACCCCAAGAATATATACAATGAAATCTAGGATCATAGACGGGAAATCCGTGCGGATCCGACGGAGAATGACGAGTTTCAGGAGGGAAACCATACTACTGCCAACTCGAGAACCATCTTATCGAGTTCCAAATTTGCCAGTGGATTTTTTGGGCACATTCCCGTGTCTTAAAACTACTGCAGTGCGATCTGAGAACGATATTTGGGCCAGAGTACTCGCAAATCAGTGCGGGTCATATAAAAGAAGATGGAATCTAGGGCGTAAATCCTACTCCCGCCAACTTGAGAATGGATCCAGGACATTTTTAGTATTGCTGCGGGTATTTTGGGACCGATCCTGTGTCTGGCGATAACTGCAGTGCGATCTGCGATCGGTATTGGGCCCAGAATTGTGGGAAACTTCTGCGGATCCTACAGAAATTGGCGATTTCTAGGGGGTAAATCGTACTACTGCCAATTTCATCAGGAATCCAATACATTTTTTAATCGACAAGAAACATTCTAAGCCGAGCCTCGTCGCTCAGAATCACTGCAGTGCGATCAAAAACCCGAATTGGGCCCTGAAACGTTGGAAATTCGTGTGGGTTCTACGGGAAATGATGGAGTTCAGAATGGAAATCGTAATACTGCCAAACCGCGAGCGATCCCACCGTATTCCATGTTTGTCACTCAATATTTTGGGCCCGTTTCCATGGCTCTGAGTTACTGCAGTGCGATCTGAGATCGGTATTGGGCCCAGAATCATCGGAAATGATCACAAATCGTATTCAGAATCAGGAATTCTACTGCCAACTCAATGAGGAATCCAGTTGATTTTGGGATCAAATAGGAATATTTTGAGCCCACTCCCGTCACTTAGATCAACTGCAGTGCGATGTAAAACCTGTATTGGGCCCCGGATTGTCAGAAATCCGTGCGGATCCCACGGAAAGTGATCAATCTTAGGATGGAAATCGTACTACTGCGACCCTTAAAAGCGACCCAGCACATTTTGAATTAGAAGAGAAATATTTTGGGCCCAGTCCCGTCACTCAGAACCACTGTCGTGCGATCTGCGATCGGTATTGGGCCCAGAATCGTCGAAAACTCCTGCGAATCCTACAGAAAATGACGATTCCTAGTGGACGAATCGTACTACTGCCAACTGGATGATGATTCCAGTATATTTCGGGATCGACAAGGAATATTTTGAGTCCGGTCCCATGTCTCAGAGTTACTGCAGTGCGATCTGAGATCAGTATTGGGCCCAGAATCATTGGAAATGATCACAAATCGTATTCAGAATCATATGCATGACATCGAAACAAGAGTTCCCTGAGGCCTGGATAGCTCAGCTGGTAGAGTGTCTTTCCCGGTGTGAAGAAGGCCCCCAGTTCAAATCTGGGTCCAGGCGACTTTTTTCTTTCGATGTCTGTCATATGTCATTTTTTCATTAATTAACACCTCCACGATCAAACCCGATCGTTAATTTTCTCAATAAATCGATCTCAAACTCGAGATTGATAGAGAAATAAAATTAGTCCTCCAATGCCGACTCACGAATATAATATCATTTGATGAATTCTAGGGGGTAAATCCTATTCCTGCCAACTCAATGAGGAATCCAGTTAATTTTGGGATCGAATAGGAATATTTTGAGCCCAGTCCCGTTACTCAGATCAACTGCAGTGCGATGTAAAACCTGTATTGGGCCCCGGATCGTCGGAAATCCGTCCGGATCCCAAGGAAAATGATCAATCTTAGGACGTAAGTCGTACTACGGCAACCCTTAAAAGCGACCCAGCACATTTTGGATTAGAAGAGAAATATTTTGGGCCCAGTCCCGTCACTCAGATCCACTGTAGCGCGATCTGCGATCGATATTGGGCCCAGAATCGTCGAAAATTCCTGCGGATTCCACTGGAGCATGATGAAAATTTTGAGGAGGGATCATAACCTTGTGAACATGGTAATAATTCTATTCGTTCCAGGCACACGAGGGAATATGTTTCGTTCAATACCTATTTAGAATATTGGCGGAGAGTCAATCGTCATTTGTGCCGAACTCGACGAATTCGATAGCCCCCGCAAGTCCATCTCAGATTGAAGTAAATTTGAATGGATGACTTCCTAATGTCAACTCTGAATGAGTTGTGAGTCATGTTCTATCCCAGCCCTGAGTCGGGACTTTAATCTGAGAATCATTGCCGAGAGATCGCACAACTCCCATGTATAGTAATGACAACTAAAGTTTATTTATCCATTATCATCACATTTCAAACTCTAAAATGTTCTAAGTTTCTATCGTATCATGAAATTGGATGACAAGCGGTCCTCTCCTTCTCATACAAAAAAATCCGAAAGAATTCCTTCCACAATATTGAGTAAGATTAAGTCACATACGAATCACTTAACTGATAATTGTACATTCAAAAATGTTCTCATAACTCGGGAAATCATAGAATTAATAGATCACCGATTATGTAGTCGAACCAAAAAAATTCCGCAACGCAACAATTTGGTAAGCAATACACATCCTCATTAATTGAATAATCACTGTCAATGAAAAAATTTCTCAAGCGTACATGAAATTGTTGATTAGGAAGGTAACCAATTAACTGTGTGATACTTAATGAGTATGTACTCATTCAGTATCATCAACTGTATCATTGAACAAAAAAGAACCTTAATGAGAAGATCAGATATGTTTGATCCACATACTAATAACTCAATGATTGTGCATTCTCTGTGGGAAAGTAAAGTGATATACAAAATATTCCACGAATATCAATGAATTCAATACTTTGACGCTCTCGTAGGCCTCATAATGAAATTTCTCTGTCTCGTCTGGGGGAAAAGACAAAGCAAGAGAAATGAGAATTTTTGTCAGGTGTTGCCGGGATCCAGATTCGGTAGGTCCAAACTGTTGTTAATCAACGGCTTCTCCCGAGGGAACAGACGACCTGAGACTCCAACAATAGTCACTCTACTGTTTTTGGATTTTCATTGACATACAAATCTTGGACTCGTTATCATCACCTGATATCCATACGTATTTTCATAGTTTCCTTCCACTTTTCAATCCCACGCAAGAGTCAATTTCAACTGCAAATGGCCACAGAGTAGTCATGAGTCACTTTAGTTTCCATCACAATCAGAGCCTTCATCATTCTATCAAATAGTACATTAAGAGTGCTCTCTACCTCTGGAAAAGCTCGGGTGTACTTCATGAGTTCCCGAGTTGGCAGTAGGACATTGTACCCCCTGGAATTCATCATTTTCCACAGAATTTACAATATTGCCAATGATCGTGGACCCAATACCGATGTCAGATCGAATTGCAGTGACTCTGAGACATGAGACCGGGCCCAAGATACTCACTGACGAACATGGAATCCGATGGGAACGCTCGCGATTTGGCAGCAGTACGATTTTCGTTTCAAACCCCATCATTTTCCGCAGGATCCGCAGGAGTTTTTGACAATTCTGGGCCCAATACCGATCTCAGATCGCACTGCAGTGGATCTGAGTGACGGGACTGAGCTCAAAATATTCTTAATCTATCCCAAAATCAACTGGAACCATTATCCATTTGGCAGGAATAGGATCCACCTCCTAGGAATCGTCATTTGCTGTAGCATCCGCAGGAGTTTTTAACGATTCTGGGCCCAATACCGATCTCAGATCGCACTGCAGTGGATCTGAGTGACGGGCTTAGGCCCAAAATATTTTCAGTCAATCCCAGAATGTACTGAGTTCATTATCCAGTTGGCGGTGGTTCGATTAACCCCCTAGAAATGGTCATTTTCTCTAGAATCCGCAGAAGTTTTCGAGGATTTTGGGCCCAATACCGATCGCAGATCGTACTGCAGTGGATATGAATGACGTGACTGGGCCCAAAATATTTCTTTTCTGATTCAAAAGTGCTGGGTCACTTTCAAGGGTCGCAGTAGTACGATTTCCGTCCTAAGATTGATCATTTTCCGTGGGATCCGCACGGATTTCCGACGATCCGGGGCCCAATACTGATTTTACATCGCACTGCAGTGGATCTGAGTGACGGGACTGAGCTCGAAATATCCCTATTCGATCCCAAAATTAACTGGATTCCTCATTGAGTTGGCAGGAATAGGATTTACCCCCTAGAATTCATGATTCTGAATACGATTTGTGATCATTTCCGATGATTCTGGGCCCAATACCGATCTCAGATCGCACTGCGGTAACTCAGAGCCATGGGAACGGGCCCAAAATATTGACTGACAAACATGGAATACGGTGGGATCGCTCGCGGGTTGGCAGTATTACGATTTCCATTCTGAACCCCATCATTTTCCGTAGAATCCACACGAATTTCCAACGTTTCAGGGCCCAATTCAGGTTTTTAATCGCACTGCAGTGATTCTGAGCGACAAGGCTCGGCTTAAAATGTTTCAAGTCGATTAAAAAATGTATTGGATTCCTGATGAAATTCGCAGTAGTACGATTTACCCCCTAGAAATCGCCAATTTCTGTAGGATCCGCAGAAGTTTCCCACAATTCTGGGCCCAATACCGATCGCAGATCGCACTGCAGTTATCGCCAGACACAGGATCGGTCCCAAAATACCCGCAGCAATACTAAAAATGTCCTGGATCCATTCTCAAGTTGGCGGGAGTAGGATTTACGCCCTAGATTCCATCTTCTTCTATATGACCCGCACTGATTTGCGAAAACTCTGGCCCAAATATCGTTCTCAGATCGCACTGCAGTAGTTTTAAGACACGGGAATGTGCCCAAAAAATTCACTGGCAAATTTGGAACTCGATAAGATGGTTCTCGAGTTGGCAGTAGTATGGTTTCCCTCCTGAAACTCGTCATTCTCCGTGGGATCCGCACGGATTTCCGATGATTTCGGCTCAATCTTGATTGCAGATCACACTGCAATGATTCGGGGGCATGACACTGGGCTCAAAATATTCACTTTTGGACTTGTAACGAGATGGAATGGTACTTACCTTGGCAGTAGTAGAATTGAAAAAGAATATTCAACTATTCCTCGTCAGATCGACTGTAATTCAAGAGAATATTGAGCTAAATATGCATCTGGAATTTCTCTGCAGCAATTTTCAGATGCAGGATTCGGCTAGGAATTCTCGTCTATGATCCTAGATCACACTGTATATATTCTTGGGGTGGCAGTAGTGCTTATTGAGAGTCAGAGTCAATAGATCTAGCTCATTTCTAGTGCCACTTCCCAATTTCTGCTTCAGAATCGATCTCAAAGCTCTCAGCAGATATATAAAGCATCGAGGTTCTGTTCAAAATCACGTCAAATGATCCCAAAATGTTTCTCGATTGCTGTTCAGGTGGCAGTAGGGCGATTTCCGCCCTATAATCCACGATCATGCGAGAATTCTCTACCTTTCTGGAATGCTGCTGGATAAGGACTGATCTCAGTGCTCTTAGCAGCGATTCTCGGGGGGTGAGATTGGGCGCAAAATTCTGTGAGTGAGATCTAGAATTGGTTCCAATTGTTGATTAGTTGGCAGTATTTCTTTTATTCACCTATATATCATCATTTTGCGCCAAAAATGCCGTATTTGTGAGCCTTCTTCGACTCGATACCGGCACTGAATCTCACTGCAGCAGTTCTCGGACTCGGTATCAGTGTCAAAATCTTGCCGAGTGATCACACAGTATACTCCAAGTATTTCTAAGCTGGCAGCAATAGGAATTCCGAGCTAAAATCGGCCAATCGGGATGATTTGCAACGCTATTGACATACTCCTGGCACATGCCGTATTGGAATCGATCCCAGTTCTCTCAGAAGTTATCCCCAGATCTCAGATTAGGCTTAAAATTTTGCTGTTTAACCCTGGATTGTGATGTGACCATTTTTCATGTGGCAGTAGAGCGGTTTCCAACCTATGATTCATAATTACGCAAAAATTTGCCCGATTCATCTCACGCTTCTGGGTCAGAATCGATCTCAGAGCTCTCAGCAGCAATTCCCAGATTCGGACTTGAGCTTGAAATTTTGTGAGGGAGGACTGGAATGTACGTCAAGCCTTTACTTGTTGGCAGTAGAGTTTTTCTCCATCTAAAATTCATATTTTTTTCCCAAACGTCAGATTTTTTTCTAGCTTTTCAGGTCTGATATCGGTCATAAATCATCCTGCAGTAAGTTTGAGACTCAGGATTGACGTCAAAATCATGTTCAGTCATTTTAGAGTGCACTCCAAGTGTTTTTGAGCTGGCAGTAGTAGAAAATCCGAGCTAAAATCCATGACTTTGATCAGGCGGTAAGGCATTTCCAACCGTTTTTAGCTCAAACCGCATCGCATCAATGTCAACAGCAATTTTTGAATTCGAGGTTTAGCTGAAAATCTCGTCAAATAATCCCAGAATCCATCGCTATTGTTTTTCAGGAGGCAGCAGAATGTTCACCGACTTAGAATCAACGATTTTGGTCAGATATACAGTGTCCATAACATGTTTCTAGCTAAAGATCGCTCTTAAAATTCATAGCAGTGATTTCCAGGTTCGAGGACAGGCCCAAAATTCAACTTAAGGGTCCTAGAATGTACTCTAAGTGTATTAAAGTTGGCAGTAGAACGAGGGACTCGTCACGTGTATGTTTTGTTTCGGTGAAATTTCGTTGTTTTTTTTGGGGGGGGCGTTTACCGCCCCCACCCCTCCCCATTGAGTTTAGGACAAAAAAGGCATCGCGCATCGTGTAGCTGAGAAAATTTCGAAGAGAAGCCCGTTTGAATCATCCCGATAGCTGATGAAGCCGATTGAAGCGGATTTACTAGCAAAGTTGAGATTTTGAAAAGATAGTGTGCAGGCTCGCTGGCGCAAAGTTCGAGGCAGTCAAGCGCTACTTCAGCTTGCAGCTCGAGCGTGGTGTAATGTAACCTCCGGCAAGTCAATGGTCGAGCTCACTACACATGGTGGACAAAGGCGAGAGAGAGTGGCGTTCCACAAGATCTTTCAGGGACCTTAACGCCGACACTAAGCCCGATAGATATTCCATGCCTCTAACTGAGGATATTCTACATCGCATTCACGGGAAGGAAATTTTCTCCAAAATCGACCTTCGAGAAGCATTTTCCAACATCCAATGGCACCCGATGATATCCGCAAAACTGCAATAATAAAACCATTTAGCTTGTTTGACTGCCTCGGTACGCTCCCAGAACTGAGCAACGCTTCCCAGACTTTTCAACGTCGCCAAGTTATTTCGTGACCTACCGTTCGTCAAATGGTTCATCGATGACGGCTTGATTGGCTCGGATAACCACGGAGAGCAGTTTATCCACGTGAAAGCCGTCTTAAAGATTCTAGAGGGAAATGGATTTCGCATGAAAACCGAGGAATGCAAATTTGATGAGGGAAAAATCGACTTCCTGGGCTACACTGTCAACCAACATGGATTCCGACCACCTCAACACAGGACTCGAGCAATCGAATCAGATTGATTACATTATGCAGTTGAACGTCACAAAAATCGAGCACATCTCGGGTGAAAGCAACGTCGTTGCAGACGCACTCTCTCGAGTTACAACGATCTCGATGCCCATTGTACTTGATGCCAAAACCGTCACCGAAGCTCAAGCTAGAGATGGTGAGCTTGCGAACACAATCACTAAACCGACTTCTCTTAAATACCAGCCACTCTCTTTCGAAGAACAAAGAATCTACTGTGATGTCTCGACCGTCTCTGTGCGACCTTACTTGCCAACGAGTCTCCGTCGTACTGCCTTCGCTGTAGTCCATGGTGCTGCACATCCAAGCGGACGTTGCTTCTTTCGTCAACTTCGAGACAAGTTCGTATGGCCAAGCATCAAGAAAGATGCCTTACGTTAGTCGCGGGAATGTATACCTTGCCAGCGCGCCAAGGCGCGCCGTCACAATCGTCTGCAGCCAAAACACATCGAAGTGCCTCCTGATGAGAATGTACGCGTACATCTTGATCTCATTGTACTGCCAAAGGTAAAGTTGCCTCACAATCATCGACAAACTCACTCGCTGGCCGATGGCCATCCCTCTCAAGGACATTCGGGCAGAGACGGTGGCTTTTGCCTCCAACGATCGTTGGGTATCGTAATATGGAGCACCGCTGACAATGACCACGAGTCAGGGGTTTTAATTTGAGTCTGCCTCGTTCACGGCACTCGCTGACCTTATCGGCTCAAGAAGGACTCGCTGTATTCCGTACTACCCACAGGGTGATAGCTTGATCGAGCGATAGGATGGCACACTAAAAGCCGCTCTCATGTGCAAATATCAGGGGTACAGTGGGCTCCATGTGTTGTTATACACTTATTGTAATACATATATACTTATATGATGGAAGAGAGCACATAGCAACTCATCTCTTTGTCTTGTGTAAACCCCATCAGCGACGATGAGCGATTAGGAAAAGTAGGCTATCAACTATGGTATAAATACGGTGCAAAGCAAGCGTTGAGTCGTCTTCGTCGGCTCGTTCTCATCGGGCTCTTTTTACACTACGAGCTTTTCCGCGAGCTTCCCTCGCAGGGCTCTCCTTACCCAGTCCTCATAGCTGTAAAATCTAGGCGCGCTCCACGCCTCGTAAACGCATTACAAGTCTTTCTCATATATTTGAATATACCTTCCATTGAATAAACAGCAATCGAAAATATCTACGGAACCGTCTATTTCTATCGGCGTCGTCACCCACCCCCGTCTGCCACTATTAACGGAGACAGAGAACGAGTACATGACCCTAACAGCAAACCAGATATCCCCTGCATGAGTATCTTGCAGACGGTGCTGCTTGGGCTGCGCGTCGCTTTCAACAAAGATCTGCTAACATCAGCAGCTGAGATGCTGTATGGTAGACGGGTATATAACTATGCGCCGAAAAAACTTTGTGCCGAAAAAATATCGATATCGAGGTGAATGTGGCCGCGAGTCGATTGAAGTAATGAAGTCAAAATTTTGTATATATAGAATACCGTTTTCGAGTCCCGTGAATACCATATAGATTGAGCTCACCTATGTAATGATTTTCGGAGCGGGGGAGTGTTACTCAATCATATCAACCAAGAAAATGCTGCTCTCATCAGATGAATTCGATAGATAAGGTAATGTATTTCGGGTTGTGCCAAAGTATTCCGATCCAGTTAGTTCTTCGAAGCTCGTAATATATAATCAGGCTTTGTTATCCAAGGTAAGTGATACGATTCAGATTCTAGATAGCAAACATCAATTTCGAAGTAATATAGTCATGAGTGATCATAATCAAAAAGTTATTGCTCATGTTTTCCGTTCTTTTTGAAAAAGCGTCAACACATGCGAATACTTCCTAAGAGTGCGCAATTGAGATTCATTATTCTGTGTCCATTCTAAGCAGAGATATTCACCGTTTCTCGTTGAAGCATACAATAATGATCTTGTTCATCGCTTTGTGATTTTTTTGAAAGCAGAATAACGGAATTTCGGGAATTCAGTAGGACGGGGAAGTGCGGAGAATGTGATCGATTCAGACATGTTATTGGCACCGCACTTCAATTCTTGTTGATTTGGACGTTGGCTTGAGTAACATCAACATTTGCATCTTCTTTCACTCTTTCGGCGGTGCCCTTCTACAACACGATATACATTGATCAGGTGAGAAATTATTAATTATTAATTTAATAGTTATTCTAACTTTAGCTTTGGGGAATCATTTTACCGTACCAACAGTTCTTTCGCGCGTCAAATTTGAACTCGTGATGCTCTTTGCGTATGTGCGAGGTTATGACGCAAATATCTATACATGAGAGTGACTCAATTTATATATTCTAGTATCTATCAAGATATGCATGTAATTAAGGATTTTGTATCAACAATTCCTAGGAATATACTCCTGAGTGCCAGATGCAAAGGAATGACCAAGGATTCTGATCTTTACCCGAGCGAACGATGCCGTTAACCTTGAGCCCTGGGGGAATACTAGTTTCTTAGAGGCGTATATGGAGGAAATTGTCAGATCGCCAGCATCTTCCGGTGACGCGGCAGTGCCTTTGAACAGACCCGTCGTTGTAATTTCCTCCAAAAGCAGCTCATTACAGGTAACTGAAGAATCCTGTCACGGCTCACTTTTCGGTCGTATTCCATCCACAATTTATCCGTCCGTCACAGATCAACCAAACATTTCCCGCTTTATTCGCGGGTTCTTTCTGATTTCCTCCTCTAATACAGTACATACGTTCGTTGAGGGTTTCGAGGTCGGATAATTCTGCACGCAACTCAGACAGAATTCATAAAAATATTGATAATGGCTGAAATTGTCAATACAATTGTTCGCATTTGGATCGAGTCTAAGAGGCCAAAAAATCAAATATTCAATACTCCTCATTATAAGACTCCTTTCGAAAGTAATTGATTGTTTGCTGGCACGATTCGACCCAGGTAAAAAAATTGATGCTGTGACTTCGCTTGATCTTGGCTTCGAAGTTTTTTGTAGCCTCTTTGTTACCTTTGTAATGAACTCATGTACTCAGATGATTGCTAAGGTCAAATGACGGATTTCAAAAACGACTTAACTCCAAAGAATTCAGAGAATGCCCTTCTCTGAAGAAATCCTCAAGAACCCCTCTTCCAACGTAATGAGCTGAAAATTCAACTGAAAAGGGGGACCCACGAAGTGCGGGTCACCAAAGTTCACCAGAATTTCTTCACAGACTTGCACCACCTAGAATGTGAAGAATCCAGCGTGACTCCGTCAAATGGGCCCTCTATCCGAAGTTACAACCTATGACATTAGCATTGCTCATATAGGCCCATGTGAAAAAGTGATATATATAGATATGCTGACAATGCTAACATTTTTGCTTGTAGCTTCGAACAGTAGGCCCATTTGACAGAGTCACTCTGCATTCTTCATATTCTAAGTGGTACGAGACCGTGAAAGAAGTTTGGTGAGATTTTGTGACCCGAACTTCGTGGGTCCCCCTTGTGAGCCATCTTATGATGAGGTCACTTTAAGGAAACGCAGCGCAAGGGTAGATCTTCGAGAAGAGTTATTCGTTCTGACATATTTCGCCATATTAATTGAGGAGTTTTAATCTCACCTCATGTGTCGGAATAAACATCGTCATTGGAAGATCGACTATAGCACTAGTTTTTTCTAAGACCGACTTGATCTAGAGTTGACTACGTTGAATTTCCAGCTGATTCCATTGGAAATTGCGTGCTCTCGAATTTCTCGAGTAAAAAGTCTGTTTTTCATTTTTTGCAATAATTTATGAGTGAAAAAATTCAACTTTTGCCTTTCACTGTTATCCTCTCTCGCGGCTGTTGAATACATGGCATTGAGGTCTAAGGATGCAGAGTCAGAGGAGCAAAAGAACGTACGCAATCGAAAACTGTACGTAGCCCTTTCCTCTCTGTCTCACAGTGAAATTCCAAACGTTTGACTAATCGCAAGCATTTGCGTTACATGCCGATTCTAGAAGTTCATAAACTGCCCCTCTGACAGAAAAATCTTCATGATATTCTGGAAGGTCCATCAAAACCATCCTCATAACATTCAAACATGTCACATCAGGTTCCAAGAATAGTGCAATGCAGCTCTTTGAAGCGAAAAAAGAATGCGCTGCCGATAATTCGGCGCGTAGAGCCATCTTCTTCGAGTCAAACTCACCATCCAATGAAGACACTGGTGAAACCCTTGAAGAAACTTCTACAACTCCCCATTACCCAATTTTCCAAACCGCGAAAAAAGAGTGAGAACGAATGTTCTGCGGAAGATGCTGGAGAATCACTTGGGCTTCAACAATCGAAGACGCCGGAGAACGTCAGTACTCTGAGAAACAAAGGTAAGGAAAAATGAAAAATTTTTGGATAATATCAATACTACATCTGAATCGTTGAAGTCGGAGTCTTAGTAGATTTTTGTGGACTGGTTGATGTTCACCATTATCTATGGATCGAAATATATATTTCTCATGTGTTTTGACTTCCTTAGACCCAATCCATATCACAGGATTTCAAAATATATCAGAACGAGTCGTCAATAATAAGTTCTGATTCAGTAGAACTCGAATTTTATAATAAAGACGAAATTCATCTCGAGCTTTGATCTTCATTTCAAATCGAAGAAAATCTCACTAATCCACCAAAAAGCTATTTCTTCCCACGGAAATGAAATTCATGTATCAATCTAGCAGTCTAATTTCAAAGTTCTTTGAGCCTGTGTCAAGGGTGTTCAGGAAACTCAAATTTACGCACACTTGTAGCTAGAATGACTCTTTTGGATGTTCTTACTAAAGTAAAGCAGCGTTAGAATCGCGGGTTTGCTGCCTGACGCTGTAGCTCTACTACGAGCTCTGCTAGTTTTAGGCAATCTCCACAGATCTCTCCTTTTCAATCGTCTTCAACAAATCACAAATCAAATCCTGATCCTCGCATTTGCAAAATCATTTCTCGGACTGTGAAATCTGAGTGACCGAGAAATATGGGCTTTTTCGTCTATGAGGGACAAAATTCTCACACTCAAAATTTGCGAATCACAGAAATATATTGACAACGATGCGTTGCGAAATCGCTCATAAAGTTTGTCACGCTACCCACTTTCTCGCAAAAATCGTCAATCATGGCTTTAGAGTAGTGAAAGAAGCAGACATCTTTCCTCCAATGCATTTTTGGCAATTTATTCGAATTCCCGCCGTCTTTCAAGATCGACGAGACTTTGAAATTTTTATTATATATAGAAATCTCTCTCTCTCACACAGTAGATATCCAGATGGCTATCAAAATCTACTCAACCTCAGCCGCTGTATATGAGCAATATTCGACAATAATGCAATTTACTGAGGATAGATCGCATATTCGAAAGATAGGATGTTGCAAGAAACGTCGAATGCTTTCGAAGAATTGCATATTTCTCTTGAAATTTTATCCATACGTTGGACTTGCTCTTCAAATAGAATTGAATAAATTTCTATCTGTCCACAACCATCGAATATCCTTCATGTAGTAGTTTGCTTGACCAAATCATTTTGATTCTCAGATCCTGTAGGCAAAGGTTGCACGTTAACCAACCTACAGCTACAACGGGAATCATCAATCAAAAAACCACTCCAGCCGCTTAAATTCTTCCGTTTACTTGCTGGGAAGAAAAAAGTCCGAACACAAACCAGCCACCAGAAATGTCAAGGTGTCTGGATGTTATTGACCAAGAATGTCACGAAACAGCACTCGCTTCATCGAAATCCGCTGATCCAGTACTAAAAATAAGTTTCACGACAACAAGTCCGAGTAAGTATAATCGATGTGAGTGACATCGGAGTTTTTCGAAACAATCCCAGTAAAAGTGTTCCCAAACTTGATGAATCCTTAGATTTTCACTCATTTTGGACTTTCCCCCGTTTCTGAACAGGGCAGGGTGATGGAGTATCTTCATCTTCAAACAACGCAGATCCTGCACCCACCCGTACTCCTTATGTAGCTGAAAGAGTATGGATCTACTTTGAACATATATGATGGTTACGCGTACAAATCAGACGGACCACCGAAAACGCCGAAATATACACAGTGAGTCTTACACAATTTTTCATAAACAATGAAACCAACATACCAGCACGTATCGACAATATCCATGAGTGGCTTGTGTTTACGAAAACACTACCGATCACATCTACAAATCACTCAGAAACAACTCGATTTGTGGTGAAAGAGACAATTTGCGGACTATTTTCCTTATTTGATGACAAGTGTTCCTTCGAACCTACTATGTGTTATTCCTCAATGACTCATTGGATCAAGGCAACTATTACGTCATCATCCATCTAATTTAGAGATTTTCGGAACGCTTCCTCGCATTTCCTTCTATCATTCCTCCGAATCAATCAGAAACAACTCAGAATTCGATTTCCGATCAACAAACATCTTATTTTCGCAAGGTATCTCTCATGCATCAAAAAAAAGCGCAAAAACAAGCCGGGCACCTTTAGCTGTCTTGGGCGGATGATAAAGTATCAGGATGGAAGAGTAAGATTCAAGCCTCATCATGAGACCTGTTAACCAGTGACAGATTTGGAATTAAGACGTGCCTTTCATGAAGCTCTTCGCGTGGCAGCGAAGAACGAATCTGGTTATCTCAAGGATATCTATCAACGAATAGCATTGCTGTGAGTTTTTCCAATTTTATATCAATAATTCGAATCGAGATAGGATTGCTTGGATGCTATGGAGAATCTAACACCACTTTAACGCAGTTTCTCTTGTAGAAATATTGCAGTCGTCGAAAAACATACGCGCGTAGATATTCTCTTGAAAACAAAATGTGATTCACAAAGTTATTTACGCAAAGATTTGGAGTCAAATGATCACTCACAAGAAACCTATCTCGCAAATTTCCAGTCATTTTCCATCAGTTTGATCTGCAACGCCCAAAAATAGCAAGCAACTGTATAGACATGTGGAAAATAGGTTTCATTCTCATATGAAAACTGTGAACAAAAGTTTACGAGCTTTTCGCAAAGGAAACTAAGAACTCAAAACTCTTCACATAACGAAGCATCATTAATAACTTGTACTTTTTCGAACAATGACACATCGGTATTCGTAGTGATGCAAAAGAACCTGTTTCAAGTATGATATATTAGAATGCAGTTGAGGGCTTGTCGGTTCGCATCACTGTCACTTGAGATTAATTTTGGCTCTTTGTTTGTTTGAGGCATCTCCTTCGTCGGTAGTCGGTTTCTTTGCAAGTATTTAGATAAAGATTTTGGCTTCGACTCATCCATGATATTTCATTCCTTATACTTTGTCGGACCACCGGAAACTCTTGATTGCCCAGGAGTCGATTCACTACTCCCAACTGAACGTTGTAGTTGGAGCTTCTAGAATAATACATTTCATGTATTTTCTCGATATTTCACTTGCAAAATTACATATTCGTCTAGGTTGCGAGGTTCCTCGCTCCCGAGTAGCTATTTCATTCCTCGCCTGTGGCTCAGGCCGGAAGCGAGCTATAATATAACCTCATAAACTCGGTGCAAAATTGAGTATTTTGGTTTCGTGTCCCTAACTCCGAAAATTAATTGCTGAACCTTAATCTCGATATTATCATCATTTACATCATCTTATATAATTCTCTCCGCAATTCAACGCTATCATCAAGTTCTTTCACATGCAAAGAAGCTCGACACATTTTGACACACGTGAAGAAATTTCACAAAACTCAAGAGACATAATTTTAATATTTATGAAATTGTTCCTGAACGCATAATTTTGAGTGGAAATTTTGTTACTTACAAGGGGAGTCCGGAGTCTCCGGGTCCTGAAATCTCACCAAAATTTATCCACAGTTTCGTACCACCTAGAATATGAAGAACCCAGAGCAACTCTGTTAAATGGGCCTTCTATTTTGAGCTACAGCCAGAAACGTCAACATTGCTAGTATATCTATATATATCACTTTTCAACATGGGCCTATACGGGCAATGCCAATGTCATGGGCTGTAGCTCTAAACGGGGGGCCCATTTGACAGAAATGCTTCGGGTTCTTCATATTCTAGGTGGTACGAAACTGTAAAAAAATTTTGGTGAGATTTCAGGCCCCGGAGACTCCGGACTCCCCTTGTTAGTGAAGTTAAACTGAGCGGAATCTCAATTGGATTACTTCTAAAAACACTCACGGTATTAGTTCCAGTTTTCAAAGCTGTGTGGTCCGTGTTACAATGTTTCGTTTCATCGACGATTTCGGGAAAATGTGGTAGAGGTGGGCCTCTGGATCACGATCTGGATATATCGCCGAGATTCTATCGACCGTTGGTTTATCTTTAAAAGTTTGAAGGAGAGTAAAAATTTGCGCACGATGCGGATAACAGTAGAGTTTATGGAACACCATCCATAGTAGATAAGTAATATTTCGTAGCAGCAGATGATAATATCATAATGGTTTAGATAGTCAGCAACAATCTCTACAGAATTAATCCTAGGAATAATGATTTGAACTCACCAGCAGCCTTCTTCATATTCTCAACGGGAGTCGACGAACTCATCGTACTCTCAATTAGGTTAAGTTGAATCGTTGTAAACGAACTCGAGGTATACTTCTACCCCAAACAAGTTAAACCAGTATTACAGATTGTGTATTTTAGTTCCATACCACTGTAGTTGCTATCTCAGTTTCGAGGTTCTGATTAAATTGTTCCATTTATATAGTAATAGCAAAACACTGATGACACGAGGATCAATATTTCGATTTGAAAAATAAGAAATTTCCATTAATTCTTCACCAGGTTTAATGATTTTTATATTTTTTTACACATTGATCAACGAGGTCTGACCCAAATTATCATCATATTCAGCAATGAATTCTTCGCTGTTACCTTCCTCTTGGGCGCTCAATTCGATGCCCTTGCGGAATCATTCATAATCGCAACAAGTGATCTTGGAAGGCTGGCTGCAAAAGATGAGTCGTGCTTTCAGACGCGGATTTTCCGTCCACGACAAACGATAAAATTTACGGATAACTTCGAAAAAATTGAAAATTTTATGAATCTAACTCATATTTTACTTGATCGATGGGATCCAGTACTGAATTCGTCACTGTCGTGAATTACAAATGATTGTATTTCATTGATCGGCTTGAGCTAGTAATATTATGAAGGAAGAGGTTAATCCTACGTCACACCGCGAATGAAAGATGACAAATTTTTATGTGCTACAGTGTATTTACTGGTATCCGTTTGACTATTTTCCGATTCCGCAAGGCATGCCATAAACATCCATACTGGGGTGGTGCAGCATTGTTTCCCTCTCGGTTCCCCTGCATTATTCAAGATTATTCCAGTTCAAATTACGTTCACAGTAATAACACTGAGCAACAAACGTTTGATGTTCTAACGTCTCATGAAACAGACCGTCTTTTTTTTGTATTTTTCGACGCAGAAACCGAATTCGTGGGCTATCTTATGCTTGTGCGTCAGGATGACTCTAAATCTCGAACATTGAGTCGTAAAACTGACGCTTCCTATGTTTTTAGCCGATAAAACTGGTCAACACATTTTTGGAATCGTAATGATTCTCTCGCTGGAATGTGGTTTCCTTGTATATTCTTCAACGTAGAACGTAATCTCATAGCACGTTATGCCCTCAGACCTCAAAGGAGCTGTTGCAAATAAGGCGAAATCTGGCCCAAACGGATTTGGCTGTAAATCACGTCAGATACTCGTTTCTGGTGTCAGAGTATGCATGTAAATTTTTTCCGCATGAAATCAACTTGCAGCGATTTGCCGAGCAAGTGTCGCCCCCGTTTAAAATACACGTGAAATGTCATTCTTTGCGTCCCTCTCAAAATTGGCCACAGGACGGGACCAACGAGAATTTGTTCTTGAACAAAAAATACAACTTTCAGGGGTATTTTTGAGGACGGGAAATGCTGCGCTGATACCTAAAAATCACTCAGAAGATGGAGAATGCGGATTTCTCGCGCTAAAACCGAGGAATACTCGAAAGGAGTTGGGTTAATCAAAAAGTTGCAGAGGACTAAAGTTGTAGATTTTGTCCTAAACTTTCATTTGGCATTGGTATTTGATACATATATTGATTGAAAACTCCTAAAAAACGTCCAGAACTCATGAAAAACCATATTTATCGAACTTTTTGGCGACCTCGAGGTCAAAATGAATGAAACAAGAAATACATTTTATAGGTTTCATAAAAATACACATTTTTGGTTCTCATCATTTTTTCGATAAAATGCACCAGACTTGAGCTATTAGCAAAACAAAGTCCAAAAGTGGCACTTTCCAATTTTCAAACGTAAAATACTCGAAGAAATCAAACGGAAACTCTATATAATAATTGCGTGAAAAGTTGTATTTTTTCATGAACTTTAAAATGAAAAGAAAATTCATAGCATTCCGATGTTTTGGCTTCGAGGAATATGCATTTTTATGCCGAATCGCTCGTTGAGGTGGATAAATTGATGGTTCTGAGATGCTTTGGGTGAATTTACGTCAATAGATCATACCACAGTATGAAAAAACTCGCCAAGGCTCATGTCCGATTTCGGTCCAGAGTCCCACAACATCCCAGATCGCAATCATATTCGTCAAAGTTCACCTGTACAGTAGGAATTTCTCGTTCCTGGAGATGCAATCACCCGTGGAAGAGAGAAAATACTCTACTCCCCGAATTTGCGCGCAGCTGGAAGCTCACGGAGAGGATATGTGTCACGACATTCACAAGTTTTCATCAGAATAAACTTCGTCAGAGATTCATATTTTACCATCAAAGATTAGACTAGAAATAATCACAGAAAATAAAATTCCTCACTACAAACAACATGATATTGATACTTATACATGATGTATATATATCTCTCTCTTTTTTTTTTTTTTTTTTTTTTGAAGGTGGTTAGAGGGCAAAATCTGCCTCAGGATCCCTCGGATCCGTCCCCAGACACCGGACTGGTTCAGCTTACGCGGACTACGCATAGCCCACGCAGGCCATACCAGGCGGGACACGGGTTTGGGTGGGGCCCACCGAGAGGTGGGCCCGGCCGTGTAATATCCCTCTCCCCTCGATGTCCGATACCTAGGGCATCGGGCAATCAAGAAGGAGATCCACCTGCATCTACCATCTCATCCCGGAACCGCGTGAGCATTACTTCAGGATGAGCGGCATGTCTCGCGCTCGATTGCGAGCGTTCCTCTTCTCCATCTTCTCTCTTCGGCCACTTGTTGGCATTTTCTATCTTCATTCTTCATTGTTCCCTCTCCTTCTTCTTTCTTCTCTCTTCATTCTCCTTTCTTCCCTCTTTAGTGCATCAGATTCCTCCTGGAATCATTTGGGCCTCTTCTGTTTCAATCGGCAGAGTCACTGTAATTCGCCTGCTTCGAGGCGCCTTACTTCCCTCTCTTTCTCCTCTTTGCGGGTCATCACCAGCTTGATGTATCCGGTGAGTCTATCCCATGTCTCCTGGTTGCGGAGTAAGTACGGGACGAAATTCTCAGGTGTTAGTTGAGCACCCAGCCATTCATCCAGCTCGGCGCGCTCTCTTTGGGTGTCGCTGCACTTGAACAGGGCATGTTCGGCGTCATCCCATTCGTCCCCGCATGACTGACATGCTGGGGTCGTCTTCTTCTTGAACCTGGTTAGATAGGAACCGAAGCAACCATGATCGCTCAGTGCCTGCGTCGTCCAGTAGTCCATCTCTCCGTGGGTGCGTTCCGCCCACTTGGCTACGTCACGGATCAGCCGGTGCTTCCATCTGCCGTTCGCAAATGGCGAATCCCACTCAGTTTGCCAATGCTCAAGGGTGGTTTCCTTCTCGTTGTCGCGGATGACTCCTTCATCGTCGGAGTGAGTACTCGTTCGGCTCCGATCACTTATATCTCTCTCTCTCCCTCTCTCTCTCTCTTTTTTTTTTTTTTTTTAAGGTGGTTAGAGGGCAAAATCTGCCTCAGGATCCCTCGGATCCGTCCCCAGACACCGGACTGGTTCAGCTTACGCGGACTACGCATAGCCCACGCAGGCCATACCAGGCGGGACACGGGTTTGGGTGGGGCCCACCGAGAGGTGGGCCCGGCCGTGTAATATCCCTCTCCCCTCGATGTCCGATACCTAGGGCATCGGGCAATCAAGAAGGAGATCCACCTGCATCTACCATCTCATCCCGGAACCGCGTGAGCATTACTTCAGGATGAGCGGCATGTCTCGCGCTCGATTGCGAGCGTTCCTCTTCTCCATCTTCTCTCTTCGGCCACTTGTCGGCATCTTCTATCTTCACTCTTCATTGTTCCCTCTCTTTCTTCTTTCTTCTCTCTTCTTTCTTCTTTCTTCCCTCTTCAGTGCATCAGATTCCTCCTGGAATCATTTGGGCCTCTTCTGTTTCAATCGGCAGAGTCACTGTAATTCGCCTGCTTCGAGGCGCCTTACTTCTCTCTCTTTCTCCTCTTTGTGGGTCATCACCAGCTTGATGTATCCGGTGAGTCTATCCCATGTCTCCTGGTTGCGGAGTAAGTACGGGACGAGATTCTCAGGTGTTAGTTGAGCACCCAGCCATTCATCCAGCTCGGCGCGCTCTCTCCGGGTGTCGCTGCACTTGAACAGGGCATGTTCGGCGTCATCCCATTCGTCCCCGCATGACTGACATGCTGGGGTCGTCCTCTTCTTGAACCTGGTTAGATAGGAACCGAAGCAACCATGATCGCTCAGTGCCTGCGTCGTCCAGTAGTCCATCTCTCCGTGGGTGCGTTCCGCCCACTTGGCTACGTCACGGATCAGCCGGTGCGTCCATCTGCCGTTCGCAAATGGCGAATCCCACTCAGTTTGCCAATGCTCAAGGGTGGTTTTCCTTCTCGTTGTCGCGGATGATCTCCTTCATCGTCGGAGTGAGTACTCGTTCGGCTCCGATCACTTTCTGGCGGTCCCAGATCCTCACTCGCTCCGCGACGAGCAAGTGGATGGGCGGAGTACTCGCCAATACGTAAGCCGCATCTCCTGACACAGTGCGGTAGGCACGGATACTCCTCAGGGCCGCTCTTCGGTGGACAGGCCCCATTCTCTTCTCGATGATCTCTCTCTCTCTCTCTCTCTCTCTCTCTCTCTCTCTCTCTCTCTCTCTCTCTCCGGCGGTGAGTATATCCACACGTCTTTAACATCGCTCCTGCTTGAATGTCGTTCTCATCATCAAAACGTCGTCCTGAGTGACGGTTTTTTGCAGTTTGGGATTCCTCTCGCAGGCTCATACTTCTGGAGCAATACTGTGTGGCTCCAACTCGAGCCTAGGAGGAATAATTCCAAAACTGCAAACTCGACATCAACATCTATCCGGCAGTACTTGGCGCCGAAATCGTATCTGCTGCGCATGCTCGACAACCATCAGCTGGATTGACACCGCATTGCCGTCTGCTACTGAAGGATGAGTGCCAACACGTGCTGCGTTTGTAATAACACCCTGCGAACAGGCACTAACAAAAATTGCTCCATCTGCAATGGATCCTGCCACGTGAAATGCTCTAAAACAACCGGAGCAATAACCACGTGCTCGCAGTGTTTTGACCAGAGCAAAGGTACGTCAAAAAATCCAACGTCGAGCACCAAACAGCAGACGATTTCGGCTGCTAGACGCAGCATGAAGCCCGTCGGAGAAAGAGAGAAAGATAATAAGAGCCTGTCAGCCAGTGTGAGTGCCACGCACACATCACGCGCGAGGTTTAGCAGTCGCGGAATGGGGAATCCACCTCTCCCCACCTCGCAAGCCACCAACATCGGCAAAGCAACAAAGTCTCCCACCACCAACGACTCTCGAGCCACCAGCGAGGAGCGGCGACTCGCGCGGCATGACATGCTGCCAACTGGCGCGGCAAACGCACCTAACAGCGCTACCACCCAATTCGAGCCCGCGAACATTCAAAATCGGGAAGTGCGGCTCGACGCTGTATCTCAGCATATCCAGTCACCACCTTTGGATCAAGTGTCTGGGACAGCTCAGGGCACCAATTCTGGGCTAACGGGAGACTCGACGGCTGCAGCAACATCATCATCGTCATCATCGTCAACGTTGAGTACTCAAAACAATGACTGGAAATATATTTCTCAGAGCACTTTGGACCTTTTATTCCAGCAAGATGATTTGATTCAGAGGCGGCTCGACGATATCATTTCTCTCTTGCGCCGACAAGGCGTAGCCAGTTCTACTTCGTCTCACATACCAGCAGTGAATGAGACGAATGCACACCTGCTGGCACGTATGTCGTCGCTAGAGAAGCTCGTGGAGAAGCAAAGTTCCCAGCTGGAGGAGCTGCGCCTAGATCGTGAGCTGCTTCTGGAGCAAAACAATTCAATGAGGGATGAAATCCTCAAGTTGAATGAGTATCTTAAGGTTGTCCAGAGTGCTCCTTGTACTGACATGATTAGTGAGCCTCATAAAATTGATGGCGCGGAGCGCTCACATCAAATTTCAAGATCCGAGACCCAAAATAGAAAAGTTTCACGTTCCCATCCGGGCGTTGGGGAGCAGTCCACGGACCTCGGCGGAGATTTCCCAGAGCGTTGCAAACTTATAATGAATGGTGTGTTGAAAAAAGATTGTACGGCCTCACCGGAAGAGGTACATAATATTTCCCTTGCAGTGCTCAGGACCATCCTTCCTTCGCTCCAGGAAGAGGAAATAGTCGATGTCCGTGTTCTGAAACCCACGCACGTGACTGGAGGAACTGCTCCTGTATACAACGCGAATTCCAAAGATTCATCTTCTCGAACCTCGGCTGCTAGTTCGCGTAACTCACCATCCTGCGTAGTCCAGCTTTCCTGCAGCCGTTTAGTCCGGGAGGTGATGCGAGCCAAACGCTCGGTAACCCACAACTATTTCACAACCCGAAACATCGAGCCTTCTTTGCTTGGCCCGGACGCAAAAACCCACGTGCCGGATCGAAAAGGTTTCATTAACGAGATGCTCCCTCGTGAAAAATACAGAGAATTTCTACGTTTGCGGTCACTTGCGCGAGGATTAGGCTTTAAATATGCCTGGCACAGTGGTGGACGTTTCTGGGTTAAGAAAAGGACTGGTGACCGAGCGCATGTGTTCGAGTCCCTTGCTGAGCTGTACGCCATTCAAACGGCTTGTCGAGCAGCTCCAAGACGCTCTCGCGTGTCCCTGGACAGAGCCCAAAATAGTTCCACAGCTCCGGAGCAGGTAACAATTTCGGCAACAGCATCGGCGGGGACTCCTTGACTAAGTATGGCTGCCGAGAAGCCAGAGGAGAGAGGCAGTTCATTGAAAGCGGGATTTATCAATCTTAACTCCCTGACAGATAAGATCGAGCATCTTCGCCTGCTCCTTGCTAACGATCCCTCCTATCATCTCTTTGGGGTGGCTGAGTCGTGGCTGGATGAATTCGTGGACGATAAACTCGTACAGATCCCAGGATTTTCACTGCTTCGGCAGGATCGAAATAGGAATGGTGGTGGTGTTGCTCTGTACGTGCGCAATATTTTCAAGGTGGAAAGATTGGTTTCATCCAATACTTCTGGCCCGGGATGTCCTGGCATTCCGGAGTATCTTTTTTGTAGTGTACAGCAGAGCAACTCACCCCCAATATTTGTGGGAGTAATCTATAGACCTCCTAAGATAGCCATGCAGAAGGACGATGGGCTGTTTGGCTCACTGCGCCGACTGTGTGGAGATTTTAGTCACAAGATTATTATGGGGGATCTAAACGCAGACCTTTTGGACACAGCTCATCCTGACTCGAAGACTCTGACTGCACTGACGGAAGAACTGTCCCTACAGATTGTGCAGCACGGCGCGACTCACCAGCATAACCCCAATGTATCTCACAAATGGATTGATCACATGTACGTGGATGAAAACGACAATATAACCGACTCACGGAACAGGCTGATGCCCAGTTTTGGCAAGCATGCGGTCATTGACGTCACCATCGATGTCTTTACCCCCGCTCCGCCGAAGAATTCGTTTACTTACAGGGATTTCCGTAACATCACTCCGGAGCAATTAAATGACCGTCTGCTACGCTGCGACTGGACATCGCTTGAAAATGCAGAAACCAATCTGGAAGACGCAATTAAATGTCTCAATGACAATTTAAAAGTAGTATTAGATGAGCTGGCGCCTGAAAAAACGATATGCCCTCGTAAAGGCGATGCTCCTTGGATTGGTCCTGAGCTGAAGGCGCTCATGAAGAAGCGAGATGCGACACGTAGGCGCTGGGAGCGGAATCAATGCAACCAACGCAAGCGTGCAGAGCTTCAGAATGAGTACTTTCGACTCAGTGAAGAGGTCGACGAGCGCATAGAGCAAGAGCGAAATTCCTTCTTTCAGAGTCATCTCTCAGACGCTCTTGATCAAAACAAGAACATTTGGAAGGAAATGCGCAACCTCGGCCTCTTGCCTAAGAGCAAAGAGGAGGAACTTCATGGTTTCACCCCGGATGAGCTGAACGCTCACTTTGCGGGGGTCTCCGTCTCGGCCCAAGAGAATATGGATGAAGCAGAGGGTGACATCATGTCGGCTTCAGAAGACGGTTTTGAATTCAAACCCACGAATTTTAACGAAGTAGTTCTTGCCATCAAACATTTCTCATCACAGGCCCGTGGGACAGACGGAGTCCCTCAAAGCGTGATCGCGAAAGCTCTCCCGACGTTAGGTGATCTTATTGTACACATTTTCAACTCCTCTTTTGCTCACAGCATCTTTCCCGAGGCCTGGAAGAAAGCACAGCTGATTGCATTGAAAAAGACGGCAGCTCCATCGTCAGTCTCGGACTTTCGTCCTATTGCGCTGCTGTGCTTCCTTGCTAAGGTTCTCGAAAAGATTGCACATGACCAAATCACGGAGTTTTTGAAGAAAGAAAAATTATTAGATGGCTTCCAGGCTGGTTTCAGACAACACCATAGTACCCAGACAGCTCTGCTGAAACTAACTGATGACATCAGAATAGGCATAGACAGGAGGAAGATCACACTGCTATTACTATTCGACTTCAGCAAAGCTTTTGACACAATCTCACCAACGAAACTACTGAGAAAACTACGACATCTTGGTTTCTCGAGATCGGCACTCCTGTGGATTAAATCATATTTACAAGGTCGCACCCAAGTAGTAACTTCCAAGAATGGAAATTCCGATTGGCTCGCCACCAATCTGGGTGTTCCACAGGGATCCGTTCTTGGGCCTCTGCTCTTTAGTTTATACGTCAATGATCTACCTGGGTTACTAGAAGGAAAGTCGGTTAATCACATCTTCTACGCAGATGATCTCCAAATTTATACTCAAGTAGAGAAGAAAAATCTCAGAGAGGGAATTGCTCGGTTAGAAGAAATAGGGCGACTCGTCGTTGGGTGGGCCGATGGCTCTGGCCTGCGTCTCAACGCTGGTAAAACCAAGGCAATCTTTTTCTCTTCTGAGAGGAATATCAAGGATCTGAAAAGGATGGATTTGCCAGGTGTTGAGATACAGGAAGGAGTTCTCATCCCTTTCAGCGATACAGTTGTGAGTCTTGGTGTTGTTCTTGATAGTGAATTATCGTGGAAATCGCAAATAAATCAAGTGACAAAGAAAGTCAACCGAGCCCTATACGGTTTGCGATTTTTCAGGTCATGCATCACCAGGACTCTACGAATTCGTTTAATCGAGGCGTTGGTCCAACCCCACCTGGACTACTGTACTATTGTTTACCTTGATGCGACGGACGAACAACGACAACGAATACAGCGACTGAGCAATGCATGTGTGAGATACATTTTCGATCTTGGGAGGGACGAGCATATTACTCCGTTTAGGAAAAGATTGGGCTGGTTGCGTACTGATTCGCGGCGAATGTACTTTGCAGCCACTATCATGCTCAAGATCATGCATCTGGGAGAACCTGGCTACCTGGCTGCAATGTTTACCAGGTACCAGTCCGATCGCCCTTCTCGGGGTAATGCCGAAGAGCAAGAACTCCAAGTTCCCAGGATGAGGCTCGAATATGGCCGAAGATCGTTCCAAGTTCAATGTGCCCGCCTGTGGAACTTCCTCCCCTCGGGTCTACGGCAGGTTCAGAAAATTTCATTGTTCAAGGAGGCAATCAAAGAATTCTTGTTCGAGCAACCTCCACAGAGAATTGATGTGAGCGGGATGCAACATTTCAATCTTTAAGCGACCTGGGCTTTTCTTATTTGTTCCTATATTCTTTTCTTTTCACTAAGAGGATTAGCCTTCATGCGTGACTTTGCGTCACGAGACTCATATATGACTGTGATATTTTTCTTTTTTTCCGAGCCCTTGTCGTCGTTATTGTATTGTAGCCTATGTAGTATTCACCCTCGGTGCTATTATTCCATTTTTAGTATCATATGACTATTCACGAACTGTGATATACCTTGTCCTTGACCAAACCGAGAAATATTGATTATCTATTTGAAGGAGAATTTATTTATTTTCATGAGACTGATATTTTGTGACATATGTAAAATATATGTATCTTTAACTTTTGTCTACGGACAAATAAAGGACCATCAATCAATCAATCAATCTCTCTCTCACGAGCTCAGAGACCACTGCATCTCACTCTCGCATTCCTCGTCTGTCTACCTACATATTCCCACCGACTTCTCTCTTCTAAAAAGCTTGCGGAGAGTCGCAGGAACCCAAGTTTTCGTCTATTATACGTGAGAGCATCAAAGGGGACCTGCTATTCAGCCTCTCTCGTGCAAGGAGAGTTTACTGACATTCTCAGTTAACGAGTGGATACCCTACGAACGCCACGTTGCTTCTATCGTTATCTTGGTCTCCATGATTATTGACAAACCATGGATAAAAAGAACAAGAGCTTTTCTTGTGTTTCTTGTCATTTGGTCCAAAGGAATAGGCGAAAAACTAGGAAGTGAGGGGATGCCATGTACTGCACAAAGTGTTACTTGAAAATGAGGAAAATCATCAGTTCGCAGTCTCTCAGTGAGGACAGTGGTGCTTCCTTCGATGGAGGAAATTATTTGGATGTAGAAGTTGATGTCTTGAACAGGGAGCCTGAGATTAGTGATAACAACGATTCTGAGCTAGATAGTGACAGTGCTGATGATTCCGAGGCTGGAGACTCAGAACCTCCATCTAAAAAAGTCAAATTGACTTTCGGAAGATTCAAAAAAATGACGTCCAGGTGATACATCTTATATCACAGAACGTTTCGGTCATAACTCGATTATATCTAACTGAGAGGCCATTGCTGATATTCGTGATGTCATTCAAGTCCTCGTATGCATTTTGCAAGTTCGCAACGAAACTCGACTGAAGAAAGATCTTCATACTTTTTTTTCCCTCACGCTGATGTTATCTACTTATTTACTTATTTACTTACTTACTTACTCACAAACATTGAATATTTGAGTGTAATCGTGTGCGTGGCTGAGAGAGAGAGAGAGAGTAGAGAGAAGAGCGAAATAGAATGCGGGGGGATCAGAGAGATAGTACCAATGCAGGGGGCATGCCTGCCTTTTCGGCGTGACTCCTGGCGCAACTTGAGAGAGATGAACGAGTTGGGAATGCTTTCTCGCTCTGATGAGTGCTTCTTTCACTCATTCCTGTGTTCGTCCTTCCACTGTTTGCAGGCAGTTCTCCCTCTCTCACGTCACAAGTAGACAAAGATAGCCTTCCCAACCCGTTCCTCTTCCTCTTTCCTCCGCGGTCACGGACTCACTGACAGTGGCCGATGTGCCATGCCCCCTCTATTGGTACTATCTCTATGGAGGGGATGGGCATATGGAAGAAATGAGGAGTGGAAGAGAGGGAGAGAGAAGGAGAGAGAAAAAAAGCGAGACGAAGAAGGAGAGAGAGAGAAGGAATGAGAGACCGGCGGGCAGACTAAGTATGTGTGTAAGGATAATACACAATGTTGCGCTATTTAAAACATTCATATTTAGTCGTTCGCGGAATTTCGATGATTCTTGCAGGGAAAATGGATTTTTGGACATGTGTGATTATCCTTACGGACACACTCTCTCCATCACAAATCATGCGATAATATAGCCGTAACACAATCTCATAATGGGTTTTACATTCCAGACGTTTTATATGCAAGTCAAGCAATAACTTGCGAGTTGTACCGTATCAAGCCATAGCTAAGTGTTTCTTCGAAAGGAAGACGATTATCATACATGATACCAAATGCTGTTCACAACATTTCAACGGCGATTTTATCGACCTTGGAGCTTTGGAATCTGTCAAACCCGATTTTGAAGACACGTTGATGTCAGATGAAGAAGTGAACCGTTTTATAAGCTCATTGCGAGATTCGGCTCAGAAAGAAAGCGAAAAAAAGAAAGGTAGTTCCTATTCAAAACAATGAATCTTTTCCAACTTCCGAAGTAATACTCATCCTCAACTTTCCTCCATTGTGAAAAGGATATTTGGATCTAGAAGATGGGGACTTGTCGGATCAGGATTACATCAATCTTACTGGCATCACTAAGCAGAACTTTGATCACATAATATCTGTCTGCGAAACCGGCAATACATTTAAGTCTTACAAGAGGAAACCACCAATAAGGAAATGTATTGCTATATTATTGGTCAAGTTGAGGACAAATCTTTCTATGGCTGTATTATCCACTTTATTCAAAGTAGACAAATCAACCGTGTCTAGGATGATGAAAAAAAGACGAAAAATGCTGATGGAGAGTTTCGTTCCCATGTACCTAGGTATGGTATCATTGATGATTCATTTTCCATAACACGATGGTGACATGCTTATATGGTATAATTCAAAACTCGAAGCTAAGTCGCTGAACCTCGATTTTTTTAGGTACATCACACATTGATCATGAAACCTTTGTAAAAAACCATACAAGGCCCCTTGCTCAGAAATTGCTGGATACTTGTGAAGAAGCTATTATAATAGCAGATGCGACATATTGTTACATACAAAAGAGTAGTAACTACAAATTCCACCGGATGACATACTCCCTCCACAAGAATCGACCCCTCGTCAAACCGATGATATTGATAAGTTCGACTGGATACATTTTAGCCGTTTACGGCCCGTATTGTGCAAACGGCAAGAATAATGACGCCAATATTCTTGTGGATCTATTAGTGAGAACTATGGTGATATACATTCAATTTGCTGCGTCCCCTTCCATCGATGATAAAAGTAATTATAATCATTTTCAAATAGAGGAACGATTGTCATGGGCTCAATCTTTGGGTGCTACCAGGTGATTATTTGATTGTGGATAGAGGGTTCAGAGATGCCTTGGAGTTTCTCAAAGCTCTGGGCTTAAACTCAAGAATGCCTCATTTCCTACCTAAGAATCGTTCCCAACATTCCACGGGGGAAGCAAATGAATCGCGCGTCGTAACATCGATGAGGTTAGTCTTACAACTCTCATAAGCTCCTATGAAACTTTGAAAGCCCAGTCTCTCGAGCACCTACATCTAGTTATGGTGGGGCAAAATTCAGATTGAGGATCTCGAGCTCTCTTCAGCAAACAGAACTTCGATGATATTATGTCCAATTCATTCCTCTCGATTGTAGACTGAGTTCCTCGTGCTTCGCGATTGGTTATGAATCTAACAAGGGCAGGTCCAACTTTGCGAATTCTTTATTCATCCCAAACTCTGGGAATGATCTTTTTTCGTTGTGAAATGAAGTTATCTCCAAGGGTTTAGTTCCATGGGCCTTCTATTTTGAGATACAGCTATGGAGATTAGCATTAGCTATATAGGCCATGTTGGAAAATTTTGTATATAGATATACTGACAATGCTAATTTCCATAGCTGTATATCAGAATGGGAGGTCCATGGGACTAAGTCCTTGGAGATACCTACATTTTTCACGAAAATAAGATGACTTCCGGAGTTTGAGACAAATCCAGCACCCGCAAGAATGTACCTCTCCTTATGAGTAACTTCTAGTTCTTACTTTCCAATCAGACGAATCTCCTGATTTGAGTTTCATCTATTTATGAATCATATGCATATTGCAGGTGGGTCATTGAATCAGTAAATGGCATGATAAAGAACTGGAAAGCTCTTGGCAGCGTATTCCCAAACCAAGAAATACCAAATATTGGTGATTATGTGAGAATTGTCTGTGCACTTTGCAATGCATTCAGACCACCTCGAGTATTTGATACATCTGCTGATAGTATTCGAGCTGGAGAAATACTGCAGCGCCTCAATAGAAAGAACGATCTGCAGGAAGTTGTGATCGAAAGGAGGTATCCTACCGTAAGAGCAGTTTGGGAGAAGGTCAATGATGCATCAATCACTGAATTCCCTCGCCTATCTCGAAGAGAGCTAGAAGACTTGACGCTTGGCATCTATCAGGTACCATTTCGATGGGATATTCCCATCTTTACCATTTCAAACAAGACTACAACAATGACATAGGTCGATCCCTATTCGTAAAGACAGAACCAGAGTAGTATCGCCAGAGTTCTTCCATGAGATATCTCTATCAGACTGAGGTCATGATTCCAAAGCAATTTTCTCAGAGCTTCCGAACCTCCCGATTTGGTGTTCATCTTTTCAGGTGATTCTTGTGACACCATCAATGAGATCATCTGAAATAGTCCTCCCTTGAGGGAATTGATCTATATGACTTTGGAATAGTAGATCGATCTTTGAAGCACCGAGTTGTTTTCTTTGTAACAAAAGATTGCCACAAACAGTCCTTTACCTTTTCATAATCCACTATGTTATAATTTTGTATGTCCGCAGTTGAAGCAAGCAAATTCATACACTGATGAACACTGTGATGACGATGGGCTTTATGAGCTTTACTACCATAAAGAAGATACAGGTGTCATCAGAATAAAAATGCAGTCACGCCATACTTCGTCAAAAGTGTACTCTCTTTGGGTGAGCTATAATGAAGAAGAAAACGCTGTGACTGGTTGGTACTGCCAATGTAAGACAGGTGCGAGAATTATTGGCTAATGTGCCCACATTGCATCAGTGTTATGGTATCTTGGTTATGACCGGTATCAAGAACATCCTGAGAATAGGTTGAGTCGAAACTACCATTCGTATGTAAGAGATGCCGAACAAGAAGAAGCAGAGCTTGCAGTGTTTGAGTCACTATCGGTCGATGAAGATGATTCAGACTGAATGATTGTATCAATATCATGTTGTTTGTAGTGAGGAATTTTATTTTCTGTGATTATTTCTAGTCTAATCTTTGATGGTAAAATATGAATCTCTGACGAAGTTTATTCTGATGAAAACTTGTGAATGTCGTGACACATATCCTCTCCGTGAGCTTCCAGCTGCGCGCAAATTCGGGGAGTAGAGTATTTTCTCTCTTCCACGGGTGATTGGATCTCCAGGAACGAGAAATTCCTACTGTACAGGTGAACTTTGACGAATACGATTGCGATCTGGGATGTTGTGGGACTCTGGACCGAAATCGGACATGAGCCTTGGCGAGTTTTTTCATACTGTGGTATGATCTATTGACGTAAATTCACCCAAAGCATCTCAGAACCATCAATTTATCCACCTCAACGAGCGATTCGGCATAAAAATGCATATTCCTCGAAGCCAAGACATCGGAATGCTATGAATTTTCTTTTCATTTTAAAGTTCATGAAAAAATACAACTTTTCACGCAATTATTATATAGAGTTTCCATTTGATTTTTTCGAGTATTTTACGTTTGAAAGTTGGAAAGTGCCACTTTTGGACTTTGTTTTGCTAATAGCTCAAGTCTGGTGCATTTTATCGAAAAAATGATGAGAACCAAAAATGTGTATTTTCATGAAACCTCTAAAATGTATTTCTTGTTTCATCCATTTTGACCTCGAGGTCGCCAAAAAGTTCGATAATTATGGTTTTTCATGAGTTCTGGACGTTTTTTAGGAGTTTTCAATTAATATATGTATCAAATACCAATGCCAAATGAAAGTTTAGGACAAAATCTACAACTTCAGTCCTCTGCAACTTTTCGATTAACCCAACTCCTTTCGAGTATTTCCCGGTTTTAGCGCGAGAAATCCGCATTCTCCATCTTCTGAGTGATTTTTAGGTATCAGCGCAGCATTTCCCGTCCTCGAAAATACCCCTGAAAGTTGTATTTTTTGTTCAAGAACAAATTCTCGTTGGTCCCGTAGCGGTTCCTGTGGCCAATTTTGAGAGGGACGCAAAGAATGACGTTTCACGTGTATTTTAAATGGGGGCGACTCTTGCTCGGCAAATCGCTGCAAGTTAATTTCATGCGGAAAAAATTCACATGCATACTCTGACACCCGAAACGAGTATCTGACGTGATTTACAGCCAAATCCGTTTGGGCCAGATTTCGCCTCATTTGCAACAGCTCCTTTTTTCTTTTCAATCAACGAAGACTGTTTTTTCCGGGAATAACGTTTGGCGATCCTAGTTCGCTGTAATTATTTAATGGATTGCAAGAGCACAAAGATAGTCGTGTCGAATGTACAGTAGGTGTCAGCTTATGTGCCAGAAAACGCGTCGCGAGAATTTTTGAGGTAAGCTCAAGCCTCCATGATAAGTCAAATCTCAAGTACTTTCTCGCAGGTACCTGTAGAACTGATGGAATAATAGCGTATTGTTACCACAATACTATATTTAAAATACCAATGACCTGTACTCACGTAACGTCAAGTAACCTTCGACTTATTATGAAGATGTAATCAATCATATATACGTCGTTCCTCATCCAAAGCTCACGTGGGCACTCCAATGATATTCTTTGACGGCAATCTCAAGGAGAAATCGAGCGCTTGGTATACCATCTTGGGGTGATTGAAATAAACGATCTATATAGTTTTTTTTATACAGACCAGGCAACTGCGAATTCGACTCACTACGAAGACGCTCGAGTTTACCTGAGAAAATTGTCAAAATGCCTCTTTGAGGAGTAATAGCTGTACATTTGATGCGTCTGTTTTCGGGAAATTGCGAATAAATTTCCTCTAATGTATATGGAAAAACGAAAAAAATGCGCACTCGTGAGGTCGGAAAGGATATTTTTAATCGGTTCTGTGAGCATTTTGAAATTCATTGCGAAACAGATCAAATTTTGCAATAAATCCCCAAAAAACAGCTTTTCACTCATTTTGTACGCATCTTAGCGTTCTTACGATACTGCCATCGAGTTCAACAGGTCAAATTACGTGAGAAAACATGGTTTCAACAATTTCTTGTCCCATCGTGATGGAGCCTTCAAAGGAAATCCATTGAAAGTAATCGCTGACGTTGGTAGGCCCGAATTACATGTACAGCACTTTTCATAATCATGGATTATGTGGTATTTTAGGAATTGAATGATCTCTGCGGTATACTTCGTCGTACAGAGATTTCAAAAAGAACATTTTGAAGATCGTTACGTTCTCTTTGAGGGTTAGTACTCGATATTGAAGAACTGAAAGAGTTCACTTCGAATCCAAGACATTTAAATCTAACAGCCATCATCCAATTGTAAAAGTTTGACTGGAATCTTGTAGAATAATTCAGAACCTACTTTTTTGCCACGACCTTTCCTTTTCCAGTATCAAGCTTTACAAGGAAACATGTCATGCATGGGCGCCTATAGAGACACGAAACTGAGCACCGGCTATACTGGTTTTGGCTATATTACAATATTAAGATCAATCCAAAAAGTTACTGAAAGGCATAATTCCAAGGTGGAATTTCGCGAAATTTTCCGGATATGGTATCAGATTCCATCTCAAACGTGACCTGCATCGATCACTCTTCTAATGAGAATGGGAAAAGCATTCCTCAATCACATCTAGGGCCAAATCTGATAGCATACAAAATTTGACGGTGAAATCACGGTGTTCCATGTTTTTTGGATAGATTTCAACACTTGAATAGAGTGCCGAGAAGTGGAGCTGGTGCACAGTCCCGTATCTACGAAGAACCTTACGTAGAGGATGTTTTCTCTGCGAAGCTTGGGCCTCGATACGCGATAGGTCGCAGAGGAACAAGTAGAATGAGGGAATCGTAGATAATGAATCTTTTCACGAAATCTCGCTGGAATGTTTACCACTGAATGGAGGTCCTTCGGAATCAAAACTCCTTAGGCGAAAAGGAAAATTTTTTGGTTTTTCAGAGTCGATTTTTATCAGTCAAAAAGCATGGAATAATATTTTAAACACATGAATTGATACATTTCCCACGAATTTCAAAATGCCTGTCTTGGAATTTTCATACAACACAGTGTACCGGGTAAAAAAATTGATTCAGTGAAAAACTACATGGTCCATCATTTCTAAAAGATACTATATCATGATGGATCACATCAATATGGATTGAAGAGAAATAAAGATCGTCATCCCTTCTGCAGGCACAGTACGGTCTCAAGGTTCATGCCATTCATGCCAAACATCAGGGAAAGTATGTATACCCACAGAAGGAAGCGACAAAAAACAGGACGTAGGGGGATAAAGACTCTCCAAGAGCTATGTGATTATCTCACAACGGAAGAAGGGAAATCATATCTGCTTAGAGAAGATCCGTCTGGAGTGATGCCTAATGTCAAATTTGATTGTAAGAAGATTGGATCTGGGAAAGAATCTATGTTGCTGATATGGAATATTCAGATGGCAAAGAATGCAAAAAAAGGAGAAATAGGCCATTTTGACTGCACGTACTTAGCGAGAATCAAAACCAAAGGACTCTACCAACTCTTGACATTCATGGTCCGGCTTTACACTCAGGTACATTTTTCACTATTTCTCAAGTCGTCAACCCACACCGTCATTTTCTCAATCCGACTCACGCAGCAAAATTCTATTCGATATCTCCTAATGCTGTGAGCTCAATTGAGTTAAATACGAGATATTTAGGGAGGAGTGATAGAAAATATGACCATCATTTCATGTCTATCCAATGCAGGCATTTGCTTATGCGTGGGCTCTCATGCCTTTCAAGGCTAAACCGTATTATGTAACCTTATTCGGAGAAATGAAGACCACTCTCAAGGTCACAATACGCAAGGGTCTAGTTGATTTCGAGATTGCCCTCCAAGATGCTCCAAAGGAAGTTTTTGAAGCAGTCATCATCGGATGTTCTTTCCACTGGTGCCAGGTAAAATTCGATGATATTCTTTCTTGAGGAATGCCTATCCCGCTCCACTTATAGAATTCATCGGGCTCTGAGTCTTGAAGCATACTCCCACTAACATATCAGAACTATGTCGGATTGTAAGTTTTTGTACTATGGTCATAGGTGAGTTTTCAATACTTGGAATGAGTCGCAGATTCCACTCACTCAGAAAAATTGAATTGGGCCTCGATAAAGCATGTACTACGTATTAGGGAATAAATGATTTCAGAATGAACTTCACACGGTTTGCCGTGTTGTACACGGGGATCCCATTCGCAACTCTCAATAGACCCTCCTGATGATGTTTATCGTTGCAATGCAGAAAAAGTATGTAATCATGCTACCATCCAAAATCACGTCTCTGAAGCATATTGGGAAATCGCAAGCGTCTTCATCGTAAGAAAAGCAGTCTATCCCAGAAGTCGGAGTTCATTAGTCAAATATTCAAAATACTACAAAATACATTTTCCGAATTATATCATCGACCACCCAGCCCCGACAAAAAGTTGCCTGAACATTTGCTCTCACTGGCTTATCTCGACGTTTTTTGGGTCACTGATTTTGAACGCTGTGCTAGTATGCAGTGGTCCTATCGTTGTGTCGAGATATTGAAAGTCAAAATCAGTCGAAAAGTGGTAAATCGCTGAAAACTCATGTATATGTGTTCCTTGAGTCGCTGAATGCGAATCTGATTCTATATTTCATCTCCTGTTACACAAGCCTGGAATATCGGCTTTCTTCTCATTAAAAGTGAATTCAGAGTATTCATCAAAGTTTTGATCGATACAGTAGGAATCGATCGTTTGCATTTATCGCTCGTGCGATAATTCAATATTATTACAATGAATCCATCAGTTGTACGATTCAATTCCATTCATCGTTGTCAGGTAAGAACTGACAATGATTTTCAAGCTGTATTATAACAGCTCTCTCGAAAATCCGATTAAAGACATCTAATCCTCGGTACTCCAAAAAACGTTATTTTACGTCCACTACTTGGAGCACTTCTTTAATTTTGAAGGAAGATCAAAGATGAAAAAAATTCACCCGATGTGAGTCTCGACCCCATGACCTCTATGATAAATGGAATTGGCTCGTATAACCGATAAATTCATTATATTAATATAAAATTCAGAGTAGTTCTTCTCACTTATCAAAAATAAGGCCAAATTTAAATCTCGGGCTTTGACGTGTAGTTGCTATGATAGATGGTAGGGCGCTCGATGATCTATACACTATCGGTCAAGTTGATACTGTGGATGTAATTAAGAACAAGGCTCTACCTTCTCTACACTTATGTCTTATACGGAATATACGGACCGGTACTCGGTAGTGACCCTGGGTCAGCCGATCTGCTCATTTGGTCACCACCTGTGTTTATAAAGTCCCTAGAATTTCCAGGAGAATCTAGTCAATTCATCTAGGATTTCATCGTGTGGATGAGATCATAGGGATTGGGGAAGTATGGAATCGAGAACAACGCGGACGTGAATCTTGATCATCTTACACCACAATAAGCGTAAAAATCTTGCCACATAGACAATTATCTGCTATTTTCTGCGCATGCGCGTGATTTCTGGGTTCTGAGATTATTCTCAAACGATAGCCCGCGCGATTTTCTCCAGAATGACCCCCGGCCAAAGTCAATTTCATGTAGCAGAAGCGGAAATATGAGCATCCAATCATTACTGGGCTCGCCACGCTTACCGTCGCCTCACGGATTTGGTACCTTGAATTTTTCCCCCTCTAAAAATTGGTATATCTCGGGTTCTAATGCATCAATTTGACTCTGTCTAATGAACATTTTGAAGGGAATTACACTGGCTACCGATTGGAAGAAGTTTCAAGAGCGTAGATTGACGCGCATGCGCAGGAGATGCTAAATACCGAATCAGAATTTGCTTCGAAAATGATTTTCGTCGATTTTGACCACTTTCCACCACTTGGAAATGTTCGAAAACACCCATATCCGATGTATTTTTTTCCGGCAAACACGTTGGAATGAGAATTTCTCGTTTCCCCGGCCAATTTCTATGAGAAAAATTGGTTTTCAGTTTTTAAGAATTTTTTCTGGGGCCTAAATGAAGAGTTGGCGATACGCAAATACTTTGGTTGGAATTGTCAATTTTTCAAAATTATGTCAAAGAATTTTCAGGAAGTTTCATCGAGATGCGTTAAAATGCGATTCAGTTGATGGAACATCGATTTTTAGCTTTTTTGCTTTCTCGAAAGAGAAAGCATTCATTTGGTGCCAGGTGAATTTTCTTCAAATTTTTTCCAAAAAAATTTTTTTCTCCCTCAGTGAACCTCTTGAATACATGAAATTTGTACAGTTCTCTTCCTTCTGCCAAGATCTATCTAATGTAGGTCACCGTTTTTCTTTTTAAGCCCTCACAAAAATAGTACAACCCCATCTTTCGAGCCCTCTGTCCGTGTCTGTGTGTATGTGTGTATGTATGTTATTTTCTATCGCTCAGCATAACTCCTCACTGGTCTGATGAATCGTCTTGAAATTTTTATGCCATGTTCGGAGGCGTCTCTAGATGGGAATGCTAGATTTTCACTGCCCCCCGATGATTACTTTCATACTTTTGAATTTTTCTTCATTTATCTGTAATTTTTTCTTCCCTTAAAAACTAGAAATATTGTCTCCTTTCCCCTCAAAAAATCTGAGGCGGTCAATTCACACGTTTCTTGACGTGCTGGATTGATTGGATAATACGGAATTCCGATTGAGGCTCATTTTGCTCTAGCTTCTCCATACCTCTCTTACATCGGGCTATAAGACCTTTATGGTCACAATTTGACAAAATTCCGTATCAACCAATCGATTCAGCACGTCGAGAAACATCCAAATCTCCTCCTCGACATTTTTTTATACAGTAGAATGAAGTACGAATCATTTATAAGATGTGCTGCTTTCGGAAAATTTGCAAATTTCTCATTAAGAAATTCACAAGTCAAAAAATACTCGTGCGATCATTCTCAAAATTCACTGGCATCATCATCACAATCTCCAAAATACACCTACAGAGTCTCGAAAGAGTCTGTTATTCCAATTTTTACGTTCACCGATACTAAATTGCTTTATTTCCTAATCTCATCATCTCTTCACGAAAATTCTGTATCGGCCAATCGATTCGTCACGTTAATAAAAATCAAACTTCATGTCCTCTTTACTCTGTTCTACCGAGTGCAAATTAAAATTCACACTCCATGATTCATTTTTCAAATAACAAATTTGTAAAAAATACTCATTTTACTTGGTTCTCTTAGAACCGGTTCATCCCATTCCTAATATAGTCACCATGAGTGATTCCTTTTCAATTCAAATTATCATTCACAGCTCGGAATACTCATGCCTGGTTCATATGTCAGTAAATCCGATATATATAACATATTTTTTTGTTATCCTTATATTTCATAACCAACTTTCTGCACATTCTGATCATTTTGATTCGTTTATCTCCGGGAAACAGAATTCATTCCCCAAGTATTCTTTATATCCTTTATTACTTGTGTCCCTTTTCTAGTACTTGGTCCAATTTTTTGAGTCATTTTTCATAATAAAGAAAGGGATTACATTAAAAAAATTCCTGTACTGGAAGATGATTTTGTAGTATTCAAGAACGTGCAAAAACAGATTAGTTCCAGTTCTTGTGGTATGTTAGCGACAGCATACGCATCAACAATCTGTTTTGGTAGAGATCCGTCGATGAGGAATTATTGTACTGATGAAATAATACTGCGGAATCATTTGAAATCATTCAAAAACTTTGTCCTTGGCACTCGACGCATAATATACGATAACCTTGTTGGACGTCGGATTACGGCGATACGTGGAAACAGCGTATTTCCATGCTACCTCGTGCAGCGAGGAAGCGTCGCAGTTTCCGCGTCGAGTTGTATAAATGAAAATATTGTTGACTGGAATTTTGGGAGTGTATCCTTGGTAAACATGAGAACTTCGGAGGAGTATATAAAAATGATAGAGAAAAGATTTATCATCCATTAGAAGAGTTATTTGATGAATTTCATTATTTGATAATATCGATATTTTGGATGAATAAATATTTTGATACGAATTCCATAAGGAGAATTGATCATTGTAACAAATTAGTATATTGGAATTTTTGAACAAATAATATGTGATTAGTTGACTTCTTCAATCGCAATGAGAAAGCATTCTGCTAAGCTCTTTTAGCAGCGTATTTAGAGTCGTTTCAGGATGTTATAAAAAATATAGGCGACCTCGGGACCTAATGATCCTTCTTTCCACTTATTTTGGTGTTAGAAACTGGGGAAAATTAGTACGGGGGCCATATCTGACAAGGGCCGATTCGCCATGATTAACCGTTTAGTCCCTTTCCTTAGGGCCTACGGCACTGAGACCCATGTTAAGTCATCTTTTGAACCGAAATTGAAAAACGATAGCTCCAACTCGACCATAAACTTTTTGACGATTCCCCTCTCTCATGACTCATGCTCCCGAAAGAGAAATATATCATCCATATTCTTCCCACCTTAGCGTTCGCTCCCTTGTTGAATCTAGAGCCCGAAATTCTCTGCATAGAAGTGGATGTGTTATGAGTAAGATTTTCACATACTTCGGTATACACTGACTGAAATTACGGTATTGTCTAGAAACTTTGTTGACGAGGAACAATAGTTATTTACGTCGAAAGACCTACAATTACGGCACTTTTGATTGGCAGTAGCTCTTGGAAGAATAAAGGTGGTTGAATGTTTCCAATCTCATTTTTGTTATACTGTGGACATTTTCAAGTCTCCCCAATCACCTGTGGTCAAGTTGGATCATTATCTCACGTTTAGTTAGAAGTGAGTCAATTCAGCATACGTGGATTCGTTGTGTATCTTGGTTGATTTTTCCTTTGGATTTGTTGACGAACTTGGATTCGTTGAGTTTCAAGGTTGATTTTCCCATCACCAGGATTCCTAACTAAGATTTTCCACATATGTAGATTCGTGCACCCCGCCGGACTTTAGAATAAATTTTCCTTCAATTGACATTTCACTGTGTGAATTCCTTGTTCGATAAGTATTTGATTTTCTGAGTTTTCCTACGCCCTAGGATTCCATCACAAAAACTTTGGGTCCGAAATGTCCACCATAGGAGTATATGATTTTTTCCATTACTTTTTGACGTAGAAATAGAATCCAATTTGAAATATTTACTTACACGTCGAATCGCCTCGCGAATCGCAGGAAAAGTATTTTTCTAAGAAAGCAACTATTTCAACGGGTTCTGCTCAATTCGTGATGGCTTTGGTGGCAGCTCCTGTTAGTATGCCAGAAACGTATCATTATGATCATTCTCTACATATTCAGACTTATAGAACACAATAGCAGTGGTTTCAAAAGGCTGCAACGCATCCACAACGAATGAAACGCGGATTTTTTGGGTTGCTATCAGCGAAATTTGCTTGACCTAAATTTGAGTTCCATGTTATAATCTCGATTATTATTTTTCGGATCAATATCTTGAGAATTCAGTACCTGACTTAAATTTGATACTTCACAGACTCGACGTGCAGTACAGATGATGAGACCCTCTCCGAAACGCTCGAGCAAGTCGATGAAGGTACTCAAATAGACAGTCGTAACGTATGATTGATTAAATGAGATCAATCGAGCTGATTTGATTGAGTACTGTTTTATTTCCAGCCATCCTATTTGAGACTTATGACAACGAAAGCTCAGTAGGAGAGTTGGGATGGAATGAAACAGAAGAATCGCATCTGACTAAATCGTGTGCCCCAGGGGTAGATGAACTCATTGAGAGTTCCTCAGAGAGAAACTCACCTATCTCGATCTTTGGATCGGAGGGAGAGTCCATTGAAAATGCCACAGCCATGAATTACTCTGGCTCGGACAAAAATAAACTAAACTCGCCAGAAGAAAGTTCTTCCACTCATAACATTCTATTGGAAGATGAAACGAAAGGTGAGAAATGCTGTGATTTTTATTTCGAGATTATTCTGGTTCAGATAACAACTCACGTTAAGTCAACCTACATTTTTTACGCGGATCTCAAGGCAAGCCCGTACTGCTCGGTTTTATTATTTCGGATATGTCGAGCGATTCCAACAATATCTAAGTCTTAGACGGTTGCAAATACTTCCCAGATCATAGAATTCTCAATAATTCGAGCATTGTTGCGTATCAAAATTAACAATTTACTGATGGTAAAGAGTTCGCATGCACCTGAAACTGGAGAGTCCAATTCTGAGAATCAAATGTCTCTCTTGTTGTTGGTTCAAAACCACACTTATGACAATCACCTTGTAGATTTTTTGCATACTTGGAATATTCTTAAGATTCCTTCTCGTGCATTTCAATAGATTCCTGTTCGATTGAACCAAAAACCTGTGGAATTTCATGGAAACTGGATCAAAATGTGAAATTCTGCGAATCAGCCAGTAGTTAATGGATCCAAAAATATGTCATTAACTTCTGAAATTAATCCATATAGTTGCTGGTTCTAGATTTGACTGTTCTTCTGAAATAATTCGTCTGTCGAAAGAACGGTGAGAATATCGTACTCACGGCAATATATCCTTGATCTCAATCGAATTTCTTTCCATACACTTGGTGAAATGGAGAAAAATGACGCTCATACTACCCTCAACATCGAGTTACTCATCACTTCTCCAGGAACGTTCCATTTTATGCAAAATCTTCTTTTACGAGAACATTCATATTTCGAATTCAAAACAACAAAGAATAATTCATAGACACGAATTGCAGAGCTCCTAATTTGAATTTCTGAATGACATATTCGAGTCATCTCGATTCAGCAACTTCCGTTATATTTCCAGGAGTTTGAATTTTGAACCAGTCTTGAACATTTTTCACAAGTTTTCGATTCGATTTTGCAAGAATCCATAGTGTTGTATTAAGAAACTTCCAAGAGTAATGAAAAGGCTTCGTGTAAGCGCGAAAATGGAGTAAATAAGTGATATTTCGGACTGACGGTACCAGAGCTATTGACTTCTCGAAATTGGACTCCTTCTCTTTTCGGTGTATATTCACTTTCGACTGGTAGTCTATATATTGAATAAATTGGAAAACGGCAATCGTGCATGGCAATGTGGTATCAATATTATGATGGTGATAGCTTGAGATTGTATTTTTCAAATTATTCAATATATATCAGGAATTTTGAGACGCAATGCAGCTCAAATGATTGGGAACTCAATCGAGAACTCTACTCGCTCACTAATAAACTCGGAAAAGTATGAGGGAGCATTTCACAGAATGCTGTCACCAGGAAGGGCCCGGAAAATATTCCACCACTTCACGAAATTCTCTGAAATAAAACATATGCAGTTATAAGAAAATGAAATATTGTTGAAATCACGCTAGGATGATAATACAGAGCAGTACAGACTCGCGCCAAGAAAGCCTCAGAATCCTAAACGATACAGTCTGATTTAGTCTATGCTTCAAACTCTTGGTTGATTTCAGGGGGTACTCGAGAAATCAGTAAGGTCGACTGCAGCGCTAAGAAGAGGAAACAAGGAGCATTGAAAGCAATTTCACTACAGACGAATGCTCGCCATACCAAAAAGATGCTGAAGAGGAAAAATCTAGATGCAAAATGCATTAAGACTCAAAGTGAGTTACCATATAACAGTACTCGGTGTTCTTAGAGTGGAGAAATATTTCAATCTGTTCAAAAATCAATATATTGGGGGAAATCATTCGTTCTGATCTGCCATGGATTCTAGATAGGTCCAAGGTTTCATGAAACCATACATATTTTCCGTCCATTCCATAATCAAATGATTTGAGTTTCAAGTAACTTATTTGAGCAGTGGTAACATGGAGAGGAACCACTCACTTTCGATTTTGAATTCATTTTTTATTAGAAGTAGAGCCTCTTTCACGGTGGATAAGAATTCATTCAAATCCAGTATATAGATAATTGGTTGATTTTATCTGGAACTTTCATGGGTGTATCGTGATTGTATTGAGGAAGAAATGAAGTGAACGTGATATACAATATCGTGAAATCAATAAATGTAACACTAGCAAATGTGCCATCATTTTTTATATCTTTTGAGCAACTCTGAGTACTTCATCAGTCTTGCGACAAGATACCACTTCTTTTCTTCAATTGAATTTTCGTTGTGACTTTGAATATAAATATTTGTCATTAGAAGTCGACGATTCATGCTTTGGATTCAAGTAACTTTCTAGTTCAAACACACAAAGGTGGATAGTCGCTATATCTCGAAGCAAAACTACCATTTACAAAAAAGTCTGTCACTTTGATCGGGAAATTAAATCCAGGTCTGATGTGTTCTGATATTTAGCCATCCCGATTTGAATCCACATGAGAAGAGATTGATAAGTTTAGCTCTCATCTGAATTTTTGAATCGATGGCATCTGAATTGATTGATCAAACCTGGGATATCTCTATTCCAAGTAATTCAGTATTATCAGTTTAACAGATAAGTAATTCTTGCAGATCCTGTAAAAGCCACACCAATAACTAAAAGTACGTCTAAAGGTGTTCTCCAACCTCAAGACAGCAGGAAAGAAGGAAATGGTAGGAGTAAAAGGACACCGAAGCCTAAGAATTTTGATGATTATGTCATCCCCGTAAAAAACAGAAGATTAACTCAAGAATAAGTGTGGACTCGTACTACTTTGTGATGATTACTGTACTCTTTTCTTTGATTAAGAATGTTGTGATATTATTGCCAATATGTTTGCCAACTTGATGTACAGTATATACAATTAAATTAATGTTCATTGATCATCAAGTGTGTCCCTTTTATCACTGTGCGAAGTTCCATCATCCCTGTCATTTAGAATCTGTTTTTGCTCAAGGACTGTCGACAGCTTTCATTCTTATTCACTGATGAATATGATAAAGTAGAAGGTTCAATTGATTTAAAAGAAATTTTGACACAGCAGGGACCAGACAGTCATTCCTCTCAATATTCAATCTCATTCATCAAAAAAATTTTCTATATCGTAAAACGCTCAACAAACATATCTGGTTATTCCAATCTTATCCTATTGTAGCCCATCAGGTCCTCTATCCCAATCCTTTTCAGTAGCTATAAAGAAATTGAGTAATCTTTGCTCAGACCGATTTCGTTAGCGGAATTTCTAGACTTTATCGCTCAATAAAAGCCAGATGTTCGCAATTTTTCTATCCCTCGGCAGCAAAGTCGCGTTTGACTTGACTTCTATTTGATCAAATTCAATACTACGAAGTGTAAAATAGATCGAGCAGATCACCCCAAATATCATAAAAATATCACCTATCCTTGTCGAATTACGGACTTTCGAGGCATTTCCTCCACAAGAAGATGTGTTCTTCATTGAGTTCATTAGATGAGTGGTAAACATTCACCACTATCGTCTAAACAAGAGTAATGTAATGAATTATTCTTTGGAATTGATTTGACTGATCAAATTTTAGAACAAGGTCGTTTTAAGGATAGTTTTACTCCACACAACTTAGCAGCGAATAAGATTCATTTGAGAAATCTACATGAAATGGAATCTCAAATGAATCTTTGTCACCGAATCTTTCAACAAGAATCATCTTTCTCCACAAGTAAGCGTATGTTCATTAATACTGTGTGTTGCATGAGTCTTCTTCCAGATGAAGAACACATTCCAGCTGCCCATCGCGGACAGACTGAAATTTTTGCGTTAAGAGTTGCCAGTTCTGTATGCGTCTGGCTAGGTTACTTTGACTTCGGAACCTCAAGTGACTCGCGGCCACATTCACCATGATATCGATATTTTTTCGGTACAAAGTTTTTTCGGCGCATAGTTATATACCCGGTAGACGACCACGCATCGCAGGTGATTTTTTTGGTGATCAGGAGATCCTACCGATCCAAATGTGTTTTTGCAGATACTTAGAAAATACATGCGAAGTTAGAGGCCTACTCCTCGCTCGCACCATCGCAAGACAAACATTTCCTTCCTTAAAGATTTAGACACCAGCTCTCATGTTTTGAAACTCGACGATAGAGTGCGCCAACCCTTGGAGCCACTCTAATCAAGACCATATGAGGTGGTCGAGCGGCTCAATGACAGAGTTCATGTGATTCTAGTCCATGGTGAAGGAGAGATTGTCTCCGTAGACCAACTCAAGCCAGCTTAAGTATCGCAGGACTTCATCGACGCATCAACATCAAGGAAACCTCTACCACAGCCCCCCCCGCAACTCAACTGGAAGCAAGAGAAATCCATCACTTTCTCGCTCCTTGCTCATACCGAGCGATGCGCTCGGGGGGACTAGCTGTGGCGCCCGCGCAACTCGCGCAATCAACGTCAACTTCAGCAGCAGCAGAAAACTTCATCACCCGCCGAAGGCCACGGAAGCAAGTGCGTTAGCCACGCTTCGATGAGGCGTACTATAGATTTCGACGACGACGATGGCGAGCTCAGGAGAGGCAAGCGCAGCTTACTCTCACCTCGACTGGCACCGCGCGTGCCACGGCGCACGGTGGCAGATTTATAAAAACCCCCATTTCACGATCAGATGGCTTTCGCCCGTCGAGGAGTACGAATATGTATTTTTTTTAAAGAGAGGTATTTCAATTCCACGTCTCGTGAAACTATGGAAAAACTCGGAAAATCTCATTAACATCTGTGAGAAATTGGGAGAGCGGAAAAGTGTAAATCGTTATTTTTTTGCTTTTGACTCAGTAACTGTTTAAGGAATTGTGAATTAGGGCCGAGGTCATACCTATGGTTTTGAGACCTGCTGAATGAGAAACCGTGGTCAGATTTTGGAAAAACAAAATAGCGGCCTCAAAATGGCGGGTGAGTGAATGAAAATTCATGTTTTTGCGATCGAAAAAAATACTACGATATTCATGAGCCGATTACAAGTCGAAATGTTCTACAGTGATTTTCTACGAAAATGCATAGTTTTTGAGTGAAAAATTGAACAATTTGAAAAATCCCAAATCCCCCTCAAGCATCTATTCAAACAAGTGGGGCCTAGCTTGATGAATGATTCCTCAATCTGGGCCCGGTACCTGTATCCACCTTCGCATCCTAGCCAACATTTATCCGTATTCAGATTTTGGAAAAACAAAATGGTGGCCTCAAAATGGCGGGTGAGTGGATAAAACTTCATGTTTTTACGATCGGAAAAATACTACGATGTTTATGAGCCGATTACAAGTCGAAATGTTCTCTAGTGATTTTCTCCCAAAATGCATAGTTTTTGAGTAAAAAATTGAACAATTTGGAAAATCCCAAATCCCCCTCATGCATCTATTCAAACAAATGGGGCATAGCTTGATGAATGATTCCTCAATCTGGGCCCGGTACTTGTATCCACCTTTGCATCCTTGCCAACATTTATCCGTATTCAGATTTTGGAAAAACAAAATGGCGGCCTCAAAATGGCGGATGAGTGAATAAAAATTCATGTTTTTCCGGTCGAAAAAAATACCGCATCATCTATGACCCAATTTTATACCGAATGTCTTGTACAGATTTTCCCGCAGAATCTATAGTCTTTGAGTTAAGAAATCAACAATACGGATATTCTCAAGGCGATGCATTCACCGTGCACACTGGAAGTTATTCGCACTCTCATCCGATTCTCTTGCGATTTGGGCTGAACGACGAGAAGACGAATACTTATCATCATCTATCTTGAATACGCTGCTAAGCTCTTTCAGCAGCGTATTTAGAGTCGTTTCAGGATGTTATAAAAAATATAGGCGACCTCGGGACCTAATGATCCTTCTTTCCACTTATTTTGGTGTTAGAAACTGGGGAAAATTAGTACGGGGGCCATATCTGACAAGGGCCGATTCGCCATGATTAACCGTTTAGTCCCTTTCCTTAGGGCCTACGGCACTGAGACCCATGTTAAGTCATCTTTTGAACCGAAATTGAAAAACGATAGCTCCAACTCGACCATAAACTTTTTGACGATTCCCCTCTCTCATGACTCATGCTCCCGAAAGAGAAATATATCATCCATATTCTTCCCACCTTAGCGTTCGCTCCCTTGTTGAATCTAGAGCCCGAAATTCTCTGCATAGAAGTGGATGTGTTATGAGTAAGATTTTCACATACTTCGGTATACACTGACTGAAATTACGGTATTGTCTAGAAACTTTGTTGACGAGGAACAATAGTTATTTACGTCGAAAGACCTACAATTACGGCACTTTTGATTGGCAGTAGCTCTTGGAAGAATAAAGGTGGTTGAATGTTTCCAATCTCATTTTTGTTATACTGTGGACATTTTCAAGTCTCCCCAATCACCTGTGGTCAAGTTGGATCATTATCTCACGTTTAGTTAGAAGTGAGTCAATTCAGCATACGTGGATTCGTTGTGTATCTTGGTTGATTTTTCCTTTGGATTTGTTGACGAACTTGGATTCGTTGAGTTTCAAGGTTGATTTTCCCATCACCAGGATTCCTAACTAAGATTTTCCACATATGTAGATTCGTGCACCCCGCCGGACTTTAGAATAAATTTTCCTTCAATTGACATTTCACTGTGTGAATTCCTTGTTCGATAAGTATTTGATTTTCTGAGTTTTCCTACGCCCTAGGATTCCATCACAAAAACTTTGGGTCCGAAATGTCCACCATAGGAGTATATGATTTTTTCCATTACTTTTTGACGTAGAAATAGAATCCAATTTGAAATATTTACTTACACGTCGAATCGCCTCGCGAATCGCAGGAAAAGTATTTTTCTAAGAAAGCAACTATTTCAACGGGTTCTGCTCAATTCGTGATGGCTTTGGTGGCAGCTCCTGTTAGTATGCCAGAAACGTATCATTATGATCATTCTCTACATATTCAGACTTATAGAACACAATAGCAGTGGTTTCAAAAGGCTGCAACGCATCCACAACGAATGAAACGCGGATTTTTTGGGTTGCTATCAGCGAAATTTGCTTGACCTAAATTTGAGTTCCATGTTATAATCTCGATTATTATTTTTCGGATCAATATCTTGAGAATTCAGTACCTGACTTAAATTTGATACTTCACAGACTCGACGTGCAGTACAGATGATGAGACCCTCTCCGAAACGCTCGAGCAAGTCGATGAAGGTACTCAAATAGACAGTCGTAACGTATGATTGATTAAATGAGATCAATCGAGCTGATTTGATTGAGTACTGTTTTATTTCCAGCCATCCTATTTGAGACTTATGACAACGAAAGCTCAGTAGGAGAGTTGGAATGGAATGAAACAGAAGAATCGCATCTGACTAAATCGTGTGCCCCAGGGGTAGATGAACTCATTGAGAGTTCCTCAGAGAGAAACTCACCTATCTCGATCTTTGGATCGGAGGGAGAGTCCATTGAAAATGCCACAGCCATGAATTACTCTGGCTCGGACAAAAATAAACTAAACTCGCCAGAAGAAAGTTCTTCCACTCATAACATTCTATTGGAAGATGAAACGAAAGGTGAGAAATGCTGTGATTTTTATTTCGAGATTATTCTGGTTCAGATAACAACTCACGTTAAGTCAACCTACATTTTTTACGCGGATCTCAAGGCAAGCCCGTACTGCTCGGTTTTATTATTTCGGATATGTCGAGCGATTCCAACAATATCTAAGTCTTAGACGGTTGCAAATACTTCCCAGATCATAGAATTCTCAATAATTCGAGCATTGTTGCGTATCAAAATTAACAATTTACTGATGGTAAAGAGTTCGCATGCACCTGAAACTGGAGAGTCCAATTCTGAGAATCAAATGTCTCTCTTGTTGTTGGTTCAAAACCACACTTATGACAATCACCTTGTAGATTTTTTGCATACTTGGAATATTCTTAAGATTCCTTCTCGTGCATTTCAATAGATTCCTGTTCGATTGAACCAAAAACCTGTGGAATTTCATGGAAACTGGATCAAAATGTGAAATTCTGCGAATCAGCCAGTAGTTAATGGATCCAAAAATATGTCATTAACTTCTGAAATTAATCCATATAGTTGCTGGTTCTAGATTTGACTGTTCTTCTGAAATAATTCGTCTGTCGAAAGAACGGTGAGAATATCGTACTCACGGCAATATATCCTTGATCTCAATCGAATTTCTTTCCATACACTTGGTGAAATGGAGAAAAATGACGCTCATACTACCCTCAACATCGAGTTACTCATCACTTCTCCAGGAACGTTCCATTTTATGCAAAATCTTCTTTTACGAGAACATTCATATTTCGAATTCAAAACAACAAAGAATAATTCATAGACACGAATTGCAGAGCTCCTAATTTGAATTTCTGAATGACATATTCGAGTCATCTCGATTCAGCAACTTCCGTTATATTTCCAGGAGTTTGAATTTTGAACCAGTCTTGAACATTTTTCACAAGTTTTCGATTCGATTTTGCAAGAATCCATAGTGTTGTATTAAGAAACTTCCAAGAGTAATGAAAAGGCTTCGTGTAAGCGCGAAAATGGAGTAAATAAGTGATATTTCGGACTGACGGTACCAGAGCTATTGACTTCTCGAAATTGGACTCCTTCTCTTTTCGGTGTATATTCACTTTCGACTGGTAGTCTATATATTGAATAAATTGGAAAACGGCAATCGTGCATGGCAATGTGGTATCAATATTATGATGGTGATAGCTTGAGATTGTATTTTTCAAATTATTCAATATATATCAGGAATTTTGAGACGCAATGCAGCTCAAATGATTGGGAACTCAATCGAGAACTCTACTCGCTCACTAATAAACTCGGAAAAGTATGAGGGAGCATTTCACAGAATGCTGTCACCAGGAAGGGCCCGGAAAATATTCCACCACTTCACGAAATTCTCTGAAATAAAACATATGCAGTTATAAGAAAATGAAATATTGTTGAAATCACGCTAGGATGATAATACAGAGCAGTACAGACTCGCGCCAAGAAAGCCTCAGAATCCTAAACGATACAGTCTGATTTAGTCTATGCTTCAAACTCTTGGTTGATTTCAGGGGGTACTCGAGAAATCAGTAAGGTCGACTGCAGCGCTAAGAAGAGGAAACAAGGAGCATTGAAAGCAATTTCACTACAGACGAATGCTCGCCATACCAAAAAGATGCTGAAGAGGAAAAATCTAGATGCAAAATGCATTAAGACTCAAAGTGAGTTACCATATAACAGTACTCGGTGTTCTTAGAGTGGAGAAATATTTCAATCTGTTCAAAAATCAATATATTGGGGGAAATCATTCGTTCTGATCTGCCATGGATTCTAGATAGGTCCAAGGTTTCATGAAACCATACATATTTTCCGTCCATTCCATAATCAAATGATTTGAGTTTCAAGTAACTTATTTGAGCAGTGGTAACATGGAGAGGAACCACTCACTTTCGATTTTGAATTCATTTTTTATTAGAAGTAGAGCCTCTTTCACGGTGGATAAGAATTCATTCAAATCCAGTATATAGATAATTGGTTGATTTTATCTGGAACTTTCATGGGTGTATCGTGATTGTATTGAGGAAGAAATGAAGTGAACGTGATATACAATATCGTGAAATCAATAAATGTAACACTAGCAAATGTGCCATCATTTTTTATATCTTTTGAGCAACTCTGAGTACTTCATCAGTCTTGCGACAAGATACCACTTCTTTTCTTCAATTGAATTTTCGTTGTGACTTTGAATATAAATATTTGTCATTAGAAGTCGACGATTCATGCTTTGGATTCAAGTAACTTTCTAGTTCAAACACACAAAGGTGGATAGTCGCTATATCTCGAAGCAAAACTACCATTTACAAAAAAGTCTGTCACTTTGATCGGGAAATTAAATCCAGGTCTGATGTGTTCTGATATTTAGCCATCCCGATTTGAATCCACATGAGAAGAGATTGATAAGTTTAGCTCTCATCTGAATTTTTGAATCGATGGCATCTGAATTGATTGATCAAACCTGGGATATCTCTATTCCAAGTAATTCAGTATTATCAGTTTAACAGATAAGTAATTCTTGCAGATCCTGTAAAAGCCACACCAATAACTAAAAGTACGTCTAAAGGTGTTCTCCAACCTCAAGACAGCAGGAAAGAAGGAAATGGTAGGAGTAAAAGGACACCGAAGCCTAAGAATTTTGATGATTATGTCATCCCCGTAAAAAACAGAAGATTAACTCAAGAATAAGTGTGGACTCGTACTACTTTGTGATGATTACTGTACTCTTTTCTTTGATTAAGAATGTTGTGATATTATTGCCAATATGTTTGCCAACTTGATGTACAGTATATACAATTAAATTAATGTTCATTGATCATCAAGTGTGTCCCTTTTATCACTGTGCGAAGTTCCATCATCCCTGTCATTTAGAATCTGTTTTTGCTCAAGGACTGTCGACAGCTTTCATTCTTATTCACTGATGAATATGATAAAGTAGAAGGTTCAATTGATTTAAAAGAAATTTTGACACAGCAGGGACCAGACAGTCATTCCTCTCAATATTCAATCTCATTCATCAAAAAAATTTTCTATATCGTAAAACGCTCAACAAACATATCTGGTTATTCCAATCTTATCCTATTGTAGCCCATCAGGTCCTCTATCCCAATCCTTTTCAGTAGCTATAAAGAAATTGAGTAATCTTTGCTCAGACCGATTTCGTTAGCGGAATTTCTAGACTTTATCGCTCAATAAAAGCCAGATGTTCGCAATTTTTCTATCCCTCGGCAGCAAAGTCGCGTTTGACTTGACTTCTATTTGATCAAATTCAATACTACGAAGTGTAAAATAGATCGAGCAGATCACCCCAAATATCATAAAAATATCACCTATCCTTGTCGAATTACGGACTTTCGAGGCATTTCCTCCACAAGAAGATGTGTTCTTCATTGAGTTCATTAGATGAGTGGTAAACATTCACCACTATCGTCTAAACAAGAGTAATGTAATGAATTATTCTTTGGAATTGATTTGACTGATCAAATTTTAGAACAAGGTCGTTTTAAGGATAGTTTTACTCCACACAACTTAGCAGCGAATAAGATTCATTTGAGAAATCTACATGAAATGGAATCTCAAATGAATCTTTGTCACCGAATCTTTCAACAAGAATCATCTTTCTCCACAAGTAAGCGTATGTTCATTAATACTGTGTGTTGCATGAGTCTTCTTCCAGATGAAGAACACATTCCAGCTGCCCATCGCGGACAGACTGAAATTTTTGCGTTAAGAGTTGCCAGTTCTGTATGCGTCTGGCTAGGTTACTTTGACTTCGGAACCTCAAGTGACTCGCGGCCACATTCACCATGATATCGATATTTTTTCGGTACAAAGTTTTTTCGGCGCATAGTTATATACCCGGTAGACGACCACGCATCGCAGGTGATTTTTTTGGTGATCAGGAGATCCTACCGATCCAAATGTGTTTTTGCAGATACTTAGAAAATACATGCGAAGTTAGAGGCCTACTCCTCGCTCGCACCATCGCAAGACAAACATTTCCTTCCTTAAAGATTTAGACACCAGCTCTCATGTTTTGAAACTCGACGATAGAGTGCGCCAACCCTTGGAGCCACTCTAATCAAGACCATATGAGGTGGTCGAGCGGCTCAATGACAGAGTTCATGTGATTCTAGTCCATGGTGAAGGAGAGATTGTCTCCGTAGACCAACTCAAGCCAGCTTAAGTATCGCAGGACTTCATCGACGCATCAACATCAAGGAAACCTCTACCACAGCCCCCCCCCCCCCGCAACTCAACTGGAAGCAAGAGAAATCCATCACTTTCTCGCTCCTTGCTCATACCGAGCGATGCGCTCGGGGGGACTAGCTGTGGCGCCCGCGCAACTCGCGCAATCAACGTCAACTTCAGCAGCAGCAGAAAACTTCATCACCCGCCGAAGGCCACGGAAGCAAGTGCGTTAGCCACGCTTCGATGAGGCGTACTATAGATTTCGACGACGACGATGGCGAGCTCAGGAGAGGCAAGCGCAGCTTACTCTCACCTCGACTGGCACCGCGCGTGCCACGGCGCACGGTGGCAGATTTATAAAAACCCCCATTTCACGATCAGATGGCTTTCGCCCGTCGAGGAGTACGAATATGTATTTTTTTTAAAGAGAGGTATTTCAATTCCACGTCTCGTGAAACTATGGAAAAACTCGGAAAATCTCATTAACATCTGTGAGAAATTGGGAGAGCGGAAAAGTGTAAATCGTTATTTTTTTGCTTTTGACTCAGTAACTGTTTAAGGAATTGTGAATTAGGGCCGAGGTCATACCTATGGTTTTGAGACCTGCTGAATGAGAAACCGTGGTCAGATTTTGGAAAAACAAAATAGCGGCCTCAAAATGGCGGGTGAGTGAATGAAAATTCATGTTTTTGCGATCGAAAAAAATACTACGATATTCATGAGCCGATTACAAGTCGAAATGTTCTACAGTGATTTTCTACGAAAATGCATAGTTTTTGAGTGAAAAATTGAACAATTTGAAAAATCCCAAATCCCCCTCAAGCATCTATTCAAACAAGTGGGGCCTAGCTTGATGAATGATTCCTCAATCTGGGCCCGGTACCTGTATCCACCTTCGCATCCTAGCCAACATTTATCCGTATTCAGATTTTGGAAAAACAAAATGGTGGCCTCAAAATGGCGGGTGAGTGGATAAAACTTCATGTTTTTACGATCGGAAAAATACTACGATGTTTATGAGCCGATTACAAGTCGAAATGTTCTCTAGTGATTTTCTCCCAAAATGCATAGTTTTTGAGTAAAAAATTGAACAATTTGGAAAATCCCAAATCCCCCTCATGCATCTATTCAAACAAATGGGGCATAGCTTGATGAATGATTCCTCAATCTGGGCCCGGTACTTGTATCCACCTTTGCATCCTTGCCAACATTTATCCGTATTCAGATTTTGGAAAAACAAAATGGCGGCCTCAAAATGGCGGATGAGTGAATAAAAATTCATGTTTTTCCGGTCGAAAAAAATACCGCATCATCTATGACCCAATTTTATACCGAATGTCTTGTACAGATTTTCCCGCAGAATCTGTTGTGACGAACTCGAGTTAGATGATAATAAGTATTCGCCTTCTCCTCGTTTAGTCCAAATCGCAAGAATATCGTAGAAAAGTGCGAATAACTTCCTTCGTGCACGGTGCACGGTGACCGCATCACCTCAAGGCCAGGGATGATGGGTACTCCAGACACCCCCCCCCCCCCACCGAACCGCCCTTGAAACGTGCAGATTTTGTTAGAAAGTTAGATAATTTACCTGGAAAATCTGAAACGCGCATTTGAGCTCCATAAAAAAATGGTATCGAGTTCATTAGGCCAAGATACATAGAAAAACGTAGAGAGAGCGAGAGACGAAGAAGTTTCCAGCCCTACTACCAAGCAGTTCTCACGAATATCACGATCTTAACGCATTTTTGGGTATTCTGCAAGAGCAATGTTTTGCACCTCAAGCTTTCCACCGTTCTTTCTCAAATTTGAATGTATGGTAGATGACTACGGAAGGATGTGCTCGAAGGATTCACAGCTCGCTCTATACAGGTGTTCTCGATTCATGAGTCTTAAAAAATAAAAATGTTAAAATGTGCGGAAAATCAATTCCCTCATTCACAAATAACTTTTTCTACAACTCTCTAATATGATTTGAAGACACATACCCGGCCATTTTCCGTGATTTTTGTTGGTTGCTTGATGCCGAGTTTTCGTTTTTATCCTCTGACACCATTTAAATTATAAATTGTTCATCGCTCAAAGTAAAACTACGTGGGATTCCTTTTCTATTGATTCTGACCAAATTTCATATTGAACAATCAATCAATTATGGGACAACGAACATTTTATTAGGTTATTCCATGTCTTTTTTTGAAATTATTCTGAATAATATTGATGAAGAATCTAATTGATCTTATGGAAATTTCGAAATATTACTTCTCAAGATTCATACATCAAAAGCTGTCTTACGGAGCTAGCTGTAAATCTTTTCGGCATATCTTTGAGTGGTCCATCAACATCCAAATTGATTCCGAAAATATCGGTCAAAGGGTTAAGGAGAAACCATGGATAAATGAATGGTACACGCATGAATATAGACAATCTCTTAGACATCAACATTTTTGTTACCCAATGATTATCGACAAGGACGTGGGACCTACAATTAAGAAATCTGGGCGGAAGGAACAAACTAGGTCAACTTGAATCCGCGCGAGCCGAGATTCAAGGATGAGAAATCGATTTTAGTGGGAAAGTTAGAAAATAAATTTCTTGTCACGGATAGGATTTTTTATTTTCATCTCGCAATTATGATCATGGACTAGGATGTGTCGCCCACAATCAAAAAATCTCGGCAAAAGGAACCAATCGGTCGAAATTGAAGTTGTGTTAGCCAATGTTTGGAGAATGAAAAATGGATTAGAGCGAAAGAATACTCAAAAAATATCTTGTCGTGTATAGGAATTCTCATTTTTGTACCCCAATGATCATTGTGCACGTATTGCAATAACGAGCATCATACTAATCTTATTTAGCAGCGGGTTTTTTTTTCTCGGAATTGGTGCATGGAAGGAGGGGGAGGAAGATTACTTGGGAGGCCTTCGTTGTTGAACTGAAGATAGATTTTGACATGCCATAGTATTTTTTCGAGTCATGTAGACATGGTTTCCGTCTTACCATCGTACATCATATCCACATAGAAAAGCCTCCCTCAGATGGGAAAATCACCAATTTAGCTGGGTTTCACTCGTATAGTGAAACTCTCGAAAAATGTTCGAGAGGGACTCCCAATCCGTCAAGCTGATGAACATTCCACTAAAAAACTATGGATTTTGGGAGGATATCTCTTCAGGACATTCAACTTGGAATTGGGCCAGAAACATTGAGGCATTCCTTCTGATCTTGGGAACACAATTTTCCACTTACAAAGCCGCCGTGTTAAGGCTACCATTAAATTTTCCCAAAATCTGACTACGGATAATTGTGGGCCAGGTATCAAAAGAAGATAGGAGTGCCTAGCTCAAACTCAGGTATCATATATCAAGCTAGGCACCACTCTTATGCATAGGTATCAGGGAAGGATTTAAGAATATCCGTATTGTTGATTTTTTGACTCAGGAACTATAGATCTTGCGAGAAAATCTGTACAAGACATTTCGCATACAATCGGGTTATGGATGATGCGGTATTTTTTTCGACCGGAAAAACATTAATTTTCATTCACTCAACCGCCATTTTGAGGCCGCCATTTTCTTTTTCCAAAATCTGAATACGGATGAATGTTGGCTAGGATGCAAAGGTGGATACAAGTACCGGGCCCAGATTGAGGAATCATTCATCAAGCTAGGCCCCACTTGTTTGAATAGATGCTTGAGGGGGATTTGGGATTTTTCAAATTGTTCAATTTTTTACTCAAAAACTATGCATTTTGGGAGAAAATCACTAGAGAACATTTCGACTTGTAACCGGCTCATAAATATCGTAGTATTTTTTTCGATCGCAAAAACATGAATTTTCATTCACTAACCCGCCCCGCCATTTTAAGGCCGCCATTTTGTTTTTCCAAAATCTGACCAATTCACAATTCCTTGAACAGTTACTGAGTCAAAAGCAAAAGAATAACGATTCACACTTTTCCGCTTTCCCAATTTCTCACGGATGTTGATGAAATTTTCCGAGTTTTTCTATAGTTTTACGAGACGTGGAATTGAAATACCTTCCTTTAAAAAAAATACATATTTGTACCTCTCGACGGGCGAAAGCCATCTGATCGTGAAATGGGGGTTGTTATAAATCTGCCACCGTGCGGCGTTTCGGTCTGCCACCACAGCTATGTCCAAAAATGCTCCAAAAATTCACAGACTCTGAATCATTCACGTGCTCATGTATTTTGTGTAATTACTAGTAATTGGTGATTCTCATCAGAGTTTGTGTGAACTGAATAGCTGACACTCTTTATTTCTCGCGCAGCCCTCTCCATACGCGGGAACGTAGGGATCGCGACAAGCTCAATCCAGGTTCCCGATATCGGAAATTCATATTTGTACATGTTCTGAATTGACCGAGGAGACCACCAGGGAGTACATGTAATATGTCTAGATACTAACAAATTCGTTCCCTTTGTGGATAAAATGCCAGAGAGCGTCTTCGTGGGGAAAGGAAGGACCTCGGCCGACTTCTCACGAACGAGAAGAGCTCAATACAGGCTTTCACGTGCCCAGAGGTCGGGTTGAACTGATGAAGATCATAGTGATACGATGCGGATATACTTTCTGATTGTTTCCATAAGTGGACAGGGCATAATAGCCTGACAATTCTACAATGTAATGGGACCAACGGGGAATCGATCGGTTGGGACCAAGAGTGGCAGATTCTGAACTTGCGCATACTCTCAAGAGTCTAAAAATACTGTGAAAGGGTAGTCATTTGATGTTCAAACACCGCTTGACGATGCATGGGTGTGGATACAGCCCTGTCAAGGTGATTTTTCCACTTGTCCTGGATTGTAGGAGAAGTCGTGTAACGATCCTCATAACATGCGATTTCCATCTTGTGCATGCTCGAGAGTGACTGAAAACATCGCAAAAGGGTTCTTTCAACGTGTGTGGATGCTGACGAATCGGTTTTCTTAGTGGACAAGGCACCAGACAGCATGTACGTGGGAAAATGATCTACCCCGACTGACTTTCCACAGACGAGAAAAACTCAATACAGGCCTGCACGTGCTGAAAGGTGGGGATAAACTGATGAAAATGATGGTGATACGATGTGAATATACTTTCTGATCATTTCCGTGGGTAGACAGGGCCTCATAACAGCCTGACATTCGTACAATGTCATCGAACCTACGGGAAGGGGAAACACATCGTTTGGGACAAAGAGTGTCAGATTCCGGACTCGGCCATACTTCCAAGTGTCTCAAGCCACCGCAGAGGGGTGGTTTTCGAATGTATGTATACCATTTGACATTTTCTAGGTGTGGACATAATTCCGTCAAGTTGTCATCTCCACTCGTTGTCCTGAGATTATAAGAGAAGTCGTATAAGGACCCTAGAACATGCGATTCCTATCTTGTGCATGCTCGGGAGTGGCTGAAAATACCGCGAGAGGATTCATTCGACGTGTTTGGATGCTGACAAATCGGTTTCCCTGGTGGACAAGGCACTAGATAACTAACTTCCACGATATCAAAAATACCAGAGGTCGGGAAATTTATCCAATACCTGGCAGTTCTGACGCGAGAACGAGTCTGGACGGTTGATGCTGCGCACCCCAAACTTTCCAATACAGCTTTCCCTGCTTCATCGTCGCCAATAACAGTCAACAGCTTCGTCTTCGTCAAGCCAAGCTTCATCAAAGCTGAAGCTAGATTACGACCGACTCCTCCACAAGTTTGTCGACTCTCTCCTCTATAAGTACTCCCATTGAGCTGGAAAAACGAAGGCGTGGCTCTGGATTCTTCTTATTTCATGATTCATGCAAGTCATCATTTGGACAGGATGGATGTATTCGAGATACGTTGAATGCTTGGTACAGTCCTCCTACTCTTGTCATAATCAACATGATTTGATCATGCATGGGTATCTATCGATAGATTTCCTATGGGAAGAAAAAAAATCTGTTCCCTCTTCTCTTCCTCTGATCTACAATGAGTAACAATATCGACATAGAACAAGAATTTGTCGTCCATGCCTAACACCAGATTCAAAGAATCTTTGGAAGTAACTCAAACACATGGTTATAACAGCTCCAAAACACCATGTCCTTCGAGATTTCACTCGTCTCGTATACCAAACCTGCATCATGCAGCTATGTTACGTAATACTCCTGCTCTTGAGCAATTAGATTTGGATGAGATACTCAGTACCCCATTTCGGTGTGAGAAAGGTTATCAATTTGGATTTGGAATCATTACTGACGGAGATGTTGATGGAGCTTCAGCTTAGTTGAAAACAACTGTGCTAGTATTGATGTACTGTCCAGCCCTACTGAAAATTTCCACTTGCGATCGCATATGCGATTGTATACCCGATCGCATATGCGGATTACACTCACGATGGCATATGAGATCGCATTCGTGAACGCATACGAGATTGCATACTTGAACGCACATGAGATCGCCTAAGCAATCGTATACGCGATCGCACGTGGAGAGAAAAATCACGAAATCCAGCGTGGGAGATCTGGAGATAGTTCGTGTTGAGGTTGAAACATGAAAAACGCTCCTTTGCAAGAATTGGAGGTGGAATCTGATAAACTTACGTGCGAGATTGTTCATAAACATACAGTACCCGTCAAAATTAATGGATCATGCATAGTATTACTGGATTGACAATAACTCTCGAACGTTTCATTGTACTAACATTCTGAAAAAAGTATCTTAAAGGTGACAGAGAGAACCTATCGATTCATGGGTTCAGATAATTTTTTTCGAGAACTTTTCCGATCTGATAATCGATGCGATGAATCGAAAAAAATACTTGCAGCGGATCACCTGTAATTTTGACGAGAGTTGTCCGATCACGAAAGTTCCAACGGGATATTGTGGATGGTTTAAGAATGTACAAAACTGACTTCGTCACCTTACTATGCGCAATTCATATCCCGATCCTTTCATCACATGGACCAATTTTTCAGCTGCCTTCCTCTTGAGATTCTCACCGGATTTTTCGACACAAACTTTGAGTGAATCTGTCAAATTCATACCATTGTTGGCCACGTCATCCAATACATTGATACCAGTCCTGACTGTTTCTTTCCCCAAAGCTTTCACTCCCCTTGCGATGTAAGGTGGAATCCGCCTCGCCAGTCCTCCCAACCAAGCACCAACTTCCCGTCCACGTTGATACGTTGACCCAACGAAGTATCTCTTGGATCCATCTCCTATTTGATCCTCGTAGTATTCTATGTAGTGGCTCATGGTAGCATTTTTATTCAACGGTCGCGCTTGGAATAAAGCGTAACCGTCAGCGTACCGTACTCGAATGGTATATGGGTAATTCCGCCAACTGAAAAAGGACGTGGTATGCAAGGCTGTACGCTCCGTCTGTACCAAAATGCTTGTTCTCAATGCTCAAACATGGTCCACATAGTGCCAAAATTCAGTCTCAAATACTACTTAGCGCCTGCCTATTCACTCAAGGTCTCAGAATCATGGAATGATAGGCTTTGCGTAAGAGTAAGTGGATGGTATTCACTACTATCGGCAGCATTATTCAGCGTGTAACTCAAAAGACCCTATCATAAAAATCTTTCATAAAGCATCAAACACCATCCCATTATACCACACTATCACAAAACTAGACGCAGATTGGTGTGCCTATCGATAAAAAAGTTTCCGGGAGGTGTTTCGAATGGGAACCCGTGATTCGATTTTTTTTAGTTTTCGCATTCGCTCAGCATTACCCAAAAGACCTATCCTCTTTTCCCCATCGGAACCACGAACTATTCATCGTCTGAGTGTCACCAACAGGACGCTTTGAGCCGGATGGGTGTGCCTATCGTAGAAAGAGAGTTATCTCAACTTCAATGAGGGATAAACACTGCGTGAATCGGTTGGAAAACACAATAAAGTTGACGGCACATCGCAATATGGACAGATGCCTCTTTCATTTGTCTTTTGAAAGTTGGTTTTCATAGTGATGGATGATATAGGTGAATGTGTCTTTTGAATTTCGACCCTGGGGATCCTGGAAACCCAGTTATATGGTGAGATTTCGTATCATCACGACGTTCTTGAAGTACGTGAACATACGCTTGTCACCCGAAGATGGGATTCTGGTTTAATATGGTTCTAGGCATCTGTACTGACAAAATCTGACAATAATTATAATTTTTACCTCTGAAACTTTCCAATTTTATTTGAAAAAGTGCTCCTTTTTGAAATTTTCCAGTCTTCTATCCTCGATAACTCGAAAGGAATGCATTTTATCGCGAAAAGTGTAGGGCAACTTTTTGCAGATCTCTAAAAGATGATCAAAAAAGATATCCATACATTCTCCCGTGTAAGACGTTCCATTCCCGTGATGAGAGTATTTTCATATTTTATCTGTTTTTAATCTCGGTTTTGGTTCCATAACTCGAAGGGATTGCTCTATATTCCAAAGTTTATGGATTTTGCACATAAGTAGAGAAGTTTCGTTCGGAGAGGGAGAATTTCCAAACAAAAAATATTGCATTTAACATTGTTCACATGATATTGTTCATACGATTCATGCGATAGATTGTTGAATCCTAAATATTCCACCGCAAGAAGCGAGTTTGTTTATAACAATCCAGCATAACTTTGGATTAGGAATCAAATTATCAAAAATAAACATGCCCCTCGGGTTATTATCTTATTTGAAATAGAAGATCCATCATCCCTTGAGCAATTGTCGATGGGAAGGAGGAACATAGCGCATGTCATGAACTAAAACGTTCAGAGGCGATTGATGGCATGCGCTGAGTTTCTCCTTCCCATCGCTAATCGCTCAGGAAATGATGGGTATAGAAGAAAACGTCCGGAATACTTTCTTATTTTTGATAACATAATAGCCCGAGTGACAGATTTATTTTCAATTATTTGACTCATGATATAAAGTTATGCTGAATTGTTATGAACAAACTCACTTTTTTCAACGGAATATGTAAAATTCATCAATCTATCGCATAAATCACGTAGACTATGTCAGATGCAACATTTTTTGTTTGAAAAATTTCCTCTCCGATCACAGTTTCTCTACTTGTGCGCAAGAAACTATGAACTTTGCAGTATTTTATTACTGATGACATCACTGCTGTTACCAAGACGATCGATCCTGAGATTGAATCGGCTCCAAATTCCCAGAAAATTGTTCAGTTACTGTGGATGAATGAAACCCCAGATATTTTACATCTCAACCATTTGTCTTGCTCGGAGAGTAAAAAGATTCCACCATGCTCTCACTCCTTTCTGACGCCCGAAATCTGGGAAGTTGAAAGTGCTCAATGCAAGAAATCAAAGTTGAAGTTGAGAGATATTTCGAAAGGAAAGCACGTTCAAGAGATGATAACTTCGGAAAAATTGATAAATGTAAAGGGAACTAGGACCCGGTCTCGTTATTTTAAGTCGAAGGATCAGGCCTCATTAAAAAATGTTGAGTTTGAAAGCGCATTTCAAGTCAAATCGAGTCTGAGGAGAGGAGTTTGTAGGGAGTGTTCGAGACTGAATGCATCATTGGGAGATAATTGATGGAATTGTAAGATTGATTTTCTAATTATTACGACATACCTATGTTACTAAGAGTATTCTTGATTATTATATAATGTATTTTCTGGTCATTACTGTACATTAGGGTGACACTTATTTCCCGACTTTTCTGTATCGGTAGGGACGCCCCCTGGATTTCAACTTTATGATAAAAGAAAATGAAAGAAATTTTCTTCAAATTTTCCGAGGCAGTTCTAGTACTGCCGTATCGCACTTGTATTTTCGAGTTTTAAGACGTCTTCTCACAAAATTCGTTAACTTTGCATGGCAAGCACTTGCATTTCCAATAATATGGAGCAAACCGAACTGGATAACATTGATTGGGAGGGCTGAGGGAATCTCTTCAGGCGCGTAACGATTAGCTTTAGTTCAATTTCAGGTTCAGAACCGGGCCAGAATGGCAGAAATACAGTCCTAAAATAACTTTTCAACTCAGTTTTCGAGTTCTCCTGCGCATGCATGATTTTCTATGGCTCCGAAAGTAATTTCAATCGATAACCCGTGCGATTTCCTTCAATGACCACTGCCAAGAGTCAATTTGATGCAATGGGACCGGAGCAGTGGATGATTTTGAATGAAGTGGAGTCAAAGGTCCAAATCCGTGCAAATCGGTCGAGATTGCCTGCGATGCTTTTTATCTTGTGCAGATTGTTTCTCTGATTTTCTTGCTCCAAATCGACTTCGCCAAGGGGTCATTTCAGAGAAAATTGTCCGAGCTATCGGAATAAGTAAGTTGCGGAGTGGTAAAGTGATGGTGAGTTACAGTATAGTCACGCAGAACAGTTGAAAACATCTTTTTATTCGACTAAAAATCATCAAATGTCTATTTTTCCGTATTTCACGATCAATTCGCCACTCCGTACCCTACTTACTTCGATAGCTGAGACAATTTTCTTCAAAATGACCCCTTGGCGAAGTCAATTCGACGCAGAGAAACCAGAGAAACACCCTGCACGAGATAAAAAGCATCGCAGGCAATCTTGACCGATTTGCACGGATGTGCACCTTTGACTCCACCTCATTCAAAATCATCCACTGCTCCGGTCCCATTGCATCAAATTGACTTGTACCAGTGGTCATTTTAGGAAATCGCACGGGCTATCGTTTGAAAATACTTTCGGAGCCATAGAAAATCATGCATGCGCAGGGGAACTCGAAAACTGAGTTGAAAAGTTATTTTAGGACTATATTTCTGCCATTCTGGCCCGGTTCTGAGCATGAAATCAAACTAAAACTAATCGTTACCCGCGTGAAAAGATTCCCTCAGCCCTCCCAATCAATGTTATCCAGTTTGGTTTACTCCATTCTCTTGGAAATGCAAGTGCTTGCCATGCAAAGTTGACGAATTTTGTGGAAAAACGTCTTAAAACTGGAAAATACAAGTGCGATACGGCAGTACTAGAACCGCCTGAAAAAATCTGAAAGAAATTCCTTTCATTTTCTTTTATCATAAAGTTGTAATCTGGGGGGCGTCCCTACCGATACAGGAAAGTCGGGAAATAAGTGTCACCCTACTGTACACTCGACGGACATTGTATTTGCCCGAATCTGGAAAAGCTTTTCATCCCTACCCTGCTGTTTTAATCCAAATCAGGCTGTTCGTGCTGTCTAAAAGATCGCAATTGTATACTTAATCCATCAGAATCAAAAGCCCATCTCAAGATCCCAAATAGTAGCTCAGGGACAAGAAAGCTTTTTCAGATTTGGGCAGATATAATGTCCGCCGAGTGTACATTCATGTTAATTGTTATGAGAGTTTATCTTTATCAGGGGGCGGTTCATTTTCGAATAATAAATGATTCAGTTGAGTGCAATATCCACCTGGTTCTCATATTTGAATTAGATTAATTGAACAATTCATAGTCAGGATCATTCGTCATCGCAGACACTTCCTGTTTGTAGATATGTTGATCCCAATTTCGATACAACAAGGGTAGGGTTCTCAAAGTTCTGAGTTTATGGATGAGCTCTTCAAGATTTTGAAACAGCCACTGGCTATTTTCATTGCAATGTGAAATGTTAAGAATCATTTTTTCGTATCAAAATTGATTAATTTGATAGAAAGTAGCTCAGACATCGTTAGGATCTCATTCCACGGCATTTTCAATCACATATTCTGAAAGTTCAGTCAATTTTACATCGATTCCATTTGGTCAAAATTCTTTCAAATCATGGTTTCATGCTGAGAAATGAGGTAGGGAAGAGTAGAGAGAATGTTTTCTCTTGCATTGTTAATGATTGACGAGATATGGATTTCCCAAAAGACCCTATCATAAAAATCGTGCACTCAGGTGTTTTATTACTTCTTTTGGCATATAAAATAAGAAAAACTATTGCTGGGTAATGTGCCTCAAAAAAAATTTCATCCTCTCTAAATCTTGAGTTGGCGGAATTACCCATATGGTGACCGTGTGGATCTCTTATATCCATTTCTTTGCTCTCAATACCATGTTGTAGCAGGGAGATGTACTTAATTGGAGCAAATTGCTTCGTGATGTTGCTTCCAGAATCGTATTTAGAACCATCCAATAAAACAATTCGTAGTAAACCGGCTCGTGTACCACCCACCATATATGGCTCGCAGATATCGGTATAGGCAAATAGCTGGTCGGGTATGGCTCAGGATAGAGGGGCGGGTCTGATACCTGCAATATTATCGTCGGTGTCAGGCGAAATCTTGAAAATGCCTGTTGTACGCTGCTCCGCGTCTTCAAAATTAATTATACGTCTAATTTTGACATTAAAGATCGTATGATGAGCTCCGTCACATTTGCATTTCTGTCTGAAAACGTAGAAACCTCTCATCAAATCAGCGGGCTCGAGCCCATGATGCTTTTCCGATACTGTCTCGCTATTTATTTCACCGACCAACTCTTCGATTGTTTGATATACACCAGAAGGGTAGTAGTGTTTGATATAATCTCCTGGTGACCTCTTCCCGTCTCCACCAGATTTATTGAAGATGAACGAATTTTTGGTATCTTGAATATGCATTATGGTACAGGATATGTGAATCTTGGCTAGTCCAACCCTCCAATCACCAGCCAGACGGATGTCCCGGGATAAATACGGCGAGAAACAACTCGTAGCATTTTCTGGGAAGTACTGCGTGCTGCTGTTACTCGGAAGAACTAGATAAAAGTCGTCCTGGTGATTCATTTTAGCGACACGTGGTGGTTAAATAGATTGGAGATCGTCGGCCTTTAACCGGCTGTTGATCTTAGATGGTTACCCCAACCACTTGACAAGAACTTCTTTTCTCCTACTACGCCCCCTCAATTTTGTTATCCACTCTATTTTGAAGTGTTGATCATTTGCCAATCGTTCCTCACCGACCGGAGCGAGCTCCTCCGTGTAGAAAAATCCGTCGATGATCTCTTCGTTCAGATCCTGAAGCACATATGTATATAAGTATTGTCGGGTAGAGACCCTATTATTTCTAAATATTTTCTCGCTGCAATTCTTTTCATAACCTTCCTCAAAGGTATTTCCCGTACGACTGATGCGCACGTAGTCTCCGACATTATATTTAGCTTGTGCTGAGATAACTCCCTTCCTCCGATTAACTATCTGCTCCGAAGCGCAACGTTCCAAGTTCTCTCTAGCCATTCGGGCATTGTAAAGTGTTACATCGCATGGTTCCATTTGTGTCCCGGTATCTAGAGTATGGTTATAAGCATAGAGTATTTTATGTATTACATCAACCTACCGGTTTGGTGTTCGTATAAATGCGTCTTTTGAGTGTCCTCGTGAGCCTCTCTACGCACGCGCATTTGATATCCGGATTTCTTGCGACTCTAAAACTGATATCGTGTTCCTTAAGATACGTTTGACACGTATTTCCGAGAAACTCTTTACCGCGGTCCAACTGTAACAAATAGGGCGCCTACCTTTGGCGTTTTCTAAGATATCGTTGAAAACATCGGTCACAGTTGACGCAGTTTTATCGCGTAGTAGTCTGACCCACGCGTATTTAATCAGCACGTCCACGACAACGAGGAGATAATAGTACCCGCCGTTGTATCCCTGGAGAGAGGTCTGCTGTATCATATCGCATTTCCAGATATCATCGACATTAGTTACATTATATCGTAACCTTGGCAACCTTCTACGGATTGGTCGATGTAGAGTGTACGCGTCTTGATTTTTATTCGCTTTTATTGCACTCGGGCGCCGCCGACGGAATCTTGTCCCCGGATCCTTTGTGTGAGTATGCCATTGACACACTTTTTCCTGTCGGATATACATGTGTTGATGCCGAACCTCTCATGCGCGTACCAATATTGTGTAAATGCAAACGGATTCGTCGCGCAGATCGAGGGAGAGCGCGAGCGTGGATGAGAATATCCACACGCAGGCGACGCAGCACGTAGCAGCAGACAAGCCGACGTGAGCACTGCACGTTTGATTTGCAAATGATGATTGGAAAAATGATCGATTATTCAATACATAATCATCAGTAATTATTGTATCAAGCAATGCCCTCGCCGGGAGATGCCCACAGCAGCCCAGTGAAGTTATTATGGGACATGTTTCATGTGTTCCAGTTTTTAGAATGCGATGGATCTTGGCTCTGTCCTCCTGTGACTTTGACCTCTTTCCAATCGCCCTTTTCCAATTCGTCTTGACAATCTTGCATAGACCTTCCAAAGAGTTCTTTTGGGTAGTCTTCACTGATTTTCGAATAATTTTGTGGATAGTGCACAAACAGATGATGGAAAGAAGTTATTACTGAGTGGTAGATGGTTTCATCTGTTCACAAGTGCTGTGAGGAGCTCAATTCTCTAGCGTACAATCAAGTTTTGTGTCCTGTAAAGATACTGAGTGTCAGTTTTGTTCCGTAGATGATTACTGATCAACCACGAGTGATGGGTGACATTTCATGAGACATTGTGTGTCACTTGATTTGTCATTGTCATCAAACTTGCTCCTAATGTCAATCTGATATACCACTCTTCAGAACTCCATTAGATCAGTGACGGAATAGACCACCTTCATTATACATTGTTGGAGTAGCTTCACGCTTCCTAAAAGTTTGCTTATTTCTCTCCAGGATCTTTTCTACGATTCTAATATACATCACAGAAATTCAACAGGTCACTTTCAACCACATTTCATGACTCCAACTTTTATAGTGTATTAGTGTTGCAGAACTGTATCAGCATAGAGAGCTCAAAAATCATTCAATCCTCTACATCAAGCATCACTCGACTGTTTTGAATGGACAGATATGGCTATTCATGATTGAGCTTTGAGATATAAAATGTCATGGCACGTTCATGGATGGAGTTATCCTGATGTTCTCAATAAGCAGTCAGTCTCCTGAATTTGAATATGTAATAACTTGTATGAATCATTACAGAATTATTGGTTTGCTGTGTTTGAGGAAAGGCATACTTCGGGACCAAGCGTGGCTAATCGCTTTGTTTGCCTCTAATCCATTTGCATCCTACAGCCCATTTTGAAGATCAATCAAAAGTTCTATTTTATATTCATAACTTTCAATCATGCTCCATTTTGAATTATTAGGTATTAATTGGGGTGGCTCGAGGACTTTTTAATAAAACATTTGTTTTCGGCGCAAGTGGGCTTGAACTATGTCTTAAACTACCAAAAATGTAAAACCGTTGAAGAAACATGGGGCCAACCACCAAAATCGTGAGCAAATTGATTTCAAAAATTGTTTCTGAGTAAACGTAACCTTGTGGTCCAGACGCGTTAAGATGAGCATGCGTGCTAACTATTCATATGATTTCTGTTCTGACCAAAGGAAACGATTCTCTTATCCATTCCCTATAATTTGATACCAGGAAAACCATGGGTCAACCATCAAAATTTCGAGAATATGAGAGTGAAAGTAAAAAAACTAGCGTTGCAACCAGCGCTTGCGTTGTGAGTATACCTATATACAGCGCCAATGACGCGGTGGAAGGAGAAAAGGCGCGTGGGGCCCCGCGCTTGTTACGCTACTACGTGCTCGAGCCTCCTTAAAAAGATGAAGATAAAATAATGAAAAAAAATGATTTCAAAAATTCGCTTCCATGCAACGTTGAACAGAATAGCAGCACTAAATGTAAGAATAATCTGAAATCTCTCTCTTGTCACTGGCATAAACGTTGGCTAAGTCAATTGATATACATGCTCCAAGATGTTCATGATTTGAGGTATAAATATGATAAAAGCGTGGGTTGAAAACTTGATCCACCAACAGTATCTTCCATCATGTAATCCACGCTTTTATCATATTTATACCTAAAATCATCTTGGAGCATGTACACTTGGGAACAGTCTGAACTGTCCACACTGCAGCCAACTTAATGGCCTCTCTCCTATGTTGTTAGCATGGGAGAATGATTTTGAGTTGGCTGCAGTGTGGACAGTTCAGACTGCTCCCAAGTTTCCATCATTTGACTTAGCCAACGTTCATGCCAGTGACAAGAGAGAGATTTCAGATTATCCTTACATTTAGGGCTGCTATTCTGTTCTTTATTGCTGTTAAAAGCGAATTTTCAAAATCATTTTTTTACATCATTTTATTCAGCCATTTATACACGCGCTTTTTCTCTTCCTCGTTCGCGAGCGTGTTCGCGAGGGTATCGCCTTTCTCATGCACTCGTGAGGGCATTCGGACACCAGCATAACCAGCCTCGTGCGAAGGGTCGTAACACTGCCCACTGTAATCATGAGAATCAGGGCTCAAAGATCCATTCTCAGCCATTTCTTTTCGGTTCTCCTGCTCGGCAACTCTTGTGACACGTCTCGCGCTAAGCTGATGTTGAGATTTGCGGCTGCTTCTCCTCAGCCTTCACCGACTAACGGAGTCAATCGACGTTTCGCTGTATTTATTGGATCCGTCAACCCCTGACCAATTTTGATGATATTTGCATTACCGATTAGCTCACTTAGAGTGTCCGTGACTTTTATGAATTGAGCGAACTCTAGTTGACTCACGGGTGCATTACTGTCCTCCTCCTCTCCACGCCTACCCCTCTTGGCCGCTTTCTTCCTAACTACGTCGAACAATAATTCGATTATGCTAGAAGCCTACATTCTACGACCATCAATTTTCACCGTTTCTGTATTATCCCATTCGATCCGATCGGGAGCTGCGCTCTTCCAATGTTGTAACAGCAATTTGGCTCGGTTTTTGTACATTCGCGGTATGTGATTCAAAATCGTCTGTTCATCTAGGGGAGGGGATCCGATATCGTTCGTATCTATAGCCTCATTCATATCACTCGATCTTTCCGCATCCCGATGGATAAGATACCTACGCAAAACTTGCAAATATCACTTGCACTTCTCGTCTGCTGTTCTATACGTCTTTGAATGAAGGATCTCGAACATTCCTGAGTCGAGTCTTGAAAGCGGATCACCCGAAGTTTGCACTGACCCCAAGCTCAACGTCTCACCGCTACCAACTTGGGGAGTCTCAATTGGTTGTGGTCGCTCAGATTGACGATGTTTCTGCTGCTGAATTCGCTCCAACATCATCTCTGGCACAACAACCATCTCACGGATCCTTCCCATATTGATGGAGAATTTTGGTGCCCAGAGCGGATAGAACTGGGGCTAGTAGTACAGGAATAAAAGATCCTCCGCTTTGTAGAATGGTACGCTTTCATGCCAGTCTAGTGAAGACGCGTTCCTGCGAGCGAGTTGACGCAGCACGTTCTTATGTTCGCTCAATCGTTTCTTCTCATTCTCCTCCAGAGAGACTACACCGTGTAACACGTTTAGGGCACACTCGCAGATGCAACGAACGAGGATTCTAACCGCTTCGCGTAACAGTGAGTCGCGTTGACGAGCATCGGCGTGATGCAGTGCGTTAAGAATAGCTACGCGTCTCTTAGTGAAATGTCTGACGGGCAAATTCGCGGTCTCCGAACTCTTCGCGGCCATCCTCCAGGACTGACTGTTCAATCATAGCTCAACTTCGAGTTCTTGTTCTTAGTCAGCGATGATTACTCCTTCCCCTCAGTACGGTTTGATATTCATGTGTTTCAGTACATAAGCGTAGTGTGCTTCATCATCGGGAGAGATATCCGTGCGAAAACGAGATTCATCGAGTGCACTCTGTGGAAGATCGAGGGAAGATAAGAATGTGGTTGCTCCGTTGCATCCGAATAAGCATCTCGTAAAAACCGAGGATCATCAGGGCAAACTTGACGGGCTGAATGGTCAATTTGCGCTCTATCTCGGGGGTTTTTGAGGATTACCAAGTACTTTGTGTTCAAACTTATATCCCTCAGGGCTTTCCCCTGGTGAAATAAATTTTGTGTGATGTAGATCACGTCGATATTTTCATGATGACTACCTTTTGGGAACAAACGAGAATCAGATCGTTTGATGATTCCCGCATGAGATCGTTGAGAATCAACAATCCCTTTCGATCGTTATCGCTTGAATAGTCACTCGATTGTGGCAACCCCTCCTAGAACTCTATCTGGACGCCGGGCAGACCCGGTTTCAAATCGGAGATGTATGTCTATTGCCTCTCGGCATAATACAAGAGGATTCGATCGAAGCGTGTGTCGCAGATTTTGGGTAAGTAAGCGAGAGATTTCCGAACAAATTGTGCCTTACCACGTCCAGTAGGTCCACACGAACAAGAAGTGAAACGATGCTTCCATCGAACATCCATACTGACAACTGATGGTGGGAGTTTACCGACCTCAATTTGTATGGTGTGGAGAAAACCCTTCTCATACCCCTGGCTGTATCAGCTAACACTCGCAATGCGGTGGCGGACAATCAGCTTCAACCCGCGCGCACGCGTGTGGTCATCTGCTCCCTCACGAGGATGAGCTGACTCGCGCGAGCATCAGCAATTTCACATGAGGGTGCGCTCACCCTAGAGGGAAAAAACCGGGTCGATGAGACAGTTCCGACGAAGTCACAGTCGTCTAGTGGATAAGAAACTCACTCGTCGCAATTATCCGTCAAATTCACTTCCATCCCATGTACCGGGCAACGTTTTTGAAGGTGGAACCTTCTTTACCGACGGTGTGGCAGGGGAAAATCCGAGCTGGGTGCGCACATTTTGGAGCGTTACATTCACGCGTAACAAACCCACCAACCCACCAGCCCAGCCCACCCACCCACCCAGCTGCCCATCCATCCATCCGTCCATCCGTCCATCCGTCCATCCATCCATCCGTCCATCCGTCCATCCATCCATCCATCCATCCATCCATCCATCCATCCATCCATCCATCCATCCATCCATCCATCCATCCATCCATCCATCCATCCATCCATCCATCCATCCATCCGTCCGTCCGTCCGTCCATCCCTCCCTCCATCCATCCATCCATCGATCCATCCATCCATCCGTCCGTCCGTCCGTCCGTCCGTCCGTCCGTCCGTCCGTCCATCCCTCCCTCCATCCATCCATCCATCGATCCATCCATCCATCCATCCATCCATCCATCCATCCATCCATCCATCCATCCATCCATCCATCCATCCATCCATCCATCCATCCATCCATCCATCCATCCATCCATCCATCCATCCATCCATCCATCCATCCATCCATCCATCCATCCATCCATCCATCCATCCATCCATCCATCCATCCATCCATCCATCCATCCATCCATCCATCCATCCATCCATCCATCCATCCATCCATCCATCCATCCATCCATCCATCCATCCATCCATCCATCCATCCATCTCTGAAGATTTGTATACTAGTCGACGCAAATGAATATCACAAACCTTATTGGGCTCATTGATCCATATTGATGATATGATACTGATATTGATATGTTTGTTGATCTGCAACTCACATCGGTGGGGCTGAGAATAGTTATCCTGAGCCCAGTGCTGATGATGAATTGTTCGTGCAGGGATATTCATGTCATTAGCACCCGATTCCATAGGAATTTTGTTCAATTATTCCGCAAAATTCATAATGTTCTCATACTTTGAGATTCTGAAGGTGGGAGAAACGATCATCGCCTACATCCTCAGACCGAAGAAAATCCCAGGAGCCTCTATTCACTATCCATGATGACGTCACTATTGACAATATGATTCCAGACTCAGTAGTGACTATGTATCATGATAGTGGAGCTGGGATTGGCCGGGCTCAGATGGGCGGGTCTGGGCTGGATCCATCCATCTCCCCATCCACCCATTCAATCATCCATCCATCCACACGTCCACCCCCTATCCATCTATCCAACCATCCACCCATGCATCCACCCATCCATCCATCCACCCATCCATCCATCCTCCCATCCATCCACCCACCGATCCCAGCCCATTTCAGCCAAACCCATCGCATCCCTTTCCAAGCCAGCTCAGTCCAGTTTAGTTCAGCCCAGCCCATCTCAGGTGAACCTAGCCCATCCTATCCCTGCCCCAGCTCTTCTCATCTCATCCCATCCTATCGTATCCCAGCCCATCTTCTCCCAGCCCAGCACAACCCATCCCATGCCATCCCAGCCCATGCTATCCCACTCAATCACAACCCAACCCAGGTTCATCCTATCCTGGCCCAGCCTATACTACTCCATTTCAGAGCCTCACCCCCGACCCCGGACCAGAGTGGCTCATCCCATCCCTGGACATTGCATGAAGTGATTTTCGATCCCAAAAATTGTCATTCGTAACAAGAAATAGCCATAGGAGAAAGGTCCACGTTGGTTTCACCTTCCTGCGCGCGTGGTTGCCACGCACATTTTTTTCCATACCGTGATACAACGTCGTCAGGGTAGCTGGAAGAACAGGGAGCCAGACCCGTAAGTTAATATGAGAATATATGTTTCATTCTTTCCACCATTATACTCGCATTCATGTCCATGAGATATTGGTTTGTCAATCAAATCATGTCTTGAAGACTACAATATCCAAAAGGGAGAGAGAGTGTGGGGGAAATGTATCGCCTCTTTTGCAGAACTATACTACTAGTTTTGAACTCATCACACGTCACAAGATCATGTAATCGAGTTCTCCTGATTGCTCTGAATTCTAGTCTTCTAGACTCGCTCTCGCGATCACGTTCGTCGTCATCGAATACTTGGTCCACGAGGCGAGTGATACTACTGAAATCGATCTTCAAACTATTCTCAGAATGTAATGAAATTCCTTTGACCTCACAGTTCTCTAATACCTCGCCAGTGCCGGGAACTACAACCTCGTATCCGTAAAATTTCGGGCCACCGGAGACAAAGGACCGTATGAAGACGTTTTTACCATATGTTTCGAGTTCGTCCGTCATATCACAGAGCAAAGTACCGACTCGGGGTTTGTATTCGTGTGAAGCGTTCTTGCGGAAAACGAATATACATATATCCGTACCAAAGTAGAGGACTCTCCGCTCAAGCCTCTCGAGATCGTGGCACAACCTCAATCTCGCCTGAGCTATAGTGTGAGCCGCGACGACAACATTGATATTTGTCGCGGGATTGACGGCATCGTCTTTGAGACGCCAGTTGCAATATAGAGTTTTGTCATTAACAATGAGAATATCGCACACCTCTTTTTCTGGAGCGACTAGCGATTTCAACAAATCCTACCGCGTGTTCATGACCTCTGTTCGTAGCAAGTTATCCCTCTGGCCAAATTTCCCCCAGGAACACTTCAAGGCCGCTTTCGCCACTGAACGGAGACCAGCGTTGAACTCGATCTTCTCTGGGTCTGAGCGGATACTTTCTGCGCGCTCATAATCTTCCATATAACGAGCCTTAGTTTCTTCGTCGACGTACCATGATGTCCACCCGCTAGCTTCTTGCTTAATTTTCAGGACTGGTTGATGTTGTTGAATACAAAACCCCCTCATCCGTGACGGGGTCATAACATATCATTTCATACTGCCATATCATGTGAATATCAACTACACAATACCCAAGTTCAACCGCGTTTCGGAGCTCATCGGCTACCCACGTTCCTTCAAAAATTTGCTCCTCTTCTTCGTTGTGATTACAATCGCCTTGACGCATTTCCTCGCAGCATGACCGACAGAGAGGGAAAAGGAGCCGACCGTACATCTTCACGGGGAGAAGCGGTAAGAGAAGATCGCGAGGTGGCGGAACACGACACTTAACCAAGCCCTCGACACGCTCCAGATCGTTGTGATCGCCACCCGTGAGAGCGTCAGACTCGTTCCCGACGTATATTCGCGGATGACCTATGGGAAATTCACCCGTCTTGCAGATGAAAGGATACAAAGAGCATATGTCGAAGTAATAAATTTCCCCGTCATCATCAACATCGTGATGCGTTACAATATCCTCGGTACGGACACCAAAAATGGGTCTCTGGGGTTTAGTGTGATTTTACTCATCAGAGAATGATTTTTCATGTAGATTCGGATCTCACTGTCGTTCTTCTTAATATCGTCAAATTCACATTCCCACCTCACCCGCACTGTGTGAGCCAAGTCTTTTATTCGTTTGATTTAGGCTTGGGTACTCTAGTATGCCTCATTGAACGATCTGCCGTGAGAGATTTTTTTGGTGCGATTGCCATTACAACACTTGGGGCAACCGTGGTGAAAGCATCCCTGGCACTCAAAGACTGTACCCTTTGGATTGTTAGGATCGTCATTAGGAAGATAAGGATCCACAAGAAAACCCTCGGGTAACCTAAATTCCCTCGCGCGGCCTGCATGGATCATATCTCGATCCAATTCTCGCTCGCAGGTCACCAACCATTCCAGTGACTTCTGTGAGTGTTTGTAACCCCTTCGGTAGCCACCCGCCGCAATTACTTCGATGGTGTCGGACTTCAAATATTTCTTCCGATGAACGTGTGAACAAGCTGACGCGATAATGATAGCTGAAACAAATGGGTCCGTATCGCCAACTTCAAGGGAAATGTTCCGGAACTCAATGCAAGCCTGCCGCAAAATTTCGACATCCATTTCACAGTGTTCCACGATTTCTTTTGCGAAGTCGAAATAGATGAATTCCACGCCAAAGCGACCTACGAAAAGGGGTCATCTCTCAGATTCTTTTTTGACCTCTTTCATTCGATTCTATGGCCCAAAATAGGAACTTCTGACCACCTATGGGGCCCAAAAAAAATGTCTCCTCTCCATTGCACGCACATCCGTCAACAGACCGAAAATTTATCGTATAAAAATCGATGCTCTTTTATTCACAAAAATGGGAATATTTCGAGTTTTTGAATAGCTATCGATTTGCGGGTTGCGGCATCTGAAAGGGCATCAAAAAACATATCGAAAACGTTGTTGGAGATTCTTTTTCTGTGATTTCGAGGCCTCCTGGAGGCAAAAGAGTGTTTTTCACTAAAATGTTGATTTCTCAAGAAGCCATTTTTTTTATTTTTTTAAAATCATATATTTGACGTAAAATTTTGCGTTCTTTTGAAAAAAATGGGTTTCAGAGAAGTTTGGGGCGATCCAAGTGACTCATGAGCCATTTTTTGAAAATTCTATTTTTTCGGTTTCAGAAAAAGGCGATTCTCTGCGCATGCGTACAAACGTAGACTTTCGGCGCCACTTTCAATGGAAAGCTGACAAAATTTCCTATACAATGACTACCCGCAAAGTTGAAATTGATGCACTGAAACGCGATCTGCAAGGATCAATTATGTCGAATCAAAATCACATGAAAATTCAGCGGATTAACGCCTTCGTGGCGCCTGCTGAGATGACACATTCACGAGATCTTCTCGGGACTCAATTTTGAGTACGAAATTGACCTGAAAAAAATTCGGACCACATGGTTTCAACGTAAAATTGTATGAACTTTCAAAATATGCGATGAAAAACCCCGTTTGAGTCGAACCCGAGGTGCTACATTCAATTTTTCGCAATTTTGAATGTGAAATATCGTATTTTCTGGCAAAAAATTGAATGTAGCACCTCTGGTCCGCCTCAAACGGGGTTTTTCATCGCATATTTTGAAAGTTCATACAATTTTACGTTGAAACCATGTGGTCCGATTCTTTTTCAGGTCAATTTCGTACTCAAAATTGAGTCTCCAGAAGATCTCGTGAATGTGTAATCTCAGCAGGCGCCACGAAGGCGTTAATGGGCTGAATTTTCATGTGATTTTGATTCGACATAATTAATCCTTGCAGATCGCGTTTCAGTGCATGAATTTCAACTTTGCGGGTAGTTATTGTATAGGAAATTTTGTCAGCTATCCATTGAAAGTGGCGCCGAAAGTCTACGTTTGCGCGCATGCGCAGAGAATCGCCTTTTTCTGGAACCGAAAAAATCGAATTTTCAAAAAATGGCTCATATGTCACTTGGATCGCCCCAAACTTCTCTGAAACCCTTTTTTTTTCAAAAGAACGCAAAATTTTACGTCAAATATATGATTTTAAAAAAATAAAAAAAATGGCTTTTTGAGAAATCAACATTTTAGTGAAAAACACTCTTTTGCCTCCAGGAGGCCTCGAAATCACAGAAAAGGAATCTCTAACAACGTTTTCGATAGGTTTTTTTGATGCCCTTTCAGATGCCGCAACCCGCAAATCGATAGCTATTCAAAAACTCGAAATATTCCCATTTTTGTGAATAAAAGCGCATCGATTTTTATACGATAAATTTTCGGGCCGTTGACGGATGTGCGTGCGATGGAGACGAGAAATTTTTTCTGGGCCCCATAGGTGGTCAGAAGTTCCTATTTTGGGCCATAGAATCGAATGAAAAAGGTTAAAAAAGAATCTGAGAGATGACCCCTTTTCGTAGGTCGCTTTGGCGTGGAATTCATCAATAATAAGTGTCTCCAACAGACTGATACCACTCAAAGAATTTCTGTCTCTCACTCGGAGACATCGTGTTCGGAGGATAATATTCTGCTTTCGGGAAATTCCCTGTATAGCCCTGGTTTCCGAATGTATTAAATAGATGAGGAGGATTACTCTCCGGCAAAACGAAAGTTTTTGGCAATAAGCTCCACCTCATATGAAAGTAATTCAGACTTTTGATGAATTTCGTATTCCCGACCTCTATTCAATGATATTCTGACCATTAAGAATGACGCTAGGCAGCGGGTACTCTGAATTTGTGGTCAACTCCTTGAGAAAGAATTGCCGGTCGTATCCACCAGCATCGTGAGCGATGCAAATTATCTGCTTAAAGTCTGGTTTTTCGCGAACGCACAACTCAATCAGCTCCTTTATAGGATCTCTTTTCAATTTAAAATGTCTCGGCCCACACGTAGGGCAATCGATATTTAGATCATCACAGTTTATACAATCGGTACACACCTTATGCGCAATACACAGCGTGGGCACGTGTTCTTTGGTTTTTTTTGACCTTCATATTTTTCATCCTGACGCGTCTCGACAGCTTGAAAAATATAACAATACTTCGTCGGTTTGGTGCTGTCTGAATTTTTCAGTGGTTGCATGTAGCATAAATCATTCGGTGAATGCCTTGTGTGGAAGCGATTGCAATAGTGTATACCGCACTCGCGTGCAGGGTCGTAGCAGTTAATAGTCTTCAGACATACCTGACACATTCTCAGTACGTCGCATAATTTTTTGTACTTCTTCTTGTAACTACCGTCCTGCTTATGGTTTTCATAACATTTGCGACCATAGAGTAACCTATGACAATCGTCGCATTTGATCATATCTACATTGTCACTCCCTCATACGGGCGATTATCTTTCTTACATTTATGCTGATTCACCCGGTAATAACGAGAATTGCAATGTTCACAGGAGAGCTTCGCTCGAATAATACCGGTTGAATTAAGAATGGTATCGTAGTAATGATTACGATGGTTATGAAGGAGGTTGATGATACCGGAAGAAGCTTGGCGGAATTCCACGTAATGCGAACCGTCAAGAAACGCAGGCTCGCCACTTCCGAATTGAAAGCGTCGAAAGCTCTGATGACTACCCCTTTCGTAACGTAATATTCTTGGAATAGTTGCAATTGAGAGACTCCGCAGTCACCCGAAGCTACATCTACACCCGTTTCACGACATAAACGCTGAGCTAGCTCTACCTGAAGCGGTCGCCGACCATCCCGAATGTCATTCGGAAATTTTACCGTGTCCGGTGTAACTCTATTTTTTTTGCTACGTGCGCCTCCCCTACAACGAGAGCTCTCGGTAAACAAAGATCATTCTCATCGTTGGAGTTGGATACGCAAGACTTTGCCCTCATGACGTTTATCGTCACAGACTTTTCCTCACCCGCCCCTACAGCCATGTCACCATAAACCACGTTCAACGAAAAGAAATCGTCGAATGCGAGAATTCCGTTACTATGAGCCATCTGATGGATGAGATTCCAAGGATCAACGTACGTGAAATTATCACGGCTACGTGAGGACATGCCTCGGGGTCCACGGGAGAATTGGTTGCTTCGGGTGGAAACGCTTATGAGGTCAAATTCATTCGACATTAAAGAGATCAGATACGCGTGAATGTCTTGAATAGCCGTTTTGAACCAAATAAAAGCATTGATGTTCACTTGCGAACGGTCTCGTACTCGGGATGAGAATTGTCTTCCCTGAATTCGGAATCTAACCACGTACCTAGGAGTTAGATCTCTTACGGTAATATAACTTCGGGAGACTGCATATCAAAATTATCGCCGATTGCGCGATGACCGTTCTCTGCTTCATCTATTTCAGACCCATCACTCTCGTCATCCCCGCTACTGCGAGATTCATTGTCATCGTAATCTGTATAAGGATCCTATTCAACGGGATACTCGCCATCATTGCTATAACGCTCGCCAATTCTATCATCATCATCACCATCATCATCGTCGTCGTCGTCGTCGTCGTCGTCGTCGTTATTGGAAACTATATTTCTATCAACATTATTATCACCGTTCCAGCCAGCATTTTCGTTTTATCGATCAGTCTCATCGGAAGACTCCATATCGATATCTCTGTTGTTCTGTGCGCCACTCCCTCCTCCGAGTTGCACAGGTGGTGCGTACTTAATTATCGATGGACGCTGCTGCTCCTCCTCTCGTCGCTCGCTCATCCTAACAGGTGGCTGGAGTGCTGTAGAAAAAATCGGAGAGAGATATTCTTCCTCTGAGGAATGTTTTTTCTTGATCGATCAAAATATCCGTGACCGGATCATCTATTGTCATCTAGCCATATCCAAGGACATTTTTTCTCTTCTCCGTATCAATAGAGACGGTGTTAAATATATACAACTTATTCAACTGGGATTGCATTCATAAGATTATCATATCTACATTATTCACACGAACTCAAATAGGATAAAGATGGAAGTTATTGTATAGAGACTATAAGAGAGAGTTTGATGTATCTTTTATCAGATTCAGAATCCACATTATGTTAGGCTCTGTATTGAGTTCGGAATCAGGCCGCTCAGCTTGGTCGTGGAACTATCGTATCTCCAGAGCTCTTGCCGACAACATACAGGCAACCCCCATTATTCGCGATTAATGCGCATAAAGAGAATGCCGCGAATACCGAAACCGTGAATACCAGGACCTTGGCTTTATGGGAAAAGGGGGTTACGTATACATATGTGGATCCGTGAGGAAGTAATGAATCCACACATCATCTTCAATAAACGAATTCATGTCAAAAGCCTAGCAAGTTGACTCAATATGTGAGAGATACGAAGTAAGAGTATGATACGATTGAAAAACTACTGGAATTCACTCAAAAATCAGTTGGAAGAATTCATCCGCGAGCTTGCGGATGGAGAGCTCGGTCATTTTTGACTAGCGAGATTGACGAACATACAATCTCTGGTGAGTGGCCATTGGAAGGTCTAAGAAGCAAGTTTGACATTTTCTATTTTTTCAAAAGGCACACAGACGATTATCACGTTCTCTAACTGACGAATATGCGTTCTTTCTACCCACGGTGCCATGAGTAGAATTAAGATAGTACATAGGTACAATAAAAACTGTGTCGTTTAACGAATTAATCAGTCTTGGGAGCAATAACAATAGCAACACCCTCTAAATGTTCAACATTCAATCACAAAATTAGTTTGGAAGAACACACGCGGATGGAACCCATCGAAAAAGGACATTTCATGAGCTGAGTTATCTAGAAAATCTAGATCCAAACCGCGAATAAGCGAGTCAGGGCACCGCGAATACCGGGGAATACCACAAATCAGAAACCGCGGATTACCGATGATTAGCAATCCTCTTTACTGAATATACGGGAGTCTCATAACCAGCATTGATCAGTTCCTCGTCGATTCTGAACATTCCTGTGTAGAAGTCCAGGGGAGCGAGTCAACCGGTCGAATACCCATGCTGACGGTATTCTTGTACAGCCTACGTAGCATGAAAGTACGCTGTAAGATTTGGTTGCCAAGACCCAATCTTAGCTAGCTGCTGGATCGCAGCTTCCCATCCGACAGGTTCCCCCAGAGTTCCGGGAGCGATGTTGTGGATCGCTGTGGCTGGTGGGCACGGGGGTATAACCCAGTTCTCATCTCCAGCATCGCTGCTTTCATCCGAATTGGGGATGACGCTATAAATCTGTGGTCGATCTTCATTCTCGTCGGTGTCACTCACGACGATTGTATCTTCCTGGGATATGATATCTTCCATCCCTGCGAAACATACAGAATATTATGGCCGTGAGAACTTCGCAAACTTTCAAAAAGATAGGTCATCCTAGTGAGAGTTACTCACCATGATCGGTAGCATCATCATCATCACCATTGTTGCAAGGTGGTCTCGGAGCTGACTCTTCTTCTTCTATGAGGAAGAAATAGAAGAGAGGAAGAGTGAGTTAGCGATTGACGACCATATGTTAGGAATCTGCGAGGATATTTAAAAACAATCAAGAAGACCCTTATCCAAAGCGCCATTCATGAATGATATCATGCCAAAATTGACCATTTTTGACCCCTCCGCCCCCACATGTCACACTTTGTCACAAATTTGAAGACCCCTCTGCCATGATGTCACAAATAAGTCAACCCCCCCCTTTTCTGACTATTGGTGGCAAGGGTATCAAGCGTAGTAGAGTACCTCCCCTCAAGCCCCTCCAGTCAAGTGCAGAGAGCGTCGCGGCTCGCGGCGAAGGAGCCCCTTCCCTGCGACGCCGCGGCGCGCTCTACACATGACTGGAGGGGCTTAAGGGGAAGGACTCTACCACGCTTGACACCCCCGATTGGTGGGTAGGAATTTCCACTGTCCGACGGAAAATCACATATTACGACGCTAATTCTTAACTTCATTACTCGATTTCGATATATACATTTGATTACATTTCTTAATTGAACTTTGGGGTATAACTCTTATCTCGAGTAATGTTTGATATCAATCCCTTGAGATGCCCAAGAAATAGAAGGTTCGGAAAATGTTTCCATCGCTGACTGTAATGCTTAGAATCCCTGACGATCCTCAGTCCAAGGGCTTTGGATCCATTCTCCTAAATTGGAAATGATTGGGAGTGGATCTTCTTCATGACAAGTCTCTTTTATAGGTATTACGGATTCATCTAAGTCTTGAACCCTCATCCACTGTAAATCCTCAGAGCCACTTGGTTGATTACGGCAGCTGTGGAAAACAACTCGTCACTAGCTTGCGCTCTCTGGCAGTAAGCTAGAGAGTAAGATCGAGAATAAAATCGCGAGCATGATAAGCTGCCTATATAACATTCACGAAATTTTTGAAAATTCTCGCAAACTGCACTTTATCAAACATGATGTCACGTTTGAGCACACTCCCCCTCTCGTCACACTTTGTCTCGTTTGGCTACCCCCCCCCTCCCCCGAGAGCATCATATCATTTATGGATGGCGCCCAAGCGTACATATAACTCAGCCCACTCCCGCGGACCCTGAGCTTCGTGGGACGATTCTTCGTCCTCTTCTTCTCCTCGAACGGCGCCCGCATTTTGGATGATATCAGCGATCTCTCGATCCACCGCTCCATTGTCGAGACCTTCCAGCGCATTAACAAGCCTACCAGGTGGCGCGTTCCGTACTGCAGCAGGCTCCTCGAGATCGGTGTAAGAGTTTTGGTCGATACCTGAGTCGTCACTGCTAGCAGTATCGACATCGACGTTGACTCCATCATCGTCATCATCATCATCTCCCTGCTCCTCCTTGTCACCCAACCTGTCTTGATGCTGATCCACAACGTTCTGCTCATCATCACCATCAACAGCTTCATACTTGCTATCATTTCTGTGATCCTCATCATCGTCATCATCATCATCGGTATCCCCACCGAGTGATGGGTCGAAAAATCTATCTCGTGCTGAAAAAAGCATAAGAAAATTGAGTGACTCGTATTAAACGAGTGAATGAAGAGAGCCCGGGAACTGTTTTTCAGAACCATATCGGAATTGTGTTGAGCAATTCGAGTCCAAACGTGTGCAGAAAGGATACAAGGAATTTTTAAAATTTGATGACGCTATTCCATACAAGGGAAAGAAGAAAATAGCCGTAGGCAAATCCGGAATCGTTCAAATCCAATCGAGCTCAAACGTGTGCAACTGACTCTAACACGAGATATTTTCTCAAATTACAAAGAGACCAAAATTTTTCCAACTTTGATCTCAATATTTCTCATGGAAGAAAGAGGAATCTCACGTGAGCATGTGGGTGACCACCGCCAGGGGGTAACTCGACTCAACCCTTTCCCGCGAGTGGCGGCACTAGCATGCGTTCCGTATATCAGTGGTTCCGTCGAAAGTGGGATTTTCCGTGTTCCATGTTCCCCCAAGTTTTTAAGGGTCGGGATGTGCACTGTAGAAATTTTCTGGAACGTATTCTATTGGTGCGTACCTATGTTAATAGTTTTAGAGACGATCCTAATGTTCCTGTATTTTGTAGTGCCTGATAAAGGGTCCACTTGGACTTTTGAATTCATCACGACGCATATGCGGAGTCAAAAATCCCTATATGTAGCTATGCACTTCAATTTGTAATACTTCAAATAATATAATCCACTACTTTGCGAATCCAAATTGAGCCCTCAGCTCGAACTCGGCCATCCGACATTTTGAAGACGGGTTTGCACTAAAACTGCTTGCACAGCACTTATAAGGTCAGCAAAGTCCCCGATCGTCTATTGAGCCTTTCTAACCAATGAAGTTGATTTTTAGAAACCCAAATACACCTCACCCGTGTGCAACAGTACCCGAAAACTCGCATCTGTAGCCGGGCACACCACATGAACGTGTTTTCAGAATGGCTAAGCCTCCTTGCACTTGTAGGGAACACTGAGGGGTTTCTACTACTAATAAATGACTCTACACACACTATAAGCAGAAGGCTCGTGCGTTTCGTCCCCCACCTACAACTCGGTTCATCGTAACCGGACTCATCAGCAGGGCTGGAGTTGCAAGTGGTGCCCTGGACGTTTGGCGATGAAGCTTATTTGCGCACTTATATACTAAACTGGAGTCTTTTGCCGTCACTCGCGGGGAAGGAGCTGGAACTGTTGTCCATCTAGTGCGCATGTTGGATATCTAATTACCCCACACTACTCCCCCCGCTTCAGAGCCATAGCGTTCAAGGGGTGATTTGGATCGTTAATTGTCACTTTCCTCTCTTCCATGATCCATTTGGCTCAGATCATACTGTAGAAGCGAGGAAAGGATCCCTGTGTGTACTCGTATTGAGTGTAAACACAGGTTTGAATTTATCTGACTCCATAAAGGTGCGTTCAATCACGTCGGAAGTTACCAATCTAGGGAACACTGAGGGGTTTCCACTACTAATAAATGACTCTACACACACTATGAGCAGAAGGCTCGTGTGTTCCGTCCCCCACCTACAACTCGGTTCATCGTAACCGGACTCATCAGCAGGGCTGGAGTTGCAGGTGGTGCCCTGGACGCTTGGCGATGAAGCTTATTTGCGCACTTATATACTAACTGAGGTCTTTTGCCGTCACTCGCGGGAAAGGAGCTGGAACTGTTGTCCATCTAGTGCGCATGTTGGGTATCTAATTACCCCACACACTCAAGTGTCCAGGGCACCGTCCGCACCTTCAACCATGCTGATGAGTCCTAGTTCTAACTAGGTGCGGGCGGGGGACGAAACGCAGTCAGAGCCTTGTGCTCATGTTGGTATGGTAGATCCCTTGATCTCCGCATTGGTGACCCCGCGAACTTTGAATCGCAATCTTCATATACACCCTGTCAGCTCTTCAACGAGACGACAGAGATTTCTTCGCTATTCTCTATACTTCTTCTGGTGTAACAGATGACGCCGGCTCATATCCATCTTTGAGGTTGGGATGTTGATCGTAGCCCGCTAATCTCATCAGAGAAGGAGATTATGTAAATTTCTTAAGTCCTCTAGCCTGCTTCGAGTCCTTTCAAAAACAAGGTTGGGGGGGGGGGGTATGTGAGTGACCACCGCCAGGCGGCAACTTGACCCAACCCTTTCCCGCGAGTGGCGGCACTAGCATGCGTTCCGTATATAAAGACGGCTGAGCCTCCTCGCACTCAAGTGTTCAGGGCACCGTCCGCACCTACAGCCCTGCTGATGAGTCCTAGTTCTAACTAGGTGCAGACGGGGGACGAAACACAGTCAGAGCCTTCTGCTCATGTTGGTATGGTAGATCACTTGATCTCCGCAAGCAGATTCGGAATCGTTTTAAGCAATTCGAGCACAAGCGTGTGGAGTTGACTTCAACACGAGAAATTTTCTCAAATTTGATCTCAATTCCTTCCACTGTTCGAGTCAAAATTTCACGTGAGCAAATTCAGATATAAGTCAAACAATCCAAGATTGAATGGGTAAGATGAAACGGGTGCAATTGATTGAGACAATAAAATTTTTCCAAATTTGATCTCGAGATTTTCCATGACGAAAGTAAAATTCCTCGTGAGCGAATTCGGAAACCAGTTGAGCAATTCAAGATCAATCACCTGCATCTATTCACGTCAAAATCAAAATGGCACTCAGATTGACGAAGAAACAAGAAGATCGAGCAAATTGAAACAATAACATTGGAAGAAGTTTCGATCGTGAGCGAATCAAATTCTTCGAAGTACAAACGAAATTCTAATTGGACACTGAAATTCAATTTCGCAAATAGTTTCCACCACTAGCGAATAGATATGTCAGTCGGGTGTGCGGGTCCCCATTTCCCTCTACGTGCTAGCCAGATATCGTTACTATCAGATTTGCCTGGAGAGTCACATACCACATAACTAAACGGGAGGTTCCACTAGTCCCAGAATCCATTTTCCAGATGATTTTGTTCCATCTAAATTATGAAACTAACCATTTAACTCTCCCTGGACGGGATGAACATTATGTACGTCACAATAGAGTATCTCGTGATGATGGAATATATATGAGTCATTCTGGAGCAAGCTGGACTAAACCGTCATCAGGGGGATCTGGGAAAAATCCGAGAAAATTTTTCTCTGTTAGTACTAAGCTTGGATAGTACGAAAAAATTTTTCCAGATTTTTCGGCCCTGCTGTAGGCCCTTGGGCCCATGAGAAGGCCATTTTAGGCCCTTCTTTAGTCTATTTCAGGAAAATCAGAGTTCTAACAGGATCCAACATTCGTTGATGTACTTGGGCGCATTTTCCTCATAAAAACTGATAATCTCCAAGAAAAATTGTCCCAGACAAATGAATCAGCCTGACGACTTCTGCGAGCTATTTATTGAGAGCAAATTTTAGCAATTTCTGCGTCATCTTGTGGGCGACCTAGATCCAACTAGAGAGGAGATAATTGACTTTTACCAATGGTCGTTCTAAAGGTCTTGGAAAGACCTTCAATTTGCTTACTTGTCGAAGTCAATTATCACACTTTATGTTGGAGCTCCAGTCGGTACAAGTTGAGCTATTATCGAAAAAGTCGGAAATTCAGGACTTAATTCCAAGAATATATCTCAATTTTTTCCCACCAAACTTATGCGAAAATGTTCTTCGAGACATCCGCTGACGAGCACCAGCCTTGCGTGTCCTGGATCTTGATGAAACTCTGGGAGTCTTCTTGTTTTGCCGTCAGAAGAAGATGAGTGAAATGTGCTTTCGAGTGATTCAAAAGTGAAGTGCACGAAGTCAACGATGAATTGAATATTGACTATCAAGATCAATTTTTGATTTTTTATTTTTGAAATCAGTGAACAATCTTGATTATTTTCTCCAGGTGAAATTGAATAATGACTATATATCTTTCACTACAAGTGAACCCTTATTTTTTCCACACTTTTATGATATCATTAGTTTATTTCAATGAAATATATTTTTCTCTCGAGGTGGTAGGATGTTTATGTCGCGATCAAGAATGTCCGCGACAGCACACATACATTCACACCTACATTAGCTCAGCCGTCAAGTGGCATTAGACGCTCAACCGGCAGTAGACGCTCAACCGACAGTAGATATGCTGAACCGGCAGTAGAACCGACTGCAGTATATATATACATATATATAGACATTCAGCCGCTCGGCTATAGGCTTCCCGCTCTGCTCCGGTTCAGTCAGTCTTCTCGTGGATCGCGCACAGTACGCACACTCTCCACCACCTCGAGCATGTATCATGTTATTGCTCAATATACTAGTGTTCGTTAAAATCACCAATTCGCATTCCTCTCGTCACAATGCATCTTGAATCCAAAACCCAACACCGGCGACGGTAGAAGAAATTGGCAGGGGTTATTTTTTGAAATTTTTTTTGACAAGCCTTATAAAATGCCGCATTTCGTCGTTTTAGCAAAAACGGCATCTTTGACCACGGTCACATATGCTCTCATCAGGACTGATGTGCACCAATCTGTGTGGAAGTAATCCCCAGAGTACCCCCGAATACGTGTAAGAAGTTGCGGGGACGAGCCTTGAGCCAGGAGCGAGCTGTAGGTTCTATTTACCGTGTCAAAAATAGGCATCATTTTGGCTATTTGGCCGTACGCGACCGAGAGCATGACCCTACTTGTTCTGGCTCACAAATCAGATAATGGGTTGAAATGAGGATCCAAACATAGTTTTCCAACTCCAAATGACCATCTCAACTCTATTCCGCAGTCAGTTTTGCCCTATAGAATCAGGTCTCTGTCCCAAAACAATTTAGACTCTGTTGACAGGCTTGGACTCCGTTAAGGCATAGGAAGACGTTCTAGAGCTGGACCGACCTCAGATTCGTGCTCAGATGGCCATCTTGAGTCGGAAAAGTATGTTCGAATCCTCATTTTAGCCTATTATCTCATTTGTAAGACAGAAAGAGTGAAATCATGCTCTCGGTCACGTACGCCCAAATAGCCAGAATAATGCCGATTTTTGACACGGTAAATAGAACCTACAGCTCACTCCTGGCTCGAGGCTCGTCCTCGCAACTCCTTACACGTAATTGGGGGTACTCTGGAAAGTACTCTCACAAAGATTGGTGCACATCAGTCCAGATGGGAGCATATGTGACCGCGGTCAAGGATGCCGTTTTTGCTAAAACGACAAAATGCGGCATTTTGTAAGGCTTGGAAAAAAAATTTTCAAAAAAAAACCTCCATCAAATTCTTTCTACTGGAAACAGATGTCTCGGAGAACATTTCCGCACGAGTTTGGTGGAAAAAAATTGAGATATGTTTTTGGAATTGAGTCCTAAATTTTCGACTCTTTTGATAATAGCTCAACTTGTACCGACTGTAGCTCCAACACAAAGTGTGATGCTTGACTCTGACAAGTAAGCAAATTGTGGGTCTTCCCAAGATCTTTAGGATGACCACTGGTGAGAGTCAATTATCTCCTCTCTAGTTGGATATAGGTTGCTCACAAGATGACGCAGAAATTGTTAAAATTTGCTCTCGATAAATAGCTCGCAGAAGTCGTCAGGCTGACTTATTCGTCTGAGAAAATTTTTCCTGGAGATTATCAGTTTTTATGAGGAAAATGCGCCCAAGTACATCAACGAATGTTGGATCCTGTTAAAACTCTGATTTCTCTAACATAGACTAAAATAGAGCCTAAAATGGCCCTTTCATGGGCCCAAGGTCTACCAGAGAGGGCCAAAAAAATCTGGAAAAATTTTTTTCGTACTATTTAAACATAGTACTAACAGAAAAAAAATTTCTGCGGATTTTCCCCAGACCCCCTGACGACGGTTTTGTCCAACTTGCTCCAGAATGACTCATATGAATGAAAAAGCGATGATTTGATCTTCTGATCACTTGGGATCATTTAGTTTGAATTTAATGACTTTTTTGCAGGTACCAAAAAGATCCACTCGTCTGTACCGATTTGATTTCATCAATGAAGATTTACTGCATGGATTGTTTCATGGGTTGATAAATGTAATTCCTCATCGGTGTTGAATCATTCGATTCTCCGAATACCTTGGGATCAAGCAGCTCGAGCTCAATTATTCCTCGGTGACCAAACAGATAGCCGTCATCAAATTTGTAAGAGTAAGCGTCTTGATGATCTCATCGCTCAATATTCGACTAGCGATACTGCCTTGCTCGCTAACGCTCGTTCGGCTTCACTTTATTTGGTAAAATCGAAAGTTTTGCGATTTTTGAAAGTATTTTGAAATATTTAAAAAGTCGATAAGGTCGGTTTCTAATATGCTTCTTCACTACTGAGCCTATCCAATAATAGAAAAATTCTGACGCTAATAATGATTAAGGTCACGAGTTTTCTATAAGAATCATTTTATGCTAAGAAGACACCCATCTTTGCGGCCCTTTGACTGGAATTTCTAGTCGTCCCTCAACTAAACCCCTGAATGTGCCTCTACTCTGATACCTTCTTTCTGGGTTCAAAATTTTCCATGTGGTGACGCATTTCTACATATTTGCATTTTCGGTGAAGGGAATCATTCAGCTGCAGCTCGTTGATGAGGCCATATCTGGCCACATCCGGCCACATCCGGCCACATCTGGCCACATCTGGCAAGAGATTTGTAAGGAAGTTTGGAAGTACTTTTAGAAGACTTCCTTAAGGTTAATTACAAATCTTTCGGAAGAGGATAACGATTGTTGTCAAGTTCTACTAATGGGTTTAGTGGAAGTAACTGAATGCATATACTTGTGCTCCACCCCTCTAGTGAAAGATCTCACCAGAATAACATGGAAAATTAACCTTGAAATGGTAGTAAGTTCACCGCAGAATTTTGTTGACATTGTAATATACTTGTGAGTTATGTTTTCAAGAAAAATTTCGAAATATTTTCAAATATCCTCTAGAAGGTTTCAAAAAAGGAATTGAGATTCTTTTTGAATGGATATTCATCTTTTATTCGAGAATTGACAAATTTTTAGAACTTCTCTCATGGTCCTTCTTATTATCTATGATTTATTCATTCCGAACATCCTAAAGAAAAAAACTTAGAATATCTCAAATGTTCTTCAAAATCTAATGAGGTCTTACTCACAAAGTAGGAGCATCCGCAAAGGAATTGTGAATGATTTCTAAATTTTGTTGGAAACGAAAACTTTACAATGTTTGATGAGACTGCTGTTTTTACATCCTTCAAGGAACCATTCGCTCACTTCTGAGTTCATCAATGAAGTTTCCAATCAATGTCAATTCAATCAATTCAATTCAATCAATCATCGCAGGAAAAAACCATCAAATGAAATTCTAGTGGAAAGAAAATAAAGAAAATGATGAGCCAAGTCAAAGATAACGGAGAGATAACTGGAAGTTGGAAAGATAACCCAACGTTTAGATAAATAGATAATCAAAAGATACCTCCGAGATGATCTTAAATGATAAGATAGTCGGAGATACAATGAGTATGCAGATACAAGCGACATCGATTATCATGAAAGTCTTTAGAGGTAGCTAAAGGAAATATATATAAATCTAAAGCGTCGAGTAGAGCCAATCTGTCTCAACCCATCGTAGGGTGAAGTCGATGCCGCTCCTGATGATTGAGGAGTCACTTTGAGAGCCAACCCCGAGGAGATATGTGTTCAATCGAAATCTATCACAGAAAGGTTTATAGGTAAGTAATTACATGTAAAACATTCAATACTTATAACTTTGATGATTATATATCGTTTTATTCAAGTTGTAGCATCGATCAGTCTTAAGAAACTTCGCAAGAGAAACATCAAAAGACCGCACAGGAGACTAACTCATCACCACCAGGATATTCAAGGATCATCAGAGGAGGCTGCATTGGTAAGTAACCATATTAACCATTTTAAAAAAGTCAATTCTTCATTGATCACTCAAACGATAATTAATTGATTAATCATCAAAAATCGATGAGTATGGAAAGTTTAATCTAACACACTCACTTATACTCACTCACATGAACGCACACAGTTACAGACACATACACATACTCACAATCATTTACGCTCATTCATTCAGCTACAAATATATTTTGAGCTAATTGATCGCTCGCGGGAAATTTGATTTTAAACTCCAAACTCTACAACTCGGCCTTTTCGAGCCACTTTTTTGGAACCAGTACACAAATGTATACTGATAATCCAGCGTATATGCTGAAGTATTGGATTATCAGTATACATTTGTGTACTGGTTCCAAAAAGGTGGCTCGGAAAGGCCGAGTAGTAGAGTTTGGAGTTTGAAATCAAATTTCCCGCGAGCGATCAATTAGTTCAAAATATATTTGTAGGTGATTGAATGAGCGTAAATAATTGTGAATATGTGTATGTGTCTGTAACTGTGTGTGTTCATGTGAGTGAGTATAAGTGAGTGTGTTAGATTAAACTTTCCATACTCATCGATTTTCGATGATTAATCAATTAATTATCGTTTGAGTGATCAATGAAGAATTGACTTTTTTAAAATGGTTAATATGATTACTTACCAATGCAGCCTCCTCTGATGATCCGATGTTCGAGACTTTGAGGTAGATCATTAATCATCAGAACTACAGGGCTTAGGACACTGCCTCAAAGAACACCTGATAAGGTTGGTACGGGCTTTGATAGTTCTCTATTATCATCTCGAACCGAATGTATTCTCCCAAGTGAGTAGCTTACAAACCACTTGATAACATTATCAGAGTAGTCAATACCTCGAAGTGACTCGAGAACAAGCTCATGAGAGACCTATCGAATGCTTTGGAGAAATCAATCAGAATGAGGAATGCTGCCATGTATCTATCTACTGCAGGTCGAACGTCCTCAGTGGAGCCAAGCAGACCAGTTTAAATTGGATGGCGCGGTCTGAAACCGAACCAACGTTCATCAAGGTGCTCCTGAGCTGTGAGGAACGATAGTTATTGCCTATTCAGAATAAATTCGGAGAATTCAAAAATTCGAGAGAATAACGCAACAGGAAGAGTGTCTGATGGGGGTAATGACGGAGGATTGATTTCAGCTAGCGATAAAATAGTTGCTATCTCCCAGAACTCGGAGAAAGTTTCCGCTTGCACCGAGGAGTTAAGAATCCTCATGAGGTACGGCCAGGAGACAGAGTGAGATGGTATATGGGTATAATCGCGATAACTTACCCATTTTGTGTCCAAAAATTCAGAAATTGAATATTGAGTCTACGACTCTTTCCATTTCTTTTTGCATATTGAGCAATAATATATGATAAAACGTGTATATAACGTTTTTTTGGAACGTTTTAGGACGGTATATGTGATCTTCACATGTATAAGGCATAGGAAAAGAAGTGCACAGAACTGGCATTTGCGGTTTTTGACGTTTTTTCGTCTAGCGAGGAATCCTGATGCGATGGAATTATATGACCTTGAGATTCGGGTTGAGATGGTTGATTTAGGTCGGAAATACATGCTCCAGAAAACAGAATTCTATTCCTCCGTCTTTTTCGTGCTATTGAGTATTCCAGGGAACAGTTTCTGGATGCACGGAACTGACATGCATGAAACTGACATTTCGCCTTAAAATCGCTCGCAAAAATAAGAGAGTCGTCATAGAAACTTCTCCTTGTATATTCCGCCTATTCCTATCATATTTGAGTGGAAAGAATTTTTCCCGCCCAGATAAATTGGCTTCTAGTGGGGTAACATGGTATGCACGGAACTGACAAAGTTAATCACGTGGCCAATTTCCGGCTACGAATGAACATGCAGCACTCGAAACTTTGGGAGTGGATTTTCTCCCGCACTGGGATTCAATAATTTGAACCATTTCCTCGAAATTTCGTCCACTACAAAGTGATATATACTTAATTTAGCATACGCTGTGAGCATTTGAAAAAACTCCTCATTTTTAGTGAGAATCCCATAACAAGATTGGGGTACACGGATGGGGACTGAACTATGAGTTCTGGACATAATACCTGTGGAGAATGGTTGGTTCAAAATTTTACTTCGGGGAAAGGATTTGAACATACCCTTAGCGACTCTTACTCTGACGCTAGTGCTGGAGGTATACGTCGATCTCCAAATGTAACAATGCACGGAACTGACATTTCGACCCTTAATCTTTACAAATGAAGGAGAGGAGTGAACGGATCAATCTGGAAATCCATTTCCGAATGTATTTCAATACAGTACATGTAGGAAAATTCGAACGGAGTGATTCGAAGCTTGCTCGTCGAAATGAAAGGTCATTACCTGTTCCGAGTAAGTTATCGCGATAATACTCATATGCGATGGCATACGCGATGGCATACGCGATTGTATACGCTATTGCATACGCGATCGCATATGATTTCGTATGCGCCATAGCATGCAGAGGAAAGAATTATGAAATTCGCCGTGAGAGAAGTAGAAGTAGTTTCCGGTGAATTTGGAACTTCAAAAAGGCTTTCCTGCAAGAACTGGAGGCAAAAACTGACGAATTCTACGTACGGAATCGTTCATGAGTATAGTTATCAAGGAATAGGGTATCACACTCACAGTCGCGTATACGATCGCATACAATATTGCAGACGAGATCGCTTATGGAGAGGAAGATGATGAAATTCAGCGTAGGAGATCTAGAAATAGTTCCCGTTAAGATTGAAACACGGGAAAGGCTTCTTGGCAATAACTGAAGGTGGAGTCTGATAATATTACGTACGTGATTGTTTGTGAATATGGTGATTGGAAGATACTGTAAGAATTCCCAAGAATCACGGGGATGATCGTGATTAGGCTAGAAAACCTGCCACCGTATTCACATAGAGATTACAAGGGGTATAAATATTGCACGAGAATACCGAGGATAGCAGTATATAATCCTCCCAGAAAATTATGGGGAAAACTGTAGCTCGCGTGACTGCCAGGAAGATCTCTTTCGGCATTCGGTGGTTCTCTTGGTATTCTCATGAAGAATCATCTGGAGTGTCACTCAAACTCGTAAACTTCACTCGTAAGCTACGGGCCGATAGACTGTGCGTGAAACGCATTTCCGTTGCTTTAACGTGATGGTAAGATGGGAATAAATTTTGCCGTCCCTGTTGATTCCATCGGATTCCAAGGGATGAGCGGAAAATTGTGAATCGATTAAGCCTCGAGCAAAATCCTGCTCGTCCGGATCCCCTGAGCAGGGCTGCCAATGTAAAATCGTAAGCAGGGCTGCCAACTTGACGGAGAAAATATGAGTTGGGATTACGAGAGCGACAATACAGCTCATGTGTCGCGAGTATCTAAGTACTGTACATCTAAGTTCATCTTATCATCTGAGAATTTGGAATCTTTGAATTAGTTCGTCGTTTTTTCATGATTTTCCTTCTATTAATCATTATTCATTTGATTCTCTATCATATTTTCCAATTTCCAGCTGATATTTCAATCAAATCTTTTTCTTCATTCATCATGTAATTTTTCAGACCTGTTATTGTTCGACGATGATTCCTGATTGGAAATAGTTGTGATTTTACTATTGAAGTAGTTGATTGTTGGATATGATTCCAACTATTTTTCGAAAACTCGTTGAAAAATTCATTAATTATCTGGAATGATGCTATTAATGAATATGGATAAGACTTCCATTGTTGCAATATGGAAATTACTAGTTTTCCTGTTATACTGGATTGGCTGTGTATTGATATTGTGTGTGAATTGAAGTGTTGATGAATTCGTTTCGGATTTTTGGCTTCGGTCGCTCTCAGCGGAGTTCATCACTCTTGAGCCATGGTCTAGGCGAGTCACCGCCACGTTCTCATCAGTGTAAAATCGAAGTGTGGCAGTTGTAGTTGATGTGATTCATCGTTCGTTCTATGTTATCCATGTTGTTGTATGAGGGTCTCTCATTGTTGTTTAGCGTAAGTCCATTAAGCAACAATAGTTGTTAAAAAGTTTAATAATATTCCTTATTCTATCATGGTTTCAGTATAATAAGAACAAGGAAAAATTTTATCTTCAACGACGACCTTGATTGATTGCAAAATCATCTTAAGGTTATGACTGGGGAAATTCCTCTTCTATTCTGTTTATTCATTGATTATTGAATGATGCAGTCAGAGTATGTTTGTTCGTAGCCCAGAATCTCACGATTTCAAAAGAATATACAAATCTATGGATGAGTCATTTACTAACAGGGGACCTTTCAGGGTTTTCCGCAGAATGACTCAGGAATGTAGGGATTCAGTTTGGCGGAAATTCTTTGATGGGATCCGTCAGTCAGCTAATAAGAACACTGAATCCTCGACATTACCTCAGCACTCTTGTGAGGCACCTTACCGCAGGCGGTAGCCAAGTATTGGATTCTTCGTATGTGGGAGTCACGTTGATTCATTATTAGGAAAAATTCTATTTTGATGTTAATGTTCAGAATTCGATGTATGTAATATTGAATATTTATCCAAATATTGAGATGTGTATGGAATTCTTTCCATTTCGAACGATACTGATTATTGTACGCGTTCTAACTTTGATTTTCAGTTACCCCTCAAGAAAATCACTAACTACGGCCCTGCGCGGCGTAGTATACGTGATGGGCTTTCTCTCTGCCTAACTCTCTTCCTTCGATGCCGCCGAGCCGTGCACATCTTCTCGCGATGTAGCACTCGCGCTGAGTGCATTCAAGAATTTTTCAAGTCTCATTGAATCAGTGAAATTGAGACCTCTGATTTTTTTATTCCACTCCCCGCTATCCGAACTCTAAACAGTTAGTTCTACCAATTCTTGAAAACTCTGTCCTATCGTCATGGTCTTGATTCTCAATCAATTATAATCCTGCAATCAATCAAAATTGCCGTGATTGAAAAGTGAGTGAATCGAATTTTGTTGAACCTTAGTGAAAATCGTTATATCGTCGCCCCCGACAAAGAAAAACACCTCCCATTGTGGGCCAATGTAAAGTTATATTGGCCCACAATGGGAGGTGTTTTTCTTTGTCGGGGGTGACGATATCATCTCTTTGAAGTCATTTTGGAATTATTTGGAAGTTTTCCCTAACTAAACCTATGAAATGAAGGAGACGAGAGGGGAGAGAGGGGCAAATGTTCCGTCTTTGTTGAATTTTATCAGATTTTCGAAAAATTTCATAATTTTTCAGAAAAAGTAGAGAGATAGATCTGATAACACCTAGATTAAATGTTTTTCAATTATTTGAAATCATCTGGAGTACGTCTTCTATTTGACAACGGTGGCCTCGCAGTTGTTTCTTGATTCCCTGTTGAGTTGAATTATCCAATGGGTTGGCGGAATACAGTACTTCTCGTCCTTGATGGTGCTGTAGAATGAAGAAATCATTAAAGCGGATTATTTTTCTACTATAATATGATTGAATTAGTAGTTCCTTGTGAAACAGACCTACGAAAGAGGGTTATGTCTTCAACTTTTTTCTTGACTTTTTTAATTCGATTCTATGGTACAAAATATGAACTTTTCACTACCTATGGGACCCCAAAAAAATTTTCCATGTAGCTTCAACGTACATTACTCTGTTCTTCTGACTCATTCTCAATAGAAAAGTTAGGGTATCTTTCCAATGGAATACATTTTCCTGGAATTCATTCAGGGATACAGGAATGCGGTTTGCGGCACTCGAAGGGTCTTCAGAGAACCTATCGAAACCGATCTGCGAAGTTGATTTTGATGTCTTGGGTAGTTTCATCCGGGGAAAGAGTGAAAAACATGAAAGATTGAATTTCTCGAAAACCCAATTTTCTGAAACCTTGAAAATTTGATATTTCATGTAGAATGTTGTGTTCTCAGAAAAAAATAGTTTCGAATCCCTTTTTCGCGTTTTGATGCCTATTTTTGCCAATTACCTTACAACCGTTTCCCAAGCTTCTGAAAATCTTCTGTTCCCTGCGCATGCGCAGAAAATTGGATCCTTGAAATCAATTTCATTGGAAAGCCAAAAAAATTTTCTTGAGAATGACTACCTGCCGAAGTCGATTCCATGCATTTGAGTCAGGGTTGCAACGTTCGAAAGGCCACTGAATCTATAGTTCCTCAGAGGTGGGTCGGAGGTACTGGAGACAGCAGTAAGGGAAATCCGCACCGGCCCCCTTTCGATGGCGTCCATCGACGTGTCGCACTCGAGCTGGGGGTTCATCTTTCATACGTTGTAGATATGGTTCGAATGCATCAAATTGACTTCGCCAAGTGGTCTTTTCAAGGGGAATCCTTTTGGCTTTCGCATGGAATTGGTTTCAAAGATTCAAATCCCCGCGCATGCGAAGAGAACAAACGATTTCCAGAGGCTTGGAGAGTGAATTTGTGATAATTGGCAAAAATAGGCGTGAGAACGCAAAAAAGGAATTCGGGACTTTTTTTCCAGAAACTACTTCCGCGGAACTACTCATATACACTTATACACACAACCAAATTCAATCATATTATAGTAGAAAAATAATCCGCTTTAATGAGTTTTTCATTCTACAGCACCATCAAGGACGAGAAGGACTGTATTCCGCTAACCCATTGGATAATTCAACTCAACAGGGAATCAAAAAACAATTGCGAGGCCATCGTTGTCAAATAGAAGACGTACTCCAGATGATTTCAAATAATTTAAAAACATTTAATCTAGGTGTTGTCAGATCTATCTCTCTACTCTTTCTGAAAAATTATAAAATCTTTCGAAAAATCGTAAGAAACAGTATGTATATAGGATAATCTGATAAAATTCAACAAAGACGGAACATTTGCCCCTCTCTCCCCTCTTGTCTCCTTCATTTCATAGGTTTAGTTAGGGAAAACTTCCAAATAATTCCAAAATGACTTCAAAGAGATGATATAACGATTTTCACTAAGGTTCAACAAAATTCGATTCACTCACTTTTCAATCACGACGATTTCAATTGACTGCAGAATTATAATTGATTGAGAATCAAGACCATGACGATAGGACAGAGTTTTCAAGAATTAGTAAAACTAACTGTTTAGAGTTCGGATAGCGGGGAGTGGAATAAAAAAATCAGAGGTCTCAATTCTACTGATTGAATGAGACTCGGAAAATTCTTGGATGAACTCAGCGCGAGTGCTACATCGCGAGGATATGTGCACGGCTCGGGAACGTAGATCGATTATCCCAATGGAAAATCTCCCAAAATGCAATTTCCCAAAAATTATTTTTCCCAAGAATTTATCCCGAAAAAAATTTTCCCAAAGTAAATTTTTCCCAAAAATTTCTCCCAAAATTTTTTTCCCTGAGCGAGAATTGCCAAAATATTTTCCCCAAGAAAGATTTTCCTGGACATTTTTTCCCAAAAATACTTCTGGAGAGGCGGAAAAAAATCATCGATAACATCGATGGGAATTTTTGAGTGAATTAAGCGATGCGACGACCTCTCCGGGTAGTTGGTTAGTATCGAGTGCATTCTGATCAATGATTTTGTTCAATTGGAACAGACAAGGCACTTGAACTCATCTTATGGATATACGTATGTAAGAAGAAGAGAGATCTGGCCACTCTCAGCACCCTGACCGTGGAGATCGAATGAAACCAGCACATTCTCATGAAATCGAAATTTTGGCTCTCCGCGAATCTATCGAAGTCAAAATGTCACAACCTCAGGAGTTATCCGAGGTATGCTCCTTCTTGCCTCCCTGCATCGCTTCGTAGGGATTATCCACTGTTCCGAAGGTTGAGAACCTCGAGAATTTTGATTTGTAAACGAATGCGATGGAATCTGGATAGTGAACAGTAAAACGGTGAACGTTGTCAACAGCCAAAAGTCTGGGGTGTCCGTTAGTGTTTTACCGATATCATTAAATTCTTTGCCCGTCAACGATCCTCGCCATATCGGACAATCTTTGGCTCGATTGAATGATGTCTGGCTATGTGAAATATATATCCAATCAAAGTCAGAGGAAACAAGAACGCTGGCATCAAGGAACTGATCGGGAATAATCTTGAATGTTAATCTAGTGACGCAGTTTTTGGAACAGGATGACCAATTAGGAACATCGTAATATCGATCAATCGTGAGGCAGGAGAGGAATGACATCGTGAGTTTTTCAATCGTCAGGAATAGAAGTTTTTATAAGAACCAAAGTTCTCAAATTCTGAGCTTGACTTAGAAGTGTCTATGACACAGTAGTTGCTGTGATTTACTCTCATCACTGGGGATGCATGGAGTTTATTCAGTCATCGCAATCATAGTTCGTCTTCCTGGATGGAAAAGACAGGAGGGAATGGGGTGGATTGAATACAACTCATTTTATAATTATTAGTACTTTTTTCCAACTTGGCTATGAAACATAACGTCAATTGTAACATAAATCGTGTACAGCAGAGTCACCGTTTGTCATCGTTATTGTTGATGTCATGGATAACATGGATCCATACTCAGTTTGATATTCATACGGAGTTTTTAAATACAAATGCAGAGACAGGCGCTTAGAGTAAATAATAGAAAATCAGTTGATGATGCTGGAATTTACAGATTCACCATTAATTCACAGTACATTCCCACATATCCAACATAGCGCATTGATATTTTCCAACATCGTGTACTTCATATATCTCAGAGGAACTTGATTCAGGGTTGATTTTGTCCCTGATAACAAAATCACTTAGACAACAATTTGACGGTTTAACTCGTCACCATTGGAATATCGGGCTTCGAGGATATATTCATTAGGGTGACACTTATTTCCCAAGTTTGGATTTTTCCATCGGCTCACGCTTGGAGCGTTCTTATTTGGTGAATATATAATGGAAAAACTTTCGCACAACGGTTCGGAGACGTCCTAATAGCACCAAACGAACTCGATCATCAACATTAGAAAGCCTATCCCGGAAAATTCACCCACCCGACCCACTATGTCTCTGCGATTGCGTTGATTTCTCTCGCTGCTCTTAGTCGCTTTTTAGATATTTCAATCCTCGATTTTGCGAGAAATACGATGAACATATCAGATTTGAGCTTCAAAGTGTCTCTCGCGTAAGAATGACGTGTTGTACTAGTGCGACGCAAGACAAATATCATAGCTCAAATCTGATATTCCAATCGTATTTTTCGTGAAATTTTCGGTCGGAATGAGATATTTGGGAATTTCAAATGCAACTAAGGACGCCAAGATAAACAAACGCGGTGTAGAGACATAGAGGGTCGAGCAGGTGACATTTTTAGTATAGGCTTTCCATCATTGAAATCAAGTGAAATCAAGTTCGCTTGGCGCTATCACGGCGTCCTCAAACCTAACCGGGGAAGTTTTTTAGTTACATATTCACCAAATCAAAACGATTCAAACGAGAGGCCATACGAACATCTGAACTCGGGAAATAAGAGTCAACCTGATGATTGTATACATGAGTAATTCTGTAGGAATCTAGACAGAAGCATGACCAGAGTGATCAGGGAAAAATCCAGAAGAAATTTATCCTGTTTCCACTTTATTGAAATAGTGCAGAAATCTTATTTTGCATTTTTTTGAAAACCCCTATGATGCCTAGGGCCTACAGGAAGCCCAATTTTGGCATATTTCTAGCCTTTTTTTGAAAGATCATAACTTAATTCCGACGTACTTCAGCGCATTCTTCTTTCTGAGATTGGGACTTTCAAGGAGGAGATAATTCAGGATCGAGATTTAAGTCAAGCAAGTTCCACAAGCTATCTATCAAAACCCGATTTCAGCGGTTCTCGGGTTTTATTCGCAATCTACCTCCTACTATGAAACCGAAAATCAACTTCTACCGATGATCGAATTGTAGCTCGTTGAAAGACCTCCGAAATGACCGCTAATGAATGTCGATTATCGATTCTCTAGTAGGAACTAGATCATGAATGGAACCCAAGAATCGCTAAAATCTGCTTCCAGCAGGTAGACGGTGGAACTTGCTTGATTTAGTCATCGATCCTGAAATAATTTTCCTGGAAGTCCCATCTCAACAAGAAGAATGCGCTGATGTACGTCGAAAGAGGTTGAGTCTAGTCGGGATCATGATTTTTCGAAAAGAGGCTAGAGAAAACTCATATCTGGGCTTTCTTTGGGCCCTGAGCCTCATAGAAGGTTTTGATAAACCTAAAAAATAGTTCTGTTGACTATTTCAATATGGTACAAACAGGAAAAACTCGGATTTTCCCCCGATGCCCCCAAAGACGCTTATATCTAGCTTGCTCTGGAATTACTCATATGGAATACAACAGCCGTTAATTTTTTCCAACTATGTACTGGGTTGGTCAATTGAATGTTAATTAATCTACGGAACATTCGGAATCAACAAGAGATCATAACAACCTAATCATTTTGGAAAGAATGCAAAATCACACTTCGATTCTCACCAATCATCTAATCTCAATCAGTCCTCTCAACGTCTGTTACTCTTGCTCATGAGGAAAGTACATAGTTCAAATTATCCCTCGCACGGAACTCCTTCCGCTCAAAGAAGTATGGATATCGGTTGTGAATCACATATTGACGAAACAAGACTATAGGGATGAACGATGTCGATCACTCATTTCTAAATCGAAATAATAACGTGGAAACATTGCATCATGTTTAATACATCAGTAGCTGGGTTTAGACAAGCTTAGTTGGCTGATATCTTTGGTCAGTCTATATCAACGCTTCTTATGAGAAGTAACAAACACGTCATCGCTTATGGTCAACGGAGGGTAGTTGATCATTCTCAGCGAATCTAAAAGAATTGTGTTGGTATCAGCGGTGCAAAAAGTAATGCCTCCTACGTTCACATATATTATGTAGGGCAGTGCTATTTCTTTCACTCAATCGTACATATAATAGAACATCAAGCACCATGGGCGAGACGAAAGATTCCTGCACGGATGTTTAATAAGAAAGCGACAATGTGACTCCCTCGCACAAAATACTGTAGAACACGTAACAATGTTGTTTTCGCATGGCTAGAATAAGATCAAACCCGTCCAAGAGAGTTGCAAGCATGCGAAGAAGTAATTTTTCCGCACTATTCCGGGCCCCAGGGTGGTAAATTTTCACCCGCGTTGCTTAGACTTGTTTTGGAGATAATTCCATGTGGTACTTTCGTGCGCAAAAGTCTACTATGTAGATGAGTTGGAGTTTTCGTTCAACCAGGGTTATAAGAATAAAATTCAATCAATTAGTTGTATTCGCCGGGAGGTAAGATACATCAGTGTCAACTTCGTAGTTTTACTTTCATGCGGGAGGTTGACCTCGCTCGTTTCAAATTCAGCAGAAAGAGACAGGAAGAGTCTTACGCCTCATCGAATATGAGCAACGGAAGTGAACCAAACAGCAAATGTGAAGCGGGAGTTGTTACTTATCGCGCAGCTAGGACGCATGTGATAGTTTTTGCAATACTAAGAGAAATATGCCACTTTTCGTTCATGTAACATAATGTGTTCCGTGCAGGGCTCCGGTTTGTTTATTCTAGTTGAAAAAAAATCATCAAGTTCCTTTGGACGGCTCTCAATGCTACATCATGTGTTGGACCTGTTGCTTGCATCAACAAATACAGTAGCAACTGATAAAAAAAACTAAACATCGCGTTTGACAAGTTGTGGGCATCACCCTAGATTGAAGCTACTCTGGAGCAACTTGTTCGATGAACGCAAATCTGACGAATCCTAACACGAAGGCAACCTTCTTTAGAAACTTCTCTTTCTTCATCCCATATGAGTTCTTATCTTCCTCGATATGAAACATAGACAACGAATCACTTCCTTGGACCAAGGTCAGCACTTCCCCATCCGCCCATCCTCACTTGCACCGACATCTCATTACTATACCTGAAAGCTTTAAGAAAAAGGTAGTACTCACAAGTGATAATTTGTGGATTCGCGTAAACGATTTGCATGAACCGTCTCAAAGGTAGCATCATTGTAAAAGAGCAAGAGCTTAATCGAGTTGAGTAGTTAGGTTGCATTTGATTGAATTGAAACTTGTCAATGTAATCTTTAAAATGTATGATCTCCGGCATACAACTTGAAAAAAATGGCTGAAATTCCTGGTTTAGGAAGCAAACATTTCTCAGTCCGTCGAATAAATATTATTACCGAACGCGCCTAGAGTCACCTATGAATAGTAAAGCCTATCGTCTGATTCTATTGTTATCACAAGACAGCGTCTTACGCATTCTATTTGACATCGCGGTAAACCAGAATTCCCAAACGGTCAGTGAATTATTCAGAAATGATCTGTTCTTGGCTACAGGGAATATCACAAAAATGAATCACTATCAACACTTGTGGCAACAATTTATCACCATCACTGCAAGGTACAAGGATGTAACTATCTTAGCACTAATCACAGACAGGTATCACTCCACCTACACGTCACAAAAAATAACATCATGAACACAAGTCACAAGAACACTTCACTTCTATCACTGATCACGATAATATATCACTCCAACCAAATGTCACTAGAGCACATCACTTCAATCACATATCACGGAGACGTATCACTTGTGCCACATGTCGTAAGAACACTTCACTTTCATCACACTTCACGAGGATGTATCACTTCAATTACACGATGAAAGAGAGTATCACTACGAACACACGTCACAAGAACACTTCACTTTCATCACCAATCACAGTAATGTATCATTTCAATCACAAGTCACTAGGAGACATCACTTTCATCACATACGACGAGAGCGTATCACTTTTACCACATATCATGAGAACACTTCACTTTCATCACACTTCACGAGGTTGTATCACTTCAATTACACGATAAAAGAGAGTATCACTACGAACACACGTCACAAGAACACTTCACTTCCATCATCAATCACAGTAATGTATGACTTCAATCACATGTCACTAGGAACCATCACTTTTATCACATGTCATGAGAATGCTCGACTTCCACCCATTGTTGGAAGAAGATCAGATATTCGAGGTGTCAACCCTGACTACAGCGCCATAATACCTAGGATGAACGCGTAAGGTGGCGGAATATTGAACTGTTGCTCTGCCAACTCCTATCTCTTATACATTGTCTGCTAGGCCACGCTTGACACCTCGAATACTGAAAACTGGTCACATTATTTCATTTCCCCACGCCTGCGACTGGGTACTTGAGGAATGACTCTACCGGAGAATGATTTTAAATGGGCAAATGCTCTCCTCAAAGAGCAATGTTATTCGTTCAACAAGTGAATGGGATTTTTTACATATCCCGTCGTTCAAAAACTTTGCTAAACCCACACGTGCGACTGGGTATTCAAAGTTGAGATTCTGAATGTAATGACTATATTTGCAAGTGCTCTCAGAATAAAAATGACCATATAATTTCAAGCGAAGCATGAGCATTTGTGAACCACGTGGTTTGCAAACTCTGATTTCCCCACGCCTGCGACTGGGTACTTAGAGTCAATGTTTACGGTTTTTGGTGCAAGAACAAGAAAATATAAAATAAATATATCACGGTCAACAAGAACAATCAAATGTGTAATGTCTCTCATACAGATGTGGAAGTAATATATATATGGACCATGTATTTTGATACCCACCGAGTGGAAAGGTACAATATGATATTAAAATGTTTAAAGGCTGATTGGCTGGGGGAAAATTGTGGGACGTGAGATGACAATACACAAGTTTGAGGGTTCTAATAATGCACTCTTAGTTTCCCATTTCCATCTCGAATGTGGCTGGTACCGGTAGAGGCGAAGGAATTTACCACGGTACCATGCACGTAACACCCAATGTTTCCCCACTCTACCGCCTGGGTACTTACTGGGATGCCACTATGGTCAATATACGCATGAGTTGCTGCAGAAGTTCTGCAGCAACTGAAACTAAGTCGCGGTCTCCTGGAATAGTTGACTCACACGAGTGGTCCAGGCAGAGCTGTTATCAAGAGATGATTGGAACAGATATTTTCTCTCGGCCGTTTGGGAGTTACGGGTACTGATGTCATTTCAATCATGTTGTTTCAATATTCCTCTATCAGATGTTTGCTTCCACGAATATTTATGAACGTCTATTTCGAATGATTTGTTGATCCGCGTCATGGGAACAAAAGAGGATTGGTGTGTTCTTGCGAGAAAAAGATCCGCAAATTCCCTTAGATGAATGAAAAGCGATCTCTGAACGAATTACGATAATTTATGATAAGATTACAAAGCAGTTGTTCATTGGAACTTGAACGGTACCCAGCTTCTACACGGAAAAATTGGTTGTCAAAATATGTATAATTCACAAGCATTGGATTTTTCGTTTTCGGGCGAGAGAGATATTAAATGATGAAAAGTCTGTTTCTGAGTTTCCATTTGAAAAATTATCAACGAGTTATCACATGAGTACTAGTAATGAAAACATCATCACTTTTTTTTTTCTTGGGCCGATACCTCTACCATTTCATCTGCTCTGTTGAATCGTACGCCCTGCTACCGAACGCCGTCTCAGTTCAGCATGGATGTGCACTCCTGAAGGATCAATCGTCATTGGAAGTGATAGCAAACACGAGCCATTGGGTCCAAAATTATCGTTCCAATAGATTGATCAAAGAAACGCTAGCGATATTATCGTTGTCAAAGATGTTAACCCATGAATGGTGGCTCCACGTAAGATTTGTGTATCTATGGATGACGTCACTACGCAGACGGAAGTGCTTGTGGAAGGCTGCGAGGTTGACTGTGTCCGGCGAATGAAGATCCGTATTTCTTATTCGGCGTTGACACTGGGAATGAAACTGCGGGATACACGGTCGTCTCAAATTAGTGATTCCTGAGTAAAACCCATTATGTCCTCTCGCTGTATTTAGATTTTGAGAGTGGAATCTAATGAGATCATTCTTCGAGTATTTCTCAAGCCCTCTAAGGCCAGGATGCTACGTGGAAATAGTTTTGTTGACTTCCAATGTGGACGATGAAATCTTCTCACTTTCAGAGTCAACTGTTGAAGATATCCAAGAGAAATCAAGAATGAATAGCTTTGAACTCTTCGAGAAGAAAGTAAACACCATCACTGAAACTGGGACAGAGTTTGGACTAACCTTCCTAACCGGATGAAAAGGAGAAATACCAGTTTTGAGAGAAGATTGGAAACCACTTGATTATCAAACACTATCCTCCTTCTAGGGAGCAAAATATCCATAATGGCTGGCCTTGGAGTTGCAATTGGGAGTTAGATTGATGCGAATGGTGGTAGACTTGGTCTACCCGGGCGGTGTCCTTCATCATGAGTCTGAAAGGGAGAGTAGAATGAATGGAATGCATCTCTCAAGATCTGGTTTTTGTAGACCCCAATATGATCATGTCACTTCCCCTACTCCAAATAGTTGCGGGAAGAGATTTGGAAGTGTTTCCATTCAAGGAGAAATTTAGGGGTATTTCCATCTTGGACATTGATGTTCACCTTCGGATGAATGAATATTTTTTGAAATGGATGATGGATCATGGGCTTTTGCTATGGTGACATGGCTAATCATATCTGCCACAATCATTATTCCGATTGAATGAAATATGAAGAAAGGGGTGACTCACCGTATTGGAGCAGCGGAACAATGTGACATATACCCCCAGTCACTAAGAACTTCACCAACAACATGACTGTACACCTCTAAAATCACTATATTGCGAGGCAATGACAGTGTCGGGAAAGTCACTTCACGATATGGTAGGTGTAGACTGGTGAGGTAGCTAACTCCTTATCGTGATAAAAATAGCGTTCTTGGTGGATTCACATCTGAGGTATGTATTATGTAGTGGCAGCCAATGCATCGTGGTCGATCAACAACTCATCACGGAGAGTTGTGATTGGTGATGGATGGGAATGCACTAATGCGAGCGCAGCGGACGCGCGAGGAAAGACGCCGGGGAGGCTAATGCCTCCATCTCCTCTGCTTGCGGGAGCGGGAGTCAAACAGATGCGGCGCCGTAGAGTCTAGCGCTCCTGTTTTGATCATTTTCAAGTGCCTCCGGCTTCCCACCGTGCGGGCGCGCCAGCTGATCACAAGTGACGCCTCCGAGTCTGGTGCGCTCTCTCTTTCACTCACTCAAGCGCGGCTGGTCTGCATGAAGAGATACTGCAGCATTCGGCGCCTCAAACTTCCCTGCTCACGGGTGCGGCAGCTGATAACGAGCGCCGCCTCCAACTTTGCTGCGTGCGGGAGCGGCAAATGTACAGATGTGGCGCCATCGAGTCTAGCGCTTCTTTCTTGCTCATTTTCAAGTGCCTCCAGCTCTCTACCGTGCGGGCGCGCCAGCTGATCACAAGTGACGCCTTGAGTCTGGCGCGCTCTCTCTTCCACTCACCCACAAGCGCGAGCGCGGCTGGTCTGCATGAAGAGATACTGCGGCTTCCGGCGCCTCAAAATTCCCTGCTCACGGGTGCGGCAGCGGATAACGAGCGCCGCCTTCAACTTTGCCGCGTGCGGGAGAGCAGCTGAACTGGTGTGGCGCCATCGAGTCTCACACCTGCAAATTTCTCCGCGTATGACAGCGGCAGGTGATTTTGGGTGGCACTGCCGAGTCTGGTGCCTCTCTCCCCCTCGCCCATGTGCAAGCGCGGCAGCTTATCATGAGTAGTGGCTGCGTCCAGATTAAGCATATATGCATGTGCCGTGCATGTGCCGTGCAAGTTTCTGGGGGCCCCGCGTGCAGACTAGGCCGGTACGGCTGATTGCTGTTCTGAAATTTCTTCAATGTTTTCTGCTCTGCGCCCGTACTGACTACCTATATATATAGGCTGAGCATAAAGCTGCGTGACTGCATATAATTGATGTATTTTGGGCTGCAAGGGAATACTATAATCATAATTGTTAATTATTTTTTGCCAATTATTGATGCCACCTGAACTGGTTCAACAATTATATGTGATAAATTCATGTTCCAGGAATGACTCAGATCTCTGCAGATAGTTATGCTTCATGGTGGGAAGGTGGTTAATTAGCTCCGCATTGTGGACTGACTGAGACTATGGTCAAGTGCATTTGAATTAATCAATACAATTAAGTATTATTGATTAAAATCAGTTATACATGTATTCAGTGAGAGGTTGGGGTATTCAAATCCAAACATTGTTATTGTGGCCTTTATTGGGTTGAGGGCCCTGGCTTTTATAACAATCGCAGCTTTTATACACTCATCAAACTTTGTGAATGACTGATTAGGTTGAGTGATAGTGGAGTATATTGCCCTACGCTATTGAGAATGTCATAGATTTTCATCACAAAACAGTTACAAATCACTTCACCACATATTCTCTTTTCGATAGTGCACATGCATATTTTTGAGATGGTGAAGGCACTAGGATGAGAGATTTTAGTGTCTTCAGTCTTTGGCACAATCAGAAATTACTTGAAATTTTATTCGGTTGGAGAACCACAGAATAAACTCTGACAGCGAGTCAAAAACAATGAGTTTTGGATTTATAGATTCTGGATTTTTCCCATCAATAATATGTCTTATGCTGCCTCTAGTCTGATTAGCGACCCTATAAAATTCAGTATGATAAACATTTACTCCTTATTTGGTGTTCGCCTACGGGATTACCGATTGTTGATCGAAATCAATTCGGAATGAATAATTTGTTAATCGCTACAATGATTGTATTGATAACGAAATGGTTCTCGTGATCGTTATCATTTTGATTGCAACTGACTGTATATTTGATGACTGAACTGATTAAACTACTGACTATTGAAGAATGAAGTGTTATTAGTTCCACCCATCCCCCACTGTACTCCTTGCTCATCTCAGAAAGATCTACTGTGATCTCAAGGAGGTGATCAACACCACACCTCTCCTAGGAGTGTATAGTTGCAACTACCGCAGTAGAGTGACTTCAAAACAATATTCAGAATTTCAGCAATGCAAATTCATTATTGATCCCCGTTTCTGGCAGGTGGAAATCATGAAGCCTCTTCACTTCTCGATCCAACGATACCATTATCCCGCTATCAATAATGCATCATCGGAATGACATCAGAGACTGTTTCGATTGAAAGCCCTTATCACAACAGGCCTTGATCCCTCAGACCCTAATTTCACATTCACACAGTGAAAAATTTATCTAAAAATCTTCAATCAGGTGGTTCGATCAAAACTTCAACAATACTGGTTGAAAATTCAACCAAGGGGTTGGATATTCAACCAGCTGGTTGAATATTCGACGGCTTTGAGTATGGTTATTGATACGCGACCCGCGAGATAGTTACTTAAGTGATGGTCTCCGGACGTCATTTACGGATGAAAAAAAACAAATTTCTTCGTGTTCTCCTATGAACCAACAGGAAAAAACATGAGCGGCGGTTGCGCGCGCTTTTTTGACTTAGAATCCAGATCAAGCAACGTTTTCGCGATTTAGTATCCGGATTCGGGACCGCTCGAGTGAATCTGCCAGATAAGTGAATATCATAGGCTTGCTTGGGTAGGCCATCAGCACCAGCCAAAAGGCCACCAATTCGGATAGCGAGTCGCGGAAACATTGCTTAACCTGGATTTCAGACCGAAAATTCTCGGGTGCCTACTGCTCATGTTTTTCCTGTTCATTTATCAAAAAATATGAAGGAATCCGGTTGCCTGACCTATGAATGTATTTCGGATACCACCATCTACGGATCTCTTGAATCACGTACTATAGCCGCGATAAAAATTTCGGCAGATTTTTCGCGCGAGCTGAGCGTGGCAATCCGAGACAAGCGGTTACCCATCTACATACAATAAATGCCCAAACGTTGCTCATCTTGGATTTCCGACCAAGATTAATCAGAATTTGATCGCTTAGTTGAAAATTCAACCACCCGGTTGAATTTCTCATTCAACCGGGTTTTTTCTTCATCCAGTTGGTTGGAAATTCAACCGATTTTCACAGTGCATCTAGCATCGCCAAAAATTGGCGGATCGATCCCGGAGCCATTTTGGCTCGCAAATATCATTTGAAGGCAAAGATTGGATGAGAACATTGGATCGGTATTGGGCACCAAAATGTTTTGTTTGGCAAGACAATTTACTACAATGATCTCCAGCACAGATTGAATTACACTCATAACCCAATATTTGAGAAAGCTCAATTCTTGAAACAACTCAATGATTCTCGCAAATGGGGCTATATTCATCATGCGATGATAACTCCGAAATCGAATCAGACCCTGTATCGAGGCGCGAAGGAACATGCACTGAGCAAATGATTAGATATTATTGCGTCTTTGCATATATCGATTTGTGGTGAAACAAGATGGTGGCTGTACGAGCATTTGAAGGCCCTAATAGTGTGCTACATGTAAGACGCTCATGGTGTTTGGTCCCTCACTTCCTCTTTTATTTCATGCATGGTGAAGAAATAGGTCAAAGGGACTTGTTCGCAGAGTTTGAACATACCGATTGAGAACTCAAGGTCCTCATTCCATCGCATGATCCACTCAGAGTTTCCCAACGATGCAACGGACAACTATTGTTTCAGCTCTCCAAAAGTAGTTTTGGGGGAAAAATTTTTTGGAAAACTTTTTTTGGGAAAATATTTTGGCGATTCTCGTTTTGAGAAAAAAATTTTGGGAGAAATTTTTGGGAAAAATTGACTTTGGGAAAATTTTTTTCGGGATAAATTTTTGGGAAAAATAATTTTTGGAGAATCGCATTTTGGGAGATTTTCCATTGGGTTAATCGATCTACGCTCCGGCTCGGCGGCATCCAAGGAAGAGAGTTAGGCGGAGAGAAAGCCCATCACGTATACTACGCCGCGCAGGGCCGTAGTTAGTGATTTTCTTGAGGGGTAACTGAAAAATAAAATTAGAACGCGTACAATGTTCAGTATCGTTCGAAATGAAAAGAATGCCGTACACATCTCAATATTTGGATGAATATTCTGACAGTGCCCGTAGATCCGCTTATTGAGAAATCAATTCAATCAAGATTATGAAAATGAAACCTCGGGATCCCCGTCAATGAGAGTGTAGTCACTCCCGCGTCTCGCTGGAAGGAGACGACATTTTCTCAATCGGAGCAGTCTTCTGTTGGTCCACGGCGATGGCTTGGAGCACGGCGAGCCGAGCGAGCTTTTTGGCTTGCTGGAGTCCCTATAGGTCCCGTTGACGTTCGCTCTCGGTGCGGGACGGGGAAGCCTTGCTCAAGGTGCGGCAGCGATGATTATGATCCATCCGTACGGGCTGGGACGGATTTCGTAGTCGACGTAGAGGTAGGTCGTTCCGTCGTCGGGACGGTCGCAGGGGTAGGTAGGTGAATGATTCGAATTTTTTCTAAGTTCAATTGCGACTCGGTACCAGTGCGAAATACGAACGCGACACAGACTCTATCGCTCATGACATCGAGCGGAAAACGCGTAACGGTGTAACTAGGTCGCGGTGCCAACGTGCCTGACGGCACCAGGGTACGTCGGTTCGATGAGCAGCGTGGCCACGGCTGGGCCGAGCGTCGTGGAGAGTGCGTCGTGATGATGGTCCGGAAAAGACTGAGTGTCGAGTGTTGGATGCTTGCCCTTTTTATAGGCGAGATGGAATGTGTACAGTGTAACGGCGAGTAGCGTTATTCGTGTATAAAAGATATATGGAATAACGGTACGGTGCGTCAGCGGAAAGTGCTAACGCAAGAAACGGTCTGTGGCGTTACCCACGGGTAAGGTGTGTATGGAATAACGGTGCGTTGCGTTAATGAAAAGCGCTAATGCAAAAATGGTACGTGGAGTTAGTTGGACGTACGATGTGTATGGAATAACTGTACGGTGCGTTAATGAGAAGCGCTCACGCAGAAACGGTGTGTGGCATGAGTCGTGTGGAATGTGTACCGGGGATAACGCTGCAGTGCGTTAGCGAGAAGCGCTAACGCAAAAACGGTATGCGGCGTGAGTGGTATGCAAGATGTGCATGGAATAACGGAGTGGTGCATTAGCGAAAAGAACTAACGCGGAAGATGGTACGTGGCGTTACCCTCGATGTCCGGTGTGTATGGAATGATCATACTGTGCGTTAGTGAGAAAGAACGGTATGTCGCGTTAATCGTGGTGTCAGGTGTACAAAATTGTATTAACGTGGCGTGGCGTTAGTCTCGATGTGAGGTGTGATAACGCAACGTGGCGTTACCCTCGGTGTGGTGTGTGCTAACGCAATGCGGTGTTACCCTCGGTGTGAGGTGAGCTAACGCCGGATTGCGTTACCGGTGTGTTGTCGGGGAATGCATGTGCTCGTCGATCAAATTTAATTAAGATGCGCGCATCAATCCGTCCGGGGATCGATGAGTGCATGAATTTCGCGAGTGTGTTCGTTGGTTCGCGTATGGTACCTTGTCGACTTTTTATTCGACAAGCTCATATGAGAATACAAGATGAATGGGCATGTGATATTGGCTATGATTATATCGTCAGCAGAATAATATGATATTGGTTATGATGTTAGCAAAATAATATGAAATTAGTGTCTTGCACTGGACAATTCTTTCACTGCCCAATTATTCGCTGAACAACTTAACTTTACTTTGCACTACTGTATGAGGACACTTCTATGGTGATAATGCAGGCTTGCTATCCGGTTGTCGCATGGAGAATCCACTCCGATGCCAAAGGTTGTAACGGTGCGTAGGCGGCGGATATGCAAGCTTTCGCTCGATATCTCTTCTCGCGGCTTCCGCCCGTGTTGGTCGTCCTCTTTCCCGCTTCCATTGCTGGTTGCAGAGAACGCGGGGCCTATCCTCGGTCCCGATGGGTGTGGTAACCAGAGCATCCGTCTCTGGTTGGGTTGAGCAGATAGTCTGCGCACGGTCCGGAATCGTGGCAGGAGCAGGAGTCCAATCGACGGTCTGCGACAAGTAGGCGTCCCCACGAGTAGCCGCATGTGATGGATCCTGTCGTTGCTGTGGTTGGGGCTGCTCAGCATCTATGGCGCCGCGTGCTGCGGGAGATGCGTCCCCAGATGTTGCCGCTGGAGGGGCTGCTGCTGTGTAGTCTCGCTTGACTTGCGAGATGTGCACTTTTAAGGTGGTGTTCCCGGGACGGTCCACGGTAAACACGTGTGGTGAGTGGCAATGTATAATGTCGTATGGACCTTCCCATTTCGGGGCAAGGCCGGCATTGAAATTGTCCACTGCCTTGGAGAGCGGGTGCGTCTTGATGAACACTCGATCCCCTTCCGCAAAGACTTCATCCGAAGGCTCCGGGTTGATGGTGTATTTTTCCTGATTTGCGACGGCCTTCGCAATGCGTACTTCGAGCTCGTCCGAACTCGAGGAGACCTTCTCTCCGGGGCGAGTGAGATTGCGTCCCAGGAGAAGTTCACTTGGGCTAGAACCGGTAGCAGCCTTGTGTCTCCGGCGCATGGCAAACAGGATGTTCGGGATCTCCAGATCCCAGTTGACTTGGTTTGGTTTTGGTAGCAGAGCCAAACGAAGGCCTTTCTTCAGTTCCTGGTTTCGGCGTTCGGTTGGGTTGGCTCGCGGATGATATGCGGGTGTGGTCCACAAGGCCGCCTTCCACTTCTCGCAGAGGCGCCTCCAAGTCGCGCTCTTAAATTGCGGCGCGTTGTCGGAGAGGATGGACCTTGGGTATCCTCATCTGGGAAAGATCTCAGTTTCCAGCATTTCGGCGATGACAGCCGTTGTTGACGCGGAGATAGGAAAAGCTTCGGTCCAGCGAGAGAAAATGTCCGTAATCACCAGAATGAACCTTTTCCCGCGGGGCGTCCGGGGATAAGGGCCCATCAGGTCCAATGCAACCTCTTCCCATGGTCGTTGTGGCAGCCTCGGCGTTTGTTTTCCCACCTCCGTAGGTCGGGCGGCTTTTGCGAGGTTACAGGCTTCACAGACTTGAACGTGTTGCCGGACGTCGTTTCGCAGTCCGGGCCAATAGTATTGTTCTCGGATCTGGCGGATGGTCTCGGCGGCGCCGGGATGACCAGCAAGTGGGTCATCGTGGAAGTATCGTAGAACGTTGGCGCGGGCAGCTTCTGGTACGTAAATCCTTGGGTTTTCCGGGTCTCGGCAGAAGTGCAGCAGTCCGTTGTCCCTCTTCCACTCTGGTCCTTGTGGTAAATCCAGGGCGTCATCCTGCACCTGGCGGATGGAGTCGTCCAAATTGTCGTAATCCACGCAGGCCGTCATGAGTCCGTCCAGAGATGGTGAGCTTACAGGTGGTGTGAGGGCATCGTAGTCACGCTCGTGATCCACAAAGCTCTCTTCTCCCGGAGCTCTGGAGAGAGCATCGGGCAGCTCGTTCTCCCGTCCAGGGACGTGTTTCACCGTGAAGCTGAAACGGCTCAAGAATAAGGCCCAGCGCGTTAGCTTACCGCGCTCGTCCTTGACACGGTCCAGCCATTTGAGCGCTTGGTTGTCCGTGCGCAGCGTGAAGTGGGCGCCTTCTAACAGATGTTTATACTTGCGTAGTGCCCAGATGACAGCCAAGCATTCCCGCTCGTTGGAGTGGTACCCTTGCTCGGTCGGTGAAAACTTGGCCGATGCGTAAGAGATCACTTGACGATCCCCTGTCGGTCCAAGGTGAAAAAGTACGGCGCCCATGCCGGCGTCACTGGCGTCGGTTTGCAGGTACAAGGGCTTGTCCAGCTGGGGTCGATGTAGTTTCAGGGGTTCCTTGAAAGCCTCCTTAATGCGGTTCATCGACGCTTGAGCCTCCTTAGTCCATCGCCAAGACTTGCCTTTGAGACAGTCCGTCATTGGAACGGCGATCCCGGCAAAGTTTGGGATGTACTCCCGCAACCAGCCGCACACTCCGAGGAACTTCTGTAGATCCTTCTTGTTGCGAGGTGGTTTTGACTCCAGAACGGCACGGATGTGTTCCGTCTTCGCTTCGTTGTGGTCATCGGTGACGACGTGGCCCAGGAATTCCAGGCGGGTCTTTCCGAAGTCACACTTGTCGATCGCGCAAGCAAGACCGTACATCTCCAGTCGTTCTAAGACTTTGGCGACATGGACGAGGTGGTCGGCCCAGTTGTGCGAGAATATCACGATGTCATCTTGGAAGTTTAAGCAAAACTCGCCGAGTAGTCCTAACAGCACCTCCATTCCGATGAGTTGGTTACAGGTACGACCGGAGTTCTTCAGTCCGAAGGCTGCAACATTGAAGACATATTGTCCTCCGTCCGGCGTACAAAAGGCGGTGAACTGCTTGGAATCCTCAGTGAGCGGGATCTGCCAGTAGCATTTTCGGAGGTCAATGGTGGAAAAGATGGTGGCTCCGCCGATTTCCTTGAGAACCTCGTGGATTACAGGATTGGGCTGGCCAGCATCCTCCGTGACGCTGTTAATCCTCCGGAAGTCGATGCAAAACCGGTATGTCCCATCGTGTTTGTCAACCAGGACGATTGGTGAGCTGTAGGGCGATGAAGCTGCCTCGATGACTCCGTCTGCCAACATCTGTCTGACCATGTCCCTTATCGCTCGCTTTTTCTCAGCGGAGTGACGATAAGGCGGGATCTTGAAGGGGCGACAATCCGTGACTCTGATCTCGTGAACGATGAAAGGCGTCCTGGCCAGGGGCGCCGATTCGTCAAAGATTTTCACGTGTCGCATGATGAGGTCCCTAAATTGGTCGACAAATTCGTCAGGGAATCCGTGGTTCACTTTGCTCCAGACCTGTTGCTGCAGGTGAGCGGACGGTCCGTCTGGAGCGCGTCCTAGGAAGACACGGACTCTCTTGCTGGTTCCCAGGTAGAGGCAGTCAAGGTCGTGATCGTGCACGGCCCTAACCTCTTTCAGCCATCGACGTCCTAGGATGGCGGTAGGTCGTAGATCGTCAGCGATGTAGAATTTGACGTCGCATTCGAAACTTTGGATCCGCACGACAAGCGTGCATGTAGCTCGGACGTGCATCTCGGTTCCGCTCATAGCCAACTTGGCTCCGCGTGGCTGGATCTTCTGGACGACCGCTCCGTCCGGGATGCCTCGTGGTGAGATAAAGTTGTCAGAGGCCACCGAGTCGACGAGCGCTCCAACGCGCTCCTCCCCGATGAAGATCTCCAGGTTGGCGGCGTGGAGTCCGGTGGCGTCCGCAGCTGCAGCGCTTATTGCGGGGCTGCAGGCTTCGAAGCGGGTTTGCCCGCATCGTTCCCCGCCTCGCACCAGTTTCCCGAAGGTGTGGGCTTTGTGAACGTCGGTCGCTTGGAGCAATCCCGGTGCCAGTGGTGGTCCGGGCAGTAGTCGCATTTGGGCAAGCGCTCTCCATTGACCTGCTTGAAGTCACGCAGCGTCTTGGGTTGTCCTGGAGCCGGAGCGTTGCCTTTGGTCGGGCCGTTGTTGGCCGGAGCAGTCTTGCGGGGACTGATCTGTTTGGCCTGCTCGTCCAGTTCAACCTCGGTAGCCCTGGTCAAGAGCTCACCCACGGTCGTCGGAGGGTTGCCACGGAGATGGCAGCGAATCGTAGCGGTAAGTGACTCCATGATGAGAGTCACCAATTCAGCTTCGGTAGCTTCGGGCAGTAGGCGGCGGGCAAGGAGGTTACGTTTCTCAATAAACGTACTCACGTCCTCCTTCTCCCCTTGGGCTTGACCAAAGAGCTTCGCCTTGAGGGGGAGTCGGAGCTGCGGCGAGTCGTATCGAGCCAGCAATAGCTCCGTGAGGCGGCTCCAGTCGACTGCTAAGTTCTTATAGCAGGACCACCACTTCTCAGCGTCGCCTTTGAGGGCGCGCTCCGCGACTTGTACTCGGAACGCCTCCTCAGTTCCGAGTCGTCGAAAATGCTCCTCGCATTTTGCGATGAAGCGGGCAGGACCCTCGTGCTCCGCTCCGTTAAAGTCCGGCGGGCTGGTGGGCATGCCAGCCAGTTGGCGGAACATCAGGCGAAGGTCATCCATGTTGAATTCCGGTGCCGCTGTTGGCTCCGGATCGACGGGTACGGCGTCAGCTGCTGCGTCCGGAGCACCCTGTTGATCGGGGTCGGGAAGTGCTGCGTCAGTCGGGGCTCGCTGCTCCGGCAGCTGCTGTTGGGCTCCTAACGGAGGGTCTGCAGGCTCGTCCTGTGGCACGGCCGGCGATGGTCCGGTCGGAGCGAGGTCCCTCCGTGAAGCCCGCCTGCGGATGGGCAGGGCCGATGCGTCCAGGAGTGCCTCGAGCTCCTGCTCCGAGCCAAGGGACTGTTGCCTGCGGTGACGTGTCACGCGAGCGGTACGCTCAAGCGAGACGGTGCGCTGTTGCTCCGGATGGGCGCCACTGGGTGTTTCCGCACTCCCAGAAGTGCTTGCCGCCGATTGCGGAGTCGTCCGGGATGCAGGCGGCGTCCGGGGAAGACTGCTCATTGGGTCGCAGGTCCCGACATCTCCAGATGTCAACGAAGTCCACAAATGTTCCTCGTGGCCCCACGTTGGGCGCCAAATTGACAGTGCCCGTGGATCCGCTTATTGAGAAATCAATCCAATCAAGATTATGCAAATGAAACCTCGGGATCCCCGTCAATGAGAGTGTAGTCACTCCCGCGTCTCGCTGGAAGGAGACGAGATTTTCTCAATCGGAGCAGTCTTCTGTTGGTCCACGGCGATGGCTTGGAGCACGGCGAGCCGAGCGAGCTTTTTGGCTTGCTGGAGTCCGTATAGGCCCCGTTGACGTTCGCTCTCGGTGCGGGACGGGGAAGCCTTGCTCCAGGTGCGGCCGCGATGAATATGATCCATCCGTACGGGCTGGGACGGATTTCGTAGTCGACGTAGAGGTAGGTCGTTCCGTCGTCGGGACGGTCGCAGGGGTAGGTAGGTGAATGATTCGAATTTTTTCTAAGTTCAATTGCGACTCGGTACCAGTGCGAGATACGAACGCGACACAGACTCTATCGCTCATGACATCGAGCGGAAAACGCGTAACGGTGTAACTAGGTCGCGGTGCCAACGTGCCTGACGGCACCAGGGTACGTCGGTTCGATGAGCAGCGTGGCCACGGCTGGGCCGAGCGTCGTGGAGAGTGCGTCGTGATGATGGTCCGGAAAAGACTGAATGTCGAGTGTTGGATGCTTGCCCTTTTTATAGGCGAGATGGAATGTGTACAGTGTAACGGCGAGTAGCGTTATTCGTGTATAAAAGATATATGGAATAACGGTACGGTGCGTCAGCGGAAAGTGCTAACGCAAGAAACGGTCTGTGGCGTTACCCACGGGTAAGGTGTGTATGGAATAACGGTGCGTTGCGTTAATGAAAAGCGCTAACGCAAAAATGGTACGTGGAGTTAGTTGGACGTACGATGTGTATGGAATAACTGTACGGTGCGTTAATGAGAAGCGCTCACGCAGAAACGGTGTGTGGCATGAGTCGTGTGGAATGTGTACCGGGGATAACGCTGCAGTGCGTTAGCGAGAAGCGCTAACGCAAAAACGGTATGCGGCGTGAGTGGTATGCAAGGTGTGCATGGAATAACGGAGTGGTGCATTAGCGAAAAGAACTAACGCGGAAGATGGTACGTGGCGTTACCCTCGATGTCCGGTGTGTATGGAATGATCATACTGTGCGTTAGTGAGAAAGAACGGTATGTCGCGTTAATCGTGGTGTCAGGTGTACAAAATTGTATTAACGTGGCGTGGCGTTAGTCTCGATGTGAGGTGTGATAACGCAACGTGGCGTTACCCTCGGTGTGGTGTGTGCTAACGCAATGCGGTGTTACCCTCGGTGTGAGGTGAGCTAACGCCGGATTGCGTTACCGGTGTGTTGTCGGGGAATGCATGTGCTCGTCGATCAAATTTAATTAAGATGCGCGCATCAATTCAATATTACATACATCGAATTCTGAACATTAACATAAAAATAGAATTTATCCTAATAATGAATCAACGTGACTCCCACATACGAAGAATCCAATACTTGGCTATCGCCTGCGGTAGGGTGCCTCACAAGAGTGCTGAGGTAATGTCGAGGATTCGGTGTCCCTATTAGCTGACTGACGGATCCCATCAAAGAATTTCCGCCCAACTGAATCCCTACATTCCTGAGTCATTCTGCGGAAAACCCTGGAAGGTCCCCTGTTAGTAAATGACTCATCCATAGATTTGCATATTCTTTTGAAATCGTCAGATTCTGGGCTACGAACAAACATACTCTGACTGCATCATTCAATAATCAATGAATAAACAGAATAGAAGAAACATTTCTCCAGTCATAACCTTTAGATGATTTTGCAATCAATCAAGGTCGTCGTTGAAGATAAAATGTTTCCTTGTTCTAATTATACTCAAACCAGGATAGAATAACAAATATTATTAAACTTTTTGACAACTATTGTTGCAAAATGGACTTACACTAAACAACAATGAGAGACCCTCATACAACAACATTGATAACATAAAACAAACGATGAATCACATCAACTACAACTGCCACACTTCGATTTTACACTGATGAGAACGTTGCGGTGACTCGCCTAGGCCATGGCTCAAGAGTGATAAACTCCGCTGAGAGCGACCGAAGCCGAAAATCCGAAACGAATTCATCAACACTTCAATTCACACACAACATCGATACACAACCAATCCAGTATAACAGATAATCTAACAATTTCCATATTGCAACAATGGAAGTTTTATCCATATTCATTCATAGCATCGTTCCAGATAATTATTGAATTTTTCAATAAGTTTTCGAAAAATAGTTGAGATAATATCCAACAATCAACTACTTCCATAGTAAAATCACAACTATTTTCAATCAGGAATCATCGTCGAGCAATAACAGGTCTGAAAAATTACATAATAAATGAAGAAAAAGATTTGATTGGAATATCAGCTGGAAATTGGAAAATATGATGGAAAATCAAATGAATAATAAATAATAAAGGGAAAAATCATGAAAAAAACGACGAACTAATTCAAAGATTCCAAAAAGTCAGTTTCTCACGATTGAATACAATTATCTCTCAATAAAGATGGAAAATACCATCTCTAATAAATGACATAATACATAAAAAATGAATTACATCAAAATCATACCTATAAGATGAGAATGTATTGGAAATTCCTTGGGAAAGTGAAAGCATCGAGGAAGCAAAGTAAAGATAATCAAAAAACGACGGAATAACTTAAAGATAACGATGAGATAACCAAAAGATAACATTCAGATAGAAAGATAATCAGAAGATAACTTTAAGATGGTCCTAGAAAATCCTAGATTTTCTCAGATGATAAGATGAACTTAGATAATAAGTACTTAGATACTCGCGACGCATGAGCTGTATTGTCGCTCTCATAATCCCAACTCATATTTTCTCCCGTCAAGTTGGCAGCCCTGCTTACGATTTAACATTGGCAGCCCTGCTCGGGGGATCCGGACGGGCAGGATTTTGCTCGAGGCTCAATCGATTCACAATTTTCCGCTCATCCCTTGGAATCCGATGGAATCAACAGGGACGGCAAAATTCATTCCCATCTTACCATCACGTTAAAGCAACGGAAATGCGTTTCACGCACAGTCTATCGGCCCGTAGCTGACGAGTGAAGTTTACGAGTTTGAGTGACATTCCAGATGATTCTTCATGAGAATACCAAGAGAACCACCGAATGCCGAAAGAGATCTTCCTGGCAGTCACGCGAGCTACAGTTTTCCCCATAATTTTCTGGGAGGATTATAAACTGCTTTCCTCGGTATTGTCGTGCAATATTTATACCCCTTGTAATCTCTATGTGAATACGGTGGCAGGTTTTCTAGCCTAATCACGATCATCCTCGTAATTCTTGGGAATTCTTACAGTATCTTCCAATCACCATATTCACAAACAATCACGTACGTAATATTATCAGACTCCACCTTCAGTTATTGCCAAGAATCCTTTCCCGTGTTTCAATCTTAACGGGAACTGTTTCTAGATCTCCTACGCTGAATTTCATCATCTTCCTCTCCATGAGCGATCTCGTCTGCAATATTGTATGCGATCGTATACGCGATTTCTCATGCGATCGTATACGCGACTGTGAGTGTGATACCCTATTCCTTGATAACTATACTCATGAACGATTCCGTACGTAGGATTCGTCAGTTTTTGCCTCCAGTTCTTGCAGGAAAGCCTTTTTGAAGTTCCAAATTCACCGGAAACTACTCCTACTTCTCTCACGGCGAATTTCATAATTTCTTCCTCCGCATGCTATCGCGCATACGAAATCATATGCGATCGCGTATGCAATAGCGTATACGATCGCGTATGCCATCGCATATGAGTAGTATCGCGATAACTTACTCGGAACAGAGGTTATGACCTTTCATTTCGACGAGCAAGCCTCGAATCACTCCGTTCGAATTTTGCTACATGTACTGTATTGAAATACATTCGGGAATGGATTTCCAGATTGATCCGTTCACTCCTCTCCTTCATTTGTGAAGATTAAGGGTCAAAATGTCAGTTCCGTGCATTGTTACATTTGGAGATCGACGTATACCTCCAGCACTAGCGTCAGAGTAAGAGTCGCTAAGGGTATGTTCAAATTTTTCCCCCGAAGTAAAATTTTGAACCAACCATTCTCCACAGGTATTATGTCCAGAACTCATAGTTCAGTCCCCATCCGTGTACCCCAATCTTGTTATGGGATTCTCACTAAAAATGAGGAGTTTTTTCAAATGCTCACAGCGTATGCTAAATTAAGTATATATCACTTTGTAGTGGACGAAATTCCGAGGAAATGGTTCAAATAATCAAATCCCAGTGCGGGAGAGAATCCACTTCCAAAGTTTCGAGTGCTGCATGTTCATCCGTAGCCGGAAATTGGCCACGTGATTAACATTGCCAGTTCCGTGCATACCATGTTACCCCACTAGAAGTAAATTTATCTGGGCGGGAAAAATTTTTTCCACTCAAATATGGTAGGAATAGACGGAATATACAAGGAGAAGTTTCTATGACGACTCTCTTATTTTTGCGAGCGATTTTAAGGCGAAATGTCAGTTTCATGCATGTCAGTTCCGTGCATCCAGAAACTGTTCCCTGGAATACTCAATAGCACGAAAAAGACGGAGGAATAGAATTCTGTTTTCTGGAGCATGTATTTCCGGCCTAAATCAACCATCTCAACCCGAATCTCAAGGTCATATAATTCCATCGCATCAGGATTCCTCGCTAGACGAAAAAACGTCAAAAACCGCAAATGTCAGTTCTGTGCACTTCTTTTCCTATGCCTTATACATGTGAAGATCACATATACCGTCCTAAAACGTTCCAAAGAAACGTTATATACACGTTTTATCATATATCATTGCTCAATATGCAAAAAAAATGGAAAGAGTCGTAGACTGAATATTCAATTTCTGAATTTTTGGACACAAAATGGGTAAGTTATCGCGATTATACCCATATACGATCGTGAGTGTGATCCGCATATGCGATTGCGTATACAATCGCATATGCGATCATTTACGCGATCGCATACGATCTCGCATACGCAATTGCGAGTGAAAATTTCCAGTAGGGACAAGCATATTGTAATCATCTCACTCCGTCTCCTGGCCGCACCTCATGAGGATTCTTAACTCCTCGGTGCAAGCGGAAACTTCCTCCGAGTTCTGGGCGATAGCAACTATTCTATCGCTAGCTGAAATCAATCCTCCGTCATCACCCCCATCAGACACTCTTCCTGTTGCGTTATCCTCTCGAATTTTTGAATTCTTCGAATGCATTCTGAATAGGCAATAACTATCGTTCCTCACAGCTCAGGAGCACCTTGATGAACGTTGGTTCGGTTTCAGACCGCGCCATCCAATTTAAACTGGTCTACTTGGCTCCACTGAGGACGTTCGACCTGCAGTAGATAGATACATGGCAGCATTCCTCATTCTGATTGATTTCTCCAAAGCATTCGATAGGTCTCTCATGAGCTTGTTCTCGAGTCACTTCGAGGTATTGACTACTCTGATAATGTTATCAAGTGGTTTGTAAGCTACTCACTTGGGAGAATACATTCGGTTCGAGATGATAATAGAGAACTATCAAAGCCCGTACCAACCTTATCAGGTGTTCTTTGAGGCAGTGTCCTAAGCCCTGTACTCCTGATGATTAATGATCTACCTCAAAGTCTCGAACATTGTGAACACGGCATGTACGTCAATGATACATGAATAATATACGGCATCTCCCCAAGTTCATAACCAAATTGAATTTGATGCATCAAAGGTGCATGACTGGGCCAAATTGAATATGATCGAGTTGAATTCCGGTAAAACCAAACTGATCATCCTCGGTAAACCTTACTATGCGAGGCACATTGACTTCCCGTCACTCCCGCCCCTCATTATTGATGGCATTCCTGTACCAGACTCAGAGCATGGTTGATCTAGGTTTGCAACCTGTGAGTACATTCAAGTGGAAGAGACAGTATAACTCAATTATGAGTTCTCTCCATAAAGTCTTGTCCTCACTGTATTACCACAAGCATGCTCTTTCATGCAGACTTATGCAGCGTCTCATTGAATGCCTAATCTTTTCAAACTTCGATTGCGCGTGTGCTGTCTCCAACATAGTTACTGGAGTATGAGAGCTCAAACTCCACGGACTTCCCAACAAATGCTTTCATCTTGTCCATGGTAATATACCCTGGGCAGCATCTATGATCTCTTACACGGAGAGACCAAGACCTACCTGCGGGGATGCCTCGCGACCTCGGCGCACGCCAGCGTCTGGTTCGGCATGCTCGCGGCGTGTAGGTCACGAGATCGGAGTGACCGACACGCCTCGATGATGTTGTGCACGTTACTACGGAAGCCGAGGTGGTTCACCGCTCGCACTCACAGCGATACAACTGGAACGCGCGGCGAGTGGTCGGATCGCATAGCGCTCTGACCGCGCGCCACGCGATTTCTAACCAAAAATAACTCATTCATGGATTTATGCGGGAAAATTATTCACGAGAGTGCCGCATCATTGGATCATATGAGGTGGGTGTGCCTGATTTGCCCCCACTGTTCATTTTTTGTTTGTAAGATCCGCCCTGACCCGCGGTTACCGTGGTGACGCGCCAGGACAGCGATGCGGCCGGCTCCTCGCGGAGCTATTTTGAGAGCGGCGAACATGCTTCTACTTCTTTCATGCGATCCAAGTATGCTGGAAACTGACTACGTCTGCTTATCTCAAATATTGACTTTCCAGTAGTTACAAAATTTTCTGCTCATTGGTAACACGAATCCATTCAAGGCCTCTTCCGAAGGACATTCATACATGTATGACTTTTGTAAATAATTCTGTAACTTGTAAATTAGCTCAATGTTAGGATACAAACTTCATAATCCAAAGGTCTTAAGTTCAAATCTCACCAAATCCATTTATTTTCCTTAATGTAACTCTCACAAACTTAACCCTGGATCTCTGAATTTCTCAATTTTTTGGAATCAAAATATAACACTTTACAAGAGAAAAAATTTGAAATCCCTCCATTATGAGTAACTCACGCAACGAATATCTTACGTTATATCTTACATCCCTATTTAGCTATCAAATGCTATTGATCTCTCGACTTTGAGCGAATTAATTTGCATCTGATAAATCTCTTCCGCGCAATCAAAGGAATCGGTTCATCAAGTCCAGTTCGTAACAGAGGGTCCTGAGGAATTTATAAGAGCGAAAGTGTAAAGATTCGGCGCATGACTTATTTTTAACGATATCAAAGTTTTGTTCCTCGTAAAAAGAATGCGGTACCAAAAAATCGTGAAACGCTTCAAAGTGTTGTATTCTGATTCCAATAAATGAGAAATTTTGAGATTTAGGGGTAAAGTCATAGATGTTACATTATGAAAAAAAAAAAGAAAAAAAATTGATTTGGTGAGATTTGAACCCAAGGCTTTTGGATTACGAAGTTTGTATCCTAACATTGAGCTAATTTACAAGTCACGGAATTATTTACAAAAGTCATACATGTATGAATGTCCTTCGGAAGGGGCCTTGAATGGATTCGTATTACCAATGAGTAGAAAATTTTGTGCCTACTGGAAAGTCAATATTTGAGATAAGCAGACGTAGGCAGTTTTCAGCATACTTGGATCGCATGAAAGAAGTAGAAGCATGTTCGCCGCTCTCAAAATAGCTCCGCGAGGAGCCGGCCGCATCGCTGTCCTGGCGCGTCACCACGGTAACGTACGGAAGCCGAGGTGGCTCACCGCTCGCACTCACAGCGATACAACTGGAACGCGCGGTCTGATCGCATAGCGCTCCGACCGCGCGCCACGCGATCTTCAACCAAAAATAACTCATTCATGGATTTACACGGGGAAATTATCCACGAGAGTGCCGCATTCTTGGATCATATGAGGTGGGTATGCCTGATTTGCCCCCACTGTCCATATTATGTTCGTGAGTCCAGTCCTGACCCACCAACGCAGAGCTATCTATATTCTCCCACGTGTATGAGAGGCCTATTCCAATTCCTACTAAGAATGATCTTGTGAATGAGTTAGTTTTTACAACTATGTAGGACGAGATGTAAGAAAAATTTTTCTCTCGCATTGTTTAACTTGCACTTCTTAAAACAAAGTCTACGAGAACGGATTCAATCAGGAGATCATATTTGAGCGAGTGCCGAGTGGTTCCAGGAGAGAATTGTTTCATTCCATCGTTCCATATCCGTGTAATCGCCATTTATAAATATTCCGAGCGCTCACTCAGGTATCACATATATGTGACACCATCCCGCAAAGGGTTAAGATAGACTGAAAATTGTTGGATCGGCTCGTACAACTATAGTTACAATATATTGCATGTTAGAATCCTACTTCCTGGGCCAGTGATAATAAAGATGATAGTAACACTCGACTTGTTTTCAACTTTGAATTTATGAAAGACTGGATCATACATTTTCCCCATTTCCTTGTCAAATCGGCCCAACTTGGACATGAAGTTCTATTTGACATGACGCTCAAATCGATAATTCCGAATACATTTACATAAACGCGAGGACATACAAAGCTGTTAGTCGCTGTTAGTTCTCACGAAGAAAATAAATTTGCAAGAATGAATCGAATGCCAATTTCACAGCAATTCAACCAATTGATGTGAAATTTTCATGCGAAAAATTTTCATGAGTTGACCGGGCTATTATTGGATTGCTCTAAACTTTTAGTCATCTCAATAAAATCATAACGTACTGTAGCTCTTTTGAAAGCTTGTTTTGAGACCTTTGGCCTGAGCTTAAATAGATCTAATCTTGATCAACTGGAGTCGAGACGTTCTAATTTTTCCAGAAAAGGTGAGTCCCCGAAATGGTGTGCCTTATTTTCCTCCCCATGTACAAAGACCCACTTTCATAATCGTGTGAGTTTTTCACGAGATCGGGATATCTCGGTTCCCCAACTCAAGATGAGTGAATGGATTTCCATGGTGAAGAATAGGGCATCAGTAGAAAGACCAAGAGGGCAAATTAAAGACATTTCACTTATTTAGTAATATGGGTATATAGTCGGTTGGGAATCGTTTCAAAGTTGAGACGGAGTCAAAGGAAATAAGCTAAGAGATATTCAGGTTGGTTACTGTAATTTGATTCGGCATGGATTTCCAGTAATTGGGAAATTAGTCAAAATGCGCAAAATCAATTTTTTGTTCGATGTTCCTTTTATTGAGTATATTGTTACTGTTGATTTTGACTTCTCTCGTCGGCGACCAAAAAACCATGCTGAATACAATCTGTGCAGCCAATACCAATGTATTTGAGTTATTCTCTTCGTCTACGTCTCAACTCAGAGTTCATTGCAGAATTCGGAGGTCTGGTCCCAAAGCGGGAGCTCGTCTTCGTCCTAACTTTTTTTACACGTAGGAAAGTAAAACATCTGCGAAATGTCACGATTTTATGACGAACTCAAGGAATCTTCCGGAATTAGGCCTCTCATACACATGGGGGGATATAGATAGCTCTGCGTCAGTGGGTCAGGGCGGATCTTACAAACAAAAAATGAACAGTGGGGGCAAATCAGGCACACCCACCTCATATGATCCAATGATGCGGCACTCTCGTGGATAATTTTCCCGCATAAATCCATGAATGAGTTATTTTTGGTTAGAAATCGCGTGGCGCGCGGTCAGAGCGCTATGCGATCCGACCGCTTGCCGCGCGTTCCAGTTGTATCGCTGTGAGTGCGAGCGGTGAACCACCTCGGCTCCCGTAGTAACGTGCACAACATCATCGAGGCGTGTCGGTCACTCCGATCTCGTGACCTGCACGCCGCGGGCATGCCGAACCAGACGCTGGCGTGTGCTGATGTCGCGCGACATCCCCGCGAGTAGGTTTTGGTCTCTCCGTGTGTGGGCTGATGCTTGGCTGGTTTCCAGTTGAGGATACACGTAAGCTTTTCATCGCATCCCTTGGCTCCAATATTATCTCTTCACATGAACCATCAAACCTCGCAAAGTTTTTCTGCCATCTGATTGGAGTACTGTCTATACGTTCCTCTCCACGCCACCCCACGGACCGACACTATGCAGTTCTTTTCCCATATAGTGGCATCTAGAGTCTTAAATTCTCATGCATCGAGCACTGCTTCAGGACTCAAATTTTCAGACAGCACAGAACAAACGATCCGTAATGTACTGGTTCATAGAGAAGTTGTTAATTGGCGCGATCAATCAGCAAACGGAAACCTAGTCGTGAACTCCCTGCTTAATGATTTGGTTTCAGTGACCTCTTGGAGCAAGTGAATTCTCCATCAAACTGAATGTTACTATAAGTGTTTCACCTGAGCAACTTCATTCATCGTGCTACCCGCATATTTTATTTCATGGAAATGTATTCCTTAGCTGTTGGAGTGTACAGCTACGCTTGTATGGGAACATTCATAGTGATACTTCTCTTTGGTTATAGCGTATTTATGGGGTAACATAATCACCCGACTTTCTCGTGGTTATTGATATTGATTCATTGATTACTCATAACATTCTTCCATAATGATACTTATGGGATACGTCAACCATGATCCATAATTGTTTTCTCGGAGCAATATAGGGTTATACCCGATAAATCCAGTAAGAGACTCAATCAATCAGTCAATCAATCAATCTCTTTCCTTTCCTTCTCAAGGACACAGAGCTCATGTTTCCATGTCTGGCTTGAAGAATCATGAGGGGCGTGAAAGGTTTTCCAGAGTAATGAATTTCTAAGCATGTTGATTCTCTCGTTTGGGGCCTTTTGGTCGGGTTACCAAACCATAATCCATTTCGTCCAAAATCATGAGAAATACTCCAAAAGAAATTTACAGACCGATTCATCAAACTTTGTGAGACTAGATACATTTCGTCGATTAGTTTCTTGAACAGATAGTCATTCAATTGCTCCGGTAAGATCTCGCTGAAGTTCCTGAATGAGGAAGGTTCCATGCTCAAGGAAGGGATGTAAAGACGTTGATGGTTACGTCAATGACCTCACACGCACTCTTACTAGACGAATATAATGAATATATTCACATCTCACGGCATGCTGTCACGAGATCGAGGATATGAATTTGTGTTCGCGTGTGTGTGTCTATTTTTGTGTCTCGTATTTGTGATTGTGGGAAGAATACTCCTTCGTGAGGCAGTTCAATACACATACACTTATTAGACGAATATGATGAATATATTCACCTTTTACGGTGTGCTGTCACCGGCTCGAGGATATGGATTTGTGTTCGTGTGTATGTGTTTGGAATAGAATTTACATTGCCTTTGAAGTAGAATGAATGAGAAATGAAATGAAGGGGATAGAGAGGATTCAATTCTCCGTTGTTATGAAGAACTTTTTCCTTGTCGTTCATTTACACTGAATGTTCTCCGGGGTTTCCCAAATATACATCTTGATCGTAGTCTTGTATGATTATACATTTGAAACTAATTTTTCTGAGTTGAGACACATTATCTCTGTTCTATGTTGTTGTGTGAATTTTGTCAGTAATTCGATTATCCAGAAGTGTTTCTCGTAGAGGTGTGTCTCTACGTCACAGGGATCGAGGGAGACCTGGTCAGATGAATCTGGCAAATATTGGTTACCTTCACGGCCCAAAGGATGGTGTTCAGATCAGAGGAAATGCAATGATTTGATTCTGTGAAGTTGTGTCAGTGTAGAATGTTGGATCATGAGATATTTTTATGAGTTATGATTAACTCACATCTACAGTAGCTCAGCAACAAACATTCGTAGTCAGTCGTACTCAGAAATGAAACTCTCGATCTTTATGTGAGCCAAGGCATCATACAAAAATGTTGCAACTCGCGAATGTATTCGGTCGCAGTCATTGATATATTGAGTGTGATGAGTGATATCGGTATCTGTTCTATTTTTGGGAATATGCAATCGAGAAGATGAGTTTCTACAATTGGTGGAAATTGATTTGATTTTTTCAGGAATATCGAGATGGTGGTATTTTGGGATTCCCCGAAGATTACTTGTGGATCTTAAGAACTAAAACTAATGGGATAGAGAGAGTTATTCTTTAATTCTCCGGTGAAGTGGAAAACTTTTCTTTTCGTTGTTCAGGTACATCGAGCGTTCCCCGAGAATTCCTAAATAGAAGCTTCTTTGATTGAAATTTGAAATAAATTTTTATGCGTTGAGACATAAGGTAAAAGTACCAATGAAGGGACACCCGATGATTCATGTCCCAATCATGGGACACTGCAATAATTATGTTCATACGAGAATATGAGCCATTAAACCACGAGGGAAAAAATCCTATAATGAAGATGATCCATCTACTTTGACAGTCGAATGGCCGCAAATACGATTACTTACGCAATACTTTTGAAAAAAATTGAAAATATGGAGGTGTTCATACGGCCAATTTTGGGTCTCTCTGGCTTCACAACCGCTTCGAAAAGTTTCTTCACAAAGAGACCAATATTAATCATATAAGGCTGTGAAAGGACGTTCCTCTCGTTAATTATGATAGAATTGTTCAAAGTTTGCGAAAACCTACAATTGAGCATCAATACATCAAGTCTGACCATTGTTACAAGCATGTCCGTTCATCGGTCGACTTTTTTCACGCATGTCCGAATGAAGGGACAGGGAATTTTGGGTCTCCCTAATTAGGTGCATGCTTTTTTGGACATGTCCCCATGAAGGGACACCGATCTCAAGACTCATCGTCATGCAGTTTCAAACGAGTAAAGCACCGCTTCCTTCTTTGTGGGCTTGAATCAATGTTTTCGAGGAAACAAAACATCTCCAGTATAACTATTTTGACCCATTTAAGGCCAAGGCATCGCATTCAGTCGCTAAGTTCGGAAATACAATGTACAAAGTCGTGATGGAATCTACTATCCTTTATGGAAGAAAAGTACCTAAATACAAATGTAATCCTCGAATCTATATTTGAATTTGGCGCCTGTTGGTACTTGTTCACATACTTGCCGTGGCGCCGACAATTTCAAAATAACGAACGATCAGTCCTCGCCAGTTCTCGATTGCAAGGTCCGTGCGGTCGGCTTCTCGCCGAATTTTGTCAGCAGAATGTGATTAAAAATAAGTTATTAATGTTTTTGTACACTCACCGCTAGTATCACTCAGTTCTAAACTGCCCTTCACAGTAAGTTTCCATCTAATTTGAGTACAGGTGAGTGTGATGTCGAAGCAATCTCTCTCATCCAATTTTTTTTCTCTCAATACACACTTTCACATTTTTCAAGCATCTTTCCATCTTTTCCCAATTCTCAAATCTTTCAACCTACAGCTCAAGATCATGATGCGCTCGCTCGTGGAACCTCTTTCTGTATATCCCTACTCCTATGAATAGTTCCACATAATGATCGTTCTGTTCACCTTGATGACGACAAGAGTGGCTTTGAAGATAAAGACATGCGGGGCAAGGATCCTCACTCCAGTGCCGGAAAGCCCCGACGGAGTTGAGGTAAAGCCCGCGGAGTTGTGGCAAAGAATTGCTTTTCTGAGCGTATAAGCGAGTATGAGCGTGACCGAGCGTGTTTTAGTACATGAGATATATCTAATCCGGAAAAATATGTGACCTCAAGCGTAGAATAGGAACCAATGAAAAAACGCCAGATAGCTTCATATCCAAATATCAGAGTTCCCCTCCATGTCATGAGAATCACTTAAGCTATGGAAATTCTGTACGTTTTTCCGAGTAGCAGTCCGCTAGACGGCATTGTGCCGCTCAGTTGTGCTCGCCCTTGATGGCGAGTTCCTATTTTTGCATCTCTCGAAAATCTCATTTAACTCAAATTTGAAGTATTTATTTCTTCTGTATAATTCTTCTAAAGTGGTCACATCAATAAATTTTCTGAATTTCCAAGTTTTTTTTGACTCATCAGATACTTTCTTTTCTACTTCTATTCAAATTATACAACTACTCACAGCTAAGGATGGAGATTGGGTAAGGTATGACTCTCTGAATTATCATTTAAAGAATCGTCTGAGAAACGCGCCATCATTTTCAAATTTCGAAATCTCAACTCACCCTTTTGTTAGACTGGTCCCGAACTTTTTGCGGAAACGCGAGGCTCAAAAACAGTCACTCATCGGATTCAATATCCGACGTTACATGAGTATGATATCTACATCAAACGTCTTTCAAAACAATGGACCCATGACCTGCAACTCACTTGGCATTATGTTTTCTTACTGACTCTCCTCTCGTTTAGAACGGCGTGGTACTCATCTTATAATCCTCCTCACAAGGGAATCTATCGAGAATGCCTCCAAAAAAAACTCAAGCTCGAGCAACTAGGAAGGACGGAAATAAACTAACGGTACAAAAAGAGTTTGGGGTGAGAAACCAAAACGTGTTTCAAAAAATAAAGCTGTGAATTCAAAAAAGTGTAGAGCATCCAGAAAGAAGAGAATCCCACGAAGAAACTACACGGCTGAAAATTTAGTACAAACCGTGCAGGCTGCTAATGAAGGAGCTAGTGTAAGGCAAGCCTCTCTTCTCTACGGGGTGCCCAAAACAACTATATCCAGAACTACAAGCAACCCGGCAAGAAACTTCAGATATGGCCTCAAAACTGTGTTGACCGACGAGGAGGAAAAACATATCATTGAATGGATATTAGAGCGTGCTCGAGAAGGTACTCCTGTCACTAAAGCTGTATTAATAGATCATGTGCAATTTTATTTGAAAACAGTGAAGAGACTCACTCCATTCAAGAATGGGAGGCCTAGACGTCATTGGTATGAAGGGTTTTTGTTTCGACATCCTAACATATCCATCAGAACACCACAAAATCTCACCAGTGCTCGGGCATCTGTGTCAGAAGAGGCATCAAGAGAATGGTTTGCAGGGATCCAAGAACGTTTCATTTCGGTCAAAATGTATGATCCTGATAACAAGAAATCCACAGTCAAGGAGGCTTCAATTTTTAATGGCGATGAATCTGGTATTTGGTATAACCCGAAGGGCTACAAAGCCTTAGCACCAAAAGGTGCTCCTGGTGTTTATCAAATTATTGAGGGCAATGATAAACAGAAAATGTCTGTATTGTTCATGTATAGTGCTGCTGGAACTTGTGCACCTCCTTGCATTATATATCCCTACAAAAGGAAAATACCGCAGGCAGTCAGAGATGGCATACCAGATAGTACATGGTGCATCGGAATGGCTGAACAAGGGTGTATGACTAAGGAAGCATTCTATATGAATACATCACCAACTCATTCTACCCATGGTTAGTTGATCAGAAAATGGAATTTCCAGTGGTTGTGTACTTGGATGGACATGCTTCTCATTCTTCAATCCCACTGTCAGAGTTTTGTCGAGAGGAGCAAATTGAATTGATGCTCTTGTATCCTAATGCAACTCACATTTACCAATCTCTGGACATAGCATTTTTTCATCCATTCAAAGAAGCTTGGATAACAGTAGTGGAAGATTTCAGAGGGGCAAATACACATCAGAAAATAACTAATGAAAACCTTGCACCCTTGTCGGAAATTGGAATTGATTCAATGACTAATATCAAGTCTATAATGTCCAATGGATTCAAAGCTAGTGGTTTGATGCCTTTTGATGCAGATGCAGTCAGATATGATGTCCTGAATAAAGTGAAGAAGAAGGGCTCTCAAGTAGCACCAGTCCAAGCAACAGGTGGATCTGACAGTTCTTTCCATGATGTACAGCAACATTTATCACTTTTCGAGGAAAATTTGCCAAACCAGCTGATTGAAAAATTTCGAGAGGTAAAGGTAAACTTGAAGATAAAGGGCTGTATGATTATTGGCTGATGCTACAGGAAAAAGTTTCTGGTACGTTTTTGTCAGCAAGTTGAGCTTCGTGCCGTAATAGGCTGCATTGCAGACGGCGTACACAGCGCATATCTACTGCGCGTATATTCAACCCTTAAGCCGGCAACGCCACTGCGTGCCACTTACTCACTTGTCTTGTAGCAGCAGCACAGACAACTTACCCTGTCCGCTCTTCGAATCGCTACCGTTTATTTTCTTTTATTATCACCGTATACCTCTCGTATCAACTTTACATATTAGCATTGGCTAGGAAGCCCTTTTGTATAACCTCAGAAGTATATTTATATACCGTGTGAATCTCAGAAGTTCTAGTTTAATGAACCCATTTGTGTGCTCTAATATAAGCCGGTGTCCTCGCGCTTTATTTCGCACTAATCCAACAGGTTATCGGCCCGCACGCGGAGGACATCGTCTCGAGCACGAAATACACAACAAGAACCGTAAGTACTCACTTCGAAAAACAACCTCAGATGTGCCGTGAGTGAAATACAAGTGAGTCAGATGAGTGAAGTGGTCGGCTCGTGCGCGTCGGAGCAAGTAATTCTGTGTACCGCGTTTTCTTAATCCAATTTAAAGGTGCTCGATCTCAGACGAAAAGCATTAATCGAGACCAACATCTAGGCGCAACCGGGAGGCGCGACTCCTGGTGAATCGCCAGAAGTTCACAAGCTACGAGCTCGCGCGACGGGCAAGCATAAACACGTTTGGTTTCTCGGAATCGTCGGGAGTGAGGATAACGACAATTGCCGCGCGATATAGATGGCGGCACCTCCCTTATATAACGACGTAGTGGTATACATATAGAATGAGCTACGCGTGTGTCCCGCTGGTAAATTCTGAATGAGACAATCATTTGAAAGCGAACCTGGGTAAAAATTTTGAGTCAATACATTGCGGTGGTAAAGCTATGGGTCGTTGAATCGGGGCATGCCTGGAAACGCCATTTTGAAAAGTAAAAAGACGAGATGGCCATGGATGCAAAATCTGGCAGCGAGCATATCAATCAGACGCTCGCATGAAACATGATGTATGGCGGGTTGCGGCAGACAAGGTGCCCCGGATCTAGCTACATTCACGCGAAAATTCAGTAGTGAAAGTTCTATTCAATATGAAAATTAGATGTTGTTGGAAATTGTCTAGAGTCGTTGTCTTACCTCAGAGGTTATGAAAACAATTTTTTTTCAGATGATCTATAAGTTAGAGGCAACATTTCTCCAAGAATAGCCAAAAATCAGAGGCAAATTTTTTTTGTTCCCTTCATGAATAAAACCTCAGATGGAAGAATTTTCAGATGTTTATATTAGAAGAATTATGACATTTACCACGATGGATTTACATTGAACTTGCCATGCAAGGAATATGGTTTTTTCGTCCGTCGACGACCATTAATGCGAACATTTGGTTGTATGCGCGTGTGCGATCGCCTCTTTTGTCACGCCATTGGGTAAATTGCAGTGCGTTTATTCAGAGTGGAAGGGAGCACGTGTATATGATCAGTGCTAGCATGAACGTCGTCTGCAATGAACAGACATGACTTGTGTTCGGTTATGAATGTGATTTGCATACTGAATAATTTCTCATACTCCACAGGAAATGTCTGACGAAAATGAAAATCACGACAACCGTTCGTACACACCACCTCTGAACGAACGTGTGAGTGCTCAGATGGATAATGCCAGAGCAAACGCTCAAAACAATGACGACAACAATGCACTGTGCATAGTAGAAATGCCAGCAGATCTCAGAGGGCCACGAATGTATGATGTGAGAAAATTGGTGAAGGAGTTGAGAGGTAAATTGTCATTCTAATCGGATGGTAGATAATCAAGAAGAATCCTGGCCTGGTATCTCACTGACTCTTGTGGCAAGAGTTTGGTGTAATTCACATGAGATTGTCTACATATAATCACGTTTGTTTCAGAGGGAGAGAGGAAGCCACTTGAGATGTGGAAATATTCTTCCTTAGATGTATGCGGACCAATTCAACCTGGTCGCGAGGAGGAACGTGCTATGATGATTTTGACCTTAGATGGTACAGCTGGAAGGCTTGCACGACAATATGAAATTGAAGTTGCACAACGAAATGCTGCAAGTCCAGCCCAATCAAAGCGAACATCAGAAGAACGCCGTACTGCTGCACCTCCTCAAGGAACCTCAGATGCATGTAGAGGCACGCCGCAACCGTATTCGCTCGGAGACCAGGGTAACTTTGAATCTTACAAATTAATTCTTGTATTTCAATAATTTTCACTCTTTGAATTCGTGATTGAGATCAATTGATTTTCAAGACGCTCTACCTGACTCTCGCGATCATTATTCATCAAGAACTGAACGTTTGTTCGACTCGATTCGAAATTTGTAGATGAAAATTTCTCTGATCAAATGTAAATTGTAATCACAATTCAGATGATTCCTTGGAACTACTCATTCACTGATTAAACGTTCGTTCCAATCTCAGAAAACTCAAAACAAGATTGAGATATTGTTCTGAATGTACACGTATTAGAATATCAAGTTTTCTTGCAGAGACGAACAGAGAGCATTATAATATTCATTGTTGAGGATCTCACGTTAGATTATTCAAGTGTTCAAAGTTACCCCATGTGGAAGTCGAACTTTGAACACTGTCCAAGTGATCATAACTTCTGCCTAGAACATTCAATTGGACTCCCATACCACTCAATAAAGCTAGGACAATCATCTTTCAATCAACCCAAATTACATCGTATTTATGATGCAAAACCTACAAAGTTACAGAGAAATTATGAGCAACATTTTCAATAAGTGTTCACAGCAGCCTCGGTTGATGGTATCAGATTTCGTCTCAAACACAACCCATAGGGACAAAAACGGGCATTGATCAAATCTTACAATAAAACTTGAGAGATCGTTCCTATCTTGAATCCGAGACAAAATCCGTTAACATTTCCTGGACAATGAGATCATTCCACGTCAAAATCATGGGCCATTGTGTTGTCTATTGCATTCTCGCAATAGAATTAGGCCAAGAGAGAAATAGTCACATGCCTCAATGTCTTTATAGCCAGACTATGTTCATGAAAACTTTTTTCCGCCAAGTTCGTCACTTGGACAGAGAGTACGCTACAAAGACCCCTTTGCGGAATGCTTTCACATTTCCTGCCGATGATCCAAAAGTTGAATATCATGGGAACCTTCCCCTGTTATTCTCATTCACTCAACAACCCTTCAACTTTTCTTTATCAATATTCATTATCAAAATACACCGCTCATCGATAAAATAAAAATTCTCAATTACAAAATTAAAGGTTCAGGCTCTATCTAATATTTTTTAAAATCATTTCTATCCAATTACTCTCCATATACCACTTACAAATGTTGTATTTACACATGATGTTATGATTCATCTTTCAAGTTGAATAATTTCTTGGGGTCAAGATGAATCGAGGGATGCCGCTTGTAAATGAGTGAGCCCATCGTAGAAGGGGTCTGAAAAATATATCGAAATTTCAAAGAGATCAGCGGAAATGTGCGCAAGTTTTCGGATGCCATAGGTATATAGATGAAAATGAAATTTTCGCGAAATGGTAATTCTTCAAAATATTGAAAAACTACGTGGGAACAATCTCGGTGGATTTATTTTGCGAATCTTGGACGCTAGAGCTTTTGGGCGAACTCAATTTGAGATTCTTGGTTCATTGTTGATATTTGGGCTTGTGTTTGGTAGGTTTCAATTTGTGGAGCTGGAAATTGACTGAGTCCATCGTTATATGATAAGAAGCCATCCCTGCGAAATTTATACAGATTTGTGGAGACGTTCTCGAGATCTGGAGGAACAAGTGCGAATTAGAAATGAGGAAAAAATAAGAATTTAACTTGAAAATGCCCCTCGAGCCATAATAAGTCGGTGGATATGGCTCAAGGAAGACTAGGCTCATTGCAAAAAAATATTGAACAATGCCTCACAATTTCAAACAGATAGATGAAAGTGTCTACGAGTTTCTGAATAACATAGGAAGGAAAGTGGAAAGATTCTCCTGAGAAAAATGGAAGTGACAATCAAAATTCCGTATTGACCAATCTATTCAGAATGATCGAGAAATACTTAGGATGAAATATTTGATAATTCATATTGAGTCTTAGATGCCAGAACGCTTGGACCAACACGTTCTGAGAATTGGATTGAACTTGAGGTAATCAGATCGACTTGTAAAAGAAATGGTTGAAAGTATGAAGCTGTCAATGGACTAGCTTCATCACTGATCAATTAAGAAAGAAACCCTCAAAGTTTTGAGAAGATCGCTCCGGAGGTTCAGAATGACTCGCGTGACAAAGGTAAGATAACATACAGACACACATTCATACGGGCATACACAAGGTGTGATTGAGAATAATTCACAGGAAGCGTCGTACATCACGAATGAAGTTGATAGGGGTACCATTGGATAGGTCTCGGCGAGCAAAATAAGATAGATAAGCCCTCATTTGGGTAAGGCTCGAACTAGAGGGTCAAAAATGAGAAAATCGAAAAAATTCCAAGTGAAAATGTCCGCACCGACACGATACTTCCTCTTCGAAAAAGCAAAAAGTAAAACGAAAAATGTAGTAGGCTCCAAAATGATCAACAATATCCTGTTATAATTTTTGTGGTTGGATCACTCCCACAAAGTTGTAAGGTTGATAATGGCGCCTCAGAAAGTACGTAATATGAGTGCTTGGAATTCATGAATCGATAGATTTTTTCGTAGTCTTCGAGATCCTCCCGATAAGATGAATATACGACGATCGACATCAAAACAAAAATGTAATCAATTCAGAGACTCTACATGATCCATCATTTATGAAAACTATTACTGCAAGTCTGCTGCGAACTTTGTAGTCCCCTGATTGCAAGAATCTCCCTATGCGTTTCCCTATGCTATAAAATTCGTAATCGCAATTTTTCTCGCATTCTTGGATCCTAGATGTTATGATTTTGATCCAAACGTCAATTTTCTCCTGTTGGCGTGTTGGAAATGACCCTGTACATCGTTTTGGATGACATATTCATCTCAAGATGTGACACCTCTTCGACACCGAGCTGAACTAGCGTAAAATAATATAATTGTCTCAGAAAGAACAAAGATTATCCTAAATCGATGCAAAACGCTCACTTTTATATATTTCAATCCAACAAGCTCGAAAAAGTTGCGAACCAAATTTTGCGAGTCCATACATCTATGATCTTCAGTAGGAAGGGGAAGAGGGTCATGCACTGAGGGCAAATTAGGCACACTCAACTCAAGAGCAATAGCTATCCGCGTGCGAACCAAGTGTATAAGCATCACTTATTCCGTATCAACTTTCCTATGACAGACAATGTTCTGCCCCCTGAAACATTGCCCCATATACGCATTTTGTACTCCTAAGTCACACATCTTGGATGGTGCAGGGTTCTAGATATTATGTCTACGACACCGAAAGAAACAGGTTCAAATCCCTGTGAGTGCAAGATTTTATCACTCACGATACGTTCTTCCTCCATCCAGCTACGATATTTGACCACGCGGGACATGCGGAGGCATCTGAACCAGCTCCAAGTGGAATATAATTTTGAATAAATGAATTTTGGAATATCAGCTGACTTCTCAGCTGAGAACTCAACTGATATTCCATGTGTGAATTCGGCATGTGGAACCAGTTAAGAAATTCTTTGTCACGATCTCGATGTATATTCACTTCTGTTTTAGGTTCTAGCAGATTACATTCTTTCAGAAACAACGCTAAGAACTCAGCCCCATCTTTAGACAAACGTAAACCTCTCACAAGATCATTAAGGCGAGATTGAGATATCAGTATTGGTTTCTTAGGCATTTCTCCACTGTGATGGAAATTTTCATCGCTTGTAACATCATCATCCCTAGAAGAATCTTCATCCACTGATTCGTCTTCTTAGACATCATTTCTAGTCTCAATTCCACTCTCTCAGCATCAATCAGCTAGGGTAGCTGAAAATCAGCTCGTAATAGCTGATTTCGTCAGCTAACGTGAACGGATTTTCACTGATTGAATCAGCTATCACGGGGGGTGATATGCATTGATATACACCGTTAGGGGATGATTTTCCTCGTGCTTTGTGCGCCTCGTAAAAATTTTTGGCTCTGATATACATAATAGTTCGTTTAGTGCAGTCAGATTAACTTGATTATCCAATTTCCACGTCCCAAATGATGTCACTAAAGTGGGCCACGTGCTGTTAAAGCGGGCCACCTGCTGTTAAAGCGGGCCACCTGCTGTTAAAGCGGGCCACCTGTTGTTAAAGTGGTTCACCTACTGTTGAAGTGGGCCACTTGCTGTTAATCCCTTTACTTATTTTTTCGTCTACAGTTGACATGGCTAAAAACCGACAATTGTGATGAATTTCGATTGACAAAATTCTGAAAAACCTCTGAAAAACCCAGGAACACATCCGCTCGAAAATAGATTTTCTACTTGCTTCCATTTAAGGGAAAGTAAGAAAAAATTTCATTTTTGTACTTATGACGTTTTTGAAAAACTCATTGGGTTGAATCAGAAATTCACCCAGCTGGTTGAAATTTTTCGGGAAAATTTTTTACAAGTTATTGATATATTTCTTGTCAGAAAAATTTTCCGACATCGGGAAGTAAGGCTTAATGTGGGCCACATGCTGGTAAATCGGTCCACCTGCTGTTAAAGTGGGCCACGTGCTGTTAAAGTGGGCCACATGCTGGTAAATCGGGCCACCTGCTGTTAAAGTGGGCCACGTGTTGTTAAAGTGGGCCACATGCTGGTAAATCGGGCCACCTGCTGTTAAAGTGGGCCACGTGCTGTTAAAGTGGGCCACATGCTGGTAAATCGGGCCACATGCTGTTAAAGTGGGCCACGTGTTGTTAAAGTGGGCCACATGCTGGTAAATCGGGCCACCTGCTGTTGAAGTGGGCCACGTGCTGTTAAAGTGGGCCACATGCTGGTAAATCGGGCCACCTGCTGTTAAAGTGGGCCACGTGTTGTTAAAGTGAGCCACATGCTGTTAAAGTGGGCCACGTGTTGTTAAAGTGGGCCACATGCTGGTAAATCGGGCCACCTGCTGTTAAAGTGGGCCACATGCTGGTAAATCGGGCCACCTGCTGTTAAAGTGGGCCACGTGTTGTTAAAGTGAGCCACATGCTGTTAAAGTGGGCCACGTGTTGTTAAAGTGGGCCACATGCTGGTAAATCGGGCCACCTGCTGTTAAAGTGGGCCACATGCTGGTAAATCGGGCCACGTGCTGTTAAAGTGGGCCACATGCTGGTTAATCGGGCCACCTGCTGTTAAAGTGGGCCACGTGCTGTTAAAGTGGGCCACATGCTGGTAAATCGGGCCACCTGCTGTTAAAGTGGGCCACGTGTTGTTAAAGTGAGCCACATGCTGTTAAAGTGGGCCACATGCTGGTAAATCGGGCCATTTGTTGTTAAAGCGGGCCACCTGTTGTTGAAGCGGGCCAGGCTAAGCAGGTGTTTTTCGCTATAGCCTCATGACAAAAACCGACAACGGCCACAACCTCACCTCCTGAGAAATAAAGATCTCTCGATCTACATATACTTATGTTGTCATATTAGGCTCCCTGTCATCATATCTCCTTCAATCCAATGCTGATCACGACACTGTATAGTGTATACGGCACAACACGAATTCGAATATCGTTTAGCTGAAAAATCAGCTATATTAGCTGAGATTCCAGCTATGTTAGCTGACTGAATCAGCTATTATAAGCTGATTTTTCAGTGAACGGTTTTTTACTGACACGAATAGCTACTGTAGCTGAATTTCAGCTACATAAGCTGAATTTCAGCTACAATCACTGATTTATAGCTGATTGTTATCAGCTATATAGGACCTCTCGTGACACAAATTGAGTAACTATCAAACCAAAACACCTCATTTCGACGTGATTTGGCCTGGAATTGTCGTTAATATGTTCATGACGATACTGGGACCCGGATTTGTGGAGTTTTTTTGCCAAAGTTATCGATTTGAGCGTGATTTTAGCGTTTGCTGATTTGATCAGCAGTTTGACGACCCATGGGAGTAATAGCTGATATTTCAGCTATATTTTAGCTGATTGATGCTGAGAGAGCACATTTCACTGCCGTGAGAGAATCAGGAATAGTGACTGTTGGAGTGTGTTGATAGATAATTTTGTGTTTTTTCCCAAAGTTGTAACCTTCCATATGGTTAATACAAAAGTGAGAATCTTTTGGGCTTGTTGGTTTTCCCCAGGCCGCAGGGGTAACAAATTTTACGACCTTCTTATTTTTCTCTTTCTTCCATCGGAACAGCATGGATTTCCAAGCAATGCAAATCACGCATGACACTCATCAGTTACTCTGATCGATTCGTGACTCAAAAATCTCTTTGTACAGTTGGCTGTGTTTTCTGTCAATAGGCACTCGCAGATTCTTTACCTCATATTTTGCACATATAAGACAGAAACTGTTACGATTACCGTGACAATCGTGCGTTGTCGAGAGTCTCTTGGATCTTTTTCTTGTCACATAAGATCCGACATCAGCCAAGTCACCAACTGATGTGGAATTGCGGTCACTGGATGAAGACGACTGCGGGCCCGCCTTCTGACCCTGACCAGTCGCCGACACGGAGGATCCGACCCTCTGCATCGTAAAAGGCTTGCGTGCGTCTGCCATGACGATGTGAGCCGGCTTTGGCACCGGTTTTGTAAGCCCGGTTCTCTGTTTTGATAGCGGGAACAGCCGGACACCACCTGGCGGTGGCGCGTGGTACTTCACGGACTTGCTAGCCACCTGTGGCTGTATCGGATGAAGTGAGGTACGGTCGACAGGTACAAGTGTCCTTGGGAAATCATGATTTTCTGAGATTATGTCAGGATGATGATGTGCTGGAACCAAACTGACCCTAGATTCGGATTCAGCGACCCAAAAAACATATAGAATAGGCAAAACAAAAAATAATTTGATCACCACGTTCGAGTATCCCGGGAAAATCATGACTTTTTGAGGTTATGTCAGAACGATCATATGTTGGGACCGAACCAACCTCGATTTTGAATTTAGCGACCCCGAAAATATGGGGTTGGTGGTCAGAAGTGGATTCACTACGGTTAGATTATGATTTTGGAACAATTTTGTCAACTCATGCTCTTTTGAGGTTATGTCAAAGTCTCGACGTGCTGGAACAGAACTGACGCTGGATTCGGATTCAGCGACCCCCAAAACATGGAGGTGATATAGTTGGGGAGTTAGGTCAGAACTTTTTTTGTGGAGCTGTAGAATTGATGGAGTTCCTTGTCGCAGTTTTTGAAGCTTCAAAAGAGGCTCACTCGACCTAGAACTCAAAAAAGTGTGTGTTTGGTACGAGTTAGATTGAATTTTTAGGGGTTTTGATCGGGGAGGGAGTGGCAGCTCCGGGGGATAGGAAAACGAGGGCGATAGCAGTTTTCCTGCGTCCGAAAAATGTTCATGAGGTGCGCGGATTTTTGGGATTGATCAGTTTTTTCCGACGATTCGTTACAAAGTTCGCTCACTTAGCTGCTCCGTTAACCGATCTCACAAAAGGCTGTCAAACTTTTGTTTGGACAGAGAGTCGAGGAAACGCGTTCGTGACTTTGAAACAAGAATTACTAGAGAAACCGACCTTGCAGGTTTATAATCCGAAGGCTAGTAGGACTGAGCTTCACACAGATGCGTCAGAACTAGGGTTAAGCGCGATGCTTTTCCAAGCTGATGATGAGTTAGACGATTCGAAACTTGTATATGCTATAAGTAGATGTACCCGAGAGTAAGAGAGGATGTAACACTTTACTTGACTTGAATTGCTTGCCATAGCATGGGCTTCACAGAGTTCAAGACCGTTTGCTATTGGATCGAAATTCACGATAGTTACCGATTGTCAATGTCTTGTTAATATAAACGCGTGGAAACTCAGAATCCGCAGATTGCGCGGTGGGTGTGTATGATTTTCAAGTATGATTTTGAAATCAAGCACTGCGAAGGTAGTTAATGAAGCATGTAGACGCTTTATCGCTTGCCCCTGTAGATGAACCCGAATAAATGATGAAGCGAGACTTGAGTTCATCTTTTCAGCCTAGTAGGACTAAAGTACGTACTTTAACCACTACCTTACGTAGACTAAGCCGAGACTTTTCCTCCCGGCTCCTTTCACTTTAGTCCCGGCAACGAAGTTATTGCGTAAAAAAAGTCGAAGTAAAAATTTGCCATCGGTGGGATTCGAACCCCAGCCTTCCGCGTTGCAGGCGAGTACGCTCTCGACTGCGCTACGGAAGGCACGGGGGCCTAGAGATGGTTCTTAATCTGGCTGCATATAACCATGAATTTTATCGTGGGATATGGTTCGAGACACACCCCAGAACAACCTCCAAGTACTCGTGAAATCGGGAATTTAGCGCTTTTTCAGTTTTTCTAATTTTCGTGATTCTTCTCTCATTCACATAGATTTTCAATTGAAAAAAATTTGAAATGCTTCCTCGTCGTTGTCGGAACGTTATAGAATGTAGGACCCTCCAGATAGTGTATCTTGAACAATATTTCTACCATTAATATGTGTTTTCTGCTCACTCGTTAGGGCGCTTACGGATTACAAACATGGAGAGTAGCAAGATTGAATTGAAATGCTTAGTTTAGTCGGATGGCTTTCCACGAATTTCGAATCAGTATAAGAGGTGGCTGATAACGAGCTTGAGACACACTACTATTCGTTTACACCACAAACAGAGAATTTTCACGCACCCCCTACTCCTTTCGCCGCATAATAACTAATACGTTAAGGCTTCTCATAGACGATACACGCGCGAAACTTTCGCGCGTCGATGATTCGACTTTCACGCACTTGATCGCGTATCTATTCCTTCGTTCCCGTATATATGTTGCATCCAGTGTAAATGCATCTAACGACGGAGGAGTAGTGTTGTCGCTTTTGACGGAGAAGTAGTGTCTCGCAAGTAATTTGTCTGTGGATGGTGTTCGAATAAGAATGCCAAAACAATCGAAAGAGTTCTGTTCTCACTCTGAGAAAAGGTCGATGCTATGTATATTGTGTCTCAAAAAAGGTGGTTGGCGTAAGGTGACGAAAGGTATACAAGAGAATTCGTGTGCGTTTGAGAAACGCGTAGGGAACGGAGTTCCCAGGCTGTCTTTGGTGTCATACATGAATATTAATATGATGTGAAACTCTGGATGCGTTATGACTGACTTTCAAGTTTCTCGAGGCTCATCATCACCGTATTTGGAGAGGATATTCGGGTATTAAGCCTTTGAGTAATTGAGATAACCATGCATTATTCAAATAGAATGATGACTTTAGCTTGAGATGGACTCCTTAAAAGGTTATGATAGGAGATATATTTAAAAGAAGTTAGCAAATGTGATTCTCAATTATCAACACTGAGTCGTTCATGAAAGGCATCAAAGCTGGTGGAAGAGTTCATTTAGTTGTAATTGATTGGATCGTGTAATGATTCAATAAATCTGTGTACTCATTCAATGAAGTGGAAAGCAACATCTTATTTTTTTGAACTCTACTTTTTGCCCCAAAAAGACAAACATCTTCTTTGGGCTGATTGAGGCTTTCGACGATGAATGTGTATTCTGAAGAATTTTAGATTGTGGTAGATCCCCACACCTTCTTCATTTCACTTTTCAATTGAAGCACTAGGGAAATGATGAGAATGTATTTGAACCTATTAATTAAGTACGAGGATTAAGATTGACAATGATATCTCTACAAACCATGGGGGAATTTTGACTTCTGTCTCAAGTTTTTGACTGAATTGATGCTCTTATTGAACAACTTCCAAAACTATATCAAGTGATCCACTCTCTCAGATTCTCTTCGCTTCATTTTAGGGCCATAGGAGATCACAAGTGGAGCTCGGCTTCGAATTCGTGCGTCTTGGCGACGGCGAATAGTAGCAACTGTAGACTGCTGTGCCCTCTATGGTCTTTCGAGCGAAATCGCGGCAACTAACAGCTGGTCCAGTCTCACGGATCGCAGGATTAATGATCTGGATTACGGCGGTCCTCCAGTGATCGAATGTGGATCGAAAGAATTCGCGCTTCCGAGGCGGTTCGGAGATGATCAGAACATCGATCCCTCCTTCTTTGGCAACAGCGTGTAGGAGATCGTCTGCGTCCCCGCTCTTCCCGAGGTTGGCTTGGATGGAGCTAGCCATTTCTCCCCTTCCTGCGTCTATATGTGGCTCTTGCCCTCTGGTACGCAGTGCAGTTGCTGGCCCCAGATCTGTGGTCAGATTTGGACCCGATCACCGCACAGCTTAGGCATTTCGGTTTTTCCTTGCAAATCACGGCAAGGTGCCCTGGTTCGCCGCATTGGAAGCAGAGTTTTGGTTTCCGTTCCTCTGCCCTCTCTTTTTTGCACCCCGGGGCCTTGTGGCCGTACTCTAAGCAGTTATAGCACCGTGGGATGCCACCCTTCTCGCGGATCCTGACTTTGCCCCATCCAACCTTTGGCTCCTCCCAGTCGAGGAGATCGTGGGCCAGTCTCGTTGCGATCAAGACAACAGTGGTTTGAGTACCGCGGTAGCCACTCCGGATGGACTTGACTACAACGGCTCCCTTCTCGTTCTCTGGTAGGGCCTTCGCGAGGTCATCCCGCACCTTGATCATGTCGACATCGTGGTCGACTCCGAGCACCTCGAGGGTCGTGCTATTCGCTAGACAGTGGACAGCTCCTTCTTGCCCGACGACTGGTACCAAGGCTGCCTTGACGGCGGCGACATCGGTGCTCTTCTTGAGTCCAAGAAGGAATTGGCTTTTTTGGGTCTTGCGGATGCTCGTGACCTCAGAGCCCACTTCTTCATCAAGGTCATCCGTTTTCATCCTGCGCAGCATGTCTGCGTAGGTTAGCCCACCTCGGTTGGCCGTAATGAGGACAGCTTCGGGCTTCACCCTTCTCGGCTTCATTTTCGATTTCTTCCCGGCGGCATCGTTCGATCTACCGCTCTTCTTTGCCCTTCTCGCTTGTTTCTCCGACACCACTTCCTTCCAAGGCCCATTCTGCTCGGGCCGATTGGGCGTTGATGTCGAGCGCGGTGTTCCGAGACCTCCCGGTGGAGGTCCGTATCGCGTCCCCTTCGAACCGCGTTGTTGCCTCGGTCGCGATTCCGGTTTCCCTGCCCCCTTTCCCTGGGAGCCATTACCCGACGCGGCCGGTTTTTTTGTGGCCGGAGGCTGCACATCCCCCCTCGCTTTCTGGGTCTTTTCCGTTTCGAGGAGCGTCGTCTCGAAAGCAGTCCGCTTCACCTTGTCTGTCGTGAGTAGGCCTTCGAGCGCGTGACCTACCTTCTTGAGTTCTTCGATGTCACCCTTGGTTCCTTCTGGGTTGCTCGAAACAGACTCGGCTATCCCTATAACCAAGTTGAAGTGCTCGAGGAGGGGATATGTCTTTTCCTCCATCTCTTTCCGGCACGTTTTCAGGTCTTTCCATTCCCCTATGAGATTGCCTGCCTCGTTTCCACTCTTTTGTCTTGCCGCATCTCCGGATGAAAGGATAGCGTCAATCTCCATCCCATCAGACTCTTCATCGTGTACTCTCTTATCGAGCGCACCGATTCGGGGAGTCAGGATTGTCCCGTTCCCTTGGGACCCTATAGTGGAGTCGGACTCGCTCGAGTCTGAGCTCAAGTTGACGGCGTCATCAACCCCGTTGCTAGGTTGCGTAATCTGGATCCTGAGCGCGGGGTTGTTCCTCAGCAGCTTCTCTGCTGCCTCTTGTGCTTCTGCTGCAACCTTCGCATCCTTCCCTGGTTGGACCGGAAAAGTGAGCTCCGATTGCTTCAGCACTCGTTTCTCCGCTTCCTCACCCAAACCCTTTCTCTTCTTGCTGTTTGGGGTGAGGTCTACCTCCCCCAGCGTTGGTCCTTTCCTCCAACTGCTTTCGCCTGTGGCGTATTTCCATCGCTTCTAGCTTCACGCGTGAGTCCACCAACCAAGAGTGCCACTCGTAGCGCGCTTTGCATCGTTGCCCCCCCCCCCCTCTCCAAGATCCGAATGGGGCCCCACTTTACTTGGGGAATTCTTGCCATCAGTGCTGGACATCATCTTCTTTCTTGTGTTTTCCAGGGCCTGGAATCGCATGCTGGCCGACCCCGGACCGGACCAGCACGGGTGTGGTGTTCCGTGTGATCCGTGTTCTGTATAATGTTGGTATGTTTGTGTAATGCTTGAGCAGGCGTAAGTATGGTGCATGTGGGGTGTAGTGTGTGAAAGTGTAAGTGTAGGACTCGGGTCCGGAGGGGCGTCGCTCCCTCAAGCTCCAAGTGCAACCCGAAGGTCACACCCGAAGCCCCCTACGGGCTCTCTCTCTCTCTCTGTCAGATCTACTATCATAATGGGCCAATTGGTCGAACATCTTGAGCAGAATAAGATTTTATCCCCTCTCGAATCGGGATTTCGTACTTATTTCAGTACGCAGACTGCCCTTCTGAAAATCTCTGAAGATATCCGTTTAAGTATTGAAAGTGGCTTAGTTACGCTTCGAGTTCTCTTTGATTTCAAATCGGCATCTTGCAGTGTCAATCATGAGCTCCTACTACGAAGGATGGAGGAGATAAATTTTTCTGACGAGGTGATCACATGGTTCCATTCATACCTAAGCCCCAGATATCAATCTGTCATCGTTGAAGATGACATCCCATGTGAGTTTAAGCCTTGCTCCTCGGTCTTCCCTCAGGGCTCAAATCCGGGGCCAATCATCTTTCTGATACTCATCGATCCGATCACTCGTATATTAAAACATTGTAAGTGTATGCTCTTCGCCGATGATGCCAAAATTCATATTCAAGAGAAACCCTCAGAATTACCACAGATGATTGACGAATTGAATGAAGACTCGTCTCGGATTGTCCAGAGGGTGGAAGAGTTCAAACTCCGGTTAAATATTCCTAAGACGCAAGCAGTCTCGAGTGGATCAGTCCAATGCCACATAAGGCTTGATGTACATGCCTTTCAGTCTATTGTCGTCGATGGTCATATCATACCATTGCAAGAATTGGTGAAGAACTTGGGCGTCATTTTCGCAAAAGATCTTTCGTGGAATATTCATGTATCTAGCATATGCTCTAAAGTGCATGGGGTCTTGCATAAGCTGCGATATCGTGGCCACTTTCTGTCAACTGCAGTGAAAAAAATGTTTGTTAGCTCACTTGTCATGCGCCATTTTGATTATGCGTTAAACACGCATAATCACTAGACGTGTACTACGATCTGTTAGGTTATCTTGTGAAAAAGCTGCAGTGTCTCCTCAACACTTGCGTTCAATCCATATCCCGATGCCGTCGCGACGCACAGTGGGGCGAAACATCGATTTTGCGCCATGAAGTGCATCCGCGCAAATTTTTGACCGATTGACTTGATCCAAAAAAGATTCTCTTCGTTTCACCGAGAAACGATCGAGAATGAGAAAACGCCACTGAAAATCACGGAATCTAAGTATCTTTCGCAACTTGCGGGATTCGAAAAACACTACAGACACTATTTTATTTGGTTAACTCATCGAATGCCTCAAAGCCAGTTTCATGAAATTGCCGCTGGAATGTTTTATGAGCCTTGTTCACCGGAGAACTCTCGAAAATCGTAGAACGACCCCCGAAATCGATGAAATCTAGGTGTTTTTTAGGACTTTCGGGGTTTCGAAAATAGTACAGTTATCATCTCACGCAATCAACTAATCGAATGCTTCAAAGCGGGTGTCATGGAATTGCTGCTGGAATGTTTTATGACCCTTTTTCACGGGAAAACACTCGAAAATCGTAGAACGACCCCCGAAATCATGAAATTTAGGTGTCTATTTGCACTTGCGGGAGCTGGGGAACACTACAGACACTGTCCCACGTGATATATCAACAGAATGCTCCAATGCAGGGGTTTTGTAATTGACGCTGAAAATTCCTAGAATATCTTCCCGACGGATATTACCTTCGAACCGTACAGCGACCCCCAAAATCAAAAATCAAAATCAAAATCAAAAAAAAAAAATGAGATCTGGATGTATTTTTGGACTTGCGGGACGTGGAGAACACCTTCGACACCATTCCACATATTTTCTCAATAGTAAGCTCCAAGGAAGAGGTTGGAAAATAGCTGTTAAAATCTTCTGGACTATTTTCTCCACCGGTATTCAACTCTGAATGGTGGAACAAACCTAATATCATGGAATCTAGGTGTGTTTTTGGACTTGCAGGAGCTGGAGAAGACTACAGACACTATCTCACATGATGAATATCCATCGAACGCTTCAATGCAGAGGTTGGAAGACAGCCACGCAAAATTTCAAGAATATTGTTTTGCCGGGAATAACCTCTCAATGGTGGAGCCACCCCCAAAATCATGGAATCTAGGTGTGGCTTTAGACTTGCGGGAGCTGGAGAACCCTACAAACACTATCTCACACGATGAATATCCATCGAACGCTTTAATGCAGGGATGAAAAAATTGCTGCTAGAGGTTTGTGGATTTTTTTCGCCGAAAAATACTGGCGGATGGCACAGCGACCCCAGAATGATGGAATGGAGCTGTCATCTCAAACTTGCGGAAACTCAAAACTACTGCGAAGACCATCTCACATGATTTGGATATCAAATGCTTCGAAGTAGGGGTGAGAAAATGGCCGCTGGAACTTCTTAAGACAATTCAGCTGTCAAACTTTTTTCAAGAAAACCATGAATCTCGTTACCGTTCAACAGACCTTTCAAATCGGATCAGAAAAGCCTCTTCCATATATGAACCGATCGTGGGATGATCGTTTTCTCATATGATGAGATCCAGACAGGGGGGCGTGATCGTGTGTGTTTAAAGAAGACAACAGAGATTCTGTTCATGAAAATGTCAAATATAACATGGAAATAAATCATTAACAGGCTTCGTTGAGTACAACTCCTCCTCTCCTGAGAAGGAACACATCCCATTAATGTGGCTCAGGATCGACCTTCTCGGGTTGAGTTCATTTGTACACAAGTTCTATTAACTTTGCCGACACCAGCTACAGCACATAGGATGTTTCCCATCGAAATTCCCGCTGGAATTTTTGAGAAACTCTTTCTCCTTCGAGCAACTTAACTTAAACTCACACGCAGATCAAATATCCCGAAATTTGCATGGAGTAGGGCTCAACGATGATGATTTTGCATTAGTGTGGTCCAAAAAAAATTTTCTTCGAGAATCGCTCACCATAACTCGGGACTCACTGATCTTTGGCAACGAAGTATCCTTAGCTGTACGCTCAAAGCTGAGTTTCTTTTGTCGAGCAAGAGCTTTAAAATTTTGGTGAAAAATGTATAGGTAATGCCATTAAAGCCCTTCTTCTCCCCTCGAAATCAGTAGTGCCGTGGATATTGCGTTATAAACTTTGCACGGACGGCTTCAGCCCTTTTTATCGTGGTGATTCAATCTTCTCAACACGATGACTGTGCTTGTAGGATCCGGAGATGCGTCAGAAACAGGGCATCATTTCGTGGTTCCAGCCACTTTTCATCGTTCATTTCAAAATTTGCTTTTTCCACTACTCTACCTCCCGAATCCATGATGCGTCATGGCTTCCTGGAACCACCGGGATCATCTCGAACGGGGCAAAATACCCAACACACCAGTCATAGCGCAATATCCTCAAAATATATTATATGAAGGAGGAAAAAAGCCTTTGATGGCATTTTCTAAACATTCCCAACAAAACTTCAAAGTTCTTGCTCCATCTGAAAAACTCAACTTTGAGCGCGCAGCAAAATTTTTTTTCATACCTCCTTACCAGAAGACAGTAAATCCCGACTAATGCTAAGCGACATCGTGAAATCATCGGAACATATGACACTAAAGGTCGACACTCTAGAAAATGCACGGAACTTGGAAATCTGTTACGAATACTTGAAGTAATCAACTCGTCACACTATAGAGAATCTGAAGAGAGAACTGGAGCTGTTCTACCAACTAGAATTCACAGGACATTTGTACGGTACATGTGTCATGAAGGATATTTGTACATTGAGCTATCGATCTTACATAATTCTTATCTTCCATGAGAATTCTATTCAATCTTACATAATAATACTACGATTATCGAGTGTTTTTCGGTTGAAACTGACCATAAAACGTACCAGGGGCAATTTCATAATACCTGCTGGAAAGCGTGCGATAGTTTCATCGCGTGAGATGGTGCCCGTACTGTTTTCAGAACCCCGCAAGTCTCAAATGACACCTAGATTTCATGGTTTTGGAGGTCATTTCACGATTTTCGAGTGTTTTCCGGTGAAAAAAAGATTCATAAAACATTCCAGTGGCAATCTTATGAAACTTGCTTCGAGATATTCGATGAGTTACTCAAATAGAACAGTGTCTGGAGTGTTTTTTGAATCCCGCAAGTTGCAAAAGATACCTAGATTCCATGATTTTGAGGGTCATTTTCTCATTTCCGATCGTTTCTCGGTGAAAAAGGGCCCGAAAACAACCCAGCGGCAATTTCATAACACCCGCTTTGAAGCATTCAATTAGTTGATCACTTGAGTTGATATCTGTAGTTCTCTTCGAATCCCGCAAGTCTCAAATGACACCTAGATTTCATGATTTTGGGGGTCATTCTACGATTTTCGAGTGTTTTCCGGTGAGAATTGACCATAACACGTTCGAGCGGAAATTTTATAATACTTACTGGAAAGCGTGCGATAGTTTCATCACGTTAGATAGTGTTCGTAGTGTTTCCAGAACCCCGGAAATCTCAACACTCGGTTGGCACACGTGGGTCGTTTCGACCCAAGGCCTCTTTCCTGAGATCGCCACGCTCGTAATTCGAAGTTTCCCGGGCTCAGCGTGACATTTGTTAGTAGTCAAGATGTGCCACTTACCGACCGTTCATATAGCAACAGGTCTGGCGCGCGCGTCTTTCCACCACAGCCAAGCAAAGTTGAGGCTGGGTCTAAAGTACCCAGGTATGCCAGCTATGCGGGCGTCGTGTATTTTTCACTCGAGTTTGTTTCATGGATCAGAATTAACTACATATAATTTTTGGTTACGTACGTTGTTTTCTCATCCGACTTCACGTCCATACAGCTCAATATCGTATACTCGATAGCCATGCACGAAGGAACGACGAAGTGCGAAAAATCAGTTCTTTTCTATAACAAATTATTGCAAAAAATTGCAAACGAAAGGCCTTCCACTGAAAATATTCTAGAGGACGCAATTTTCCATGGAATGAGCTGAAAATTCAACTGAATTATCTCAAAATTAAGTAGATATGAGAAAAAGATAGTCCAGTGGTCGATCTTTCAATGGAGGTCTTTATTCCGGCATATTAGGTGAGAATAGAAGTTCTCAATTCATGCGTGGAAATATGTCAGAATAAATACTTTTTTTCAAGATCCACTCTCGGCTATTTTTTTCTTGAATTGACCTTATCTTGAGATGACTCAGTTGAATTTTCAGCTCAATCGAATGAAAATTGCGTCCTCTAGAATTTTTTTAGTGGAAAAAGTGATTTTTTGCATTTTTTGGACATTTGTATTTTTTGAAATTTCTTATTTGACCTTGGAGATTATCTGGTCGCATTGGCTCATCAAAAACATATCAAAGAAGCTACAAAAAAATTTTTAAGTCGAAAGATTCAATATAAGAGCTACAGCATGAGTTTAAAGGCGTGGGTCGAATCGACCCAGGTTGGCCAGCTATGTAATTCGGCGGAGGTGTGCCAGGTGAGGGTTGAAAGACATCTAGATTCCATCGAATTCGGGGGTCGTTCCACGATTTTCGAGTGTTTCCCGGTGGAAAACGGTCATAAAACATTCCAGCGGCAATTTTATGAATCGTGCTTTAAAGCATCCGATGAGTTATTTACGTAGAATGGTGTTTGTAGTATTTTTCAAGTCCCGCAAGTTCCGAAAGACACCTAGATTCCATGATTTTTAGGGTCGTTTTCTCATTTTCGATCGTTTCTCGGCAAAAAAGGTCCCGAAAACATCCCAGCGGCAATTCCATGACACCGGCTTTGAAGCATTCGATCAGTTGATCACGCGAAATGGTGCCTGGAGGTTTCTCCGGATCCCGCAAGCCTTAAATGACACCTAGATTCATGATTTTTGGGGTCATTCTACGATTTTCGAGTGTTTTCCGGTGGAAACTGACCATAAAATATTCCAGCGGCAATTTCATAATACCTGCTGGAAAGCGTGCGGTAGTTTCACCGCGTTAAATGGTGTCCGTGATGTTCCCAAAACCCTGCAAGTCTTAAAAGACACCTAATTTCCTTGGATCCGGGGGTCGTTCCACGATTTCCGAGTGTTTTCCGGTAAGAAACGGTCATACAACATTCCAGCGGTAGTTTTATGGAACTTGCTTTGAAGCGTTCATCGAGTTACTCGAATGGAATGGTGTCTGGAGTGTTTTCCAAATCCCGCGAGTTCCAAACGACACCTAAATTCCATGATTTTCAGGGTCATATTCTCATTTTCGATCGTTTCTCGGCGAAAAAGGACCCGAAAACATCCCAGCGGCAATTCTATGACACCCGCTCCAGAGCATTCAATTAGTTGATCACTTGAGATGGTACCTGAAGTTTTTCCCGAATCCCGCAAGTCTCAAATGAGTTCTAGATTTCATGATTTTTGGGGTCGTTCTACGATTATCGAGTGTCCTCCGGTGAAGAAGGGTCATAAAACATTCCAGCGGCAATTTCATGACACCCGCTTTGAAGCATTCGATTAGTTGATTGCGTGAGATGGTATCTGTACTGTTTTCAAAACCCCGCAAGTCTCAAGAGAAACACCTAGATTTCATCGATTTCGGGGGTCGTTCTACGGTTTCCGAGTGTTCTCCGGTGAAGAAAGGTCATAAATCATTCCAGCGGCAATTTTATGAAACTTGCTTTAGAGCATTCAATGAATTACCCAAATAAAATAGTGTCTGTAGTGTTTTCCAAATCCCGCAAGTTCCAAAAGACACCTAGATTCCTTGATTATCAGAGTCAGTTCATCATTTGCGGCGCAAAATCGATGTTTCGCCCCACTGTCCAACGCGGCTCTGAAACCTCATTATGAGAACTTGCATTAGCTGTCGCTATCACGTCGTCGAGAGTACTTTTTATGTGTACAAGCTCACAAAACCTTCACTACTGCTACTTCGCAGTATCTGAATGATTCATTCAAACCCTTGGACGGCGAAGTCCGTCGATCAGAAAGGATAAACTCGACGCGAATCCGTACTCCATTAACACGTACTGTGGCATATGAGAACGCCTTCTCTCGTCAGGCAACTAAATTGTGGGAATTCATCCCCGCTGATATTCGCCTCAAAGTTCCTCTCGAATCTTCTAAATTATCAATTTCCGAGTATCTGTTTGAGAGAGAAGGAACCTAAATGCGAGGAATACTATAATTATCGTTGATATAATTTGATCTGTTTTTCTGAAGAATTGCCCGTCTAGATGTGCCATATTTCAGTCGTAAACTGCACCAGTGAGCGTGATGAATGTACAAACTACTTGTTACGATATAGTATTTAAGATGTCCAGTCAAAAATTTTTTTATCTTATTTGTTCATAGCATATAAGAATTTTATACATATTTGTACGAATCTCATTGCCATACGGTCTTTGTGACCACGGCATAATGGATCCGTTTATCAATCAATCTCTCTCTCTCTCTATCTTCCCCGCACGCGGCGCGTGCTGCCGGAAAACTGGCAAAATGCGAACGCACTCACCTACACAAACACAACACATACACACACATGCACGAAAACACGTACCAGAGATACCCCATTGTAGGTAAGAAGCACGAGGATAGGGTCACTTCAGAACACCTTCCCATGACAGCTTCTTTTTATCTCATCTTGAGTCGAATGATGGTCTATGGGGTTTTAAAATGTTTCAAACAGCTCAAAATTAAACTACTGAACGACTGAAATGAGTTCACTCGCATGGTGGTGGGTAGAATTGAGATATTCTTCAAGTATACCAAAGTTGCCCCATCGAGGTCTAAGTTTGGTAAACTTCTTCAACTGCTAATAACTCCAAGTCAGACACATCGAATTGAACTTTGTAACCCATGAATCGAAAGCTGAGACTGTAAACTTTCGATTTACTACAAATAGGAGTGGGTTTTGTCAATGTTTGTCGGAATACCGGGCCAAACGAAATGAAAAACGCCGAAAACGTCCCAAAATCACCCAATTCCACGGTATTGATTCCATTGAAGTGATTGAGAAATTCCCCATCATTCGATAACGGGCATCCCTATAAAACCGATTGAGGAATCGGTTGAGAAACTTTTGTTCGCCTAAACTCGCGGGAGAACCAGACTCATGGTTGACAAATTGTTTACTCTGCGAAGATTCGTGAATATCTGTGAATTGGTGGAGGAAAACAAAAATAGGAGAATTTGCGAAAAGACATTGTTGAAGTATCTCGAGCCTGCGGATATTCGAGGGAAATTCAGCACGTGGAGTACGGTGCGATGACGCGCGATTCCCCCTCGATGTCACGCGAGTGAGATCATTGAAATTTCATTGGTCCATTTGGCTCCTGATGATTCTGTCATCCACCCTGCTCTTCTCTGCCAGTCTCTCCCACACTCAAAATTCGGCAGTTAGCCACAGTCCGGCAAGCAGCAAACATCAGCTGTGCTGCATGCACATTCAGATATTTACTGCACCGGTACCATCCTCGCGACCGCGTCTTCCCGGTCCCTCAATTTCCCGCGTCGCGCCCACACTCGCGCTTTATTCTTTTGTACACTCATGTACCCCCACGTTATGAGAAGATATATTCTCAGTTTATTTTATTAGCATAAAATCAGTGAATAATCATTCAGTGAATCGTTACCACGCTTCCACATCAATATCCAGCACACGTGATCCACATGCAGGACTCGAGGGTTCCATTGGAACACCCTCTCCCAACAATTGTTAGCAGAGCGCTGGAATCGTGTTCGGAAATTTTTGTTTGGTTTTTGATTTCTTGTGTGCCTCGAGGGTGGAATTTCGTGCGCGCGCGGAAATCGGGAGTGTCGGGAAGGTGTGCAGTGACTTAGTGCTGTGAAGAGTTATGCGTCCGGCGGGAATTTTCCCGCCCTCTTCTGCATCTTCAACATCGTAGACGCCAGCACCAGAGCCTACAACTAGGCTTTCCTGGCACCGGCATCAGCGGACGACGCAGGCGGACTTCACGATTCCGCCAGCTCGGGGGACATCATCATAGGGAAGCCCACTGGTAGTTGGGCCACACGGGGCAGCTGGCCTGCATATCTGCAGCACCACATTGTCATCGATGGTGCAACCCAAGAGTCATCAGCTGGGGCTCGACGGCAAGGACATCGTGGTCGAGAGCAGAGTGCAGAGAGGCAGCGCGGGAGCGGGAATCCGCGGCAAGTTAGCCGCGGCCGGTGAGTAGATGTATCGCTCCTCTCTCACCCATTATCCTAATGAGATACATGTATAGGCGTGTATAAGTGGGCCGCGGCACTTGTCGCGCGCTCTCTGCCTTTCTCTCCCCTCTCTCTCTCTGGCGGTAAGCGTCTCCACATGCATCTAACATCGCTCCGTGCTTGAACATCCCTTTAACCATCAAAACGTCGTCCCGAGTGGCACTTTTTTTGCAGATTGGACTTCCTCCTGCAGGCTCATACCACTGGAGCATCACTGCATGGCTCCTGCTCGAGCCTCGGAGGAATAATTCCAATTCTGCAACTCCAACAACAACATCGAGTTGGCGGTGCCTGGCGCCGAAAGTGAGCTCTGTGCGCATGCTCGGAGGTCGTCTGCTACGCTGGCCTGCTTCGCTGTCTTGCTGTCTGATGCACGATGAGCGACAACACCTGCTGCGGCTGCAACAACACCTTACGCGCGGGCAGCAGAGAATGCGGCACTTGCAAAAGATCAGCACATGTCAAGTGCTCGAAATCATCTCAAGGAGCAGTGACATGCGAAAAATGTCTGCAGGTGAGCAAAATTCCAGCCGCGCAATTACCATCAAGTGCATCGAAGCAGACGACTTCGACTTCTCGCTTCAGCACGCAAACAGCCAGAGAGAGAAAGAAGGAGAATACTACCTCGCATAGACGTGTGAGTAATCAGCCCATCTCACACACACGGCTCAGCTCGCATGCTGCATCAGCACTTTCTTCCCCCGCTCCGCATACCACCGCCGCGGGCCGCAGCGCAAAGCCCCCTACCACCAATGCCTCTCTATCCAACTCCGGGAGTCTACAGCTTGCACTAGCGGGGGGTACTCTATCACCTGCTGCTTCGTCTCCGTCATGTGGTGCCACCTCCCGCCAGTCCACCGGTTCAGAGCCCGCGAATATTCAAAAGCAGCAAACAGATGCGTGGCCCACCACTACCACCCAGTCGCTGCTCACTACACCTCCTCTTGGCCACGCTGTCGGGCGGATGGAGAGCAACAGCCCCATCTCGAAAACTACACCACCTCTTGGCCACGTTGTAGGGTCGACGGAGAGCAACAGCCTCAACGTCTCGGAACGACTTGCAACATCACCAACTTCGACGGCGACGAATTCGCCTGACACCAAATGGGTACTCATAGCGCAGACTACTCTCGACCTCTTTTATGATCAATATGCGCTACTCCAGAACGAGCTTAACGAAATAAAATCTCTCGTGAGGCGACAAAACGTTGCCGTTCCCTCTCCACCTCTCACGCCAGCAGTGAATGAAGTGGATGATCACCTATTGGCACGTGTATCCTCTCTCGAGAGACTCATAGAGAAGCAAAGCTCCCAGCTGGAGGAGCTCCGCTTGGATCGCCAGCTTCTTCTGGAGCAGAACTCCACCATGAAAAGCCAGTTCTCCACTCTGACTGAGCTATTAATAGGTCGTGAGAGTAGTCAGCGAGATAGCGAATGTAGTAGAATTGAGAATAGTAATGTCGAATCGTCACATCAATCTTCGATTCCTATTATTACACCGAGGATGGACAAGTTCCCTCATTCACACGCTGGGGAGCAAGGACGGGGACACGGCAGTGACGCTCTTGAGTGCTGTAAATTAATTATTAATGGTATTTTAAAAGAAAATTCTAAGGCCTCGCCGGTACAGGTATCTGATATTGCCTACGCAGTGCTCAAGTCCATACTCCCCTCACTGGAGAGGGTAGACATTGCTGATGTCCAAGTCCTGCAAACTGGGCGTGCGTCTGGGGAGAAGCCTCCAACAGGTATTTGCGACTCGGTTCCATCTCCTCGAGCCCCAGCTGCCACCCCGCGCACTTTACCATCGTGCATAGTCCAACTCTCCAGTAGTCGACTAGTCGGGAAAGTGATTCGGGCTAAACGTTCAATCACCAATAATTATTTCACGGCTAACAATATCCAGCCTGACTTACTCGACCCAGATACGAAAAGTCATGTGCCAGACCGCAAAATCTTTATAAATGCTCCCCCGTGAGAAATACAAAGAATACATACGCTTGAGGTCGATTGCACGCGGTTTGGGTTTAAAATACGTCTGGCACAGTGGCGGACGTTTCTGGGTTAGACGGAAAAATGGTGAGCGAGCGCATACGTTCGAATCTCTCGCTGATCTGCAGGTCATTCAAACGGCCTGTCGAAGTGCTCCAGAACGTGCTCGTGCGTCCTTCAATAACACCCAGAGCTGTACTACCGTTCCGGAGCAGAGTAGAGTTTCGGCAGCAGAATCAGCGAAGACTCCTTGACTAGATACGGCTGCTGAAGAGCAACGAGGGATAGGCAGTTCCTTGAAAGCGGGATTTATCAACCTTAACTCTCTGACAGATAAGATTGAGCATCTACGCTTGCTCGTTGCTAACGATCCCTCCTACCATCTATTTGGGGTGGCTGAGTCGAAGATAGATGAGTTTGTGGATGACAATCTCGTTCAGATTCCGGGTTTTTCATTGTTGCGGCAGGATTGCAACAGAGAGGGTGGTGGGGTTGCCTTGTATGTGCGCAATGACTTCAAAGTTAAGAAGTTGATTTCGTCAAATACTTTTGGGCCAGGGAAACCTGGCGTGCCTGAATTTCTCTTTTTTAGCATACAACAGGGTAACTCCCCGCCAATATTGGTCGTAGTAATCTACAGACCCCCTAAAATTGCCATGCAGAAGGATGACGGGCTGTTTGGCTCATTACGCCGGCTGTGTGGCGACTACAGTCATAAAATTATGATGGGTGATCTGAACGCGAATTTGTTAGACACTGTTCATCCCGACACCAAGACACTGACTGCACTGACAGAAGAACTTGCCTTGCAGATAGTGCAGCATGGCCCGACTCACCAACACACCCCCAATACATCTCATACATGGATTGATCACATTTATGTAGATGACAATGACATCATTACTGACTTTCAAAACAGACTCCTGCCCAGTTTCAGCAGGCACTCGGTCATTGACGTCACCATCAACGTCTTTACTCCTACTCCGCCAAGAAATTCCTTTACCTACAGGGATTTTCGAAACATCACTCCGGAGATATTGAATGACCGATTGCTTCGCTGTGACTGGACAGCTCTCGAAAATGCTGAAACGAGTTTGGAAGATGCAATTCACTGCTTGAATGAAAATTTACAGACCGTTATTGATGAATTAGCACCCGAAAAAACTATTAATCCGCGTAAAAATGACGCTCCTTGGATTGGTCCTGAGCTGAGGGTACTCATGAATGAGCGAGACGCGACGCGCAGGCGCTGGGAACGGATTCAACGTAACCAGCGCAAGTGTCCTGAGCTTCAAAATGAATACTTTCGGCTTAGCGAAGAGGTCAACTTGCGCATTGAACAAGAGCATAACTCCTTCATTCATACTCATTTGTCAGATGCTCTTGATCAGAAGAAGAACATTTGGAAGGAGATGCGCAATCTCGGCCTCTTGCCTAAGAGCAAAGAGGAGGAACTTCATGGCTCCACACCGGACGAGTTGAACGCACACTTTGCGGGAGTTTCCGTTTCGCCCCACGAGAATATTAATGAAGCAATGGACGATATTGACTCGGCACCGGAGGAGGGGTTTAAATTTAAGCCCACAAATTTTAGTGATGTAGTCCTTGCTATTAAACATTTCTCCTCACAGGCCCGTGGAGCGGATGGAATACCCCAAAGCGTGATCGCAGAAGCTCTTCCGGGCATTGGTGATCTTATTGTACATATTTTCAACTCCTCTTTCGGTCATGGCATTTTTCCTGAGGCTTGGAAGCAAGCGCAGCTGATTGCACTAAAGAAGACTGCTGCTCCATCAACGGTCTCGGACTTCCGTCCTATAGCACTGCTGTGCTTTCTCTCCAAGGTTCTGGAAAAAATCGCACATGACCAAATCACGGAGTATTTAAAAATCGAGAAGATACTTGATCGCTTCCAGACTGGTTTCAGGCAACACCATAGCACCCAGACAGCTTTGTTGAAATTGACTGATGACATCAGAGTAGGTATAGACAGAAAGAAGATCACTCTGCTCCTACTATTCGATTTTAGCAAAGCTTTTGACACCATCTCACCATCCAAGCTGTTGAGGAAGCTACGACATCTTGGCTTCTCAAGATCGGCGCTCCTGTGGATAAAATCATATTTACAGGGTCGCACCCAAGAAATCACTTCTAAAGTAGGCAAATCTGATTGGCTCGAAACCAATCTGGGTGTTCCACAGGGGTCCGTCCTTGGGCCTCTCCTCTTCAGCTTGTATGTGAATGACCTGGCTGGCTTGCTAAACGGAAAGTCGGTACATCATCTATTTTATGCGGATGATCTCCAAATTTATCTCCAAATCGAGAAAAATAAGATCAGGGAAGGTATTGCTCGGCTGGGCGAAATAGGACGACTAGTTGCCGAGTGGGCCAGAAGTTCCGGCCTGTGTCTCAACGCTGGCAAGACCAAGGCAATCTACTTCAGCTCGGAGAGAAATATCAAAGATCTGAAGAGAATGGACTTGCCAGGGGTTGAGATACAGGAAGGAAAGTTCATCCCGTTCAGTGATACGGTCGTGAGTCTCGGTGTTACACTTGACAGTGAATTGACATGGAAACCGCACATCGACCAAGTAACTAAGAAAGTCAACAGAGCCCTATACGTTCTGCGGTTTTTTAGGGCATGTATCACCAGACCTCTCCGAACTCGCCTAGTCGAGTCATTGGTTCAACCGCACCTAGATTATTGCGCGGTCGTGTACCTCGACGCCACGGACGAACAGCGGCAACGGGTACAGAGACTAAGCAATTCATGTGTGAGATATATTTTTGATCTTAGGAGAGACGAGCACATCGCCCCGTTTAGGGAGCGCTTGGGTTGGTTACGTACTGATTCGCGGAGAATGTACTTCGCAGCTCTCTTGATGCATAAGATCATGCACTTAGGAGAACCTGGCTACCTAGCTGCAATGTTTACCAGGTACCAATCTGAACGCCCCGCACGGGGTGATCTAGAAGAGCGGGTACTCAAAGTTCCCAACATGAGACTTGAATATGGAAGAAGATCTTTCCAGGTCCAATGTGCTCATTTGTGGAACTTTCTCCCTCCGGGCTTTCGGCAGCTGCGGAAAACATCACAATTCAAGGAATCCCTGAAAGATTTTTTACTAACCCAGTCTTCGCAGAAGATTGATGTGGAGAAGAGGCATTATTTTGATCTGTAATGGGAAGGGCTCTTCTTTGATTTAGTAATTTTACATGTGACCTCAGTCACCCAATTGGTGATGTATAGCTGTGATATTAGTGCGAGCCCTTACCCCTCTTTTTATACTTCTAAGTATGCACCCTGACTAGTCACGAATTGTGATAATTATTGTCCTCGACCAAACCAGTAATTGACTGAAATTATCATTATTATTTTGTTGTACATATATTATATTCATTCTTATACGTGTTATTACATTTTAACGGGCATATGTAGGTGTATGTAATTGTATTTTTTGTCTTCGGACGAATAAAGGACATCTATCTATCTATCTATCCCCTCACCCCCGCTCCACTACTCATCTCAAGTAGCGAGTCTGGCAGCATTGTAGCCGCGAAGCACACCCCCCTCCGCGAGCTCATCGGCTGAGACTCCCGCAGCTGTTGCGGCATCGCTTCAGTCTTCTGCTACGAGTCAATCATGTTAGTCAATGAATGCTAGTCAATGATGAATGATCGTGTGTTGTGACAAGTGGATACTATCGAATGAAAACGATATCGAGACAATGACGAGAACAGAAAACGACTATCAATGGCACTCCCCTCGGATCGAGGTCAAACCTTTTCAAGAGCATTAATCTTCTGAGACCTGCAACTCAATCGAGGCGCAGAGATTCCTCGCACCTCAAGCACTTTTGGCAGTACAACGAATACAGGGCTCCCCAGTTCTTTTCTATTAACTCCATCATTCGACGAGCAGGTCATGGTCATCAAATATGAGGATATGCTTCTTCTCAATTGTAGCAGCACGAGACAGAGCTTATCCCGGAACAAGAATGCACGCCAGCCTATGTAAAAATTGCATTTTACTTTCATCAGTCTGCTCTCCAAAATCAGTTGACGCTCATGGAATCAACCATTACCCGGTCCTATTCGCTTATATAACGATGATGATCTCTTTTAAATACTGTAGCCCAATATCTCACAATATCAATTCCAAAGAGTCTTTGATCAAGTTTTTCAAACCCATTCTTATACGGGAAAGCAAAATGCATTCTAATAGTAGACCATGCCATCTCGATTGGGTATTTTGACATTCTCAAAATCCTTCCGTTCTGTTTATCCAAATATCTTTCAACTAGAATCTTTTCAATCATATTTTTGATAACAAATTCATAATCCATAGATTATTCCATCATCTTGATAGATGAAAGTATCCTCACATTCGAAAGAGATAGTCGCGATCATTTCATGTATCGGATGCATCAACGATATAGTTGTTATGTCCCGAGCTGAGGGCTCGGGGTAACGAGTACATTTAGAATTCGAGAAACAGCCGTGCGAGCGGACTGCTCAGTTGCACTCACCAATTTGGTGTCAGCAACCTAGATCCTTCAGTCCCTCTTCATATTCCAGTATATTGATACATATGTGTAGATATGTGGGTCATTCTCCATAAGCGCGTCAATTTCGTGTAATGGCTCGCGATTTTTCGGAGGAATATACTAGCCTACTGCGAAGTTTTTTATGACTTAAAACAACATATTTCTCTAAAGGCACATGTATATGCGGACAATGATTCCTCTGGGAACGGTATGATACGACTGGTTTCATCGTCGAAATGTAAACTCCGTGGCTGTAATTTGAAAAATCGATGATTTGGTCCCAATTTGTGCTCTGACGAGTAAATGAGCTATCGTGCGTAGAGTAGGTGATATGTTAGGCTTCAAAGTTGTCTACAAACCGTTATACTCACAAGGAGGGGGTCAGGCCTTCGGATCACGGATTCGCCTGAAACTTTGGGAATAGTCTTCTTCTGGCACAGAAACAAGATATCCAAAACCGCGCTTGCCAACGCTCAAGCCTTTCTGAGCTACAGGCTAAAACATATGCATTACAGTATATCTATATATACCATTTTTGATGAATATGGATATATTGTAATGCATGGGTCGTATGCTGTAGCTCAGAAACGCTTGAGCGTTGGCAAGCGCGGTCTTGGATATCTTCTTTCTGTACCACAAGAAGACTATTTCCAAAGTTTCAGGCAAATCCGTGATCCGAAGGCCTGACCCCCTCCTTGTCAGTCAATGCGGCGGCGTTGAGTGGGACTCGAAATGGTGATGTAATCGAATTTCCAAGGAATTTCATGGTTTTTGGTAAACTACAAAAATAAGTCGCTATATTCACACATTTGCACCCCTAGCACCGTGTTAATTGATGATAATACACTCAGTTAGCAGTAAGTAGAGCTCAGGAACCGGAGTAATTGCAGGATCGCTCGTTATTGAGTGTTGATCGACGAATTTGAGAGCGTGCTCTTTTGCTTTGTAAACTCCATGGTTCGATAATCTTCTCCCTCTTATAGTTTGAACGCTACAGAACTGTTGGGATATATCGAGCACAACCAGACTATATACCAAATAAGTGCGTTTAGCTTTAGAGTGAGTAGAATCGTCAAGAGAGCACGGAAAGCAGAAATGGAAACTCCGTGTCTTGTAAAGTCCGTGTCCATACCTGCTACTACTTCAAATGCTCTTTTTGCACTCCACCGTGGCCCTAGTTCTAACACATTCGGCCATCTAATGACACTTTTTCTGCATTCTGTTGATGAAGTAGGCATGTATGTGCATGGTAATGCACGAGTGACTGTGAGATTTGATGCATGTGATTAGTCGCGGGGGAATCGTCAGACTGTCCGAATCAATTGAGTACTGTAAAACAGGCATGTGTGTATATTGTTAGGTCTGTATCCGAGGATCTCATTGCATGTATGCGTATTATTGGGGAAGTATTATACTACTCGAATTTAATATAAGTGTCCAGAAGTATACGTGCCTAAGTATGGTCCTGAGTAAATTATCAATTCGCATGTGATTTTTGTGATCCAGGGACATTGAACTAGATGTATGGAGGATGAAACCATTTCAGCGAATGATCAAACAGTCTTCTTCTATACTGTCTGCTGTATCCAATGATAAGTGTGACTTGCAACATGGTGGCGCGATATTTCAATACGAGATACCCATAACTTGTAAAACGTTCCTGGTTAGAGAAAGTAGCTAAAGTTGCTACAACAGCATAACCCTGGGCTGGCATGATGAGTGGCACATTCAATGATCAATATTAATAAGAATTATTGTTTGAAAATTGGGTCATGGCGAGATTAAACAATAAAACGTGCATCCTTCAACGTCTTTTTCGGTTTTTTCATTATAAGTCCTGAAATGTGGAGTTTTCGAGAAAACTTGTGTGAACATTATTTCTAGATCTTCAAAAAATCTACAAAAAGTTACTCAACCTATTTCCTCGAAAAAATCAATATTTCCCGCCTTTTACCCCAAAAAACCGTAAAAAGGCGGAAAATGCATGTATTTGCTATTTCCTCATATTGCAGTGCAATTTTTAAACGATGATTGTCATCAATATTGATCATCGAATGTGCCACCTATCATTTGAGCCCAGAATCATGCTGTTGTGCAGAGTTTAGCCACTTAGCGCTCGAATTTCGAGAGTCACGCATTGATCTATATCTGCGGCTCAAACTGAACGAGATACGCGCTTCCATGATCGATCTTACTTGACCCTTGAGTTCAAATAATCACATTCAGACACCAATACTTCAATCAAGGTTGTATATGTGTCCCCTCACTCTATAAGAAGAGTCTTCACGTTATTTGTGTAAACTTCGTGTCAGTGCTGTAAACTCCGTGGCTCACCAATACACAGAAATTCATTTTACGTTCTGTGCGTTCAGATTTGGTTGGCCAAAACATTATACAATATCATTCATAGCGAAAATGAAAGATATCCTACCCGCCAGGATAGTTTCAAGTACCATTTTTTTTCTCCAGAATATAGATGTCCAAAATGACGTGCTTATGTAGAATGACCCATATATATATATATATATATATATATATATATATATATATCTGGATGGAATCATATCTGGGATATCCTGGATATGAAAACTTGTCGGAATGACCTGATTTGATTTCGTATGAATATTATACTTGAATTTTGCCCATATGAGGAAGATAAAGCGGAGTAACTTTAGAATTGAATTAAGTAATTTCCAATATCCAGAGTTGAGTCTCCAATACGTAACGAATCTTCAATTCTTCAAACAAGCAAGCGTTCACAAATTCTGAAATGATTAGATGATTTCGTTAAAAGCAAACATCAATTCATTCAAGACCATTCAATAATCCAAAATCGATCATTAGAGGCAACATCGATGATAACAATTAGAATAGGCAAATGTGATTTTCCGATCGATAGATTCTAACTTTCGACCACTAACTTTGGAATGAACTTATATTATGAATCTCGGACTTTGTTCTGAAATGGGTTCTTGACAGGCTGGTTCAACTTACAGTTACGTAGATTCTTGATATTACTCGAGTGGAGAGCGGAGTCAAGACGAGTCAGCGGTATTCAGGAGGAGTGAATACTATGAAGGTCTTGAGGACGAATTAGAAGCTGGGCTTGCTGCAGCTATATACGTGGGTCACGCCACTTCCCAAGTCGATGATCGATTCCAACCATTGGCTCACCGCTTCTCGAACAGACGCTATGTCACACTTCTCGAAGGTGTTTGGGCGGAGACAATAGCGCGGACTCAAAAGCTCCGGAAAAAGACTTTAACAGAATGATCGGCGAGCTAACGTTCATACCCACATTCATAGCTTGGGCCAGTTCGCACAAATCCTGAAATTATGATTCAAGAACTGTGTCACGCGTGACAATAACTCACGCTACTGACAAAATCGGCTCCGCTCTACTCGACAGAAATTTGCATACGCTGCATGATGCTACCACATCGCATATCGATTGTTGAAGTTTATATAAAATTTATATAGCATAATATTGATGGTATTTATAGGATAATAATCTGGTGAATTGTGTGGCTCATACGAGCCACCACGCCCTACGAGTGTTGAACGCACCTTCATGCTGTCCAGACTAAATATCAAATCGAAACTCACACGAGTATATTAGTATACTCTGAAAACACTTTCCCCTCTTCACATTTGACCACCAGCAAAAAGCGCCGTGGACAACATGTAACGCAGATGACCTCGAAGCAACGATTCGGCACTGCGGCATGGGCCACGGTTACCACAAGGTATACGATGTCCACCATCCCATCCGCTCTCGGCATCCGCAGCTACACGCTGGCTGGTCATGTAAGATACGAGAGCGCATGATTGATAGAGATAATCAAATTCATTCCTTGACAGCTATGGCTCCGGAGGGGGGGGGGGTTGCCCGTGGGGTACATAATACCTTACATGCGCAATCAATGGAGTGAGTCCAAGCTCTTTACCTGCAATTGACGGCGAAAGACCTCGATCACCATATAAAAGCGCACAAGCACTTTTTCGCCAAGTGAACGCTTGAACGGGCACCACCTGCAACTCCAGGCCTGCTGATGAGTCCGGTCACGATGAACCAGCTTGCAGGAGGCGAACGAAACGCATAAGAGCCTTCTGCTCAAAGCGTGTAGAATCATTCATTAGTAGTGGTGAGCCATCAGCTTATTCCTACATCGCACATAGATATGTGCGTTCTGTTCCGCAAAGCGTTGACGAACAACCAAAGCGTCGACCGGCTAGGAGAGCATCTTGTGGGATACGTCAGTTTCCTAGACCCGGAAGATCAACAGGCCGAGCGGATATGGCGCTCGATTGATACTGGAGTTGCGTGCTACATCGGATGGCCCAAGGATGAGATGGTGACCTTGCACACAAGGGGAATGGAAAAGAAGCTGAAGGACAAGAATTTCGAGTACCGGATGGCGCAGCTTCGTGAATACGGAGGTTAGAGCCTAATTTTTTTCTAGTGAATCTTTGAACAGTTACATACGGCGAAATTGTAAGGGTTTCCCAACTTTGAAAGCTGGCATGTATAATTATCGATGCAACCAAGGGTTCGGTATGTGTAGTCATTATTCTCAAAAGATCTCGTACCGCGTGCAAACATTTGGTCACTTTGGAAATCTCCGATGCATCTCGAATTTTCTTCCCAGATCAAATGACCCCGATATAACACCGGTGTGAATTTGTCAACTCGCAAACAAAGACACTTTTGAGATTCAATTTCCGGATAAAACACTGCACAATCAGCTCCGAATGAGACCGGCGTAACACCGTTGTAGACCCGTCAACTCTCATGCAAACCCGCTTGTGTATTCAATTAGATTCGAAGCTCCATTGATTTAGTAGGGCCTAGTTTTATTCTGTTTCACTGAAATAGGGGCTGAGATACTCATTTTGCGAGCAGAGAACACGTGTTGAATTTGAAATTTCCGGGACTTTCCTCGGTATATCTGTTCAGCAATACATTTTCGGGATTAGCAGTGAATATTTTTGCAAGATGTCATGTTGAATTAGGAATTATTTAGCAGATAATACCGATTCATCGAAGTTGTTTCCGTTCAGGCACTGTTTGTATTCAAAAGTTGTCGAACTAAACCGGCGTTGCGGTAGAGTATGACCCGGTGTAAGCAGGATGGTGTGTACACCGATGATTAAATTCGAAATATCCTCATTTAGACTTTTTGTTGATTACCACGGGCAAAATTTCGGAACAAGTATGATTGACTGATTCCAATGCACTTATTGGATACTATCGAGAGATGAGCTGGATTCACCCATTTTCTTCACAACCAGCTATGAAAAGATGCTCCGAACATTGTAACATTTGGTTCAGATCATAACAGCCCAGCAGCAGGGGCAACTCATCTGAAACCTTCGGAGTTCAACGATTATTTGATATTTGATTCAAATGAGCTGAATGTATTCATAATCAGATAGAATAGGATCACAACGTCAGGAATTTCTTATTCCGGCGTTGAAATTGATAGCAGCTCAATTTTCAGCATCGTCATAGACTCAAGGTGTTCAGCTAGCACACAATTACTCATTCTCTTTACCAATACCACTTGAGACATCATTATTTATCATACAGTTGAGGCAAAATCCATAAAACCATAATGATCTCTTCCATCAGAAGGTCACTCATACTTGACGTTTTGAGTTGCTGAAAGAATGAGGTTCGTCAAAGAAGATTTGTCACTGTTGTTCTAAACTTTCGTCCTAGTTTCAGTAATTGAGGGGGCGCGTGGAAAAAGGGCGTAACTACGAAAGGGTCATTTCGAGAAAATCAATAAAAACTCAATAAAAACCACCAGAGGCGTATTTGGACGAGTTGGCCCGACTTATTTCGAAGACGATAGCATTCTCGAAATATCAGTGCAAGCCTCGTGAAATTAGAGTGGATTCCATGGATTTTACAGCCTTTTCAAAAAATGCAGTTACGACCTTCTTCCGAATACAGGGTCAAATTTCGGCACACCTTCTTCACAAAAAGTGGAATCAAGTCCCGAAATCAAGTCCAATCCCTCTCAGAATTCACAAGCATGCTTATGGGCACCTATTGAAAGATATTTCATAGCGGTGAAGTTGTTCCACCCACGCTCAGGAGCTCTGTACTCGCGGAAAGCTCAATATGGACGCCCAAAAATATGGAAGTTCTAAAGTCACTATATCAATATTCAGAAACTCATTTTGGAGGTGGAAGAACATGTTCTGATAGTTTAGACCCATAAAAATGAAATTCCGTGCCGAGGGGGATTATTCGAAAAATTTTTCGTACGTAATTACGCTCTTTTTCCGAATCGCGCCGAACTTACGCCCTTTCTCCGAAAAGTTACGCTCTTTTGATTTTGGTCGATCAGCGACTCACGCCCTTTCGGAATTTGAACATGCTAATTACGCCCTTTTTCAATATTTTTGGGAAGTGATTGGAAAAGTTCCGAGGGCGTAATGGCGTTTACGCCCTTTTGATTCTTTTCCTGCAGTTACACCCTTTTGAATTTTTTTTCTGCAGTTACGCCCTTTTTGGGAATTGGTGGTGGAGTACACCGAAATGAACTCTCAGAAGTTCCTTAGTGATTTTTTTTATTCCCGTGTATTTAAAGAAGAAGTTCTCCACAGTTGTCTTGCTCACAATTTCTTGAGCCAAGATAGAGCTATCCTAAGAACTCCACCAAAAAATTGAAATATTGGATGGGCTGCTGTATTTTGCTCATAACTTTCAACTGCTTTGGCCGATTTCGATTTCAAAAACAGCATTTGAAAAGTGGCTCAAAAAAAACTATCGGCATGCTTTTGATGGAAACCCTCCACGTTTTTCCTCAACACCTCCTGGCTAGGATACTCACAGGTCGAGATTTCGATGTCTCTATCCTTCTTTCCCAAACTATATGATAATAAACCGCGTGTATGTGAGTTTTCAATCCCTGTTCATACTTCTCGAGCACCTTGGGGCTTCTTTTACCCCCAAAAAATCTCAATGACCTGGGAGAAGGCGTTCCTCTCTATAAAATTTCCTCGTGTAGAACTGCGGAATCACATTATATTTGAGACTCTTTCCAGTATGACTTTGGAAACGAATGCTCAAATATGAATGGGAAGTTATATAAAGACCGAATTTCGTATCAGTAATCAGCATCTACTTGCAGAAGATGCTTATCACGTAGATACTTAAGTAATATGATAGCACATAATACAATAGCACATGCGACTTTGCGTCTCTGGAACTACTTTAGATCGATGGCTGGTCTGCTTTTTGGAAGAACTTCTTTTGCCGAAGTGGATCCGGAGCATTTGGACTGGAGTGGTAGCTGTGGGATGATGGTTCCGAGTTATTTAACCTGTGAATTCCCGGCTAGCTGAACAATCCCTTCACGATTTAGATGCATACGTCTCTGGTCCCATTTCATCAAATTGAGCCAAGCAAGAAATGATTTTGGAGGGATTGAATCGGTCACCGATTGTAAGCTGATTTTGGCCCAAAATCTACGTATAGGCGCATAAAATTCACGTGTATGGGGCACCCATGCAGATTTCAGGCATTGGAAGTAGTTAGAATAGATAGATTAGCCGGCTTCGAAATAACCACTTGTTGGAGTCAACATCATACAGTAGAACCAGAGACGTACGCAGTCAAATGTTGATGGGGTCGTCGAGCAGGCCTCGGTCTCACAGGTACTAACCTTGGAAATTTATCTTTCTTGTTCTCTCTTCTACTCTGGTATTGACAAGAGAAATTCTTAGAAATTCAGACAAGTTATCGAATAAAAATAGTTCGAGAGACGTAGAGTGTTGCGCATGTGCTGAGAATATGGATAACTGAATCAAAACTTGCGTTCAAAATGACGTTTTACGCATTCGAATTTCCAATATACTGATAAGGGAAACTGCAAATAATCTTCTTCAATGTCGAATGATTCGGAAAAGACAATACAATGCGTAGCAGGAATCGTTTTGATTGGATAATGGATGTGATCAAACGCAGTTGAGGCTCTTTCAATAATCAGGCAAACAGGCAGACAGATCATCGATATATGGATGTGATGCGTGAGCGACAATCGAATAATTTTAAGACCCTTGCTATTGTCGTTCGTTAATTTTTCATGACTAACCCGTTTGATTAGGATGCGAACACTTCCCTGGGAGATTTTATGAATAAAGTGCCCTATGAAATACGTATCCTCCCAATACTGTCGAGATGGAATATGGTTTTGCATTAGTTGAAAATGATGAGTTTAGCGTGATGTTACTCAACGCGCTCTGTTTATCAAGATCTAAGTAATTTCTTGCTTCACGATATCCGTTGAATATATGATTCTAAACTTCTGATATCAACGATTTCTAGTGGTTCGATTCACTGCAGGCTGGACGGCATTCAAACTAGTATGAAGAGATGTAAATGCGGAGAAAGGGCGTAACTTCCAGGAATTTATGAGCAAAAGGGCGTAACTTACATAATTTCATGGATAAAAGGGCGTAAAGGCGTTTACGCCTTTTTGTCAAATCGCAGAAAGGGCGTAATGGCGTTTACGCCCTTTTCAAGATCTCGAGGTTCGTAAACACTTTTTTCAGAACGGACTTCATGGGCGTTTAGAACACGCCTCAGAGGGCTCAAAAAGCGAGAGGCCGGAAAAAGGGCGTAACCACCATTACGCCCTTTTTCCACGCGGACCCTCAATTGATCTCCAAATCTACTAGCCTCAGTCATCGTTTGGTTATGGTGTTTGTCCTTGTTGTTATAGAGATCCTATACATATTGATCGATTAGTCCATTCAAAACTCACAATACTAGATGCATGGCTTTATTTTGTTCGTGTTTCACTTATTATACATCGAGTGAACCTGTTTCTGCTCAACAGTATCCCCTAAGAATATTTGATATGACGTTGGAAGCTTGCATATGGTGGAATCTGATGAGTGACTACTCAACTTAGTGACCTATTCACGAGCATCAATTTAATCTTGACGTCAAGAAAATTTCACATCAACCCTTGATTACTAACATGGTAGACTTTTGGCTCACTCAAACCCTCGCCGAAGAATGGAATCGGCCGGACGAAAAAGGAAGTCCAGTTGTATGTCGATTGTTGATCCAGTTGTTCGGATCGGAATGGACGTAACTGGATCGAGATGGATAGGAATGGAATAGAAATTCTTCAAATCTGATCCAGACCGATCCATTCCCTGGAGCCGGTGTGGATGCATTTGAATCCAATATTTTCCATCTCAAGCATGGTTTGATGATTCTGTGTCGATCCAAAACCGAGCATTTTCCATTTCGGTCTCGTATTCTGGATGCCGATAGGAATTTTCTCATCCATTTCGGTCCATTGTTGCAATCCCGTATGAATACTACCACACATTCTTACCTATGGTTGAGACGTAATTTCGAATAGTAATTTTGTAACTGAGTTGGACTGTAAAGGGTCAATAAGCGTAAATCATATACTGCAAATTCTATCTATTGTGACGTGAGTTTGAGCGGTGGCAGGGGGGGGGGGTGATCTCTCGAGAACTATCTGATTCAATCTTGCGTCACCGGGGGATGGTGTTATTCAGGGTACTATGGGGCCGCCAGTCACAATTCTGGCAACGGCGAGCTTCGATGACGTATTGCGTGCGTGACCGCAAAATTCATCGGAATTGATCCCAACATGAGTAATAATGGTGAAATCGGGGTATTTTGGAGTCACTTAGCACGATTTTGGCATCAAGAAGCCTCGAGTGGAAGGCTCCGTGAGTGGAGGACGGAATTCATCGAAATTCATTTCGATACTATGGCGGGTGATGTAATGAGGGTACTTCGGGGTCAATCAGTACAATTTTGACTCCATCAGGTATTGTGCTGCGTGAGTAACGTTCGGAAACGACCAATTTTGATCCTGGTCACGTGGGGGATGTTATCAGGGTTTCTCGGTGTCACTGAGCGTGATTATGGCACTGGCGAAACTCGACTTCGTCGCGCGTCATAATCTGCGTGGATGGAGGCCTAGATTAATCAGAAAGATCCCAGTATTGCAAGAAATAATGTCACGAAGGTGTTTTGGTGTCACTGAGCATGATCTTGGCATCGTCGAGGCCTCACCAACATGTTGCGTGAGTGGCTGAGTGAAAGGCGACCAGAATCGATCAGGAGTGATCCCTATACCGCGGAACGTGAATCATGGAGGTTATTTCGATGTCCTTGAGCAAGGTCTTGGCATCGTTGAACCTCCTCAACATGTTGTGTGGGTGGGTGCGTGGGTGGTGGAGAGGGTTGATCAGAATTGATCTCTATGCCACGGAACATGACGTTTTGAGGATATTTCGAGGTCACTGAGCACCATCATGCCATCGCTGAGCCTTTTGAACGTGTTGGGTGAGTGGTCGCGTAAGTGGCGATCATAATCTATCAGGAGTGATCCCTATACCACGGAACGTGATTTTTGGAGCAAGGAGAAGGTTCCTAGTTCGATCGTGGGCCCAGGCATTTTTTTCACGATGTCATTCAAGTGAATCTTTTCTTCGATCAACATCTCGACGATCAAACCCCGATCGATAAATTCTCATTGAAAATGGCCTCAAATTCGAGGTCAACAATAGAAAATAAAATTTCGTCCTCCAATGCCGATTTACAAATTTAACATCATTGATTCATATAAGAGGACGATTCAAGTTCGGAAAGTGTAATTTGAATTCTACTGGCACTGGCGAAACTTGACTTCGTCACGCGTCAAAATCTGCGTGGATTAATAATAAGGATAATTAATATTAATAAGGCCTAGATTCATCAGAAAGATCCCAGTATTGCAAGAAATAATGTCACGAAGGTATTTTGGTGTCACTGAGCACGATCTTGGCATCGTCGAGGCCTCACCAACATGTTGCGTGAGTGGCTGAGTGAAAGGCGACCAGAATCGATCAGGAGTGATCCCTATACCGCGGATCGTGAATCATGGAGGTTATTTCGATGTCCTTGAGCAAGGTCTTGGCATCGTTGAACCTCCTCAACATGTTGTGTGGGTGGCTGCGTGGGTGGTGGACATGATTCATCAGAACTGATCTCTATGTCACGGAACGTGACGTTTTGAAGGTATTTTGAGGTCGCTGAGAAATATCATGCTATCGCTGAGACTTTCGAACGCGTTGGGTGGCCTTGTAAGTGGCGACCAGAATCGATCAGGAGTGACCCATATACCACGAAACGCTATTTTTGGAGGTCAGCTAGATATCGTTGAGCATAGTCTCGCCATCGTTGAGCCTTCTCAACGTGTTGCGTGGGTGGGTTTGTCTGCGGTAGCCGAGATTGATCTGATTGATCCTTATGCTGCAAAAAAGATGTTTTGACGGTATCTCGATGTCGTTTAGCACGACCTTGGTGACATCCAGCCTTCTGAATGAGTTATGTGGGTGGCTGCGGTGGTGGCCGGGTTTGATCAAAATTGATCCCTATGCCACGGAACTCAACGTATTGAGAGTACTTTGAGGTCTCTGAGCTCGATCATGACATCGCCGAGCTTCTCAAACGTGTTGTGTGGGTGGTCGCGCGAGTGGTGACCAGGAACGCTCAGAACTCATCCCTATGCCACGTAAAAGATGTAGGAGGTATTTCGAGGTCGTTGAGCGTGACCTCGGCATTGGTGAGCCTCCTCAACGTGTTGCGTAGGTAGCTGCAAGGGCGGAGGTTGGGATTGGTCGTAATCATTCTCGATATTAGGAGAGGAAACTCTTCGAGGATATCTCCGGGACTCTCGGCACGATTTTGGCATCGAACGCCTTCTCCCTTCACTCAGAATTCTCTCGGAAGCAATGATGATTGTGGTGATCACATCCAGAGCTACCCACTTCACCTCCCATAGTTGAATCCCCGACGCCTTATACTATGATGAACGTCGTTGTTCTCTTGTATCACTACATCATTAAGAATGTGACATTCTTGAGAAATACATATGGGAGCAGATGATTCTTCACAATCATGAACATACCTCGTGGGTATCTGGATTGTTTCTATGTATACCGAACCGCTCTCATTGTTACATGAGGTAACATCCTGGGGAATGAATTCTCCAACTTAGGGTCACTGGAGCATTGTTGGTAGTGCTGCTTCCGGTCAGGATACAATTCAGTCTCCCGAGAGCTAGAGATTATGGAATGCATGTCACTCGATACGCTGTGTAGAGGCTATGGAATATTTCCCTATCTTCGTTTTGGAAGACATCAAGACCTTGCATCGATGCTTGATACACTATCAGTGGCAAGAGCAGGAATAATTGAAGCATTTAATTCAGATGGAGATATTCTATTGTTGGAATCACCGTATGTCTACAGAGTTTGGCATTTCGCACACAAAATGTGGATATTTGACATCAAAGTACAAGACTTTCGACTCGATTCGATCAGCCGATACGATGAATTTACTATCAATATCTTGACAATCTATCTCTCCTATATGACCCGTAGATATCGAAAGCTGGATAAGCTGAAAGTAGGCCCTATCACTGTTTGTTCCTCCCAATATTTTGAAGATACGTCCGTACTCCCCGTCATCCATTTTCACAACTGTATCATCTCTCCGTTTATCTCTTGTGTAATTGATACTGTGGAATGATTGGTGGACATTTTCTCCAATCCATTTTTCCCAAGAAAAATTCTCCCGAAGAGATTTCACCCAGTGACTTTTCCCGAAGCTCTTTTTTTGCCATGAGAATTTTTCCCCAATGACATTTTTCTCAATAGTAGGATTCCCCAAACACCTATTTACGCTCGATCGAGGCATAAAAATGGAATTGCACTGATTACAAACGACAATCGAATATCATTCCTTATATATTTCAAATGAAATGGCTTGGATATGATGAATTGAAAGGGTACAATCGCGTATACAAACGATTATTTATATATCGTTGATATTATATACTATCCTTCGTAGATGAGGGATAATATCTTCATTTCGCAGAAATACCCTGGTGATGCCTTGCCCTAGTGGATAGATAAATGTAGTCCTCACAATTGAACCACTCTAATTGTCTAGTATAGACGAGAAGACTTGGAGTGGAATTCTAGGCATATAGGGCTGAACTACTCTGCACGTTTTGTCTCAATCACTGTGAAATCTCACGTGATATTAGATTTTAGAATGCGTATTTCTGCATATTTGAGTCGACGCTGAGGGTTCTGCTCAGTCCTAAATGATGCATCGAGGCTTAATTATCAGCTCGATGCCTCAAATTAATCGAGAAATGTGAAGTATGAACCGAATAAAGTCCGACAGGCGAAGCGTATGTGCCGCGGGCCGGCGACTGCTGCGCCACCATGCCACGCAGGTGTCTCACCTGAAATTTTACGTAGAATCTCACGTGAGATTTTACCTAAAATATCACGTGAAATTTAACCTAAAATATCACGTGAAATTTTACGTAAGATATTCATGCCTCGGTCAGCTATTCCAGGCGAGCAGAAGACCATATATATATATATTGTGACCACGATATTTCTGGCGAAATTTGGAGGTTATTCCCATGCTCTGTGCATGTATGTTTTGTCAGAAATATCGTGGTCACGTTGTATAAATTATATATATATATATATATATATATATATATATATATATATGTAAAACCTCGCCAAGGTTGAGTCGCTCAGTGTTTCCTATATTAATGGTTGTTTCACATCTCATTCGGCAGTGATAAGTTCAAGTTTTAGGGTTATTTTGCGGTTGAAATAGTTTTGCTATCATCTTATTTCTATGCAGGATCTCAAAAAAGTACGAATGGTGTCGCCACATAGTGTTCCCTGATTTTACGAAAAATCTGTGCAATGAATTTCCTCATAGAAATGTGAGAGATAAATTATCGAAGAAAAGTGTTCACTTGATAAGAGATTTGTTTTTGGAGTGGCATACCAGAAACACCAGAGTTACAAATGAAAAGAGAAGACACTGATTGATTCTTCATTCAGCTTGGTCTCTTCTTCCATTTATTAACCTGGTATGCCTCAGTCCAAAACTCACATCACAACTGGAACAAAGCTCAACAGTTGGTACATGGAATGGACTTTCCAAGTCGAAGAAGCGACTACTGTGTCTTGTGGTTTAAATACTTGTCTATTTCTGCTCCTAGAGATAAAATTCATCATTTCCTCCACAAGGCTCAACAATCTCTTCAACATCATCATTCAATTGTTAAAGAGAAGTGGAATATTGTCAGTACTTAACTCAAGATTTATTCCATTTCTTGTCAGCTTGTTTAGTCTGACTAAAATTAGACGGTTTTAGACCACTCATGAATGCGTTTGATATGCCTTGGATCACAAAGTAGGGATGAATAGAAATTGTCTCATACAACTGCTGAGCACTACAGATTTCTGATTATGATTGAACAACGGGCTACTTAATCTATGTAAATTTTTCATGTCAGAGTCCATAGAGTGAAACACAACATCTTGAGTGGCCTAAATTTGAGTTGGCTCTCGGTACTTTAATGAGCATGTCTGTGCTCGGAGTCATGTGTCTAAAGAGTCATATTGAGCAACTTTTCATCTCAGATAATGATAGAATTCAACTTCCAAGGTGATTTGTTGAACAGTTTTAATTGATTTATTGTTGATAAATTCATGAAATCATGAATAGCAATCCCCTCACATCTTTTTATTGATGTATTTCATCATAATGTCATTATAAAGAGATGCTAAAGAACCCTTCGGATAAACACCCCCAAATCCAGACATGTTCATCGGATGACTATGAGTCAAATTTAATTTGGGTGAGTACGCACTTTTTGAAGTTTGTTCAACATTCAGTTTTATTATCAAAGGATTAGAAAATCTGACTTACTACCAATATAAGATATTCATCTTTTAATCCTTTCATGGAATATCTTACAAGAGTTTGAGAATCACAAGGTGCTGTAGAGATATGAGATTATTTTATATATTGTTAGTACCAGAGATCATCGGGGAACACTATGTGGGGACACTATTCGTGCTTCTTTGAGATCCTGCATAGAAATAAGATGGAAGCAAAACTTCTTCAACCGCAATATAACCCTAAAACTTGAACACATCACTGCAGAATGAGATGTGAAACAACCATTAATATAGGAAACACTGAGCGACTCAACCTTGGCGAGGTTATATATGTATGTCGTCTTCTGCTCGTCTGGAATAGCTGACCGAGGCATGAATATCTTACGTAAAATTTCACGTGATATTTTAGGTGAAATTTTACGTGATATTTCAGGTAAAATCTCACGTGAGATTCTACGTAAAATTTCAGATGAGACACCTGCGCGGTATGGTGGCGCAGCAGTCACCGGCCCGCGGCACATACGCCTCGCCTGTCGGATTGTATTCGGTTCATATTTCACATTTCTCGATTAATTTGAGGCATCGAGCTGATAATTGAGCCTCGATGCATCATTTAGGACTGAGCAGAACCCTCAGCGTCGACTCGAATATGCAGAAATACGCATTCTAAAATCTAATATCACGTAATATATCACCTGTTTCACGTGGAATATCACGTGAAATGTTTTTACCGAGAATGAAGATTGTCTTGATTTCATCATCTTGACTGAATCTGAATAATCTTTTTCCTGTCTTTTTTCTGTGAATACTCTGCCTCGAAACTCGTCGGCACGAGGGGGTACACGTCCGTGAAATTGTGCGCTGTTTTCAGCTAGAGGAACAAGAGAGATTTCTTAGCCATCTGAAAATCCATTCCATTTGAACCAGTTACAAATTGCTTCAGTCAATAGATATTACTCTCTTGTTAGAAAGCTCACTCGGTACATGAAGGGCCATAATTGTCTCCTGAGTCAACTTCGTGTAGAAAAGCGTGAACATTTGAGGTGATGAATTCCGATCCATAGAAGAGTTGATACTGTCCTACAAATCTCAGACTGTCAGTTTTTCACTGCTGCTGTTCTGGTTTAGTGTTAACTCGTTTTTAACAGGGTGAAAAGTACTCTAACGAACGGTTTGTAATGCTCAAAATCTTTCTCCGGGAGAATTCCATACAAGTAAGGGAGACCGGATCCAGGATCTTATTAGAGAAGCTTTCCATTTCTTACGATCAGAAATCGGTAGCTGTGGACTGTGGATGGAGCGATTGGACCTCATATTCTTCAGCCTCACTTGTATAGCTCTTACACCAGTGTCTGAGAGTTCATCAAAATCACGCCACAAACTCCAAATTTGAGGGTCGATCCCCAGACATGATCCATGTAGATATTCATAAGGAAATGACCAAACTGGCGAGAGCGCTCGTGCTGTGAAGACAGGCTTAACTATAACCCTAGTAATCACAGCTATTTTTGAGTGAATATATTCAGAGAATTTGAACTTTCTTGGTGGTTACTTGTACTATAAATTTTCCCCATCAAGTTGAGCAATAAACTCTTCTTGGATGTCAATTAGTAAGACAGTATCTCAATGATTTTCATCGAGCTAACCTAGAAGGCCTATTATCACGTGGGCATGTACCCACATTCTGCTGCATCATGTTAGTTTCCTTTTCTTGTGAAGAGATGTTTGAAGCGAAGCAGTCTATCATCTCCTGCACTGTGTGCTATGAATTATTGCATGCAAGCCAGAAATGTGCTGAGCTCACTGCCTCTGAGGTGAAAGTTGCCGAGCTGAAGAAAACCAAGCTCAGGCTACAAATTCAATGCACTGAGTGTGATAGCTCAGGCGAAGTGACCTTTTGTGAACATCTAAGTACTGTCAAGAATAGTATGGAGGAGCAGTTTGATAGCTTGAAGAGCGATTTCGATTCTCTGAACAGAAGCTTTTCGAAGGATATAAGTGGTCTAAAAAGTGACTTGAGAAATATCAAGGAGCCTTGTGCCTCTATGGATACCTTGATTAGAGAGAATTGATACTGCTTAGAAGGACATTCAGATTTTGGAAACCTCAGTTGATAGCATCTAGACACCTATCTGTCATAAGAATTGGAAATCCTCCAAGAGATCATTCGCAGCCTATTGTTGTTACCTTTTCTGATAATCAAGACCCTCACCTAGTGATGAGGAATAGGAAGAAAGTTCCAGGTAAAGCTGCCATTAGATTTGATGAACTGAGAATCAACAGGCCCAATATGAAGAAATTGCTACTGCCTTGAAAACCAGGTTAGATAATGGAGGAGAGGATCTAGCTATACGTTATTTGAAAGGTGTTCCAACCATTGTCACCACTATTGCCTCTGCACAAGGACATCAAAATCCAAGTGCCTCAGCAAAATTTTCCTAATCGCATATTACCAAAATGATATTGATTGGCAGTCCTTTTTTTCGAATAGTAACAGCATTGATGTGAACCTACAGGAGTTCTATAACCGAATTAAGAGTCCTATCTCGGAGTTCACACCTCTAAAGAAATTATATTCCACCAAAAATGATAGCTATCCAAGGTGGTACTCATCTGAGTTGATCTCTTTAATCATAGAAAAAGAGATCTGCCATATTAAATGGAAGAGACATAAGGACGATGATGATTACGTAGAACATAGGCGTCCCCGTGTTGAATGTATCAGAGTATTTAGAATATGCTATCGTGATTACATTGACAGTGTAGGAAGAAATCTACACAACGGCTCCAAAGTTTCCTGGTCATACGTCAACAAAATTAAGAAGTCGAATTCCTTGCCCAGCAATATTAGTTGGCGTGACAGAATTGGAACATCTGGAGAGGGAATTGTGAATATTTTTCCTGATCATCTAGGCTTGGTCTACAAGCAAGCTAACTTGACTTGTGATTCAATTGAATGCAATGATATTGAGATTGATCTGCTCATAACAGGAAAAAATGTTGATAGTTCTCTTGAGAGGATGAAAGACACTTACGCAACTGGCCCAGATGGAATACCTTTGCATTTCTTGGAGGAATGTTCAGATAAGCTGACGACTCCTTTATCATATGAGCGTTTCTCTGGAACTTTTGCACTTTGCTGAAAATCGTTGAAAAACAAAAAATGAAAGACGCTCAACGCACCCCGGGACCTTGCACTCACATATTCGTGTAATAATGAGAGTTACAAACCCACAATTCGAACTCATATAGAGTAAGTGGCATCGCCAAAAGGACGTCAATGAGTCGAACTCGAAGTAGTTTTTCGACAATTTTCCAGAATTTCCTAAGCAATTATTTGGCAAGATTGACAATTTCAACGAATGCCTCGGGCTTTTCACAGCTTCGTAAGGTCAGGGTATCCGATCTTAATTGGTTTTATCAACATAGAGCTCGATCCGCCAATGTGGGATGAGAAAAACTGGATTTTTTTCGTGAGTCACAATTTTTCTATTCCACTCCAGAACGCACACTCGTGAGCATCATACGAAATTGAAGACAATCATTATTAACTTTAAAATGTGCGATATCGGGATGTTTCAAGGGGGAAAATTGTAGGTTTTGCGATGTAGAATCTTAATCTTCTTCCCTCGAAAGGCCTCCTCAATTCATGCGCTGGCGGCTAGCATAAAACCGCGAAAATACTGAAAAAACACGAGTATTAAGGGTTTAACTCAGACGGAAAGCAATTTACGCAAATTTTTATGAGGAACAAAGTTGTTACATTTTTTAATACAAATTCGGGGGTATACCTGGTTTTGCCGACAAAGCCATTTTTGGGGGATTCTTGGCCAATTCCAAGGTTTTTTTGGCAGGTTTCCAAAACTTTGACCTCGGCAATCGGAAGAGCGAGGAATTTTACGTCGAAATATGTATCTAAAAATTTTTTTCCGGCTGTACCCAGAGGTCCGTATCACAGTGAAATATAGTGAAAGACAGAAAAACGCTTGCGAGCGCTCGAAAAGCTACTGTCACTCGGAAAAGAAGCAATTCACGCGAATTTATATACGGGAAAAAGTTGTTACATTTCTCAATACAAAGGACCTTATGCATATAGGCCAAAATCTGCTCCAAAAGTTTTGGCCCCAAAAGTCCTGGAAAAGATAGGCTTTTTGGGCCTAAAAATGGGTCCGTACTCCATTTCCATCGAAACTGACCTCAAAAGCCGTAGTAGCGCATAACCTCCCCATTCAAAATACATTGGGAACGCCATTTTTGGTTCACAGCTCGAAACTATGTACATCGCCCTGGCTAATTCTAGTGGGATGTTGTTGTCCATCAAAAGATACAACTTTTCTGTACACTTTGGTGAAGGGGAACGATGGGCTAGTGGGTTAAAAATCGTGTTATTTCTAGGATTTTCGTGACTCTTGAGCTAAGATAGCGATTTAATCGAAAACAGAGAGGTTTAGCGAAAAATTGCTAAGGATAAAAGTTGTTCATTTTTAATTTTTCTTTACAGAATCATTGATTTCATAAGCCCAACATTACTGACAAAGCCTCAGTCAATCAGAAAGTGTGGAAAAATGGTATTTCCTGCATTTTTAGGCCTTGAAACGTCAATATAAGGAAAAATTAGTAAAGAGTTTCGAAAGACCTTCAAAAAATACACATTTTTCAATCTTGTCATTTTTCCGAAAAAACCCTTTCCCTTCGATTAATAACGCAAGAAAGGGTCAAAAATACGATTTGAGCACTTTCAACTCGCAAAAGCTCGAAAAATTCAAATGCAATCCCCCTAATATTTCAGCCTTAAAAGACGGCTTTTGAGGTCAGTTTCGATGGAAATGGAGTACGGACCCATTTTGAGGCCCAAAAAGCCTATCTCTTCCAGGACTTTTGGGGCCAAAACTTTTGGAGCAGATGTCGGCTTATATGCGTAAGGTCCTTTGGTGGAATACTTGGTTTTGCCGAAAAAGCCATTTTTGAGGAGTTTTGGCCAATTTCAAGGCTTTTTTGGCAGGTTTCCGGAATTTCGACCTTGGCAATCGGAAGAGCGGACAATTTTACGTCGAAATGTGGATTTTGAAAGTTTATGCTGAATCCACCTCGATGAGTGTATAACGGTTGAGCGAAGCGTACATCAAGTAAAAATCCCTAGAAACTTCTAAAAAAGTATGCAACTCGTTGAAAATCAACTCAGGATTTAATCATTCATTCATTTTATCATTTATTGAGATCACAATGCTAGTTTAAAACATCAGTCTCGGGGATATGAGAATACATTTGGTATGATGATATCACAGGAACTCAACTAAAGTCATAATTTGTGAGTCCGAGTTCGATTCGTTTGGCAAAGCCGACAATGTTCCGGTACAAATCGTTCCAAAGCCTCGTGAGTTCAGACTCTCGAATACTCATGTTCTTCTTCGTGTTTCTAATCCAGTATCAGTAATGAGATCAAACTCAGAGATTGTGAAATTGACTGAAAATCTGATTCTGATTTCATTTTTATTTTATTTCATTTTATTTAGGAAATATAACGGGTCATCAAGACCCAAATTACATAATGTGGGATAAAAGGTAGAATGATTACAAGGGTAATCACTGCAATCAACGAAGTATTGGTAATTCAGAAAGATTAAAATTTACATAAAAATCAAAAAGTTGAGTAACAAAAGGCACGTGATGATGTAAACTAATCAACTCAAAGGTACAGACTCAAATAGCTTTCTTTTCATAACTTGCCTGAACTTTTTAACATCATTTATTGATGTTGTAACAGGTGGTAGGTCATTCCATGACGCAATACATCTGGGGATGATGGAGCTGGAGCCTCTCTTGGATTTGTAATTGACGGTACGAAGGACAATAGTGGATCTTATTTGGTATGGTTGAATATGATCAAGCAATTTGTTTTCAAGATAAGGAATATCACATCTCAACTTCAGCAAAAGCTGCATAATGCATAACCTTGCTTTCGAGTCACGAATTAGGATGTTCGCCCGTGAACATTTTTCTCTCACGCACGCACGATACCACCGAATTTGTATTGGAAGAAGTAACAACCTTGCTCCTCGTAAAATTTGGTGTAAATTGCTTCTTCTCCGGGTTACAGTGGCTTTTCGAGCGCTCGCAAGCGTTTTCCTGTCTTTCACTACATTTCACTGTAATATGGACCTCGGGGTACAGCCAGAAAAAAATTTCAAGATACACATTTCGACGTAAAATTTTCCGCTTTTTTGATTGCCGAGGTCAAAATTTCGAAAACCTGCCGAAAAAGCCTTGAAATTGGCCAAAAACCCCCCAAAAATGGCTTTTCGGAAAAACCAGGTATACCACCAAATTTGTATTAAGAAATGTAACAACTTTGTCCCTTATAAAAATTTGCGTGAATTGCTTCTTTTCCGAGTTACAGTAGCTTTTCGAGCGCTCGCGAGCGTTTCTCTGTCCTTCGCTACATTTCACTGTTATGCGGACCTCTGGGTACAGCCAGACAAAATTTTCAGGATACATATTTCGACGTAAAATTCCCCACTCTTTCAATTGCCGAGGTCAAGATTTGAGAAACTTTCTGAAAAAGCCTTGAAAATGGCCAAAAACCCCCAAAACTGGCTTTTTCGGCAAAATTAGGTATACCACCAAATTTGTATGAAGAAATGTAATAATTTTGTTTCTCATAAAAATTTGCGTAAATTGCTTCCCGTCTGAGTTAAACCCTTAATACTTGTGTTTTTTCAGTATTTTTGCGGTTTTATGCTAGCCGCCAGCATATGAGTTGAGGAGGCCTTTCGAGGGAAAAGGATTAAGATTCTACATCTCAAAACCTACAATTTCCTCTCTTGAAACATCCCGATATCGCACATTTTAAGGGTAATAATAATTGTCTTCAATTTCGTATGATGTTTACGAGTGTAGAACAGTCGTATCCTAGACAGAAATATCGCACCAATACGAGACTCGTTGCAAAGTCTCTGACATTGCATCTACTTCAGATATGCATTCTACAAATTATTTTCAGAGTCACGGCAGGAGTTTGGCGTAATCATCTTTGAGTTGAACGAGGCATGATTGATTTATCATTTTCAATTTTCAAAGTCATACAGTTTTGGCTGAATTGGTAGCACACCATTGCGCTTCTAGGCCATATTCCTTCAATATATTATCCACTAAATGCAGCTAGAATCAACCTGAAAAATTGCGCTTCATCACCAGAATATTCGTAAGACTGCACGAGAGTACCAAGTATTTCCACAGGATCTTCCCCACGTTTTCTCTTTTTGAGATACCTAGAGTGAATCAACTTCTTCTAATCATACAGAGACCAAAAATACCTTATTTTGAGTCTTAGATGATAATATTTTCACTTCGATTGGGGCCGATAGATTCGATTGTTCCCGTATATAACCATCCACAGCTGTATTACAGCAGGTGTAAAAGAACCAGAGAAACGCCCATATCTCTTCAACAAGTTCATTGAGACGGATACGTTTCCGGCTTTATGGAAAACGTCTTATGTAACCCCCATTCATGAAAATGGCACGAAATCATGTGCAACAAATTATCGTCCCATTTCTACTTCAGATGGTATCGCTGAAATTTTCGACCCAATTGACCCAGATAAATTGTATTCAGCTGTTTCCGATCGCTTGATAATGAACCAACGCGGATTCATGAAAGATAGATCAACGATCACAAACCTTCTACATTTTCATGATTTCGCCATGAGTAACTCAGATTGCCACCTACACACGGATATAGTGTACCACGATTTTTCTGAAGCTTTTGATAGCGTTGACCATAAGCTTCTATTATGTAAGTTGGTTAAATTTGGTGTTCCATCTGAATTAGTCAATGGAATTAAATAGTTCCTCGCGGAAAGGTATCAGATTGTGCGAATGAATGGTTATCCATCTGAACCCAGAAAGTGACTTCAGGTATCCCTCAAGGGTCACACCTTGGTCCCTTCCTATTCAATATTTTCATTAACGACCTATCTCGGGTGGTGTTGAATTCTAAATGTCTCCTATACGCTGATGACATCAAACTTTTCAGGAAAATTAGCACTTTGTCCGATTATGATATCTTGCAGGATGATCTTTCTAACATTGTAAACTGAGCAACACTCAATGGCCTTGATCTGAATGTGAGAAAATATTTTGATCATGACTTCAGTGGAATCTCTATGAAATATCACCTCATAACTATCAAATCTCTGCACAATTTGGAGGATGCTGCCTTCGTCTGGAATACCTTAAATGGCGAAGTATATTATTCTTTTGCTTCGTCGCTTTTCCAAGTTAGAAACGATCCCTATCAAATTGGAGGCCCTAGATCGTTACTGGTTGAGAATTTCAGAGTAATCTTGGGTACAATTCAGTGGCATCCAAACTGAGACGCGCATGGAACACTTTACCGACAAATATTAGCCCTTAGCTGGCGTCGCTTCGCCAAATAACATAGCTGGCTGACTGGGGTGGATTGCACTCCAGTCAAAAAATTGATGCCGTGGCTCCAATAATCAATCTTCCCGCTTCAAAATTTTCCTGTAGCGTCTTTGATATGTTTTTGATGGGCCAATGTATCCAGATAATTTCCAAGGTCGGATGAAAGTTCCAAAAAATGCAAATGTCCAAAGAATTTCGAAAAATCACATTTTTCACTTGAAAAATTCTAAAGGGCGCAGTTTTCGATGAAATGGGCTAGAAATTGATATGCCGGGATGAAGATCTCCCTTGAAGGACTGACTACTGCACTATTTTTTCTCACATCTACTTGATCTTGAGATGACTCAGATGGATTTTCAGCTCACTTCATTGAAAATTGCATCCTCTAGAATTTTCCTAGTGACAGGGTCATTTTTGCATTTTTCTGCAATAATTCATCAGTAAAAGAAACAACTTCTGCACTTCGTCGTCCTCCTATCGCACACCTGTGAAAAACGTGATAGTTGCGTGTATGAAGGCAAAGTCAGAGAAGGAAACAACGTATGGAATCTAAAGTTATACGTGGATAATTCTGATCCATGGAACAAACTCGAGTAAAAATACACGACGCGCACCTAGCTCGCGCTCTGGGGTGTGTTAATTCCCACGGTCATTTTGCTTGAATGTTGCGGAGCGACGCGCGCGTCAAAACTAGCGCTATGTGCACGGACGGTAAGCGGCACATCTCAAATACTAATAAATGGATATGATGTGATAATGCAGTACATGAGTGTGGCCGGTGGGTTTTGAACCAGCCTCCTTCAGATTACTAGTCTGCAACGTTGTTCACTGAGCTACTTACGTATTTGCACGTAGTGGCTTAGAACTTTATTTAGCTAGACGCAAGTGTTTGTGATGTGGAAATGAGTTGGTGATTGGATTTCATTTGTTCTTGGCGATTTAATACATACAATGAGGATTGTAATCGAAGTTCTTGATATGAAATTGGTAAATTCGTTCTCTCGCGGACTTAGTGGGAAAGAAGACTGTCTACTGAAATAGGTGAAATTCAGAGGAGAAGGAAGAGGAAACGAAATGGAACAAAATTCCAAGTCAGAGATGACACAAAACTTCTCATTTTACTAAAACGGATCATGTAGATGCATCATAACTTTGTTTTCCAGAATTTCCATATTTAACAATTTTGTTATCAAATTGGGCCGAAATTTCGAAGGAGGCTATCAAGAACCTTTCAAGAATCATTCGGAAAGCACTCAGTAAGTCCACAAGAGTCTATCATTACGAGATTGCTCCAAAATTGTTGTGCAACATTCCACAAGAAATTTCAGAGTCGTATCCATGGAATATTGCAATGAAATATTTCAGAAACCTTTCCAAAATCTTTCCGAGAAATATTCCTGGAACAGTTTGAGTAATGTTCCATGAAATGTTTCGAGGAGCTCTCCGGAAGATATTCATGATATATTGCGATAAAATATTACAAAAAAATTTCTTGAAATGTTTCTGCAAGAATCCTGGGAGACATTGAAATATTGCGATGAAATATTACAAAAACTCTCCCTGAAGTGTTTTTGCGAGGTTTTTGCAATATCTCATTGAAATATCCCACTGAAACGTTTCCCTGGAACATTCCCATGCTGTGTGGGCAGTGAGAATCCTCCAATTTCCTCCTCCATGTACACTGTTTGACAGATTATTTTCCATAGGTTTTATGACTAAAATGCTCAGACCCCGAAACACGTACCTTCTTTGCTTTCTCAAAGAGAAAGGGTTGTATTCGTGACAAGAGATTTTTCACCGAATTTTCTACTCTAATCCATTTTTCATTCTAATAATCTTCACTTTCACGGATTCGGCTTAAACCATCTTGTTCCTCTCGCCGTGACCTTTTTATAGTAGGTCACACTTTTTCTTCCATGACCATCCTTCGCATGCAAAAAATGTATCTCAGTCGGTCATTGCCGGTGTGTGTGTGAGTCCGTGCGTTGATTTTTTTGGCGCACGCGTTCTCCTGAACCTTCCCATCGATCTTTCTGGAATTCATATCAGTGCTACATGACCGGCCAAAGATGTGCTGAAAGGATTTACAGATCAATCCATGGAATAGTTTTCGATTTATGCCTCTAAAAATGAAAAATTATCAAATTTTTCAAGAATCTAATATTTTATACATGGATATTCTCCTCTACCATCTTCATACCAAACTTCTGTTCTTCTAAACAACCATTTATTCTCCAACCTCCGTGACTTGGTTGATATCGATTTTTCATTTCCCTATATTATCATAGTTTAAATCATAAATTTTGCATCAGTCACAAAAGAATCACTACATATTCCCTTATTATTCATATCATCGGAATTCCATATCAACCAATCTATTCATAATGGCGAAATATACATTTTACTAGGCCCTTCCAAATTATTCTAAGGAGCCTTTCTACAAGAAATTTTCAGGAAACGGAAATAAATTTTCCAGAAATTGAAATTTTTCTTCTCTCACTACCCATAAATCGGAAACTGTTTCGTGGGTTGATCTGTAAATCCTTTCAGCACATCTTTGGGTGGTCATGTAGCACTCATTTGAATTTCAGGAAGATCGATGGAAGGGTTCAGGAGAACGCGTGCGCCAAAAAAATAACGCACACACACGAAAACATCAACTACCTGTCCAAATGATCATTTTCCTCCACCACAGATGAACTACAACAAAAAGTGTTACCTACGATCTGAAGATGTCAGCGAAACGACACACAATCGGGCATCCGGATCCCCTTCCTTCAAGATTTTTAGAATGAAAATTGGATTAGAGTATACAAATTCGAAAAAATTTTTTTGCAACTGTGTGCGCGAAGTGGTAAAAGAATGAGACTTCTCTTGATTATTTACAGTGCGAGAAGTGATTCGTCAATGACTTCTCGTCCAGTTCCACATTTACGCACTGGTGTAGTGTGCGTGAATGTAACTTCTCTCTCTAATGCATTTTCATTCACGCACAGTTTCATAATATGATGTCACGTCATCCCTCTGAATTGGTAATCTTGCTCGGGAAGTGGTGCATTTGATTACAACTTCACGCACAGTTGCGAAAAATAGTATACGCAACACGTGCGAGAAGTTTCCGCACACGTTGCCAACTCGTGATTATTCAATTCGAACTAACTTTCTGAGGGAATTGTGGCATGGCTGAACGGCCTAGAATCCGGAAAACTTTCCAAGGTTTTCTTAAGATATGTAACAAAGTGAAGATTCAAATCTGATAGTATGGTAGATGTGACTCAGAAAAGGTGAGTGCAATGAGCGTGGCACTTATTTCTCGTGCCTCGCTGGTATATCACGTACAGCAGCGGGAGCTTGTGTACTTTTATGTCGTGCCTCGCGTCAGACTTTTGATGAATTATTCGGGTAGCTCTGGCTATGCATGGCTCGTGACTATTCAATTCGAACTGATTTGCTGAAGAAATTGTGGCATAACTGAACTTCCTAAAATCCGGATTTTTGTCCAGGTTGTCCCAAAATATGTAACAAACTGAAAACTGAAATCTCATTTCTCATGCCTCTTTTTATATCGCACGCAGCAACGGAAGCTTGTGTACTTTTTTGTCGTGCCTCGAATTAACCTTTCGATGAGAAGTTCCCGTAGCTCCGGCTGTGCATGGTTCGAGATTCTTGAATCCAAACAACTCCTCGAGGAACTTGTGGCATAGCTGAATTTCCTAAAATCCGGTTTCTTGTCAAGGTTGACTTGAAATATGTAACAAATTGGGAATTAAAATCTGATTGTATGGTAGATGTGACTCAGCACAGGTGAGCGCAATCAGCGGTGGAACTTATTTCACGTGCCTCACTGGTATATCGCGTGCAGCAACGGAAACTTGTGTACTTTTTCGTCGTGCCTCGCATCAACCTCTCGATGAGGAGTTCGCGTAGCTCTGGCTATGCATGGCTCGTGATTATTCTATTCGAACTGACTTTCTGAGGAAATCGTGGCATAGCTGAACGTCCTAGAATCCGGAAATTTTTCCAAGGTTGTCTTGAAATATGTAACAAAGTGAAGATCCGAATCTGATTGTATAGTAGATGGGACTCAGAAAAGGTGAGCGCAATGAGCGGTGGCACTTATTTCTCGTGCCTCGCTGGTATATCGCGTGCAGCAGCGGGAGCTTGTGTACTTTCTCGTTGTGCCTCGCGTCAATCTTTCGATAAGATGTTCACGTAGCTGTGGCTATGTGGGGCTCGTGATTATTTTATTCAAACTGACTTTCTGAGGGAATTGTGGCATAGCTGAACGTCCTAGAATCCGGGAATTTTTCCAAGGTTGTCTTAAAATATGTAATAAACTGAAAATTGAAATCTGATAGTATGGTAGATGTGACACAGCAAAGGTGAGCGCAATGAGCGGTGGCACTTATTTCTCGTGCCTCACTGGTATATCGCGTGCAGCAACGGGAGCTTGTGTACTTTCTTGTCGTGCCCCGCGTCAACCTTTCGATAAGAAGTTCGCGTAGATCCGTCTATGCATGGTTCGAGATTCTGGAATTCAATCTGAAATTCTGAGGAAATTGTGGCATAGCTCAACTTCCTAAAATCCGGATTTTCGTCAAGGTTGTCTCAAAATATGTAACAAACTGAAAATTGGAATCTAATAGTATGGTAGATGTGACTCAGCGAAGGTGAGCGCAATGAGCGTCGGTACTTATTTCTCGTGCCCCACAGGTATATCGCCTGTAGCAGTGGAAGCTTGTGTACTTCTTTGTCGTGCCTCGCGTGAACCTTTCGATAAGAAGTTCGCGTAGCTCTGGCTATGCATGGCTCGTGATTATTCAATTCAAACTGACTTTCTGAGGAAATTGTGGCATAGCTGAACGTCCTAGAATCCGGGAATTCTTCAAGGCTGTCTTAAAACATGTAACGGACCGAAAATTGGAATCTGATAGTACGGTAGATGTGACACAGCGAAGGTGAGCGCAATGAGCGGTGGCACTCATTTCTCGATCCTCACAGGTATATGGCCTCACAGGTATGTAGCAGCGGGAGCTTGTGTACTTTCTCGTTGTGCCTCGCGTCAATCTTTCGATAAGATGTTCACGTAGCTGTGGCTATGTGGGGCTCGTGGTTATTTTATTCAAACTGACTTTCTGAGGGAATTGTGGCATAGCTGAACGTCCTAGAATCCGGGAATTTTTCCAAGGTTGTCTTCAAATATGTAATAAACTGAAAATTGAAATCTGATAGTATGGTAGATGTGACACAGCAAAGGTGAGCGCAATGAGCGGTGGCACTTATTTCTCGTGCCTCACTGGTATATCGCGTGCAGCAACCGGAGCTTGTGTACTTTTTTGTCGTGCCCCGCGTCAACCTTTCGATAAGAAGTACGCGTAGATCCGTCTATGCATGGTTCGAGATTCTGGAATTCAATCTGAAATTCTGAGGAAATTGTGGCATAGCTCAACTTCCTAAAATCCGGATTTTCGTCAAGGTTGTCTCAAAATATGTAACAAACTGAAAATTGGAATCTAATAGTATGGTAGATGTGACTCAGCGAAGGTGAGCGCAATGAGCGTCGGCACTTATTTCTCGTGCCCCACAGGTATATTGCCTGTAGCAGTGGAAGCTTGTGTACTTCTTTGTCGTGCCTCGCGTGAACCTTTCGATAAGAAGTTCGCGTAGCTCTGGCTATGCATGGCTCGTGATTATTCAATTCAAACTGACTTTCTGAGGAAATTGTGGCATAGCTGAACGTCCTAGAATCCGGGAATTCTTCAAGGCTGTCTTAAAACATGTAACGGACCGAAAATTGGAATCTGATAGTACGGTAGATGTGACACAGCGAAGGTGAGCGCAATGAGCGGTGGCACTCATTTCTCGATCCTCACAGGTATATGGCCTCACAGGTATGTAGCAGCGGGAGCTTGTGTACTTTCTCGTTGTGCCTCGCGTCAATCTTTCGATAAGATGTTCGAGTAGCTGTGGCTATGCGAGGCTCGTGATGATTTTATTCAAACTGACTTTCTGAGGGAATTGTGGCATAGCTGAACGTCCTACAATCCGGAAATTTTTCATGGTTGTCATAAAATATGTAACGGACCGAAAATGGGAATGTTATAGTATGGTAGATGTGACACCGCAAATGTGAGTGCAATGAGCGGTGGCACTTATTTCTCGTGCCTCACTGGTACATCGCGTGCAGCAACGGAAGCTTGTGTACTTTCCTGTCATGCCCCGCGTCAACCTTTCGATAAGGAGTTCGCTTAGCTCTGGCTATGCATGGCTCGTGATCATTGAATTCGAACTGATTGTCTGAGGAAATTGTGGCATAGCTGAACTTCCTAAAATCCCGATTCTTATCAAGGTTGCCCCAAAATATGTAACAAACTGAAAACTGAAATCTGATGGTATGGTAGATGTGACTCAGCTAAGGTGAGCGCAATGAGCGGTGGCACTCATTTCTCGTGCCCCAAAGGTATATCACCTGTAGCGGCGGAAGCTTGTGTACTTTTTTCTTCGTGCCTCGCGTGAACCTTTCTATCAGAAGTTCGCGTAGCTCTGGCTATGCATGGCTCGTGATTACTCAATTCGAACTGATTTTCTGAGGAAATTGTGGCATAGCTGAACGTCCTAGAATCCGGAAATTTTTCCGAGGTTGTCTTAAGATATGTAACAAACTGAAAATCGAAATCTGATAGTATGGTAGATGTGACACAGGAAAGGTAAGCGCAATGAGCGGTGGCACTTATTTCTCGTGCCCCAAAGGTATATCGCGTGCAGCAGCGGGAGCTTGTGTACTTTTTTGTCGTGCCCCGCGTCAACCTTTCGATAAGAAGTTCGCGTAGCTCTGGCTATGCATGGCTCGTGATCATCGAATTTGAACTGATTTTCTGCGGAAATTGTGGCATAGCTGAACGTCCTAGAATCCGGAAATTTTTCCAAGGTTGTCTTGGAATATGTAACAAACTGAAAACTGAAATCTGATGGTATGGTAGATGTGACTCAGCTAAGGTGAGAGCAATGAGCGGTGGCGATTATCTCTCATGCCTTACTGGTATATCGCGTGCAGCAGCGGAAGCTTGTGTACTTTTTTGTCGTGCACCGCGTCAACCTTTCGATAAGAAGTTCGCGTAGCTCTGACTATGCATGGCTCGTGATCATTCAATTCGAACTGCTTTCCTGAGGGAATTGTGGCATAGCTGAACGTCCTAGAATCCGGATTTTCGTCAAGGGTGTCTCAAAATATGTAACAAACTGAAAATTGAGATCTGGCAGTATGGTGGATGTGACTCAGGACAGGCGAGCGCAATGAGCAGCGTGCCTCACTGGTATATCGCGTGCAGCAACGGAAGCTCGTGTACTTTTTTGTCGTGCCTCGCGTTAACCTTTCGATAAGAATTTCGCGTAGCTCTGGCTATGCATAGCTCGACATTTTGGGAATCCGAACTGACTTTCTGAGGGGATTGTGGCATAGCTGAACGTCCAAGAATCGGGAAATTTTTCCAAGGATGTCTTAAAATATGTAACAAACTGAGAATTGCAATCTGATAGTATGGTAGATGTGACACAGCAAAGGTGAGCGCAATGAGCGGTGTCACTTATTTTTCGTGCCTCACTGGTATATCGCGTGCAGCAACGGGAGCTTGTGTACTCTTTTGTCGTGCCCCGCGTCAACCTTTCGATAAGAAGTTCGCGTAGCTCTGGCTATGCATGGCACGTGATTATTCAATTCGAACTGACTTTCTGAGGAAATTGTGGCATAGCTGAACGTCCTAGAATCCGGGAATTTTCCATGGTTGTCTTAGAATATGGAACGGACCGAAAATTGGAATCTGATAGTATGGTAGATGTGACAAAGCAAAGGTGAGCGCAATAAGCGGTGGCGCTTATTTCTGGATCCGCACTGGTATATTGCGTGCAGCAGCGGAAGCTTGTGTACTTTTCTGTCGTGCCCCGCGTCAAACTTTCGATAAGAAGTTCGCGTAGCTCCGTCTATGCATGGTTCGAGATTCTGGAATTCAAACTGAATTCCTGAGGGAATCGTGGCATAGCTGAACATCCTACAATCCGGGTTTTCGTCAAGGGTGTCTCAAAATACGTAACAAACTGAAAAATTGAATCTGATAGTATGGTGGATGTGACTCAGGACAGGCGAGCGCAATCAGCAGCGTGCCTCACTGGTATATCGCGTGCAGCAACGGAAACTTGTGTACTTTTTTGTCGTGCCCCGCGTCAACCTTTCGATGAGAAGTTCGCGTAGATCCGTCTATGCATGGTTCGAGATTCTGGAATTCAATCTGAATTTCTGAGGAAATTGTGGCATAGCTGAACTTCCTAAAATCCGGATTTTCGTCAAGGTTGTCTCAAAATATGTAACAAACTGAAGATTGGAATCCGATAGTATGGTAGATGTGACTCGTCGAAGGTGAGCGCGATGAGCGGTGTCACTTATTTCTCGTGCCCCACAGGTATATCGCCTGTAGCAGCGGAAGCTTGTGTACTTTTTTCTTCTTGCCTCGCGTGAACCTTTCGATAAGAAGTTCGCGTAGCTCTGGCTATGCATGGCTCGTGATTAATCAATTCGAACTTACATTCTAAGGGAATTGTGGCATAGTTGAACGTCCTAGAATCCTGGAATTTTTCCAAGGTTGTCTTGAAATATGTAACAAACTGAAAATTGAAATCTGGTAGTATGGTGGATGTGACTCAGGACAGGCGAGCGCAATGAGCAGCGTGCCTCACAGGTATATCGCCTGTAGCAGCGGAAGCTTGTGTACTTTTTCGTCGTGCCTCGCGTGAACCTGTCGATAAGAAGTTCACGTAGCTCTGGCTATGCATTGCTCGTGATTATTTGATTCGAACTGACTTTCTGAGGGAATTGTGGCATAGCTGAACGTCCTAGAATCCGGAAATTTTTCATGGTTGTCATAAAATATGTAACGGACCGAAAATTGGAATGTTATAGTATGGTAGATGTGACACCGCAAATGTGAGTGCAATGAGCGGTGGCACTTATTTCTCGTGCCTCACTGGTACATCGCGTGCAGCAACGGAAGCTTGTGTACTTTCCTGTCATGCCCCGCGTCAACCTTTCGATAAGGAGTTCGCTTAGCTCTGGCTATGCATGGCTCGTGATCATTGAATTCGAACTGATTTTCTGAGGAAATTGTGGCATAGCTGAACTTCCTAAAATCCCGATTCTTATCAAGGTTGCCCCAAAATATGTAACAAACTGAAAACTGAAATCTGATGGTATGGTAGATGTGACTCAGCTAAGGTGAGCGCAATGAGCAGTGGCACTAATTTCTCGTGCCCCAAAGGTATATCGCCTGTAGCAGCGGAAGCTTGTGTACTTTTTTCTTCGTGCCTCGCGTTAACCTTTCTATCAGAAGTTCGCGTAGCTCTGGCTATGCATGGCTCGTGATTACTCAATTCGAACTGATTCTCTGAGGAAATTGTGGCATAGCTGAACGTCCTAGAATCCGGAAATTTTTCCGAGGTTGTCTTAAGATATGTAACAAACTGAAAATTGAAATCTGATAGTATGGTAGATGTGACACAGGAAAGGTTAGAGCAATGAGCGGTGGCACTTATTTCTCGTGCCTCACTGGTATATCGCGTGCAGCAACGGAAGCTTGTGTACTTTTTTGTCGTGCCCCGCGTCAGCCTTTCCATAAGAAGTTCGCGTAGCTCCGTCTATGCATGGTTCGAGATTCTGGAATTCAAACTGAATCCCTGAGGAAATTATGGCATAGCTGAACTTCCTGAAATCCGGATTCTTGTCAAGTTTGTCTCAAAATATGTAACAAACTGAAAATTTAAATCTGATAGTATGGTAGATGTGACTCAGCTAAGGTGAGAGCAATGAGCGGTGGCACTTATTTCTCGTGCCCCAAAGGTACATCGCCTGTAGCAGCGGAAGCTTGTGAACTTTCCTGTCATGCCCCGCGTCAACCTTTCGATGAGAAGTTCGCGTAGCTCTGGCTATGCATGGCTCGTGATCATCGAATTCGAACTGATTTTCTGAGGAAGTTGTGGGATAGCTGAACTTCCTTAAACCCCGATTCTTATCAAGGTTGCCCCAAGATATGTGAGAAACTGAAAACTGAAATCTGATGGTATGGTAGATGAGACTCAGCTAAGGTGAGCGCGAAGATCGGTGGCACTTATTTCTCGTGCCCCACAGGTATATCGCCTGTAGCAGCGGAAGCTTGTGTACTTTTTCGTCGTGCCTCGCGTGAACCGTTCGATAAGAATTTCGCGTAGCTCTGGCTATGCATGGCTCGTGATTATTCAATTCGAACTGACTTTCTGCGGAAATTGTGGCATAGCTGAACGTCCTAGAGTCCGGAAATTTTTCCAAGGTTGTCTTGGAATATGTAACAAACTGAAAATTGAAATCTGATAAAATGGTAGATGTGACTCAGCAAAGGTGAGAGCAATGAGCGGTGGCGATTATTTCTCATGCCTCACTGGTATATCGCGTGCAGCAGCGGGAGCTCGTGTACTTTTTTGTCGTGCCCCGCGTCAACCTTTCGATAAGAAGTTCGCGTAGCTCTGGCTATGCATGGCTCGTGATCTTTCAATTTAAACTGATTTTCTGAGGAAATTGTGGCATAGCTGAACTTCCTTAAATCCGGATTTTTGTCAAGGTTGTCCCAAAATATGTAACAAACTGAAAACTGAAATCTGATGGTATGGTAGATGTGACTCAGCTAAGGTGAGAGCAATGAGCGGTGGCGATTATTTCTCATGCCTTACTGATATATCGCGTGCAGCAGCGCAGCTTGTGTACTTTTTTGTCGTGCACCGCGTCAACCTTTCGATAAGAAGTTCGCGTAGCTCTGACTATGCATGGCTCGTGATCATTCAATTCGAACTGCTTTTCTGAGGGAATTGTGGCATAGCTGAACGTCCTAGAATCCGGATTTTCGTCAAGGTTGTCCCAAAATATGTAACAAACTGAAAACTGAAATCTGATGGTATGGTAGATGTGACTCAGCTAAGGTGAGAGCAATGAGCGGTGGCGATTATTTCTCATGCCTCACTGGTATATCGCGTGCAGCAGCGGAAGCTTGTGTCCTTTTTTGTCGTGGCCCGCGTCAACCTTTCGATAAGAAGTTCACGTAGCTCCGTCTATGCATGGTTCGAGATTCTGGAATTCAAACTGGATTTCTGAGGAAATTATGGCATAGCTGAACCTCCTGAAATCCGGATTCTTGTCAAGTTTGTCTCAAAATATGTAACAAACTGAAAATTTAAATCTGATAGTATGGTAGATGTGACTCAGCATAGGTGAGCGCAATGAGCGGTGGCACTCATTTCTCGTGCCCCACAGGTTTATTGCCTGTAGCAGCGGAAGCTTGTGTACTTTTTCGTCGTGCCTCGCGTGAACCTTTCGATAAGAATTCCACGTAGCTCTGGCTATGCATGGCTCGTGATTATTCAATTCGAACTGACTTTCTGAAGGGATTGTGGCATAGCTGAACGTCCTAGAATCCGGAAATTTTTCCGAAGTTGTCTTAAGATATGTAAAAAACTGAGAATTGAAATCTGATAGTATGGTAGATGTGACACAGGAAAGGTGAGCGCAATGAGCGGTGGCACTTATTTCTCGTGCCTCACTGGTATATCGCGTGAAGCAACGGGAGCTTGTGTACTTTTTTGTCTTGCCCCGCGTCAACCTTTCATAAGAAGTTCGCGTAGCTCCGTCTATGCATGGTTCGAGATTCTGGAAATCAAACTGAATTTCTGAGGAAATTATGGCATAGCTGAACTCCCTGAAATCCGGATTCTTGTCAATCTTGTCTCAAGATATGTAACAAACTGAAAATTTAAATCTGATAGTATGGCAGATGTGTCTCAGCAGAGGTGAGAGCAATGAGCGGCGGCGATTATTTCTCATGCCTCTTCGGTATATCGCGTGCAGCAGCGGAAGCTTGTGTGCTTTATTGTCGTGCCCCGCGTCAACCTTTCGATAAGAAGTTCGCGTAGCTCCGTCTATGCATGGTTCGAGATTCTGGAATTCGAACTGAATTTCTGAAGGAATCGTGGCATAGCTGAACGTCCTAGAATCCGGATTTTCGTCAAGGGTGTCTCAAAATATGTAACAAACTGAAAATATGAATCCGATAGTATGGTAGATGTGACTCAGGACAGGCGAGCGCAATAAGCAGCGTGCCTCACTGATATATCGCGTGCAGCAGCGGAAGCTTGTGTACTGCTTTTTTGTCATGCCTCGCGTCAACCTTTCGATAAGAATTCCGCGTAGCTCTGGCTATGCACAGCTCGACATTCTGGGAATCCAAACTGACTTTCTGAGGGAATTGTGGCATAGCTGAACGTCCCAGAATCCGGAAATTTTCCCAAGGATGTCTTCAAATATGTAACAAACTGAAAATTGAAATCTGATGGTATGGTAGATGTGACTCAGCAAAGGAGAGCGCAATGAGCGGTGGCACTTATATCTCGTGCCTCACTGGTTCATCGCGTGCAGCAACGGAAATTTGTGTACTTTCCTGTCGTGCCCCGCGTCAACCTTTCGATAAGAAGTTCGCGTAGCTCTGGCTATGCATGGCTCGTGATCATTGAATTCGAACTGATTTTCTGAGGCAATTGTGGCATAGCTGAACTTCCTACAATCCGGATTTTTGTCAAGGTTGTCCCAAAATATGTAACAAACTGAAAACTGGAATCTGATGCTATGGTAGATGTGACTCAGCTAAGGTGAGGGCAATGAGCGGTGGCACTTATTTCTCGTGCTCCGAAGGTATATCGCCTGTAGCAGCGGAATCTTGTGTACTTTTTTCTTCGTGCCTCGCGTGAACCTTTCTATCAGAAGTTCGCGTAGCTCAGTCTATGCGTGGTTCGAGATTCTGGAATTCAAACTGAATTTCTGAGGAAATTATGGCATATCTGAACTCCCTGAAATCCGGATTCTTGTCAATCTTGTCTCAAAATATGTACCAAACTGAAAATTTAAATCTGATAGTATGGCAGATGTGTCTCAGCAGAGGTGAGAGCAATGAGCGGTGGCACTCATTTCTCGTGCCTCACTGATATATCGCGTGCAGCAACGGAAGCTTGTGTACTTTTTTGTCGTGCCCCGCGTCAACCTTTCCATAAGAAGTTCGCGTAGCTCCGTCTATGCATGGTTCGAGATTCTGGAATTCAAACTGAATCCCTGAGGAAATTATGGCATAGCTGAACTTCCTGAAATCCGGATTCTCGTCCAGTTTGTCTAAAAATATGTAACAAACTGAAAATTTAAATCTGATAGTATGGTAGATGTGACTCAGCTAAGGTGAGAGCAATGAGCGGTGGCACTTATTTCTCGTGCCCCAAAGGTATATCGCCTGTAGCAGCGGAAGCTTGTGTACTTTCCTGTCATGCCCCGCGTCAACCTTTCGATAAGAAGTTCGCGTAGCTCTGGCTATGCATGGCTCGTGATCATCGAATTCGAACTGATTTTCTGAGGAAATTGTGGCATAGCTGAACTTCCTAAAATCCCGGTTCTTATCAAGGTTGCCCCAAAATATGTAACAAACTGAAAACTGAAATCTGATGGTATGGTAGATGTGACTCAGCTAAGGTGAGCGCAATGAGCGGTGGCACTTAATTCTCGTGCCTCACAGGTATATCGCCTGTAGCAGCGGAAGCTTGTGTACTTTTTCGTCGTGCCTCGCGTGAACCTTTCGATAAAAATTTCGCGTAGCTCTGGCTATGCATGGCTCGTGATTATTCAATTCGAACTGACTTTCTGCGGGAATTGTGGCATAGCTGAACGTCCTAGAATCCGGAAATTTTTCCAAGGTTGTCTTGGAATATGTAACAAACTGAAAATTGAAATCTGATAGTATGGTAGATGTGACTCAGCAAAGGTGAGAGCAATGAGCGGTGGCGATTATTTCTCATGCCTCACTGGTATATCGCGTATGCAGCGGAAGCTTGTGTACTTTTTTGTCGTGCCCCGCGTCAACCTTTCGATAAGGAGTTCGCTTAGCTCTGGCTATGCATGGCTCGTGATCATTGAATTCGAACTGATTTTCTGAGGAAATTGTGGCATAGCTGAACTTCCTGAAATCCCGATTCTTATCAAGGTTGCCCCAAAATATGTAACAAACTGAAAACTGAAATCTGATGGTATGGTAGATGTGACTCAGCTAAGGTGAGCGCAATGAGCAGTGGCACTAATTTCTCGTGCCCCAAAGGTATATCGCCTGTAGCAGCGGAAGCTTGTGTACTTTTTCCTTCGTGCCTCGCGTTAACCTTTCTATCAGAAGTTCGCGTAGCTCTGGCTATGCATGGCTCGTGATTACTCAATTCGAACTGATTCTCTGAGGAAATTGTGGCATAGCTGAACGTCCTAGAATCCGGAAATTTTTCCGAGGTTGTCTTAAGATATGTAACAAACTGAAAATTGAAATCTGATAGTATGGTAGATGTGACACAGGAAAGGTAAGCGCAATGAGCGGTGGCACTTATTTCTCGTGCCTCACTGGTATATCGCGTGCAGCAACGGAAGCTTGTGTACTTTTTTGTCGTGCCCCGCGTCAGCCTTCCCATAAGAAGTTCGCGTAGCTCCGTGTATGCATGGTTCGAGATTCTGGAATTCAAACTGAATCCCTGAGGAAATTATGGCATAGCTGAACTTCCTGAAATCCGGATTCTTGTCAAGTTTGTCTCAAAATATGTAACAAACTGAAAATTTAAATCTGATAGTATGGTAGATGTGACTCAGCTAAGGTGAGAGCAATGAGCGGTGGCACTTATTTCTCGTGCCCCAAAGGTACATCGCCTGTAGTAGCGGAAGCTTGTGAACTTTCCTGTCATGCCCCGCGTCAACCTTTCGATGAGAAGTTCGCGTAGCTCTGGCTATGCATGGCTCGTGATCATCGAATTCGAACTGATTTTCTGAGGAAATTGTGGCATAGCTGAACTTCCTAAAACCCCGATTCTTATCAAGGTTGCCCCAAGATATGTAAGAAACTGAAAACTGAAATCTGATGGTATGGTAGATGTGACTCAGCTAAGGTGAGCGCGAAGATCGGTGGCACTTATTTCTCGTGCCCCACAGGTATATCGCCTGTAGCAGCGGAAGCTTGTGTACTTTTTCGTCGTGCCTCGCGTGAACCGTTCGATAAGAATTTCGCGTAGCTCTGGCTATGCATGGCTCGTGATTATTCAATTCGAACTGACTTTCTGCGGAAATTGTGGCATAGCTGAACGTCCTAGAGTCCGGAAATTTTTCCAAGGTTGTTTTGGAATATGTAACAAACTGAAAATTGAAATCTGATGAAATGGTAGATGTGACTCAGCAAAGGTGAGAGCAATGAGCGGTGGCGATTATTTCTCATGCCTCACTGGTATATCGCGTGCAGCAGCGGGAGCTTGTGTACTTTTTCGTCGTGCCCCGCGTCAACCTTTCGATAAGAAGTTCGCGTAGCTCTGGCTATGCATGGCTCGTGATCTTTCAATTTAAACTGATTTTCTGAGGAAATTGTGGCATAGCTGAACTTCCTTAAATCCGGATTTTTGTCAAGGTTGTCCCAAAATATGTAACAAACTGAAAACTGAAATCTGATGGTATGGTAGATGTGACTCAGCTAAGGTGAGAGCAATGAGCGGTGGCGATTATCTCTCATGCCTTACTGATATATCGCGTGCAGCAGCGGAAGCTTGTGTACTTTTTTGTCGTGCACCGCGTCAACCTTTCGATAAGAAGTTCGCGTAGCTCTGACTATGCATGGCTCGTGATCATTCAATTCGAACCGCTTTCCTGAGGGAATTGTGGCATAGCTGAACGTCCTAGAATCCGGATTTTCGTCGAGGGTGTCTCAAAATATGTAACAAACTGAAAACTGAAATCTGATGGTATGGTAGATGTGACTCAGCTAAGGTGAGAGCAATGAGCGGTGGCGATTATTTCTCATGCCTCACTGGTATATCGCGTGCAGCAGCGGAAGCTTGTGTCCTTTTTCGTCGTGGCCCGCGTCAACCTTTCGATAAGAAGTTCACGTAGCTCCGTCTATGCATGGTTCGAGATTCTGGAATTCAAACTGGATTTCTGAGGAAATTATGGCATAGCTGAACCTCCTGAAATCCGGATTCTTGTCAAGTTTGTCTCAAAATATGTAACAAACTGAAAATTTAAATCTGATAGTATGGTAGATGTGACTCAGCATAGGTGAGCGCAATGAGCGGTGGCACTCATTTCTCGTGCCCCACAGGTTTATTGCCTGTAGCAGCGGAAGCTTGTGTACTTTTTCGTCGTGCCTCGCGTGAACCTTTCGATAAGAATTCCGCGTAGCTCTGGCTATGCATGGCTCGTGACTATTCAATTCGAACTGACTTTCTGAAGGGATTGTGGCATAGCTGAACGTCCTAGAATCCGGAAATTTTTCCGAAGTTGTCTTAAGATATGTAACAAACTGAGAATTGAAATCTGATAGTATGGTAGATGTGACACAGGGAAGGTGAGCGCAATGAGCGGTGGCACTTATTTCTCGTGCCTCACTGGTATATCGCGTGAAGCAACGGGAGCTTGTGTACTTTTTTGTCTTGCCCCGCGTCAACCTTTCATAAGAAGTTCGCGTAGCTCCGTCTATGCATGGTTCGAGATTCTGGAATTCAAACTGAATTTCTGAGGAAATTATGGCATAGCTGAACTCCCTGAAATCCGGATTCTTGTCAATCTTGTCTCAAGATATGTAACAAACTGAAAATTCAAATCTGATAGTATGGCAGATGTGTCTCAGCAGAGGTGAGAGCAATGAGCGGTGGCGATTATTTCTCATGCCTCTTTGGTATATCGCGTGCAGCAGCGGAAGCTTGTGTGCTTTATTGTCGTGCCCCGCGTCAACCTTTCGATAAGAAGTTCGCGTCGCTCCGTCTATGCATGGTTCGAGATTTTGGAATTCGAACTGAATTTCTGAAGGAATCGTGGCATAGCTGAACGTCCTAGAATCCGGATTTTCGTCAAGGGTGTCTCAAAATATGTAACAAACTGAAAATATGAATCCGATAGTATGGTAGATGTGACTCAGGACAGGCGAGCGCAATAAGCAGCGTGCCTCACTGATATATCGCGTGCAGCAGCGGAAGCTTGTGTACTTTTTTGTCATGCCTCGCGTCAACCTTTCGATAAGAATTCCGCGTAGCTCTGGCTATGCACAGCTCGACATTCTGGGAATCCAAACTGACTTTCTGAGGGAATTGTGGCATAGCTGAACGTCCCAGAATCCGGAAATTTTCCCAAGGATGTCTTCAAATATGTAACAAACTGAAAATTGAAATCTGATGGTATGATAGATGTGACTCAGCAAAGGAGAGCGCAATGAGCGGTGGCACTTATATCTCGTGCCTCACTGGTTCATCGCGTGCAGCAACGGAAACTTGTGTACTTTCCTGTCGTGCCCCGCGTCAACCTTTCGATAAGAAGTTCGCGTAGCTCTGGCTATGCATGGCTCGTGATCATTGAATTCGAACTGATTCTCTGAGGCAATTGTGGCATAGCTGAACTTCCTAAAATCCGGATTTTTGTCAAGGTTGTCCCAAAATATGTAACAAACTGAAAACTGGAATCTGATGCTATGGTAGATGTGACTCAGCTAAGGTGAGGGCAATGAGCGGTGGCACTTATTTCTCGTGCCCCGAAGGTATATCGCCTGTAGCAGCGGAATCTTGTGTACTTTTTTCTTCGTGCCTCGCGTGAACCTTTCTATCAGAAGTTCGCGTAGCTCAGTCTATGCATGGTTCGAGATTCTGGAATTCAAACTGAATTTCTGAGGAAATTATGGCATATCTGAACTCCCTGAAATCCGGATTCTTGTCAATCTTGTCTCAAAATATGTACCAAACTGAAAATTTAAATCTGATAGTATGGCAGATGTGTCTCAGCAGAGGTGAGAGCAATGAGCGGTGGCACTTATTTCTCGTGCCTCACTGGTATATCGCGTGCAGCAACGGAAGCTTGTGTACTTTTTTGTCGTGCCCCGCGTCAACCTTTCCATAAGGAGTTCGCGTAGCTCCGTCTATGCATGGTTCGAGATTCTGGAATTCAAACTGAATCCCTGAGGAAATTATGGCATAGCTGAACTTCCTGAAATCCGGATTCTCGTCCAGTTTGTCTAAAAATATGTAACAAACTGAAAATTTAAATCTGATAGTATGGTAGATGTGACTCAGCTAAGGTGAGAGCAATGAGCGGTGGCACTTATTTCTCGTGCCCCAAAGGTATATCGCCTGTAGCAGCGGAAGCTTGTGTACTTTCCTGTCATGCCCCGCGTCAACCTTTCGATAAGGAGTTCGCGTAGCTCTGGCTATGCATGGCTCGTGATCATCGAATTCGAACTGATTTTCTGAGGAAATTGTGGCATAGCTGAACTTCCTCAAATCCCGGTTCTTATCAAGGTTGCCCCAAAATATGTAACAAACTGAAAACTGAAATCTGATGGTATGGTAGATGTGACTCAGCTAAGGTGAGCGCAATGAGCGGTGGCACTTAATTCTCGTGCCTCACAGGTTTATCGCCTGTAGCAGCGGAAGCTTGTGTACTTTTTCGTCGTGCCTCGCGTGAACCTTTCGATAAAAATTTCGCGTAGCTCTGGCTATGCATGGCTCGTGATTATTCAATTCGAACTGACTTTCTGCGGGAATTGTGGCATAGCTGAACGTCCTAGAATCCGGAAATTTTTCCAAGGTTGTCTTGGAATATGTAACAAACTGAAAATTGAAATCTGATAGTATGGTAGATGTGACTCAGCAAAGGTTAGAGCAATGAGCGGTGGCGATTATTTCTCATGCCTCACTGGTATATCGCGTATGCAGCGGAAGCTTGTGTACTTTTTTGTCGTGCCCCGCGTCAACCTTTCGATAAGAAGTTCGCATAGCTCTGGCTATGCATGGCTCGTGATCCTTCAATTCAAACTGACTTTCTGAGGGAATTGTGGCATAGCTGAACTTCCTTAAATCCGGATTCTTGTCAAGGTTGTCCCAAAATATGTAACAAACTGAAAACTGAAATCTGATGGTATGGTAGATGTGACTCAGCTAAGGTGAGAGCAATGAGCGGTGGCGATTATCTCTCATGCCTTACTGGTATATCGCGTGCAGCAGCGGAAGCTTGTGTACTATTTTGTCGTGCACCGCGTCAACCTTTTGATCAGAAGTTCGCGTAGCTCTGACTATGCATGGCTCGTGATCATTCGATTCGAACTGCTTTCCTGAAGGAATTGTGGCATAGCTGAACGTCCTAGAATCCGGATTTTCGTCGAGGGTGTCTCAAAATATGTAACAAACTGAAAACTGAAATCTGATGGCATGGTAGATGTGACTCAGCTAAGGTGAGAGCAATGAGCGGTGGGACTCATCTCTCGTGCCCCACAGGTATATCGCCTGTAGCAGCGGAAGCTTGTGTACTTTTTCGTCGTGCCTCGCGTGAACCTTTCGATAAGAATTCCGCGTAGCTCTGGCTATGCATGGCTCGTGATTATTCAATTCGAACTGACTTTCTGAAGGAATTGTGGCATAGCTGAACGTCCAAGAATCCGGAAATTTTTCCGAAGTTGTCTTAAGATATGTAACAAACTGAGAATTGAAATCTGATAGTATGGTAGATGTGACACAGGAAAGGTGAGCGCAATGAGCGGTGGCACTTATTTCTCGTGCCTCACTGGTATATCGCGTGAAGCAACGGAAGCTTGTGTACTTTTTTGTCTTGCCCCGCGTCAACCTTTCATAAGAAGTTCGCGTAGCTCCGTCTATGCATGGTTCGAGATTCTGGAATTCAAACTGAATTTCTGAGGAAATTATGGCATAGCTGAACTCCCTGAAATCCGGATTCTTGTCAATCTTGTCTCAAGATATGTAACAAACTGAAAATTTAAATCTGATAGTATGGCAGATGTGTCTCAGCAGAGGTGAGAGCAATGAGCGGTGGCGATTATTTCTCATGCCTCTTTGGTATATCGCGTGCAGCAGCGGAAGCTTGTGTGCTTTATTGTCGTGCCCCGCGTCAACCTTTCGATAAGAAGTTCGCGTAGCTCCGTCTATGCATGGTTCGAGATTCTGGAATTCGAACTGAATTTCTGAAGGAATCGTGGCATAGCTGAACGTCCTAGAATCCGGATTTTCGTCATGGGTGTCGCAAAATATGTAACAAACTGAAAATATAAATCTGATAGTATGGTAGATGTGACTCAGGACAGGCGAGCGCAATAAGCAGCGTGCCTCACTGATATATCGCGTGCAGCAGCGGAAGCTTGTGTACTTTTTTGTCATGCCTCGCGTCAACCTTTCGATAAGAATTCCGCGTAGCTCTGGCTATGCACAGCTCGACATTCTGGGAATCCAAACTGACTTTCTGAGGGAATTGTGGCATAGCTGAACGTCCCAGAATCCGGAAATTTTCCCAAGGATGTCTTCAAATATGTAACAAACTGAAAATTGAAATCTGATGGTATGGTAGATGTGACTCAGCAAAGGAGAGCGCAATGAGCGGTGGCACTTATATCTCGTGCCTCACTGGTTCATCGCGTGCAGCAACGAAAACTTGTGTACTTTCCTGTCGTGCCCCGCGTCAACCTTTCGATAAGAAGTTCGCGTAGCTCTGGCTATGCATGGCTCGTGATCATTGAATTCGAACTGATTTTCTGAGGCAATTGTGGCATAGCTGAACTTCCTAAAATCCGGATTTTTGTCAAGGTTGTCCCATGAAAACTGGAATCTGATGCTATGGTAGATGTGACTCAGCTAAGGTGAGGGCAATGAGCGGTGGCACTTATTTCTCGTGCCCCGAAGGTATATCGCCTGTAGCAGCGGAATCTTGTGTACTTTTTTCCTCGTGCCTCGCGTGAACCTTTCTATCAGAAGTTCGCGTAGCTCAGTCTATGCATGGTTCGAGATTCTGGAATTCAAACTGAATTTCAGAGGAAATTGTGGCATATCTGAACTCCCTGAAATCCGGATTCTTGTCAATCTTGTCTCAAGATATGTAACAAACTGAAAATTTAAATCTGATAGTATGGCAGATGTGTCTCAGCAGAGGTGAGAGCAATGAGCGGTGGCGATTATTTCTCATGCCTCTCTGGTATATCGCGTGCAGCAGCGGAAGCTTGTGTACTTTTTTGTCGTGCCCCGCGTCAACCTTTCGATAAGAAGTTCGCGTAGCTCCGTCTATGCATGGTTCGAGATTCTGGAATTCGAACTGAATTCCTGAGGAAATTATGGCATAGCTGAACTTCCTGAAATCCGGATTCTTGTCAAGTTTGTCTCAAAATATGTAACGAACTGAAAATTTAAATCTGATAGTATGGTAGATGTGACTGAGCAAAGGCGAGCGAGTTGAGCCGTGGCATTCATTTCTCGTGCCCCACAGGTATATCGCCTGTAGCAGCGGGAGCTTGTGTACTTTTTCGTCGTGCCTCGCGTGAACCTTTCGATAAGAATTTCGCGTAGCTCTGGCTATGCATGGCTCGTGATTATTCAATTCGAACTGACTTTCTGAGGAAATTGTGGCATAGCTGAACTTCCTAAAATCCGGATTTTTGTCAAGGTTGTCCCAAAATATGTAACAAACTGAAAACTGAAATCTGATGGTATGGTAGATGTGACTCAGCTAAGGTGAGAGCAATTAGCGGTGGCGATTATTTCTCATGCCTCACTGGTATATCGCGTGCAGCAGCGGAAGCTTGTGTACTTTTTTGTCGTGCGCCGCGTCAACCTTTCGATAAGAAGTTCGCGTAGCTCTGACTATGCATGGCTCGTGATCATTCAATTCGAACTGATTTTCTGAGGGAATTGAGGCATAGCTGAACGTCCTAGAATCCGGATTTTCATCAAGGGTGTCTCAAAATATGTAACAAACTGAAAATATAAATCTGATAGTATGGTAGATGTGACTCAGCAAAGGTGAGAGCAATGAGCGGTGGCGATTATTTTTCATGTCTCACTGGTATATCGCGTGCAGCAGCGGACGCTTGTGTATTTTTTTGTCGTGCCTCGCGTCCACCTTCTGATGAGGAGTTCGCGTAGCTCTGGCTATGCATGGCTCGTGATTATTTAATTCAAACTGAATTTCTGAGGAAATTGTGGCATAGCTGAACTTCCTAAAATCCGGATTTGTGTCAAGGTTGTCTTAAAATATGTAACGGACCGAAAATTGCAATCTGATAGTATGGTAGATGTGACACAGCAAAAGTGAGAGCAATGAGCGGTGGCACTCATTTCTCATGCCTCTTTTTATATCGCACGCAGCAACGGAAGCTTGGGTACTTTTTCGCTGTGCCTCGCGTCAACCTTTCGATGAGAAGTTCGCGTAGCTCTGGTTATGCATGGCTCGTGATTTTTCAATTCAAACTGACTTTCTGGTGGAATCGTGGCATAGCTGAACGTCCTAGAATCCGTAAATTTTTCAAGCTTGTCTCAAAATACGTAACGGACCAAAAATTGCAATCTGATAGTATGGTAGATGTGACACAGCAAAAGTGAGAGCAATGAGCGGTAGCACTCATTTCTCGTGCCTCACTGGTATATCGCACGCAGCAACGGAAACTCGTGTACTCTTTTTTCGTGCCTTGCGTCCACCTTCCGATAAGAAGTTCGCATAGCTCTGGCTATGCTTGGCTGAACGACCTAGAATCCGGATTATTTTCGTCGTTTGATTTCGCTCTCCTAATGCTGTCACATCGATTTTGCTCAGAAAATGTTCACATCGTTCGCATTGTCCTGCTGAAGATGGCTGGATTTCGATCGAGGTTGGAGCATGCAAACTGGTAAGGTCATTCGTATCTTCCTGAATCGCCTGGATTCTGAGTCGCGGTGATTTTGATATCACGGGAGAACCACCATGAGTGGCACGAGAGTAACCATCTGCTCGATACAGGGAAAAACTTCCCCATATGCCCGTGAAAGTTGGCGCGTTCCACGACTGCTGCCATTTAGGGTAATTATTCTCATACCAGTATCTTAATTTATATCGTGAAAATCTGTCCGTGCAGAAGCCGTCGGCCCGAAATGCTGTAGTTTACGATCAGGTTGGGGAAGAGGTATAAAGTGCACGAACGCATATATATAAGAATGAATGTTTCAAATGCACATGTAATGTGAGTAAGCGAGAATGATATGGTGGGTACTGTTCTTTCTTGCCTCACCCGCTCGTCGCGCAGTGGCAAAGGTCATGGCGAGTACTCATCATTCGCGTCTCGTCTGTGTATCATATTCATAGTATTTTCCCCTTGCCTCACTTGCACCGCTCGCAGTATTGGGCGGGATTTACACTCCCTCTACGCCTCATTATCGACTGTACTTATAAAAGCACAATTTTTTCTTAATTTGCAGAGAGAAACGATGAGCTCCGGGCCAGGCTCCTGCTTATTGCAGCCGACTATGATACCAGCGACGACGACACCATGAACGACCATTGTGCTCAGGATAGTGATGATGAGTTTCACGACAGTCGTGCAGCATATGGTGCTGGTAAGAGTCAGTGACATCAAATTCTAAGAGTGATTGCTTGGGCAAACGAATATGTTTGCGAAATCAGCTTTGGTACTTGCTTGATTTGTGATTCTCAGGTGCAGGAGAGGCGAGTGACTTGATGCTGGTCGACGGGGACATATGGATCAATGATGAGGATGGTTTCGTTGCAGCAGCAAAAAGCGCAGGAAACACTAATGGCGGGGACGCGGCAGGTACGCACATTATTCGGCGCTTTTTCTCATGGTGTGGTAAATTATGTAATGCTTATTTTGACGTGCAATGATAAAATCGGTATAATAGGTGATGGTGACAAGGACGAACCAATGCCATTGGCGGAAGAGCGTGGTATAGGCTTATACGAGGAGAGAGAGGCTCCTTCTTCGAGTAGTCGGAGTATTTCACACGGGCGAGGAGCGATGGGTAACATTAATCTTCTTTATACTATGAGAGCGAGGCACGCGGAGGTAAATTGGCTGTCCCAATTATATTGCGCAGATACCGGGTACATGGACGAGTTGATGCCAGTGGCGCCAATGTGGAAGTCGAGTGATAATGATTCTGGAATAGCTACATCTTCAGAGGACGGCAGCGATCAGGACGATGCAATGCTTATAGGGAGAAGATGGATCAACGGCTCCCAGAACTCTTCACGGGAGAGAAAGGAGCGGAGCCTTGAGGATAATTGTCCTGATAGAAGTATTATCAGTATTATCAAGTTTGGATGATGTGCAAGGGATAGTTGAATAAATTATATACTTATCTCTTGTTGCGTGGATGAACCAGCTTATGCCGAGAAGGTCACGCAGAAGACTGTGTCAGCTCTCCACGTTAATCCGCACCCTATCAGCGCCAAGTTGCACATGACCGTGTGCCAGGGCTCTGCGGATGATGCCTTAGAATGCGATGTGGTTGGGGAATTCTATCTAAAAGTCCCATGCACTGGCGATGATATTGAAGATGCCATAGAAGTGACAATTCACATAATGCCGGTTTCAGGTAAATTGTAGTTTGTGTGATAGGGGGAAGGGGGGACGCCTGTAGGATGACGTTTGGTAGGCTAATTTATTTTGGGTCGGGGTAGTGTGATGTTTTGCAGTGCATCTCGTTAATTGAAAGTTGAGGATAATTGGTGAAACGCGCAATCCTCCGCATCCGAATTTGTAGAGTGAACAGTCCTTTGATGCGATTAATATATACTATTATTTATGCCTCTTGCAAAGTGCCTTACGTATGCCTGTTATTTGCAGCCCGGTGCCGTAGCATTATAATGGGTTACGATAATATACGATAATGGGTTCAGCGATGATCAAATGAGTGAGAACATTCGCGAAATCAAACTACGCCCGTGAGGAAGCAACTATTTTTCTCGTAATCTAAGCTCTCTAAGCATTCATTATTACAGCTCAAAAAATTAGTAAGCCGGAATCTATTAGAATATGGATAGTAATGTTTGCAATGGTGGATTGCATTAATGATTATCAGTTGGGGATCAATTTTCCACAGATTATTATGAGTTTTATTTCGTAATGTTCTCTATTGTAGCCAATCGTTGACAAATTCGTTGAAGCCTTTTCGCCGTTAATTGAAATAGATAAATAAATAAATACATTTTTCATTCTGCGATTCACAGATCCTGAGAATGTTGGAATGAAATGCTTGAGGGGTGTCCCAAAAGGAGCAGGGCGGAATCTATGCTTGCGACGGCAATTGGTGGAAATTGCCACTACAATGGGGGAATGCGGGCGCACCACCGGGTCAATGATGACAGCGCCTAAAACAAGACGAAGGAGCATCTGAAGTGATGCTAATTGGGTATGCATTGTCTCACCGATGGACCCAGAACGTGGTGGAGGCAGGAGGCAAAAGACTCTGGGACGAATCACTCGAAGAAACTTACGTGGACCTGATATTTGTGGACACGTAGAATCTTGTTGTTGTATGAGGCTGGGTTTCGTGAATCGGCTACTTGTTTCTACTACGGAGTTCCACGCAGGTTCTTGCAAGCACTACCCGTCAGAGCTGTACCAGCTTTAGCTCAAACTAATACTAAGTTACAGTGTCTAATGGTGCATAGGAAAAAATTTTACGAGAAAAAAATTTGTCATAGGTTTAAGTCAGCTTTTGGTTAAATCAATCGATAAATATCGAAAACCTAATATCACTAGAAAAATGTATGTGGTCGTGTGGCTGTAAACCACAGAGTGTGAAGTGTATACAACTTTATCTTGAACAAACGTGAAACTTGTTGCTACTGCACAACGTTGCTCAGATTTTCTCTTCTGAAAACTTCGCGCGGCGCTCCAAAAGATATGATGCAATTTGCATTTGCAATATTTTTGACGTCTAATGTGATTGCTTCCACTACTCATATTGGGCTACATTTGCTGAACTATCAACGTTCCTCGATGCTGTGAATATTAGGTTCATTCGATTACGGCGGGCAGACCTGGTGAGATCAACCGGCCTTTCTCTCTTTCTCATAAAGTTAGAAAGGGAAATCCGATTGTCACTCCTAGTCTGAGTTGGTTTGACCGGCGTAATCGAATAAACCTAATGATTGAGCCAATCGGTGTAAACATTTCTTCTGAGTTATTTTCGAGTATCTATGACGGCCGTAACATGCCAGTTTACTATCGCCTAATTTTTAGAACATATACTGTTCCCATATGAGTAAGTCAAACTACTATTCATTCTAGTATTTATCATCTATGAGTCAAGCTGCATTCTCGCGGTGGCGATTCTTCGCCGCGGCAAGCGATCTCCGTCATTGGTGTGAGGGAAATTTGTATAAGTCGTTCTCTCTTACACAAATGGCGAAGAATCGCCAGCGTGAAAATGCAGCCTACGAATCTCGGCGAACGAGTGGATATTTCACTTGTGGCAACGTGATTTTGCGCACTATTATCGGGCAACGAATCAATTATCACTAGCGATATTGCCTCGCTCGCTAACGCTCGCTCGGCATCACTTTATTTGGGAAACTCGATAGTTTTGCGATTTCTAAAGGTATTTTAAAATTTTAAGAAAGTTGTTAAGGTAGGTTTTTTAATAGGATTCTTCACTACTAAGACAATTGATTAATGAAAAACTTCTGAAGCTTTCAAAAATTAACTTTCCCATACAGGTTTACGCACGCAAGCACAAAAAAACTCTCCAATGTTCGATATGACTGTTGTTACTACATTTTCCAGAAGACTACTTTTGGAAAATGTAGAAACATACTTTTGAATTGATACTTACTTTTGAATTCATCGAAGAAGTTTCTATATATTATAAGAAACCTTTCAACTATACGTGACTGATGAGGATCTGTAATAAAAAAACTTGAAAGAAGAATTTTTTTCGCTCTAGACTCAATTTCTAGACGCACACAGCTGATAAGGACTTCCATCTCAATACAAATACTTGTCTACATATGTGACATTCTCAATGGTCCGCTCTGAATTGTCGTAAAATTATCTCAAAAAAGACCATGAAATGAAATTCTAACGGAATGAGGATAAAAGATAATAAAGAAAATGATGAGATAACTCAAAGATAACGGAAAGATAACCGAAAGATGACGTTGAGATAAGAAGATAATCAAAAGATAACTACCAGATAATCTTAGATGATAATATAGACGAAGATACAATAGATATTTAGATACACGCGACATCGATCTTGAAAGTCGTGAGAGGGAGCTGATAAAAGTATATATAAAACTGAAGCGGCGAGTAGGGCCAGTCTGTCTTAACCCATCGTGGGGTGAAGTCAATGCCGCTCCTGATGATCAAGGAGTCACTCCGGAAGCCAACCTCCAGGAGATACGGGATCAATCGAAGTCTATCACAGGGGACTTCACAGGTGAGTAATTTCATCTAAACAATTGAATACACAAACATTTAAACATATAACTTCAATAATTATATAATGTTCCATTCAAGTTGTAGCATCCAACAGTATGGAGCAATCTCAACTCCAGTCTCAACTCATCATCATTCGGAAATTCCCGGAGCATCATAGGAGGCTGCAATGGTGAGTCTTTATTGATCACTCAATCAATAATTGATTGATCAATTAATATTAATCAATATGCATAAAATGTTCGATACATTCACTCATATATGAATCCACAGTTACACACACACACACACACACACACACACACACACACACACACAAACACGAACTCACTCACATACATTCACGCTCATTCACTCACATATAAATATACCTACCACACAATTCACTAACACATAAACAAATTCAGTTGGTCTATGAACAATAATATAACTTTCATTTTATTTATTTTCAGCCAATAGATCCGTCCAACATCCGATTGCAGCTGATCATTCAGATGTTAAAGAAAAATGACTTTGCCACTGGAACAGTCAAGGGTCATATTCAAAGGCTGCACTGGTAAGTAATAGAATGATCTTTTGAATGATCAATGATTATTAATATAATCTATAATTTTATCAATTAATAGACCTATGATAAATCTTTCAACACACACACACTCACTCACCCACCCACCCATACACGCACATACACAATTAATTTCAACATTCAATACCTATACACAACACCTCCCTCATAATTCTATTGACACACACACACACACACACACACACACACACACACACCCATATATATACACATATACACACAAACGTCTTCAATTCTTTTATAGTAGAAAAATAATACGCTTTAATGATTTTTCATTCTACAGCACCACCGAGGCCGAGAGAAAGTGTATCCCGCTAACCCATTGGACAATCTCAGTCAACAGGAGATTCTCAACAGGAAATACGTAGTCCAGGTGATTCCAAATCATTGAAGATTATTTAATGTTCTGAATGATAATGTAAGATTCCTATACTATTTGTGGAAAATTATAAAAACTTCATGGAAATTGTAAAGAAATATATGTATATTGAATAATCCAATAAAATTCGACAGAGACGGGACTTTTGCCCGTCTCTCCTCTCTCGTCTCCATTCATTTCATAGGTTTAGTTAGAATAAACTTTCGAATAATTTTAAGTCACTTGAAAAGGGCTATAAAATGATTTTTGCTAAGGTTTGACAAAATTCAATCCATTTATATTCAAATTTCGACCATTTAATTGATTGCAAAATTACACTTAATTTAGAATCAAGACCATGACAATAGGACAGAATTTTCAATAATGATAATCTTGCGTCACAGTAGAACTTTTCCTAATAATCAGTCGACTTGACATCCACATACGAAGAATCCAGTACTTGACTATCGCCTGCGGTAGGGTGCCTCACAAAAGTGCTGAGGTAATGTCAAGGACTCGGTGTTCTTATCAGCTGACTGACGGATCCCATCAAAGAATTTCCCCCCAATTGAATCCCTACATATCTGAGTCATTCTACACAGAACCCTTGAAGGTCCCCTGTTAGTAAATGACTCATTCATAGATTTGTACATTCTCTTGGAATCGTGAAATTCTGGGCTACAAACGCACATACTCTGACTGCATTATCCATCATGCAATAATTGAACAAAATAGAGAAAAGATTCTTCTGATAATAACTTTTAGAAGATTTTGCAATCAATTAAAATCGTCATCAGAGATCAAAGTGTTCCTTTTTTTTCAATACTCTCACCAAAATAGAATAAGAGATAATGATAAACTTTTTAATAACTATTGTTGCAAAATGGATTTTACACTGAAGAACACTAACAGTCTCTCATACAACACCATTGATGATTCAAAACAAACCAAAAATCACATCAATCATAATTGAAACACTTCAATTCACACTGATGAGAACGTTGCGGTGACCCGCCTAGGCCATGGCTCAAGAGTGATTAACTCCGCTGAGAGCGACCGAAGCGAAAAATCCAATACAAACTCATCAACACCACACTCATCACATATATAAGCTTTAATGCAATCAACTAATCACACATAGCACTATTGAAACACCCACTTTACACTGATGATAACGTTGCGGTATCTCGCCTAGGCCATGGCTCAAGAGTTATTAACTCCGCTGAGAGCGACCGAAGCGAAAAATCCAAAACTAATCCATCAACACTTCACACACAACATGATAAGACTCTCAAATCGATATAACAAAAAATCTAACAATTTCCATAATGCAACAGAAGAAATTTATTCATTCAGATTCATTAATAAAATCTTTCTAAGTAATTATCAAATCTCCTAAGGAGTACCCAATGCATAGTTGAAAAGATATTCAATAACCAACTTTTTTCATGGTAAATCACTCAAGTGTTTCAGAAAAAATCATGTAAATTAAACAACGATTGAGTAATACCATCTCTAAAAAATTACATAGTACATAAAAAATCAATAACTCCAATATTAAATTGGAGTGATTGATTTTTGTATTAAACAATTGTATTAAACACCAAAGAAATGAAAATGTATCAAAGTATCACTCGAAAAAGGAAAAACAACCGAAAAAGCAAAGTAGAAATAATCAAAAAACGACTCAATAACTTAAAAATAATCATAAGATAACCGAAAGATAAAAAGATAATCAAAAGATAACAATAAGATAAAAAGATAATCAAAAGATAACTTTAAGATGATCATAGATGATCTTAGATGATCTTAGATGTTCTCAGATGATCTTAGATGATCTCAGATGATTTTAGATGATCTTAGATAGTAAGTACTTAGACACTCGCGACACATAAGGGCTATTGTCGCTCTCAAAATACCAACTCTTATTTTTTTCCGTCAAGTTGGCAATCCTGCTTACGATTTTACGTTGGCAGCCCTGCTCGGGGGGATCCGGACGGACGGGATTTTGCCCGCGGCTTAATTATTGTAATAAATAAAATAATTCAAAAACTAACTCGCTCAGGCTGAGATTGCGCGAAAATCCACCCGAGAATTGAGAATATGTAGCTCCTGATCGTTGGCGTTATTACGCACGATGACAAATATTCCCTTGCCTATACATCGAACATCATGTTGTCACTAGCGATTGCTAAGGTTATCTACTTGCGCATGTACCAAACGAAATCAGGATGTTTAAAGAACTAATTGCATTTAAATTATGTGTCGAGTTTCTGAGCTAGCTCACGAATCCTTAAAAATCCATGAAGAGGACTCGCCGAAGCGTAAACCGGGGCTAATTGTATTCGAAATACTGGCATATGAATCAGTCAAAGAAATTAAATGTCTCCATACTTGAGTCAGAATTATTGCTCACTCGCACCAGACATCACCAATCTTTCTAACTTTGTCACCTGCCGTTGACAATTTTGCACGGCGACACGCTGCCTTGGAATCCGCTAAAAACGCCTCATAGTAGCAATGGGCGGCTACGACCGCTCACGGTGCCCATCCAAATGTACGTCATTTTTTAAACGTTTCTGAAACGTCCTAGAGAAACCTCATAAAGCCAATCTGCATGCATGGATAATATGTGGAGCCGGAAACGTTTCCAAAACGCTACCGAAACGTTTAAAAATGTGGACATACAAACGTTTCAGAAACGTACGGGAAACGTCCCAGAAACCTTCTCAAGAAACGTTTCAAAGTTTCATTCGGAACGTTTTTGAAACGTTTCTGAAACGTTGCGTGCTACGTGGGGCATATTTTACCGACTTCAAAGTCGATTTTCTCGAAAAGGCAAAATAGGCAAATTCTGAAATTTTCTATACAATTAGAGAAGTTAGAGTCCTACCAAAACAATTGTCACATTTTGGTCGCGGTACAGGTTGACGTACGTTCCCCTATGCGGGAAGAATCAACTACCGCCAACTGTACTCCTGTCAAGGAAAGTGACTCCTCCGAGATGATTGGATCAGTTATCAACCCTCCGACTATAGTCCATTCAAAACTGCTTCGATTTACGACTCAATTTTTGACTCGATGATTGTTTCATAGAGTCGACTCGATAATCGACTCATTTATTGTGGCGATAGGATCTCATTCAATCCAAGCAAATCCAATAGAACTCTAATAGTTTCCAATACACTATTTCTAACAGGGATGATATTTTCCATTATGCCAAAATTCTCAGCACTGGGGGGGGGGGGGGGAAGATACGCGCGGCCCGCCGGGGGGGGGGCGCAGCGAACGTGTTAATTGGATCATTCGTTGAAAGTATTTGAGTAAATCGAAATCAATCAGAACTGTTGAACATGTGAACGATGACTCATGAGCTACCAAACAGTTACATGATCCATTATAACCCTGCTAGATCTTAATAAAGTCAAATGATTTTGGTGAATGACCCAATTTCAATCAATTAGCTAATTCATCGACAAAATCTTAAGAGACATTGGAATGAGCCATCATCTTCAGTAGGGGTACATATCCATAGAGATCCTGCGGCTCGAGGAGCGAGATATATGAGAGGGCACTGCGCCGACGTAGCTGTTTCAAGGACTCTAATTCGGTCACGAATGAGTCTACGCATCCCAATCGCCAGTATCTCAGTAGCTCACTCCTACGACGAATACTGCATATCACCAGATCGATAGACTGACGAGCATGCTCCCCTTGTTCACGAATTGTGATTGATTTCCACCCACGACCGCGGTCATGAGCTGTCCCTGAAGGCTTACCATGTGCGCATAGTGTTCGTTCAGCATGTCCATTTGCCGCTTTCTGCCCTTTCGTCTCAACAACACGGTTGCAAAGTCAGCTGACAGGCAAACATAGTACCCCAACAAAGAAACAGTAGCGTGAGAAGAACCACTGTGTCTTGCTCACGCCCCCCCCCCCCTTAACCAAAGGCCCATTGCAACTTTCTCCTACTTTCAAGCCTGGATGGTGCCCAAATCTCAGAAAAATCAGTGTATCAGTATACAAATGTAAACATTTTGAACGGAAATCATGGACAAAGAACTGTGCAAGGTGTTCTGACTGTCTCTTCTACTGTCTTCGCAGAAGCAATGATCGCAGTCTGGCTCTGGTCCACACTTCATTCTAAGCTCATAGTAGTTCCACTGCAATCAAGAACAAAACTGATATTGACTGTAGAAACAGGAGTTACAGGATCATCATCAGACACTATTGAAACTTATATGGATGAGATATTCATTGAAGCTCAAAGTCCTTGGTCACCATGATTGATGTGACTTGACAACAGTCCCTTATTAATGACTCTGACACATTTTCTCTTCCTCCCCCACTATCCAATACCCATTTCTCTCTGTTTATATTGTCTGCCCTCATCCATATAGCTGCTACTGTTACTTTTGCGTTTTCTCCTACTCAATCTGTCTCGATCTCATCCATGGCCTTACTCGACCTCTTCCAAGTGCTATCTCTTGCTCAAATACGAGTATAGCATACGAGATAATGAAAACTTAGCGGATACTCCGACTGGCAACCATGAAGAATGAAGCATGACATGACAACACAATAAAAGGCGATTAGTATCATGTTGGAATATTTCAGCAGATTTGAAAGTGTACCACATGTCAAGGTTTGTATCGTCCAGAAATTTGCAGTTTGTGAGGGATAATTTCCACCTTCTAATCAATTTAGAATTTTGACACTGCACCCACACAGATTTTATCACTCAGAATTATATTGGTAGTATGTTCACCAAACATACAATGAGATGATCTTGGATCTTTCGAGGGCTGGATGGTCATCTCTCACTCCTGTTTGTGAGCATAGCATGATTCTTTCCATTCTATCTTCATGAAATGATGGAAATTATTATGCCATAATAATGCCCATGAAAAATATTTCCCTGTCAATATAGCTTTCCTCGCAAGATCTCACCTATTATCATGATTATCAAACTCAACCCTGATGAAAATATTTGGGTCAAAGTTTGAGTTGAAATGTGAGCTCTTATTTCAGCTAAGAGTTCTCCGAAATGAACATGGGTTTTTGGGTTTCGGTTTTTTTGACTTAGTCCATCTCAAAGTCACTTGTGCTTGCGAGAGGAAAAGTGAGATTAGGAGGTGTATTGATACGATGTCGATCGCGTTTGGGATATCGCTATACGATCCCCTGCTGAAAATAATTCCGTAGGACTCCATGGGATCCCGTGGGATTTAGTGGGACCAGCTTCTGGGTAAATTTTCTGTATTGTTAGTACAAAATTTGTCATTGAAGACGTGTAGCATACGAATTTTGACCATAACCGACCCAATTCAACCATTCTTGCGAGAGGAATGGTCAAAATTTGTATGCTGAACGTCTTGGATGCCAAATTTTCCAAGTGTCCAGCTTAGACATTTTCTCAGGGCCAGGTCCCACGAAGTCTCATGGGGATCCCATGGGGTCCCACGGAATTATTTTCAGATTGGCTAACTTTTCATCTCGAGCCCTTGGATTTTGCCGCAACGAGAGCGCAAGGTGGCGCTAAGTGAACATCGTTTTGTCTCTCTCTGTTATTGTTGATATTCTGCAAAATTATCATTAGTAGGTCTGAAATATCAAACGAAGTTGATTTTGACAAAATTTCTTTTAGTAAATCAGTGAATTTTCATGTGGATTGAGAAACATTCGTAAGGATTCGAGTTGATTCTGTTTCTAACCTACAAATCACATCGTGAAATGTATTAAGTGTCCAAAGAAAGGTGATTTGACTGGTGTTGTGGTTAATTGCTGTAACCACGACGGAATCATTTGCCTTGGAGCTTACCATCCCTGGTGTTCCCAAAGGGCTGGCCCGCGTGGTGACGGGTCATTTAAAACTTGCTGTCCTAATATTGTGTGTACGCACCACAAAAAGGTCTAACTGGAAGTTCAGCCTCTGATTTGAGCATTACCTCATCAAGTGATAAGTATACTGATTGTGAGGAATCATTAACTGAATGTAGTATAGAATTGAAATCAAGCCAAGCAAATAGGTTCACGATGAGCTCCAATGAGCACCTATCAACTAATGAATTGCTGGATGGAATGAAAAAATTCATTCTTATCGAGTCTGATAAAATAAACAAGAATGTAGACTGCATAACTAGCGAGATCTCAACTAAGCTTGATAATGCATTATCTAGAATCAGTAACTTGGAAGAGAAAGTGGGTGATGCCCTTGACCGAATAACTGTTCTTGAAAATGTTCAGCAGGCTGACAAAACTGAAGAGCAAGAGCTAATATACCATGAAGTGCATGAACGTATAACAAGAGAGAAGAATGTAATTGTATTTGGAGTATCTGAGTCTGATGAAGAAGACTTTTAGGACAATTTTATTGCTGATCTTTTCACTGGGAAGGATATCCCCGTTGATATGAATAGTTGAAGGTACCACAGATTTGGAAGAGCCATTGAAGGTAAAACAAGACCTGTTAAAATTGTGTTCTGTAGTGCGGAGTATGCCAAGTGGGTATTGCTGAATAAAAGTAAGTTTTCTGGAGCCAAAGTAAAACTTGTGAATGACAAAACTCCTGAACATTTGAAGTATCCAAGCAACCTTGGTTCACAACTTGATGAACTTAAAAAGAGTGGTATTGAGCATTACACAATCAAGTATATCAGAAATATACCCAGGATTGTTGACACAAGAATCAGTTCAAAACCAATTAATCCAGGTAGTAAATCTGCGTCAAAGACTACAGCTGTAAGTACAGCGAAGAATGGGTATGGGTCTCAACTTGAGGATGTAAGCATGCTAAAACCTAATGATTCAAGAAGCAGAACCAACAGTGGCTCATCGTCAAATAATTCTCAATACAGTACCAGGGAACAAGCTCCACAGAGACATGTAAAAAATTGAGTGGAGTCAATATTGAGGAAAGTAATATCTTGGACAATATCCTATCCATTCATGTACATAATGTTGGTAGCCTCAAAAACAGAATACACTCATTTAAGAACAATGTTGTAACCTCAAGCATGAATTTTGACATCATATGTATATTGGAAACCTGGTTTGATGAAGATGTACTTGATTCTGAGTTATATATATCTGGACATGAATTTTTGAGGCTGGATAGAACAAAGTTACAAGTGGTAAATCGAGAGGAGGAGGTGTTATAATCTACCTTAATCAATATATTACTTCTCAAAAGTTGGTGAAGTGCTCTGACTCAAGTGAAATATTATGTGTCAAACTGGCAGTTGAGCACAAGCAGTATTTGGTTATCGCTGCCTACATTCCACCTTACTCATGCTGCTCATCTGAGGATTTCATATCATCCTTCAACAAAGTGACTACAATCATTGAAGAAATGAAGAAGAAGTATCCAATAAGTGAAGTGTTCTTATGTGGTGACTTTAATCTACCTGATTTAAAGTGGTGCAGTGAGGACAATTTATTGTTAGCTGAAGGTGAGCCAAGAGATGCCACATTAAAAGAGGGTGCTTCTACCCTTGAGAAATGTGTTAATCAGTTCAATCTTACTAGATTTTTTGGATTACCAAATGACTTTGGAAACATTCTTGATCTTATTTTCACTGACGTACCAAATGTAGAGTTATCTAGTTGCATTGATCCATTGATGGGCATCGATCAATTTCACTTGGCTTATGAGATTGTTATTCCTTGTACAGGGAGATACCTTTTCTTAGACCCTGCTGCAAAAGTTCGATTGGATTCAATTGAAATACATTCAATCGTTCTGAATCTAGAATCTTATGATGAATTTGTAACATGAATTTCAGGATTGAGAAAGATTGGAGTTCAATGACGATCAATGATGTTGATCATGATTCGAACAGTATAGACCAATCTTCACCAATGCAGACTTTTCGCATTGAAAGTGAGATTGCCAATCAATCTCAATACTTACTGCCAGTATTCGGAAGTCGAAGTTCTATCTGTATGAATGCTGATTCCCTTGATAGAATAGCGCGATTCCAATCTGTGTCAATGCCATTAAAAAGCATTGACATGCTATGGGTGCTATCAACTTCAATCGATTCCAATACTGTTTTTCAGTAATGGAAACATCGAGATCTCAATCCGCCTCAATCGACCTCAATACTGAGTGGATGTATTGGAGTCTTCATATCCTATTTATCTGAATCGATTTGAATGCTGGAAATCAATATTGGAGATTCCAGATCCTACGTGCCTCAATCGATTCCAATACTGCTTTTCAGTAATGGGAACATCGAGAACTCAATCCGCCTCAATCGACCTCAATACTGACTTTCAGTCACTATTACAAACCAACGTCTTACATATACATCACTCACATTACAGCTAAGGTTTAAATAGAATCCAATACTTATTCTTATCATGATCGTATTAACATATCATCGCATTACATAACTAAACGCTATTTGGAGGTTCTGTCACTCATCAGTCGTATATAGGAACAGGAGACATGGTTCGTCGCTTGCGAGAAAGCAGTCCCATGATATTTGGATGCAAACTGAGATGGTCATCGAAACGCCACCTAGCGTCAGCCATTCGAATTCTATCGGCCTCAATCGATTCCAATACTAATTTTCAGGAATAGGAATTTCAATAACTCACACTACGTCAATCGGTCTCAATACTGACTATGACCATTGACGAGTTTATTCATCGTCCTTAATCGATTAAAATGCTGGATATCAGTATTGGAGACTTGAAATCCTATCTGCCCCGGTCGATTTCAGTACTATTTTCTAGTATTGGGAACATCGAGATCTCAACCCACTTTAATCGATCTCAATACTGACTTTGAGTATTCTAGCCCTTATATCCTAATAACCTGAATCGATTTCAGTACCGTCTCTCAGTTTTAGGTAGAACGCTATCTCAATCCACTTCAATCGATCTCAATATTGAAAGTAAGCATTAGGAACCTTATATGCTATCTACTTGAATCGATTCGGATGCTGGACATCAGTATTCAGGATTTCGAATCCTATCTGCCCAATCGATTCCGGAACTGTTTTTCAGAATTGAAAACATCGGGTTTTCAATCCACTTGAATCGATCTGAATACTGATTTTCAGCATTGCAGATTGATGAATCGGCACAAGTGTGCGTATTCAAATCAAATATAAATTGAGTGGTCTCGTTAAAAGTGGAAGCGAATTTTGTTGGACGGGAGATTTAAATAATAACACACACTTTCACTAAAACTGGTTGGTTTAATAATCAAAGTTGTGTGATACACGGGTTAATAGTTAAGACGCGAGGTCGCGGCACTGGGAATTACTTTTAAGTGAAAAATGAGAAAGACGGTAAAATTTTGGCACCGGCGCGAACGCGGGAAATCGCAAGTGTGATTGACTGCGAGCTGGTCAAGATGTGGCCAGCTCGGCGATCCAGCGACAAGTGCCAGCATAATGAGCCGATGACGAACACGAGGCAGCGGAAGAGAGGAGACGCGTTGAGCGATGATTTCTCGAATATTCGACCATTTGAATCCAACTAATGCTCCGTCCTTGTTCCTCTTCTAACTACCGCGTGCGCTCGACTCGGAAATAATATAAATGTATGGAAATTGAGACGTTAAAATCAAACATGCCGCCCACTTTGAACACTCGCAGTGGTCAACAAACAGAATAACTAGTGAGTCAGCATAACAATAAAAATTTTCAAAAAAAAAAAAAAAAAATCCAATTATAACAGAAAAAATCAAAAGAAGATACGGAGAATTGTATCATACATGACGCAAGAAAAAACGGTGTGAGCGAGGAAAATAGTGTGATGATTGTCGGAAGTTTCGCGATGTTATTCAACCAAAAAAAATTCAGGAGCTCTTCAATGATGACTACTACGATGGTTCTTCAACTCGGATGGCCTCGAAAGCTTCATCAACATCTGGCTCGGTCGGAAGCTTGATCAATTTAACGATGGGCCTTCTCAATTCCGAACTGGCTGTCCTCACGGTTACCACTCGAGATAATCCATCCGATCCAAGATGACAGGCTATGACTCGAGCTAATGGCCATTTGGTTGGAGGGCTGAGCTCATCGATGATCAGAACGATATCTCCAACGTCGATTGGCGTTCGAACTCGCAACCACTTATTGCGCTGTTGCATCTGGTGCATGACTTCCTGCCTCCAGCGCAGCCAGAAATCATTGCGCATCTGCGTGAGTATTTTCCACCTGCAACTAGGGCGGATTGACAAATCTACAGGCTTGAATGGTTCTGGTATGGCAGTGACTGAACGTCCGATCAAAAAATGACCTGGAGTGAGGGCTGCCAGATCAGTAGCCTCATTACTCATAGGACTCAAGGGGCGTGAGTTTAAACATGCTTCAATCTGCGAGCATAAAGTGTACAGCTCTTCAAACGTTGGAGTAAATTCCCAGATCACACGTCGAAAATGGTACTTGAAGCTACGAACGGCAGCCTCCCAAAGTCCGCCAAAGTGAGGAGCTCGGGGCGGTATAAAATGCCAAGTGACACCATCGTGAACAAGCTCGGCAGCAATTTCTTTAGATATAGTAGAAGCTTGAGAAAAAAGTTTTTTAAGCTCTTTTTCGGCTCCGACAAAGTTCTTTGCATTGTCACAATATAAATCCTTGCAATGACCCCGGCGGGAAATAAATCGACGATAAGCTGCCATAAATGCCTCTGAGGTTAAATCGGATACTGCTTCGATGTGCGTAGCTTTAGTAAACATACATACGAAGATGGCGATATAACCCTTAGTACTTTTGGCTCCGCGGCCTCGAGAGAATAAAATTGATACAGGACCTGCAAAGTCGACGCCGGTGGCCTCGAAGGGCATTCAATCTCCAGTCTAACCGCAGGAAGTGGTGCCATCTGCTGTTCCATAGGCCGAGTGGCGTGGCGTGTGCATGTCACACATTTCCGGTAGACGATTTGAACCAGCCGAAGTGAATGCGTGATCCAGTAGTTCCGACGTAGGTGGCTCAGCATCAGCTGAACTCCTCCATGCAATGTAGCTGAATGAGCTTCTTCAACTAGCCTGCGAACTAAAATGTTATTGTGAGGCAGAATAATAGGATGCTTCTCACTATAACTCAAAATGGAATTCTGAAGTCGACCCGTGACACGAAGTAAACCCTTACGACCCACAAAAGGTAACAACCGTCGGAAATCACTACTATTGGGCAGATCCTTGCCCTCAGCAACACAATCGATATCCAAGCTGAAATGCTGCAATTGAACAGCTTCCCAAATAGCTGCTGGAGCCGAAGTGAGTTCCTGGTAAGTGAAAAGTCCATCAGCTCTCGTTCCTTTCTTCCTCTTGGCATTGAATTTCCACCGAAACATAAAAGCCACAACACGAACAGCCTTAGACCGAGAACTGAATTTTTCCAAGCAAGACAACACATAGGATTCGGATTTAGCAGTAGTTACATTCACTGACAATTCCTGACACTTTTGAGCAAGCGCAACCATCGTTGAGGCCTCAGCTTGCTCCGGCACCGACAGCACTGTAACCGGCCAGTCCTTGGGTTCTTGCAACAACCAAGGTGGCCCATGCCACCACAAGCTCTCATCTTTCAGAACTCCCACCGTGACTCCTCGCGTGGCCAAATCCGCAGCATTTTCCTTGGAGCGCACATGATTCCAAACGGCTTCTGGAAGTAAAGTGATTATCTGGCTGACTCTATTCGCAACAAAAGTTTCCCAACGGGATGGGTGACCACTAAGCCAGTCCAACACCACCTTATTATCCGTCCAACAATACACAGCCGAAGGTTTTCGAGACAACTGGGTTAACAAATGCTTGAGTAGACGCATCAAAAGGACAGCACCACATAATTCAAGCTTCTGAGTACAGATAACCTTGGTTGGCGCTACTTTGGTTTTCGACATAAGTAGTGTAGATGCAACACCAGGTACTACTAGGTAAACTGCCGCAGCATAAGCGCGCTTTGAAGCGTCTGAAAATCCATGAATGACCCACGAAGTGTCCGAGGTTGATTGTAGCCAACGAGATATACGAATCTCAGACAATGACGGCATCTGATTGCGTAAAACGATCCAGCGGTCGAATAACTCTCCCGTAAGCGGAGTATCCCAATCAAACTTACACAGCCACAAATCCTGTATCAAAATCTTACATTGAACTAGGAACGGCGACAACAAGTCTAACGGATCGAATAGACGTGCCACTTCCGACAGAATCGACCTCTTGGTGACAATCGGCGCAGCTGCTGGCATCGTAACCTGGAAGAAAAAATAATCTTCTGCCGGCATCCACTTCAGGCCCAGAGTGGATACGGTTTCTTGCAAATCCACAGATACAACGTCTCGCCCGCCGCTTGGCAACCCCTGTAATAAAGAAGGAACGTTCGCCGCCCACTTGCCAAGAGGCATGCAAGCTGCCTGCATAACCTCAATGAGCTGCTGACGGGCTTCTCACGCCGCTGAAACTGAATCAGCGCCACCAAACAAGTCATCCATATAGCTCATCAAACGCAAAATCATGGCAGCCAAAGGATAATCTGCACCATAGACTTCAGCTAAATGAAACAAAACACGAATTGCCAGGAACGGCGCACACGCAGTACCATACGTGACAGTTAATAGGATGAAACCTATCATGGGATCGATGTCTGAGGTACGCCATACGATCTTTTGCCAATTAACATCGTCTTCGTGAACTAAAATTTGCCGAAACATTTTAACTATGTCTGTGACAAACACAAACTTGAAAAATCTCCATCGTGAGATCACCAGAGTGATATCATTCAATAAATTGGGACCAGGTAACAAAAAATCATTGAGAGTATGCCCATTTACAGACCTTTGAGATGCATTAAATACCACTCGTATTTTTCCGTTATGGAAGACTGCATGATGTGGAATGAAGCAGCCTCCACCACGAATACTTTCAGGAACTGGTCTCATGTGTCCCAATTTCCAGTAGTCCTCCATGAATTTGACGTAAGCAGCATCCAGCTGATCGTCCTTGCGGCGGCGTCTCTCCAATCGGCGAAGGCAGGCCTTGGCAATCTCCTCAGTATCTGCAAAATCAAAATCCTCAATCATCGGGGAAATTGGCAAACGCACAATCACTCTTCTTTTCGGCGACCGCGAAACTGTAGAACTGAACAGCTTTTCGCAAAACTCATCGTCCGGAGATAAGATCTTTTTGGAAGGTATTTCCTCTAATTCCCAGAACTTCTTTACAGATTCTGACAATGATGGTGTTAGCGCGAAGTGACACAAGATAGTGGACAACACAGTAGCAGGAGACGGGGAAGGGCCGCATCTTCCTGTGAGAATCCAGCCAAACACTGTTCTCTGAGCAACAGGTGTATCAATCGGCCCTTTGACTACCCCCTCTAACAAAATCTCCCTATAAATGTCCGCGCTTAACAAACAATCAATATCTTGAGGAGTCCCGAAGGAAGGATCTGCCAACTCCAAGCCCTTGATATGCGGCCAGTCGCCCCATGCAATCGACTCAGCTGGGAGTCGTTGAGTCAAATTTCGAAGGACGTACGCGTCGAAACTACACTTGAAAGAGCGATCTCGCTCTGAGCGCACTACCAAGGACACCTCATGATAAATCATAGGACCCTGAGTATCACCAACACAGTTCACACCGGTCTGCACAGCCCTACGTGGCAGTGACAAAATATGTGCAACTCTCTCTGACACAAAGGACCCCTCTGCACCTGGATCAATCAACGCACGAGCACGCAAGGATTGCCCCGAATGAGACTCTAACCGAACAATAGCTGTCGCTAGCAACCGCGTACTATTCCCGGTAGCAGCATTCACTTGCACTGTCGCTGAGTGAGTACCAACCGATTGCGCACTTGGAACTATATCCCCAAAAGGAGGCTTCTCTACATGCAGCAAGGTATTATGGTTGCCTTTACAAATTTTGCACTTGAGAAAAGGTAACCGACATTTGGCTGTGGGATGATTAGTTTTTAAACATTCCATGCAGCACTTGTTCGACTTGACAATCTCGACGCGTTTTGGCGTTGGTAAGGCCGCAAAAGCTTCACAAACATGAAGTAAGTGAGCTTGCTTACAATGCACACAAACAGGTCCAGAGTTCGAGGACGACTCATTGGACATGTGCAAGGACAAGTTCTTATTCTTAGGCTGGCCATTTCTAGAATTGCCTTTCGAGGTTGCGTCAGAATTATTACTGGAAGAAGCCGTCGAATCTCGAGCGTGCGCCGCATCCCAGGCACGCATGCGAGCTTCGAGGAAAGTTATCAAATCAGCGTACTTCGAAAAGCCTTGAATCGATTCTTGCTTCTGTTCCCAACTTTCACGAGTGCCGATGTCTAACTGACGGCAGATACAATGCACGAACCAACAGTCCCATTCGTCCGTAGGACACTCGAGATCTCGCAAACCTTGAATATCTTCCTCTGCTTGATTCAAAAGGTCACCAAGCTCTTTAGAACTTTTTGACTTAACTGGCTTAAGATTGATCAGTCCTTCCAAATGCAAAAAAAGTCGAAGTCGCGGATTGTCATACCGCCGACACAATCTATCCCATGCCACTTGCAAATTTGAAGCCTTAACTCTAGTGCTAGCAAGCATACGAGCCGCAGAACCTTGGACGGCCTTGAGCAAATAAGTTAATTCTTGAACATCCGAAAGACCCTTCTTTTTCATAATTATGGAGTCAAATTGCTCCTTGAAGGACTCCCAATCACATTGTTCGCCCGAAAAGGATGGGGGTCCTAAGTGCGGAACTTGTTTCATCTCGGTGGTGGCTCTCAAGAACGCGTGCATATTCATATTATTTTCACCAAAAGCTAATTGGCTAGCATCGCTCATAATAGATGACTCTAAATCAGGAACTGACATGTCACTCAGTTGAGCTAAAGCATCGGTATAATTCTCCTCCACAACCAAATAGGCATTCTTTGTAATATAAGGATCGTTGGTTAATACGTCTTGTTGTGACATTATCAACTTATTTCGAGCGGAAAATTCATCCCAATACTTATCGAGTAACTTAGTTCTCGCTTTCAGATACGACTGATTGATTTTAGCCGCGCCTCTCTTGGAGGTAGTATTAAGAATAAAATTCTGGATATACGCAGCGGTGCGCCACTGCTCGATGACTAAAAGACGCCCAGCCTGAAACCTAGCTACATCCTCCGCTGAAAGATTTGCGGGGGGAGCGACCGGGATCTGCGTCACATCCTCTTTTGGATCATCATCCCCATTTAAACTAGCCATTTCAGAATCCAACTGATCTGGCATACTTCAATCGTCAATTTGCTCGAGGATCGAAACAACAACTATACAACAATAGAGGAGTGACAGAGATTCCTACTCGACTAGTGAATGGCTGATTCGTTGCACACTCGTGCAGAATTTTTCAACATAAATAAGACATGCACAAACATGAAACAAACAGGCGCCAGAGCGCGTAAAATGTCCTCATATAAATTCACAACAGCAATTCGAGGAATAAAATCAAGGCACACCGTGATGCACAACCCATATTTTCAGCACTGGCAATCATGCTAGAAGTGTACAAGTATGAGCACTTTCTTAAGCCAAACCACCCAAAAAGTGCAAAAAAAAAATGAATTGGTTGCTGATTAATCACGTGCATAAGCTCCAAAAACCCACATGCTGGTGTAGTATACGTTAAGACAATACAACATACACGATGAAAAACTTGATCGAATAGTCGCGCGTTGAAGCCACGACTCTGGATCGCAATTTAACGAAAGCAGTCATGCAGCAGTTCATCGCCAAAGCCATGCATAATAATGGCATGTGCGTAGCGAGCACTCTCTCAGCAGCGTTATTTAAATCAATCGCAAAAATTGAGCAAGTATTGTGCAACGCCGCATATGTATGCGAGCGCTCAACAGCTGGCTGAGAGAGCGAGTAAGATTGAGAGAGAAAGAACGTCTCTCATATGCTTTACTACACTCATGCACATACAGCAGTTAATATATAGCAGCGCAAGCCAAGCAGCGAAGCATGTGAAGGCATGCGAGAGAGGAATAGCTATAGGTGTACTCACCGAAGCTGCCGCGTTATACTCGCGGCTTACCCTCTCTCAGCTGGCTGCTGACGTCACGATGATGAGCTGATGATGACGAGGCCGAAGCTGCAGCACCGATGATGGCTGCTGCGTGCCTCTGCGGAGCGCGGAATCACCCCGGCTTGCAAGCCCGCACGAGGGCTACAACGCTGGAAAATGGCGCGCTCACACTGGCGCGAAAAATGCTCCGGCCGCCCACTGCGGACAACTCCCAGCAGGCTCGGCTGCGAGGACTCCTGTCCTGATGCTGCTGCCCCGCTATTCTTCTGATGCAGCCGGTGCACACTGATTTTCACTCGCGACAAAAAACTTTTCGCCGCTTCCCAGTGCACTGCGCGACCCGCACTCCCGAACCGAGCAGAGAACCAGCTCTTGCTACCAAAAATGATAAATCGGCACAAGTGTGCGTATTCAAATCAAATATAAATTGAGTGGTCTCGTTAAAAGTGGAAGCGAATTTTGTTGGACGGGAGATTTAAATAATAACACACACTTTCACTAAAACTGGTTGGTTTAATAATCAAAGTTGTGTGATACACGGGTTAATAATTAAGACGCGAGGTCGCGGCACTGGGAATTACTTTTAAGTGAAAAATGAGAAAGACGGTAAAATTTTGGCACCGGCGCGAACGCGGGGAATCGCAAGTGTGATTGACTGCGAGCTGGTCAAGATGTGGCCAGCTCGGCGATCCAGCGACAAGTGCCAGCATAATGAGCCGATGACGAACACGAGGCAGCGGAAGAGAGGAGAAGCGTTGAGCGATGATTTCTCGAATATTCGACCATTTGAATCCAACTAATGCTCCGTCCTTGTTTCTCTTCTAACTACCGCGTGCTCGACTCGGAATCAATATAAATGTATGGAAATTGAGACGTTTAAATCAAACACAGATATCATATCCTATATACCTGAATCGAAATGAATGCTGGATATCAGTATTCAGAACTAGCAATCCTATCTGCCCCAATCGATTACAGTACAGTTTTTCAGAATTGGAAACATCGAGATCTCAATCAGCCTCAATTGAAGTCAATACTGATTTCGAGCATTGCAGACCTTATATGATATTTACCTGGATCGAATTGAATGCTGAATATCAGTATCGAGGACTTGGGATCCTATCTGCCCCAATCGATTTCAGTACTGTTTTCCAGTATTGGGACCATCGAGATCTCAACTCACTTTGATCGATCTCAATACTGACTGTGAGTATCGTAGCCCTTATATCCTAATAACCTGGATCCATTCCAGTACTGTCTCTCAATATTGGGTACATCGCTAGCTCAATCATCCTCAATCGATTTCAGTTCTGAAAAAAAGCATTAGAAACCTTGAATCCTATCTACTTGAATCGATTTGGATGCTGAAAATCAGTATTCAAGAATTGGTGGAATCCTATTAGCTCCAATCGATTCCAGTACTGTTTTTCAGTATTTGTTACATCGAGATCCTAATCAGCTTCAATCGATCTCAAAACTGATTTTCAGCATCGGAAACCTTATAAACTATTCACCTGAATCGAAATGAATGCTGGTAATCAGTATCAAGGACTTGGAATCCTATGTACCCCAATCGATTCCAGTACTGTTTTTCAGAATTGGAAACATCGAGATCTGGATCAGCTTCAATCGATTTCAATACTGATCCTCAGCATTGCAGACCTTTCATGATATTTACCCGAATCGAATCGAATGCTGGGTATCAGTATCAAGGACTTGGAATCCTATCTGCCCCAAACGATTCCAGTACTGTTTTTCAGAATTGGAAACATCGAGATCTGGATCAGCCTCAATCGGTTTCAATACTGATATGAGCTTTGCAGACCTTATATGATGTTTACCTGAATCGAATTGAATGCTGAATATCAATATCGAGGACTTGGAATCCTATCTGCCCTAATCGATTCCAGTACTGTATTCCAGTATTGAGAATATCAGGATCTCAATACGCTTCAATAGATCTCAATACTGATGTTCAGCATTGCAGACCTTATATGACATTTACCTGAATCGAATTGAATGCTAAACTTCAGTATTGAGGACTTGAAATCCTATCTGCCCGAATCGATTCCAGTCCTGTTTTCCAGTATTTGGAACATCGAGATCTCAACCAACTCTAATCGATCTCAATACTGACTGTGAGTATCGTAGCCCTTATATCCTAATAACCTGAATCGATTCCAGTACTGTCTCTCAGTATCGGGTAGATCTCTATCTCAATCCACTTCAATCGATCTCATTACTGAAAGTAAGCATTAGAAACCTTATATCCTATCTACTCGGATCGATTTGAATGCTGAAAATCAGTATTGGAGAATTGGGATTCTATTTGCCCCAATCGATTTCAGTACTGTTTTTCAGTATTGGTTACATCAAGATCTTGATTAGCTTCGAGCGATCTCAATATTGATTTTCAGAACCGGAAACCTTATAAACTATTAACCTGAATCGGATTGGGTGATGGATATCAGTATTGAGGACTCGGAATCCTATTTGCCCCAATCGATTCCAGTACTATTTTCCAGTATTGGGAACATCGAGATCTCAACCAACTTTAATCGATCTCAATACTGACTGTGAGTATCGTAGCCCTCATATCCAAATAACCTGAATCGATTCCAGTACTGTCTCTCAGTATTGGGTAGTTCGCTATCTCAATCAGCCTCAATCGATTTCAATACTGATTTCGAGCATCGCAGACCTTATATGAAATTTACCTGGATCGAATTGAATGCTGACTGACTGTGAGGTTCGTAGCCCTTATATCCTAATAACCTGAATCGATTCCAGTACTGTCTCTCAGTATTGGGTAGATCGCTTCTCAATCATCCTCAATCGATTTCAATACTGAAAAAAAGCATTAGAAACCTTATATCCTATCCATTCAATCGACTTGAATGCTAAAAATCAGTATTTGAGAATTGGAATCCTGTTAGCTCCAATCGATTCCAGTACTGTTTTTCAGTATTTGTTACATCGAGATCCTAATCAGCTTCAATCGATCTCGATACTGATTTTCAGCATCGGAAACCTTATAAACTATTCACCTGAATCGAAATGACTGCTAGTAATCAGTATCAAGGACTTGGAATCCTGTCTACCCCAATCGATTCCAGTACTGTTTTCCAGAATTGGAAACATCGAGATCTGGATCAGCTTCAATCGATTTCAATACTGATCTTCAGCATTGCAGACCTTTTATGGTATTCACCTAAATCGAATCGAATGCTGAATATGAGTATTGAGGACTTGGAATCCTATCTGCCCCAATCGATTCCAGTACTGTTTTTCAGAATTGGCAACATCGAGATCTGGATCAGCTTCAATCGATTTCAATACTGATCTTCAGCATTGCAAACCTTTCATGATATTTACCTGAATCGAATTGAATGCTGAATATCAGTATTGAGGACTTGGGATCCTATCTGCCCCAATCGATTGCAGATCTGTTTTCTAGTATTGGAAACATCGGGTTCTCAATTCGCTCCAATCGATCTCAATACTGCTTTTAAGCATTAAAGACTTTATATCATATTCATCTGGGTAGGAGTGAATGTTGAATATCAGTATTGAGGACTTGGAATCCTATCTGCCCCAATTGATTCCAGTACTGTATTCCAGTATTGGGAATATCGGGATCTCAATTTGCTCCAATCGATCAATACTGATTTTCAGCATTGCAGACCTCATAACCGATTCACCTGACCTATAGCGAAACTCATCTTCAGGCCGTTCCAATTCTGCTCAGCAGTATTGAATTTGATTCAAATATATGAAATCAGGAAGAGTTCAATACTGATTGTGAGTATTGAGAGGGATAGAATAACCATGCACCCACGATTCCAATTCGATTCCGTAGTATTCATCTCGATTAGTCAATGACGCGAAGAGTGATTGGGTCATCATTGAAATCGACTGACGCAGTTGACTTAATGCTGCCCAGCAAGATCCAAATCGATAGCGAAACTCATCTTCAGAGCGTACCAATCCTGCTCAGCAGTTTTTGATTCGATTCGACTACATGGAATTCAGAGGAGTTCAATACCGATTGTGAGTATTGAGGAGGATAGAGACCATGCTTCCACGATCTGTATTCCATCCTATAGTATTCAGCTCGATTGGTCAATCACGCAATGAGTGATTGGGTCATCATTGAAATCGATTGACGCAGAAGACTCGATGCTGCCTGGCAGGATTCAGACCGTAGCAAAACTCATCTCCATGCCATTCAATCCTGCTCAGCAGTATTTAGTTCGATTCGAATACATAAAATTCAGAGGAGTTCAATACTGATTGAGAGTATTGAGAGGGATAGGATAACCATGCACCCACGATTTCAATTCGATTTTGTAGGAATCATCTCGATTGGTCAATCACGCAATAGGTGATTGGGGTATGATTGAAGTCGATCCAGGGCTTATGACTCGAATCTCTCCATTCATGATTGAGACAGATAGGAATGAGCCAGGCTATCATACAACAGTACTGCAGAGAAGTATTTGGTTCGATTGAGGAATGTTGCAACAATAGTGTTCGAAAGGTGAAAATCAATCCTGTCATTCGGTATTGGTTAGGATAGACAACTAGTATCGTTTCGCAAATTTAATCAGCTTCTGAAGCATTGATCTCGATAGAGCAGTGGGAGACGGGATCCATCATTCAATCAGATTTTGATTTCAATACTGTATTGATTCATTCAAACATATTGAACCAGCAAAGATCTTTCATCCATCCATCCAGATCCCATGCTATGCTGAATACTAGTATTGGATTATATTCGCTCACGTCAATCCTGATCAACAGTATAGAATTCGATTGACAGTTGTGATCTCAAATCTCCAATTCAGGATTCAGCTAGATTGGGTCTATGTTCGATTGATCTGCATTGAATTCCAATACTGCTCTCGCCGGTTGAATGATAGAACCGATTAAAATTTATTCATCCTGATAGGATTCGATTGGTTTTCAATCTATCCCAATCGATCTTTTGCAGCAGGGGAGGAAGTCAAGTTTAACTACAATAAAGCTAACTTTGGACAAATAACCACTGAACTAATGGAATACAACTGGGAATCAGTTCTGCACGACTCATTGGATGTTGAGACTTCTACAGCATTATCTTTGAGGTTATACGTTGAAATGTACCATTCACTAAATCATCCATTCCGACTTACCCAGTTTGGTTTGATAAAGATTTGAAACAAGCAATTGTGTTGAAAAAGAAGTTGCATATAATTTACAAAACTCTTGAGACAAATGAAAGTTAAATTGAATTTCAAGTGCAAAGAAAGAAATGCAAAAAAATGGCAAGAGATGCTTACAGGAGTTATATAGTTAGTGTTGAAAGCAGTATAAAATCAAACTGTAAATCCTTCTCGTCATTTGCTAATCCAAAGAGTAATAAGAGTGGCATTCCTGAAAATCTTATATATGGTGATGAAGAATCTCATGATCTACAAGGAGCTTTGGTACTGTTTGCTGAATATTTTTCTACCTTTCACTGTCAGAATAATGACACCCAAAGTACAGGTACTATTATACCTAAGGTAGAGGAACGTGATTCCATTTCAAACATCAGTGTTACTCAGGATGAAATAATGAGTGAACTTGTTAAGGTAAAGGACTCCTTGGGCTTAGGTCCCAATGAAGTGCATTTACAATTCGTTAAGGGGTGTTTTACTACCCTTGTTGAATCCTTGAACATACTATACACAAAGTCCTTATCTGAGGGTGTATTCCCCTCATTATGGAAAAATTCTTGGATATCTCCAATTCCTGAAAGTGGCGAAAAGCGCCGAGTAGTTAATCAGGCCAATTTCTAAAACAAGTATTTTTGCCAAAGTATAAGACTCTTCAGTTGAAAAGAAGTTGTCGATGATGCTACATCCATATATTGTTGAACATAGATTTATGCCGGAGAAGTCTACTGTGTACCAATTTACTGTAACGAGCTGATATGTGGATGAAGTAGATAACTGACGAATATGGTATAAGACTCGCGCCCGATTCAAATCACCGTATAAAAATGGTCACTATAGCTGGCAGCGTGATTAGTTCAGGATCATTGAATACAAGCCACCCCTTTTTGAAACCTATGAAGATTTGCCTCCCAAACATCGATCGACGCTCTCGCTAGCCAAGCAGCCACGAGTGCGAGAGAGACAGCAACAAGGCCCATCGGAAGGGCCCGACGCCCACGCCACCGCCGCATCGACGAGCAAGGCGGCCCGCCATCAGAGCTACACTGGCCTTCGGCTAGATCACATCATTTTGTCAAAGCGCTTCACGCTTCATCATTTCCTCGAGTCTTTGATTATTCTGAACAATATAGTTCAAATAGTTTATTCATAACTCTGTGTATAAGTCATTCACCCTTCTCCCTACTCGCGTCGGCGAACCAAAAGGTAAATTCAAACATAAAATCATTGTTGAAAAGTAGACACCATTCGAGCTAAACTCATTTTATTCATTCTTCAATTCAGATATCGAATATGTACTATTTCCCTAGATTCAGTACGTAACATTACTAAGTTTTACTGAATTCGTCACTCAAGCAATGAATAGAAATAATCAAGTTGATGTTGTATCCCTATTGAAAAAAATCATGTAATGCGCATGACATAAAATCGTGATGTCGCGTTTTCTAAAAATCATGAGTAAGAAACTTGTCAATTCGTGACATGAATCGGGAGGAGTAACATGACATCATAAAACCTTGTCATGAAGTTTTGTCACGAATTCTCGTCACGATTTTCCGGATTTCCCGCGGCCTAGGTCATGTCATGGGACTTCGTCATGAACTTTTGTCATGAATTTACACATTTTTAACATGCTTTGAGGCATGTCATGTGACCTTGTCATGATCCTTTGTCATAAATCTACAAATTTTTCAAAATTTCCATACAACTGGCTCTTTTATAAAAGAGCCAGTTGTATGGATAAAAGGTTATGAATAAGGGTCGACCAAAAAAGAACAAGAAAAATCTTTCCTGGCAACTATATTCATTTTAGTAAATTTCGGCCGAGATCGGGGCGCGAACCTACGCACCGCCAAGCGCCTCAGGTTTGGGGTCCGACACCTTACCTTGGGGCCAGCAAGGAAGATTGAGAGAGGAGTAGTTAAAGGCATACTTAGAGTGCGGGTCGCTATAGCTATACTTGGAGAGTGTCGGGTCGCTATAATAACTATACTATACATAGTGAGCGCCGTTTGGAGCGACAATCATCACTGCTATCATATATGATGAATGTATGAGTGTATGTATGAGCAACGAAGCGCTCACTGTATATAATATATAGTTATAGCGACCCGCACTGCAAGTATGCCTTTAACTACTCCTCTCTCAATCTTCCTTGCTGGCCCCAAGGTAAGGTGTCGGACTTTGAATCTGGGGCGCTTGCCGGTGCGTAGGTTCGCGCCCCGCTCTCGGCCGAAATTTCCTAAAATGTATGAAATTGTCAGGAATGATTTCTTTTGTTTTTTTTGGTCGACCCTTATTAATAAACTCTTTTTCCATACAACTGGCTATTTTAGTTGCAATCTAGACACAAATTTTGGGAAATTTGTAAATTCATGACAAAGGATCATGACAAGGTCACATGACATGCCTCGAAGTATGTGAAAAACTAGTTAATTCATGACAAAAGTTCGTGACAAGGTCACATGACATGCCTCGAAGTATGTAAAAAACTGGTTAATTCATGACAAAACTTCGTGACAAGGTCCCATGATATGGCTCAAAGCATGTAAAAAATATGTAAATTTATGACAAAAGTTCATGACAAAGTCCCATGACAACTGCCATGACATGACCTAGGCCGCGGAAAATCCGGAAAATCGTGACGAGAATTCATGACAAAACTTCATGACAAATGTTCATGACAAGGTTTCATGATGTCATGATACTCCTTTCGATTCATGTCACGGATTGACAAGTTTATTACTCATGATTTTTAGAAAACGTGACATCACGATTTTATGTCATGCGCATATGATTTCTTTTAATGGGGTATACACTGATATGGTTAAAGCTTTTGATTCAGTCAAGCATAGTAAACTGTTAGAAGTATTAGCTGATTTGGGTGTCTGCGGTTCACTCCTTTCATGGATTGAGTCACTCTTGTCAGGTAGGAGTCAATGTGTGAGAATCAATGGAAAGGAATCAGGAAGTTTTAAAGTTCATTCGGGGGTTCCACAAGGATATCATACCGGAACGTTATTTTTCAACATCCTAATTAATGTTGTAACCAAAGTAGTGAGAAACTCAAGAATCCTTCTGTTCGCTGATGACTTGAAGATTCTCATAGAAATTGTATCCGAATAGGACGCTGAGTTACTTCAGGAAGATATCAACGCTGTGGTTGCAACTGTAGTAGAATTTGAAATGAAATTCAGCAAGAGAAAATGTAAATCGATGTCCTTTTATTTGTCCAAAGATTTAAAAGTAGACTATTCATACTCCCTGGACGACCATATACTAGAAAGAGTTTACGAATTTAAGGACCTAGGGGTGACGTTTGATTGCAAATTAAAGTTTGAAAGTCATGTTAGAAATATCAAAAACAAAGCATTGAAAATGCTCTCATTTGTCGAGAGAAAATCCATAAACTTTAGGAATACTGGAACTCCGATTGATTTGTATATGACATTGGTAAGAACGCTGGTAATCTATGCTTCTCAAGTGTGGTTAATGCCTGCTGAGCAATATCTGATCAAGGAACTCGAAGCGATTCAGCACAAATTTCTAAGAGTTTGATCTTTCTTGGTCAAAACCCCTATGCATCCATTCTCACTTGATTACTCTGAAATTGCAGAAAGATTTCAAATTTGTAGTTTAGATTCCTTCTTTGAATATCAAGATATTTTAATGTTGTTCAAAATAATGCAATCCTATGTTGATACTCCTTATATGCTAAGTCCGATTTTTATACGCATACCTGATACGAGAATAAGAATTACAATACAAAACTGTTCAAATGTAAGAAAATGAAGCTTTTTTAGAAAAGAGATCTCCTATAACTCAACTCCAAATGAGAGCTAATGAGTATTATGAGTGGTTTGACTGCTCGTCACACATGAAAATTTCTCATATGAAGACAATTCCAAGAAATGAAGTCTTCGAGTACCAATGAGAGTAACTTCTATATTATCTCTCATTGAGAGTTACATTGAAGAATGAGATAATCTATTATAAATTAGAAATAGCCACCTTGCTGACAAAGTAGTTAATATAAAAATGTAAAAGGTCATACTGACCGTATGTTCAATAAGGAAAAAAAAATTAATCCGCGTCCCACACGATTTTCTTGGAAATAAATCTGTTGTAGTTCAGAAATAGCAGGTGACGCTGTTACCCAAGTTCATAGGATGATACTCATGAATCTTTTCTGATGAGCAATTTGACTATGATTCGAATCGATCTCTTTCCTCAACGAGAATCAATCATCGGAGACAAATCCTTGCAAAAACCAGCCGGAATAATTTACCAACTACTCGAAAGCAGTCGATGAGTCTAATATTCGGGTCGGAAATTGGAGTCAATTTTTGGAAAATTGAAGGAACCGACTCAACCTTATTACTATATTTTCTCGATATTTCTAAGCCATTATATTAGTACGGGAGCTGATGAACTTTTTTGTCCACATTTTCTAATATCTTGTATAATGTTTCAAATATTCTCCCATATCTAACGATCCCAGAACCGGCGTCAGACCGCCTAGTTTTGGGGGGATGTATGATCATCGATATCCAAAATAATCATCTTGACAGGGTGGTGTGTCATAATTTCTAATGTCTGAAACTTTTAGGGATGATAGTTGATGATTAGAAGCGTCCAAAAATGGCCGCCAGATGACTCTGAAGTGGGGATTTGAAAATCAACATACGACAAGATTATGTATTATATCTTCTAATTCTTGGAAATTTGAAGCACGATGGATATCGTGTTTCTGAACAAGAAACCAATCGTCAGACCACTCAGTGGTGCGGAAGGGTCCCCAATCTGGTGGCCTACAAGGTGCCGAGCGCTTCACCGCCCGGAAGTTCCCGCTCATATACACACCTCGCCTCAAGGTGCGATAGGTGTCAAGAAATGCCTGCGAAATCCGAATACGTGGTGCTCTTTGTAAGCTCTTACACATTAAGAATCCGTTTTCTTCTAAATCGTATAGGTTCATATTTTTAAATGGCGAGTAGATGGATTTTTCTCTAAACAATTAACATGGGATGAAAAGTATCAGTTAGGCTATATAACAGCCTATTCCTTCTAAAGCTCGAAGAATATCTATCTTATCAGGGAATGTATGGAATAACTTCTTGTAGGTCTCTCCAAGATCTGATAAAAAGGTTCCGTGACGATTCTTCGAATGATGCGTCCATTCCGAGTTATATGACATCATCATCGTTAAAATGTCCTCGATTTTGCGATATTTCCACGATACATTGTGAGTGCCATAACCCCAAAATTTGGGTTTTTATTTTAATAATTCAAGAAATAACTTCCTATCAGCTTTTATCTAGAATTCATACTTCCGCGCGCCTCTGGGTCGGTATAGTAGCAATCTTTCCCCCGCAAGGCCGATGCGAAATGTAAACACTAGCACATGTACGTGCAGGCATATATACACTGACACATAGAAATATCGGGAAGCTCCTTGAGTTCCTATGAGGAATTTTTCATATAAAACTGTGTGAGATGAGGAACTTTTTTATATCATTATGGAGCCCGCTTCATGAGCTTTCCAGCGTATATGAGCTTTTTCCAAAAACAATTGATCTTCTAGTCTTATTTTATTTTGCAAACTCACTTTTGCAATAAAAAACGTACAATAACATTTTCTTCCAACTTTTTTTGTTGATAGCACCATTTAGAGTCCTAAAGAATAGAATATATATGAAAACTTTCTTTGATATTTTGATAATAAGTGCTAAATCAGGCACCTTGTAAATATTGTGAATATATGGGCGAATCTCAGGAACTGTGCGATTTCGACTTTAAAATTTCGAGAATTTCAGAATTGCACCACACCTCTCATGGACTTTTCTTTGGTCCAAGTGATGTTGAAACAATAATGAAATACTTGCGTAAATCACTTTGGAGCTTCACCGTGGATTTGTGAAGGAATAGAAGATTTTCGGAGGTCTGTGGTACAAAATGGAGATGTGCCTCGGCTGCCAAAATGCTCATTTTCGTCATTTGTCGATTCTCTCAAGCCTCGCATCACGGTCGATGTGAATCTGTCGTGGGGGCGATTCTCATAGCCATTTTTCGAGGCATCACAAGAGGCATGAGGATAAGTTTACACTTGGTTTCAATCCCAACGGAATCGAAATTTTTGTGTGCTACACGGAAAACTATTCTTTTGACTCGACTTACGCAAGAATAACTTGTCTCATTTTAAGCCGCATCGTCAAGCGAAATTGAACACACTATCATTCTTGGGCTAGAATTGTAGGTTTTTGGGAGCAGAACGACATGTCATTCCTACAGATACGGAATATTTACCGCCCCGAGTGCTGCATCCATTAGAAGAGCAATACAGAAAAAAATGTATAATCGAAGTTCGCTCCAACGAATCATCGCCACTCTGCCGCATCGATAGGCACAGCCTCGGGCGAAAATTATACGTATTTTTACATCATTATCTATCACATATCCAATTTTCAAACTAATCGGTGAACCGCCCCGCCTGTCACGAGCTAAGGCGTAAGCGAATTATGCCCTTGTTCGGTCGAAATTGCGATTTTGTCATGTAGAAGCGTCTCCCAGTACCTTGCTAAAGCAAGTAATAGACTTCTGAATGACGCAGGACTATTGAATATGAGTAGATCTCATGAATGACCCCGTGCGAGTGGTTGGAAGGACGCGAGTGTTCTTCTCCAAACGTGAAAAGCGGTCTGTTAGGCCAATTCGCATAGTTCGTGAGATCTGCCCATATCCTCGTAAAATCAAGTTTTGCACCCTTCGGCTCTTTTATGCAGAAATTCACATAACTAGAGCGATGTAGTGAAGGAAAGAACAGAAAGTTTTGATGAATTTTCTTGGATTTTTGAACATAGATAAATAGCCACATTTTTCTAGAACATTCCAGAGAATTATCTTTTTGTTTATTGCATTAGAATAGAAACGATTCAGTTTAATTTATGTATTGAAATTGATTCATTTTGAAACAGAGAACCCAATGGTGTAAATAGATCGTGTGGATATTATTACGATTCAGTCCCGATTTTTAATGGGATACCAGTTTTTTGAACGTTTTATCATCTTTCAGAATATCTTCATACGATATAGATATATACTATAAAGCCAGAGGGCTGAGTTTAACCTCTTCGCGCATTTGTACACGCACGTGGACGCATCTTTAGATGATGCCAGTGAATCTCAATCCCAAGATATCGTGAAAAGTCTTGTGGGGCTCTCTCTTCTAGCCCAGAATCAATGATTCACTTGAATTTATTCTTTGGTAAACTCATTTTCACTACCTGTTCGATGCAAATTAATTGTATTTGAAAATTCATATTTCCGAAAGAGCTAAAACTTGACCCTATTACTTGAATATGAGGTCTCAAAATCAAGTAGGAGGATATTAACATACTTTCTAAGTTCACAAAGCTATTGCCACAAATACGGATGCAAAATGTTGAAGTTTACACAATTGCGAGCCTTGTGAAGTTTGGCCCCATACGTGTACACCGTGCATTCGAGGAATTCGGACGAGCCAGTTTATCCTGAGTATATGAGGAATTTTTGTACAAGAAAGTGGAGATTTTTTCTCGGTTTACTCTTCTTCATGATCACATCATGTTATTCGATTATGATTAGGATTTTTCAAGAAATTAGTCATGTCTAAATTTTCATATAGTTATAGTGTATTGATAATGAGGATGAGACTGTGTGGAATAGTCTCACTATGAAATAGTCATGTTATTAGACTATGTCATACGCTGTTTAGTTCTTACTCATCAAACTGGGCCAGTCAAATTCGATCTATGATTTCTTTCCATGACTCCACGGTGTCCACATACGTGGACATGGTCAAAAGTACAATATAACGATGAATTCCTCTATCTGTTTGTAGCTCAGAGAACTTCTCAATGTCAGAGTTCATGGAATTCATATAGAAAGAATTTTTCCAACCCCGGGAAATAAGTGCGTGCACGGAAAGGTTAAATAGAGGCTCGTTAGCTCCATGGTGGGGACCTTGCGCTCAGTCAAAATTTCAGGAACTCTATTGAGACGAAGTCCTCTGGCTATTCAACATATATGTATGTATTGAATGCTGGAATGAATGCTTTGTCTTTGAATATAATATATGTGTTTTACTGAGAATAGCTCGATGAAGGTCTAAGACGATTCTCGTAAGATTCGATGGCTGGAGTCCCTTCGAACTTATATTGAAAGTCTGATTTGACTATGCGGCCTTGAGTATCCTGTGTTCGTGGATGCTGAAGTCCCTTCTCGTACACAGGCACTTAGGCGAAGGCGAAATTGTTGATTTCTCTCGGGAGATGGGACTGTGCTGAAGTCCACACCTCATCTCTTACGGGTCTCTAGAACTAGGTCTAAGTCCATGGTGCAGACCACCCAAGGGATTAATGTGCGATATCATTTCTGGCCCCTGTGGGATCATTTTCCAGCTAGTATAGGAATCGCCACTTGAGCCGTTTTTTAATAAAGTCCAAAAAACGTGTTCTTTCGCGACCTTCCGACCTCTTACGCTCTATAGCTCGAACGGGACGCGTTTTTTTGAAAAATGTGTGGAGACCTTTTTTGTAGATCCGAAGAAATTAACAAAGAATATGTCCTCATCCAATCCCGTGAGACTCACCGGTTGGAGAAATTAAAGCTTTTTTCTCGAAAAATTATTTCCCTCCCGCTCTCTCGGGCTACAGCTCAAACGGGGCACATTTTTTCGAAAAATGTATGGAGAGCTTTTTCATAGATCTTGAAAAATTGAGGGAGAATATGTCCTTGTCTCACCCCGTAAGACTCATTTGTTAGACATATGAGAGGTTTTTCCACCAGAGATCTTATTTCCCCCGTAATTTTCCTGTTTTATAGACATAATCATAAAATTATGTGTTCCATCGATATTTCTATAGGATAACTTTCTATGAGCTATGAACTTCCGATGGGAAACATTATTTTATAGTTATGTTTATAAAACAGAGGAAAATCACGAGGAAAATACGATCTCTGGTGGAAAAACCTCTTATATGTCCAACAAATGAATCTTACGGGATGAGACAAGGACATATTCTTCCTCAATTTTCCAAGATCTACAAAAAAGGTCTCCACACATTTCTCGAGAAAATGCGACCCGTTCGAGCTGTGGACTGAGACAGCGGGAAGAATACAATTTTTCGTGAAAAAAGCTCTAATTTCTCCAACAGGTGAGTCTCGCGGGATTGGATAAGGACATTCTTCGTCAATTTCTTCGGATCTACAAAAAAGGTCTCTACACATATTTCAAAAAAACGCGTCCCGTTCGAGCTATGGAGCGTAAGCGGTCGAAAGGTCGCGAAAAAACACGTTTTTTGGACTTTATTAAAAAACGGCCCAAGTGGCGATTCCTATACTAGCTGGAAAATGATCCTACAGGGGCCAGAAATGATATCGCGCAACAATCCCTTGGGTGGTCTGCACCATGGATTTAGACCTAATTCTAGAGACCCGTGCTCTGGGTGTAACTCAACCCCCAAAAAGCCCATTCGTGTGCCTGGGGTGGATGGGCTGAAGTCCCTACCTAGACCTAAGCCACGTGTGAAAAAATATTTCAAAAATTTATACTCCCTATCAAATTTTATGTCGACATGCTATAGTGCTGAAGTCCACCTGGTATGCAGGGATGAAATTTGATGCAATATTCAATCCATAGTTCCGCGTTGCGAGAGCTGAAGTCCTTTCGTACAGGTGGAGTATGGCCAAATAAATCAACCCCAATCATTCCGCACATTCGAATCCTAATATCGATCCAAGAGTAACACATACACCTCTATCGAGGTACCCATCCCTCATGATAATTTTTGATCACTGGCTCACTCCCGAGATCTATGGCCAATTGGTCACTCACAACATCATACTCTATATTCCACATTTCCAGCATTTTTGGTAAAGCTGGGATATTGTCTAGACCACATTTTTTGATATATGGACACATTTCACGAACTGCGCGATTTGTCCGAATAGGCCAGTTTCCACGTTGGGAGAAGAACACTCGCGTTCTTTCCGCCACTCGCACTGGGTCATTTTGAAGATCTACTCATATTCAATAGTTCTGCGTCATTCAGAAGTCTATTATTCCCTTTAGCAAGGTACTGGGAGACGCTTCTACATGACAAAATCGCAATCTTCGACCAAACAGGGGCATAATTCGCTTACGCCTTAGCTCGTGACAGGCGGAGCGGTTCACCGATCCGTCTGAGAATTGGATATGTGATGAATTATGATGTGAAGAAACGTATAATTTTTGCCCAAGGCTGTGCCTATTGATGCGTTAGAGTGGCGATGATTCGTTGGGGTGAACTTCGATCATACATTTTTTCCTGTATTGCTCTTCTAATGGGTGCAGCACTCGGGGCGGTAGATATTTCGTATCTGTAGGAATGACATCCTATTTTACTCCCAAAAATCTACAAATTTAGCGACGATAGTGTGCTCGATATGCCGCATGACGATGTGGCTTGGAATGAGAGAAGTTATTTCTGCGCCAATCGAGTCAAGAAAATCGTTTTCTGTGTAGCTCACGTAAATTTCGATTCCGTTGGGATTGAAACTAAGTGTCAACTAATTCTCATACCTCAAAAAATGGCCATGAGAATCGCCCCTACTACGGACTCATCTCCGTCGTGATGCGAAGCTTGTGAGAATTGACAAATGACGAAACTGAGCGTTCTGGCGACTGAGGCGCATCTTCATCCTGCACCACAGACCCCCAGAAGACACCGTAAACTTTTAAGTTTATCTCCTCTTCTCTATTCCAACACCGAAGATGCCATGTATCCCCTTACACATGTGCCAATTAGAAGAACGGAACTACACTGAGAGAAATTTGCCAACAATTTTCACATTTTCGGGAAAAATTTTTGTTGATTCCATCAGTATTGACCAGACATCGGGTAAATCAATCAAATTTGTAAATCCGGAAACAAAATTCGCGAACCGCTAGTCAAAATTTCTGTTGATTCATTCAGAATCTTACGTAATATCACATCAAATTTTACTGATTTATTTTGTAAATTTTCTTGTAAAAGGTTTTAAGTTTAACTCTATTCGAAAATTTCATTCGAGGAAATCCAAGTTACCGGTGTGGCTGATTATTTATTTACATGTATACATTACATTATGTACTTCACTCAGGCGAATTTAGATAGTATTCATATTACTATATCAACTAACTTCAATAACCGTCGGGTGTGATGATATGGGATTTTAACATCGCTCGCACGCTGTTTAACTTGTCGTTGTAGGAAATGATTTGGAACTCTTATATACACTAACCATGCTTGAGGTTAATCGCTCGCGAGAACGGAAATCCGTTCAATACTGGAGCCAAATGCCAGCAGAATGATATGAGATGGCTTAGGTACAAGTGCTCCAAGTGGCTTATAAAATTCTGATGAAGGGAAAAATATTGTTATTATTTCACATGTGAATAGTGGGCCTTGAGGAATAAAACACGCGCTATTTTTGGGGCCAGCAGTGACTGAACAGACGCGGTGAGACACCTGGCGGGGCGTAGGGGCCGTTCCCAAAAGACGTCCGCAGGTTATTGATAGATTTTGAACCCCTCCCCCCCCCTTGTTGCACCGTTTCAAATATCATTCGACTTCCCTCCTGAAAAGATGTCACAAATTTCATGACCCTCCTCCCCCTTTTGCGGTGGAAATTTCTATTTGAATCATTTCTAGGTATTCGAACGCTTATACACTGACAATTCACGAGATACATGATTTAAACGATGAAATTGATAGTTTACTAATTTCCCCAGGGCACCTACATATGTATAACATATATTTTTTGATATAAAATTGTGACGTTCGCGCCAGATTTGAAATATTACAACTGATGAACGATATCAAAACTTGAGCGAGAATCAACAACAACCCTTAAATATGGATAACTCTCATACGACGTCACAATGCATTGACACCCCCCTTCCCCACGTCTGAAACTGTCACATTCGCGATACCCCTCCCTCCCCCTCAAGTGCGGACGTCCTTTGTGAACGGCTCCGTATACAGAACTGTTGCAGATGACATACATACATCACAGAAGTAGAAGAGAAACAAAGTTAGATTAGATGTAAACGAGCATGTGATAAAATGGTCCATCTTAAGTTGATGCGATTTTTAAATTACAGTCATGAAAAGGTCTCGAAGAGTTGAGCACAGATTGAAACAAGTATCAGCACCAAATATCCATTTTCCATTCAAGAATTGAATAGTATTCAGACAATGATTTTGATTATCCTGAGAGCTCCACAATCATAAAAGTAGAATGGCTTTGCTCTGCTCGCTCACACACCTGACCAGACTCATAACCAAACAATGATGATCAACTATATCATCGATTTCCTGGGATGAATGAAACAGGAAACCTCATATTACACCCTGGCGTTTTTAAAGACAATTTAGCATCACACCTAACTGCAACATGCGCCCATACGAGTTTATTATTATTAGACTCGCAGCGTGGTCGCCTGTCTGCAGCCTATATAATACTAGTGTCAACAGCAGACGAAGTTTAGTGTTGTGTTTATCGGGCTAGCGCATGCGTATGTCAACGTACTACGTACTTCTTACTCGAAGAATCTCCAATTTCCATTGAGGAACCAGTAATAATTGTTCCTGATACTACAAAAATTTTACTCGAAAAATCGACAGTTTTTATTGAGGAATCAGTAATAATCGTGTCTGATTCTACAAAAATTACTGAAACTGCACGATGTCTAGCGAGTATTGAGGGGATCAACAAAAATTATTTCCGAGAGTGTAAAAAGTGTTACCTGATTTCTTTCAGTGTATGAGGCTCCCATTCAAATACATGGGAAAATCTTCTATTTCTTCACAAATCCACGGCGGAGCTCCAAAGTGATTTACGCGAGTATTTTATCATTGTTTGAGCATTACTTGGATCAAAGAAAAATCGATGGGAGGTGTGCTGCCTTTCTGAAATTTTCGAAATTTTAAAGTCGAAATCTTGCAATTCCTGAGATTTGCCCATATTCAATGAAGATGCGAAGAAAAGCTCTACCAAATCTTCCCGCTCCCCTAAATGAGCAGAGAATATGAAATGTAGAGTATGATGCATCGTGAAAATATTGCAAAATCCATAACATTCCAGCGATGATATCTTATAGCTCAAAACGGACGCATAATTCGAAGAATTGTCACAGATCTTCTTTACTTGATCTTGGTGGGAGCTACAAAAAGTTATTCCACACATTCCTCGATGAAATGGATACTTTTCGAGTTACAGAAGAAATACGTTATTCTATAGCCTAACTGATACTTCTCATTCCATGTTAATTATATAGAGAAAATCAATCTACTCGCCATTTGAAAACATGAACCGATACGATTCAGGTAGAAATGAATTGTTAATGTGTAAGAGTTCCCGAAAAGCACCACGTATTCGAATTCCACAGGCATTTTTTTGACATCTATCGCACCTCGAGGCGAGGTGTGATTTGGGCCATTTGGGAGCATATTTTAGTCACTAGGAGGGTCTGGAGAAAATCCCAAAAAAATTTTTTGTGTTAGTACAATGTTCAAATAGTACGAAAATATTTTTTTGGGATCTTTTTCGAAGCCCCCACGGGCATGAAGGCACTCAAAACATCCATTTGAGGCCTTTTTGAGCCTATTCCAATCATAGCTCCGACTAGACTCAAATGTCTCCCACGTACTCCGGTGCATTTCCTTTCTTGAGACTAGAACTTTTGAGAAAGAAATAGCCCAAGATTGATTATTGAGTCTATCGACTTGTAGGAGCTATTTGCTGGGAGCGGATTTCAGCTATTTTTGGGCCTGCTTCAAAGTAATCTAGCTCCTAATAGACAAATATAATCGACTTTTACCAGTAGTCATCTTGAAGCTCTTAAAACAACCTACAATTTTACCACTGATAAAAGTCGATTATCTCACTTTTGATAGGAGTTACAGTCGATACAAGTTGAGCAGTTTCGTGAAAACGCCAAACTTTGAGCTCAATTAAAAAAAATCGTTCTTTCCTTCCGACCCCAAACCTGTGCGGATATGTTTTTTGATACAAATACTATCAATGAGAATAACAATTTGGGTGGGCCATCAAATTCTCGATTCCATCAAGTCAACTCAAAACGCCCTTTTTTGACTTTTCGATATAAAAACTACCTCACACGTATGGCTCGCATATGCTTCCATCTGAACGAATATGCACCTATCTGTGTCGAATTACTCCCTAGAGCATCCCCAATGTAGCAAAACTTCCGGAGGCGAGCCTCGAGTCAAGTGCGGTCTGGAGGTTCTATTCCACGAGCCAAATATGGTCATTGATTCGTTTATTTGGACGCAGGTGAGCGTGAGAGGGATTTCACTCATTCTGGCTCACAAATGACATAGGTGGCTAGAAAACGGATCAAAATATGTTTTTTCGACTCAAAATGACCATTTAAACACGATGTCGTCAGATAAGCTCTGATACATCATCCGGAGCCACTCTACTGGAAAACATGTGATTAAAAAGGTTTCTAGTCTGAGAGCAAGTGTCATTATTTTAGAGACAAACTGACCCCTACATCGTATATAGATGGTCGTTTGGAGTCGGGGATATATATTTCGATCCTTTCCCTAGCCGCGCATCTCATTTGCGAGCTAGAATGAGTAAAATCTCTCTCTATCTATTTTACTCTCTCTAATCTACTTTTCGTCGATGGTACGCGCTATGTGATACTTTTCTTCGGCGACAAGCCCAAGTAATACTTTTCGCCGGAGGATATCGCGCAAGTGTTACTCTTAGTCGACGTTTAGCGTATGTGTTACTCTTCGTAGGAGCTATCGATATGTTGTATTATAGTGCTTGCGCGAGCAAGCACATGCTAGTATGAGTGTATGTGTGATTTTTGGTAGAGCGTGAGTGTCGTTGTCTGTGTATGTCACGATACAAATTTTTATCGCGAACTCTCTCTCGGTATAATCGTTTAGACTCAAATACTTTCATTATCTTATTTCGAATTTCACAAAATGTGATCTCTTCTTTCATACGATCATGCTCAAAAGATAAAAACATGTTCGATGAATTTCTAAAAATCATAAATATGTTTACTGAAATTTTAGAAAATTATTAACAATTGATTATCAACAGCTAATCTTCTTAATTGTGTGGATATATGAGGTTCTATGCCTGTATTCGATGCAAATGTTTTACAAAATCATAAAACCATTGGAAAGTCTGGAGAAAACAATTATCAACAATAGATTGTTTATGAACAATGTTCCTTAACTTTATGATTATTCATATGAGAGTCTATATCTCAATTTGATTAACGAATTTTTCCCCAAAAAGTTCATTTTTGTATGAACAATACCCAGAATGTTATTAATGAATTATACAATAAACAAACAATATACGTAATATAATTGTCCACAGTTGGGTATTTTCAAGAGTGAGATTTGTCAAAGTCGAAATTTGGCTCAATGATTTGAGAAAAGAGCTCGACTATTTCTATCGATCTCTCACTGCTTCTCTTTCGTTCTCTGGTATACAATAGGTATACTATATATAGCTATATACTGCTATAGTTGGCTATAGCATTGAGAAATTTTTATCGCTTGCAGCTGTGGGGTCATTTTCTATCAGCCGCAAGAAATACTTTTTCTTTCTTAAGATGATTTTAAGTCTCATTTCGATTCTAATATAATAATATTTTCAGACCGATTATTACATGGAGTTTTGGTTCAAAAAAACATGGCAAATGGTTCTCTCGAAAGATGAAATTGTAAATTTTGCACTGTGACAATTTCCAGAATTTGCTTTTTCTGGGAATTTTTGATGAAATTGTCGGATAGCTCTTGAAAAGACCTTCAATCTGAGCGTTTGAACGTTAAAATCTGATCAAAATTGACCGAGTTATGACGGTTTTCTGGGTACTCTGATTTACTCACGAGAAATTGTAATTTATCTGGGTTTTCACTCTATCGTGGTGATTTGAAAATGGGTAGTCGGTCGGTTTCGATTCTACTAATATACAATATAAGGAGTATCCATACCAATTTTCAAGTTGATATCATCATAACTTTTCGATATATAACAAAATACGCACTCATATTTAGTGCCGACGATAAATTTCCGAATGTAGTTTGGACCACATAATATTGTGGTCTCACTCAAAATTTTTCTATTCAATCATGGGTTTCTGTCGTTGTTCTTAATTCAAGGTATTACATCAATCAATCTATCTTTCACAATTACACTACGAAGTCTGAATTCTGAGGTGAGAAATTTGAGTTTTTGCATACTGGCAAATTTCGCATCGAAATTCTACATTCTTCCTCTTAAACTGCTGTGATCTCATTTTCAGAACTTCTAATGTTGTTCATAGCTATGAATATACTTATATAGATTTGTCACTGTAATTCACGTTCACAACCGTGATTTGAGCAAAATTCATGTCGTGGTATCGACTTTTTCAGTTAAAATACGCACTTTTCAGTTACTTCTCGATGAAAACTCATAACGTCTTAAATTCAAATTCTAGCTGCTCTGCATTCCTTTTGGCTATACAAATGATGGAAACAGTTAGTTTTCGATGTGATCTACCTCATCTAATCATGATACGCATCAATTTATGCGTTTTTATACTCTATTTTTCGAAATTCTGGAGTTGACTTTCTCGAACGAAATGACTCGACTTTTGGCCGTTTTTTCGACCTTGGGCTAGGTGTGGGGTTCAAAATGACACTGTATGTATTTGAATGGGTACCTGTGTGTATGTGTAGTAAAGCTGACCTGCTGTGTTTTGTGCTGATTTTTGGCGGTTTGTGATGCGGGTGATGTGTCACGCGGGAAAAAGTGGTCTCGGCGGGTGTAATTGGGGTGCACTGCGGTGCAAGTTATAGCTCCGGAACAAAACGTCCGATCGAGCTGAAATTCGAAAGAGTGGCTCCTTACATGATAAGGATGATGACTCAAAAAGAATTTTTGAGGAATTTTGAGAATTTGGGGGAAATTTTTTTCAGTTTTGTCGGTCGGTCGTAAATCGATTCGAGTGACGCACTGTTTACTTTTTGAGCTGATCTCGCACATTAGCTCTCTTTTCGAGATTGTGCGGGATCAGTTATTGTATCCAGCCTTCAAGGGAGTATTATATACTCTTCTTAGATTTGCTGGCTTTGGTATGTGGCAGTGTTGCCGTTCTTTTGCTGACATTTCTCCTGGCCGATAAGAAAATCAGCCGTTTGGTACTTTTAGACTAAGTATGTCTTCAAGATGCAGAGCTACTGCTCAGTCCTGGCTCTGGATGTCAAATATCGCATTGGCAGTGCCGATCTGGTAGCCATTTTGAGCAGGTTCTCGTCACCTTGTTCAGTGGTATTTTTCAATTTTCTCTGGTTCTGTTTGGTTTGTGAGAGTGTTCGCGGCGGGTGTGGTTGAGTTTAATGTGTACTGTGTTCTGTGTCTTGTGTTTGATTTGTGTGGTTGCTGCTCATACTACACTGCTGGGCATTGGCTATCCCAACGGGTGGAGCTTTGGTATACGATTCGGGTCCACTCTCTGGACCGTGTTCATACTATTGCGGCTAGATTGTGGGCGCGGAACGCGACCTGGCCTTGTCAGCTCTCTGTGCCGCACCGTGGCCAGTTATGGTCCAACGGGATATGAACTTTACCTGATGCAGATGTTTTCCTACGAGGTGTTTCACCTACGGTGAGTCGTTTGGTCGTATCATTGTGTGTAATTTGTGTGACATGTGTGTGTACAGGGCTCCACGGCTACGCCTGCATTTACTCCAGAAACTCCCAATTTCGTACATTTTTTGTTGGGCGTGTCGTCGGCTACTGAACTCTGCTGATCATGTGTTTCAGAACTTTTGAATGTTTCATCATCGCAAATCTGATTTTCTTCAACGTGCGAAAAATTTTCACCACCTTCTGATATATTGGTCCGTCCTATTTTCAATTGTCTCTGTAACTGGGCGAGTTCTACGATGAATTTTGCTCCTTTAATTGACTTTTTCCTCTCAATTTCACTAATTTCTGGTCTGACATATTCATGAATTCTATATATGGACAATTTCTCAATTCTGGTCTTGTAGTTTCTCTCGCGACCATTTTCAGTTGTTTCGTTTCTTTTCTTTGAAATTTCAAAAGTGAATTCCTTCCTGGAAATGATTGGGTACCGTTGTGAATTAATTGCAGCTCGGAAATTTATTCCATTCAAATTTTTCTCGACAAATTCAGCCATTCGTACAGCTATTTTGAACGAATCAGGTTCATCACGAAGGAGGATCATTCTATACTCTATTCTCAAATTCATCCAAAATCCGCGGGTGATCAAATTCTCTCCACTGTGTAGCCACTCATATTTCTCATCTTCAGGGAGATTCCCCCATTCATAACATGATATACGCCTGGCATAAATTAAACGCTCATGCAGATATTCTAGTCTTCCAGTCAAGTCTTGAACCGTTTCATGTTCTTCCTAGGGCTCAAACTCTCCAGACAGGCTGTGCCCTGATACACGCTCACACATACGTGCGTACGTTCCAATGGATATGTCATGCCATATCTGCGACCAGTCAAATCCAATTTCTCCAATATTGTCCATTTTACTAGAACGTTGAGACTCCAAAAATTCTCAAAATCCAGATTTGATTGGGATCATAAGAATTCGGACCACTATGTAAGAGATGCTATATTACTATATCCCCAGTGTTGGGTTGATTTTCATATACTATGACCGACTTTGCGGATGCAGCTAAGAGTCATTGCTCAGTTCTGCTCTATTAAAATCATTATCCAACTATATCACAACACGGTGTATCTTTATCATCTCGCGTGGTATCCCATCAATCATACTCAGAGACTTCACTCGTCTCTATGATAATGAAACGTCCCAATTAATCTTTATGATGTCTAGAAAACATGGGTTCAAATCAAGCCAAATGGCGTTTTGAGTCTCAATCTTGAATTGGAATCAGAGGTTGGACAAAATTGCATTGAGTGAGCGGTTCAGACTTGCAGAAGTTACATTACAATTTCAATAAATAGGTGTACGTTCCTCATTGCTGAGACGTTGCTCGATTCCATGCATTGCGCTGATTCAGCTGCGCGCCTTTAAGTGCTATCAGCTCCTGTTGATGACAATATGAGGATGGTCGATCAGCTATCCTCTCTGCTAGTTGCTGATGATTGTGCGGCTTCATTGTGGATCGTCTCGGCGAGGCGTGATAATTGGTTCTATGTATGAATCCGGGCGGGCTGGGCTGGGCAGTCGTTGATGGTGTTCCATTTTTCTTGTGGGTTTGGTTGAGGTTACGGCTCGGCTGGATTCTGCTTGGCTCAACTCTCTTCTCTCAGTCACTTTTTTTTCAAGACACTCTCGCGAAATTGCAGAATCCAGAAAATTTTTGAGAGAAAATTTTTCTAACTCTTTTAAAAAAAAATTGAACTCGCGGGAAACTACCCCACCTAGCACCAAAAAGGGGATGTAACGTGGTGAGGGTTCTAGGTTCCAGAGAGAAGACGAGTTGAGTGAATGATAAGTGACTTTATGTATGACAGTTCAAGAGTTGAGAGAGAGTGTGTGAATAGTTAGGTTGGTCAGAGCGGTCTGTCCGCGGCGTGGCCCGTCGTTCGCGACGATGGGTCCGCGACGCGATATTGCACTTGGTGAGGAAACGGGCGATTATCCGTCAGAAACGCTGACGGTGCACCTGGTGCATCGTCACACACTGGGGCCAATAAGTTTTTGTATAATTCGCCTTTACGTAAATTTGCAACAAATGGACATATGCGCAAACAGAAGACTTTTGGATGAAATAGAACAACCTCCTGCGTCTGCGCATATGTCAATTGGTTGCAAATTCACGTAAAGGCGAATTACACCGGCACACGAAAAAAAAAAATATCTGTACTTTCGACCAGACCTACTTTTCTTAATGTATTTTGGCACGCTGAATCCGAATCCGAGGTCGGTTTGGCCCGACTACCTCTTGTTTTCGAGAAAATCGTGCTATTCTACGCTATTTTCATATTTTTCAGGATTTTCTCGGAAACAAGAGGTAGCCGGGCCAAACCGACCTCGGATTCGGATTCAGCGTGTCAAAATACATGAAGTAAAGTAGGTCTGGTCAAAAGTACAGATACTTTTTTTATTTTTGTGTGCCGATGTTATCCAAAAACTTCTTGGCCCCACTGTGGGTGACGGGGAGAGGCGCGGGCCGGAGGCTCGAGACTCACAATGTCACACTCGCAACAATGTGGATGAATCCCTTGAGTCTTCCAGAGATCTCACTCTACATCTCCTTGATAAACATGCTCCTATGAAAATCCGATCTGTTCGCAAACGTGAATCCTCGTGGTTGACGACCAATAAACTCAGAAAAGAGTAAAATACGTGATCGACTGGGCACAGAAGCGAGATGCACAGGAAATCCACATCTTGGAGAACAATATAGAATATTATGTGCAGAATCGGAAACGCGAATTGCTAGAGCTAGAAATGGATATCACCTGAAACGTTCCAGTAATGTCTCTGACAAATTAAAATATTGGTCAATATTACGTGAAATTGGTGTCACAAGCTCTGGTCATCCATTACCATTGACCAAATTTACTGCGACAGAAGTCATGCAGCACTACTCGAATAATTCTAGTATTCATGAAAATTGCTCTCTGGCTCAAATGGAAGAAATGATGCAAATGCCTGCTTAATCAACTGCTCCATTATTTTTGATAGAGCAAGTTGATGGGGTGGATGTTTACCAAGCTTTGCTTGATTGTCTTCCCAAATTAGGAGAAAAAAGCAGCGATGGCCTGTGTCTTTCATTTTTCAATCAGTTCTAAGGTTACTTGTACCTTATCTTACAATTATATCAAATTCGTCCATTTCTACTTGCCAGTATCTTGATTCGTGGGAAGAATCTCTAGTCATCCCATTGATCGAGGTTTCATCGCTAGCATCACCTCCCGAATTAAGGCCGATTGCGAATCTCCCGCATCTAGCTAAGGTTTTTTACACAATTATAACCAAACAGCTCGTCCGGCATTTAGAAAGCAATAAGCGTCTCCTGCCATTCCAGTCTGGCTTCCGTAGCTACTTCAGTACACAAACTGGTCTATTAAAAGTTTCAGAAGACATTAGACATTATAATGAAAATGGGCTAGTGACCATCCAGATTTTATTTGATTATAAATCCGCTTTCGACAGTATTGATCATGTCGTGTTGTTAGGGAAGATAAAGATGATGAATTTCTCGGAATCCTCATTACGATGGTTTCACTCATATCTGAGCGAGCGATCTCGAGCAATTATCGACCAAGACAATAAGCAAACTGATTCCCTACGTAACCAATCAGTTTTTTCTCAAGGATTGAACCCAGGTCCAGTGTAGTTTTGATATTCGAGGAATTCCACGAGAAAACGATATATCGATACCCCCTACGAAGAAAAACACTTCTATAGCCGCCGGCGAAAAGTATCACTTGGTGCTTGTCGCCGACGAGAAGTATCACATGGCGCGTACCACCGACGAAGAGTATCACATCGAGCTTTTCAGCGACGAAAAGTATCATCTCTGCTGACTGTGGACTAGTGGTATCAACTGCCTATCCCTGTGCGTCTTACACGTAATCAATGGATTCTTGATTAGTTCTCAGTACGTGTTGTGCTGCTTCGGGACACTGAATAAGATGCTCTGTAGTTTTTGCGCGCTGTCGCTCTTGCTTCGTGCGTCATGATAGGAGAATAACATATCATGCGTATTCGCATGTTCGTTCTATCCAGATAACGGATACATTCTGATTCTCGGTGTTCATACAAGTTATCATTCAAAATTGATATTCTTCTATGACAGATACGACGGAAGTGTATACTTCACTCATAATATATTTGTTCCATATCAGTTATTGTCGATTTGAGACAATGAATGCTTAGTATTGCTGCTACTAGTCAATACCGAGCTTCTACAGAACTGCGTTTTCAGCGTTTTTTGCAGATTTTGTAGATACATGATTTTGATGGTGCAACGTTGCAGCGGGCTTTGAGCGTACTCGAACTATGATTTCCCACGTATTTTGACCTGCTTGAATCGATGGCGGCACTCCAAGAAAGCTAGGATGCGTCCGAAACGATGGACAAGCTGATTTTTCGAATTGCTATCAGCAAAATTTGCCTGATTTTGCAATAAATCTCCGAATGCTCATGGAATCGATCAGGAAGATCCTTTTATAACTCACGAGGGCGTATTTCCTTCGTCTCTATGTATACAATGAGGAAAAGTCATTTGCAATAACCCAAGAAAAGATGGGACCAATATGCATGTACTATTCTGAAAGACGCGTTCTGAGCATCATCTGGAGAAGGCTCAAGCCTCCTCGTAATGAGTCAAATCTTGAGTATTTTCTCCTACGGCTCTCAGAAACTGTTTTCTGCGTAGATCTATTTTGTTACCATGATACGATATCTGGAATTCCGGAGATCCATACTTTGGTAGTATCAAGTAAACCTCGATAAATCATCAAGATCCTGTCGATCACGTTTACATCGTTTTCCATCCCAAGCTTATAGGGGCACTTCAATAGTTTCATTCCGAAAGCAACTGGATCGAAGCATCCGGAGTTAGATGCACCATTTGGGTGTGATTGAAAGAGATCATTTGAATGATCTAAGAGGTACATACGTTAGACAAGGGAACTCAGAATTCGACTCATTATGAGGAGGCTTGAGCTCACCTAAAATGATGCTCCAAACGCCTTCTTCGTTGTGAAATATGTACGATGGCCTAGTCTAGTTTGGGCTATTGTAAATATTTTTCCCTCATTGTATACATAGAAACAAGGAAAATACGCGCTCGTAAGTTATGAAAGTATCTCCCTGGTCGATTTCGTGAGCATTCGGAGATTCATTGCAAAATCAGGCAAATTCTGCTGATAGCAACTCAAAAAATCAGCTTGTCCATCGTTACGAACGCATTCTAGCTTTCTTAGAGTACCTCCATCAATTTAAGCAGGTCAAAATACGTGAGGAATCATAGTTTGAGTACGCTCCAAGCCCGCTGCAACGTTGCACCATCAAAATCATGTATCTACAAAATCTGCAAAAAACGCTGAAAATGCAGTTCTGTAGAAGCTCAGTATTTCACGATTCCAAAAAATTTCTGATAGCTAGGTGCAAAACTGGCTTCGGATTCGGTTTCTACGTCAAAAAATACACAGAAGAGTCATTGTCCGGTCAATGCACTATCCATGACCCACAGTTTTGTTGTCCAGTGGAATAAGTCTCCCTCCAAAACCATGTAATTCAGCACTATTTTCATGACCCTGTTTTTAAGGTTGTAATCGTAGCGGTCAATTCCATTCGAGTTCCAACTCTTCAAGAATGGCGATAAAAATATTGAATTTGAGATAAAATTAGGTTGAAGGGCCGAGAAAACGTTTTTATGCGTGAAAACTACTTTTCTGAGGTGATGGTAACCTTTTCCAGATTTGAAAGTATCTTTTTCGTGAAATTCAGCTTTTTTGACGTCGAAATATGTGTTTGAAAAAAATTTTTCAATTTGTCTTACATCTGCCGAAGATCAATTGAAGAATGAAAAGGTCGATTTTTTTGCAAATTTTAACACGTTCGCTGCGACGGGTTCCACGGGTGGGTCCCGCGCATCCTCTTTTGTGTGGGACGGGTTCCACGGGTGGGACCCGTTTTTGTTCGGGCTCTAGTGTGCACCAAACAACGTAGACACATCCAATGGCTTCTGTAGCGGTTTTTACTCACTATATACGATGCCAAAAACATGCGTACAGGCCAGTTTAGGGATCGGACTTGATTGGTTCGAGCTACGCCATAAAAACTCAATTTTCGTGGGAACGGCGATGAATAACCCAAAAATAGCAAGTAAATTATGAACATATCAAGTCCGTTCGAATATTTCACAACGTATCTTGGCTCATTCGAAACTTCATGTTGGAAGCTACAAAATGAGTTTACATACGCGTGATGTGAGCGACATGGAGCCGATTGATCAGAAAATTAGGCACTAAATAACCATCAGGCAAACCGAGTAAATGGTTGACATTGCAATTGCACTCCCTCTCTTCACAATCTATTTCATCTCTCCGCATATGAGGAACTTTTTGTATCCAGAGAAGTCGAAGAGTATCTCAGATAAGCAGCTGTCCCTCGTGGATTCACGAGGATAGAAAGTCATACTCGCGTCGATCACAATCGCAATCCGCGGTTCTTACGAGGCAAAAGCTCCCAATTCAAGCCATGCTCGCGAATCACCCCAATGGTACCGGGAAATCAACAAATGCTCCCGGAAGGCTTAAGACTACATCTTAGGATCACTAATTTTGGTAGTTCGATCGTTCACTTCATTCCCCATTGCACGATAAAAATGTTCGCGGGTCCCACCGGTGGGACCCGCGAGAGTTCTTAGATTTCTTGTATATACTACTAAAGTGATCACAAATCAAAAGGTTTGACTATTATAGGTGCACAATCACGCGTTTGTACTCTCTCGCACTCTGGGACGGAATGCCGGTTGTCACCGTCGCCGCGAATGTGTTGAAAACGAAAATAGCGCACCAAGCCCGCACGAATGAACTTTGGGACCTATAAACTATGCTTTTCATCATCTTTTATCGTCTCTAAGATGTACCTAAAGTTACAGAAAAATCCCTGACCATCGAACAAAAACCTGGTGATAATAGAAAGAATGACTCCTAAATGTTGTGTCCATCTGCCGAAAGCATCTCAATATTTAAAAATCTTACTCTAAACATGGATAAACAGTTTGGGTAAATGCATCTCTTTGGGTTTTCCAAATTTGTTAACTTATACACCTAACCGGAAACCAGGAAAATTCATCTGTCCGACGTGGCCAGCGCGAGGAGATAGTCTTCGTCGCTTGCGAGCTCTATGTGTTACTCTTCGTCGGCGACAAGAGCCAAGTGATACTCTTCATCGGTGGTACGCGCTATGTGATACTTTTCGTCGCACTATCTTTTCAAAAACTCAAGTTTGCTAGTAAATCCGCTTCAATCGGCTTCATCAGCTATCGGGATGATTTAAACGGCATTCTCTCGGAAATTTCCTCAGCTACACTATGCGCCCACCCTTTTTTGCCCTAAACTCGAGGGGGAGGGGGAGGTTAAACGCCCCCCCCCCCCGAAAAAACAACGATATTTTCCCGAAACAAAACATGCACGTGATGAGTCCCTCGTTCTACTGCCAACCTTAATATACTTGGAGTACATTCTAGGACCCTATAGCTGAATTTTGGGCTTGACCTCGAACCTGGAAATCACTGCTATGAATTTTAAGAGCGATTTTCAGCCAGAAACATGTTATAGACACTGTATATTTGACCAAAATCGTTGATTCGGAGTCGGTGAACGTTCTGTTGCCTCCTGAAAAACAATAGCGATGAATTCTGGGATTATTTCACGAGATTTTCAGCTAATTCTCGAATCCAGAAATTGCTGTTGACATTGATGCGATGCGATTTGAGCTAAAAACGGTTGAAAATGCCTTACCGCCTGATTAGAGTCATGGGTTTTAGCTCGAACTTTCTACTACTGCCAGCTCGAAAACACTTGGAGTGCACTCTAAAATGACTGAACATGATTTTGACGTCAATCCCGAGTCTCGAACTTACTGCAGGATGATTTATGACCGATATCAGGCCAGAAAAGCAAGAAAAAAATTTGACGTTTGGGGGAAAAATATGAATTTTAGATGGAGGAGAACTCTACTGCCAACAAGTTAAGGCTTGACGTACATCCCAGTCCTCCCTCACAAAATTTCAAGCTCAAGCCCGAATCTGGGAATCGCTGCTGAGAGCTCTGAGATCGATTCTGAGCAAAAAGCGTGAGATGAATCGGGCAAATTTTTGCGTAATTATGAATCATAGGTTGGAAACCGCTCTACTGCCACATGAAAAATGGCCACATCACAATCCAGGGTCGAACAGCAAAATTTTAAGCCTGATCTGAGATCTGGGGATAGCTTCTGAGAGTACTGGGATCGAATCCAATACGGCATGTGCCAGGTGTGTGTCACTAGCGTTGCAAATCATCCCGATTGGCCGATTTTAGCTCGGAATTCCTATTGCTGCCAGCTTAGTCTCTGTGATCACTCGGCGAGATTTTGACACTGATACCGAGTCCGAGGACTGCTGCAGTGAGATTCAGTACCGGTATTGGGTCGAAATAGGCTGACCGATACGGAACTTTTGGCGCAAAATGATGATATTCAGATGAATAAAAGAAGTACTGCCAACTAATCAACAATTGAGGGGGTGGGTGGGAAAAGGGCGTAATTGCAAAACGGTCGTTTTGAGAAAATCAACAAAAACTTAATAAAAACCGCAACAGACATAATTGGACGAGTTGACCCGACTTATTTCGAAGGAAATAACATTCTCGAAATATCCCAACCCGAGCCGGGGGATGAAATTTGATTTCGAGCTCTCTTCAGCAATTTCAAAAAATGCAATTACGCCCTTTTTCCGAATACAGGGTCAAATTTCGGTCTTCCTTGCTCACAAAAAGTGGCGTTGAATCTCGCGATCAAGTCAAATTGTCACCAAATCTTTTGAGAGTGTTCCTGGGCATGTTTCGGAAGATATCTGATTGCTAGGGGGTAGTTCGATTCATGCTCCACGGTTTTATGGACACGGAAAGCTTCCATCAGTCGTGTGAAAATGATGAGGAATTTTTTCCACTAGGGAAGGGTCGAAACACTCAATTTGAAGGTGAAAGAACATGTTTTCATCGTTACATTAGGTGGAAAAGCGTTTCCTTGCTCTGGAGAATTTTTAACGCCCTTTTAAATCTTTTTAGTTAGATACTTAAGCCCTTTTTCCAAATCCTGTTGGGCTGAGCAAAAAATCAAGCCTTGCTTTTGAAATTTTATCACAGCAGTTACGCCCTTTCAACATCTTATCATAACAGTTACGCCCTTTTAACATTCTATCATTGCACTTATGCCCTTTTATCGTGCAAATGAAAGGGCGTAATGGCGGTTACGCCTTTTTATCTGCCAGACGGTTTTTGGGGTCTTACGGAAAACGGATTTCGGGGGGTGGTAGACCTAGGTGTAGGGACTCAAAAAAAGCGATGTCCGGAAAGAGGGCATAATGGCGGTTACGCCCTATTTCCACCCACCTCCTCAATTGGAATCAATTTTGGACCTCATCACAGAATTTTGAGCCCAATCTCACACCCGAGAATCGCTGCTGAGAGCACTGAGATCAATCCTCATCCAGCAGCATTCCAGAAAGGTAGAGAATTCTCGCATAATCGTGGATTATAGGGCGGGAATTGTCCTAATGCCACCTGAAAAGAAATCGAGATACATTTTGGTATCATTTGACGTGATTTTGAACCGAACCTCGATTGTCTATATATCTACTGAGAGCTTTGAGATCGATTCTGAGGCAGAAATCGCGAAGTGGCACTAGAAATGAACCAGATCTAATAATTCTAACTCCCAATAAGTACTACTGCTACTCCAAGAATACATACAGTGAAATCTAAGATCACAGACGGAAATTTCTAGGCAAATCCTGCATCTGAGAATTGCTGCAGAGAAATTTCAGATGCATATTGAGCTCAGTATTGTCGTGAATTACAGTCGATCTGATGAGGAATAGTTGAATTTTTTTCTTCAATTCTACTACTGCCAAGGTAAGTACTATTCCATCTCGTTACAAGTCCAAAAGTGAATATTTTGAGCCCGATGTCATGCCCCTGAATCACTGCCGTGTGATCTGCAATCGAGATTGGGCCGAAATCATCGGAAATCCGTGCGGATCCCACGGAGAATGAGGAGTTTCGGGAGGGAAACCATACTACTGCCAACTCGAGAACGATCTTATCCAGTTCCAAATATGCCAGTGAATTCTTTGGGTACATTCCCGTGTCTGAGAACCACTGCAGTGCGATCGGGGACCGATATTGTGACGGGTAAACCATCACAGCCGAGATGAGGAAAATCTCTCGTCGCCGTCTCGAACCAGCAAGCGAGAAGTATGAGTATTAACCCGAAATACTTCTCCTTTTTGTTGAGGGCCGGCTCGAGAGGACGACGACGACGAGCGACGAGGGAGATTGTGGATGCTGCGGATACCGATATGCCTGTGCGCGGGCAACCCTCCCGGCGCCCAGGTTAGCCGCTGCAGCCCGGCCAAGGGGGTTGCAGGATCAGCAGCCGACGGGACGCGATTTTAGTAGTTGGGTGGCCCGGAAGGCTTCCCCAGGGCCCCGAAGCCCTGTCTGGCCCTCCCACCGGCCCTCTCACGCCCACGGATATGCTTCTGCATTACACCATGCCCCGGGGCATGCCTGTGTGCATCGGACGACGGGGAAAATACCACGGACGGGGCTCTCGCTCGCGGGTGTGCGAAGGCACAAAACGGACATATCTGGGCACCGCGAGGTACTCTTACACCACCCACGACATCACCGCGCGGACGACGCACCCGGTGCACACACACACGACACGCACACTGCTGCAGAACTCGAGTTGATGGTGCGAATGGCACGCGGGCCCGGGTGACGACGACAGCATGCAGCAGACGGATGGCTCTCCTGGTGATGCGCTCCCCGGGCTGCCAGCCATCCAGGCAATCGCCCCATACGCTGCAGCCCGGGGCAGCAAGCATGCTTGCAGCAATGGGGTAATGTACCCACGTAGCGCCTGTTGCACAGGTACATCGGGTACCTGGTGTATCGCACACCCACGCACCATTGAAATAGCACTAGGGTGCCCACCCGCCGCCACCCACCGCACGGGTGACCATCGCACGGACACGGATGGGCCCGGGTGACCCAGCAGAAGACGGCGATGACGGACAGGCTGGTGCACGCGGCAAGAGCAGACTGCTGACTGGCGGCGGACGAGATGTGGCGGCGCTGCGGGCATGCTAATCCGGGCCACACCCGGGCGCTCGTGGCCACAAAAATCTGACGGACGACTACCTGAACAACGTCCACTGGGCGAATTTGGACTTGCGGACGACATTTACATGTACTTAGGGCTATGCACACGTGAGTATGTTGCAATGGGACTGTGTGCAGCATATATATAGGTATACTGCGGCTATGCGGACTTGATATTATTATGCCGTGGGCGGCCGCGAGCACATATAGATATACTGCTGCAATACGGACTATATATAGATATACACGGACATGTATAAGGGCTATACGAGGTGGAAGCGTGGAGTTGCGGCAAGCGCGAGTGCGCGATGCCTCCGCGTGTATTTTAGCGGTGCATGCGCGTGAGTGGGACAGAATATTCTCTGGGTGGAGGCATCAGGACCGTAGATACTACAAGTGATGCGCTTGCAGTAAATTTCGTAGAATCTGAGCTACTGTATGGGACGCGCTCAGCCGTCAGTTGGCGCTGCTAGTGTTCCGGTGAGATTGAACAAACCAATCAGAGGGCTTGACTTCAGTGAAGACGAAGGCGCGGATTTGGTGAAGAAGAAGCAGCCATTGTGACACTTGTGGATCACCTCTTGTGCCGGGTACACGTACCATTCGCGCCCGTGAATTTATTTCGGAGCACGTGCCCAGTCACCAGTCCCCCAGGAGTCCGAGTGGACTCGGACAGATAGCAGCAGTGGCAGCAGTGTGAATTAACCAGGAGGGTCAAAATACTTGTGTATTGGCGGAGCAGCACCAGGACTAGGACAATGAAAATCAGCGGTGAGTGGTCTTGCTAATTTTGTAAATTCTCTCGTCGAGTGTGTGAGGAGCCTCGCGCGTCGCGGAGGGCAATCGTCGTGCCCGCGGACTATTTGGACTCCCGGGGGACCTCGTGATCTGGTGCAGTGCGCGGACGTGGACAAGACATCTCTGAAAGACGTACGCGTGCTCGGAAAATCACACCTGGGGACCCTGGACTTCAACCGCGTCGCGTGGGAATTTTTCGGAGCAGCGGACTTGTGAATCTGTGACCGAGCGCACGAGGACAAGACGTCTTGTGATAGACGTACGCGCATGGGAGATTCTCAGGGCGGACTCAGTGGACTTGTGAGCATTGAGCGCGGTCGTGGACAAGACACCCCGGCTTACGCGCGGTAACGAGCACATAACAAAGAAGTGAATTAGGAGCCAGGTGTGTGATCGTGCACCTGTTGCTCGAGCGCGTGGGACAAGAGAGCAGCGGAGCACAAGCCATTTTCGGTGCTCGCCGTTGCGCGCGCGTTGTGAGCAGATTTTCGGAGCAGATTAATTGTGGGAAGAATATCGGAGCAGGGACCGGACAAGCTGCACTCTACGGAGTGCAGGTAGATTTTGCGAGTGATCGGACAGTGTGATATGGCCTTTTTTTGAAGTGTTTTATATTTTCCAGAAATAGAGACATTCTGACAATTTATGCGATTGATTGATAGTTTTTTCTGGACAGATAGTCGAGTCGCTCGGACAAATGTCGGTTATTAGAGATATGTAGATTTATGTATCGCCGCGCAGAAGTAACGTAAAGAATATAGGCCAGATATTTTTGTAATAAATATTCGATTTATCATTCATGATCGTGCGCCCTCACTCCCCCTCTTTATTTTCAGGTGATGGCACGGTAAGTGACGCTGTGTTGAGGACGTGTTTGCGGAGTAGCTGAATTTTTCCTAAGTCATTTCGCCGTTCGCGCGCGTATTGCCTGCGATATGAGGATAGGAGTCCCGTTGAATAAAAATTAGTTGTGGTGGTTAAAATACCACGTCACAATATTTGGGCCAGAGTACTCGCAAATCAGCGCGGGTCCTATAGAAGATGATGGATCCCAGGGCGTGAATCCTACTCCTGCCAGCCTAAGGATGAATCGAGGACATTCTGACTTCCGCTAGAAGTATTTCGGGCCCGATCTCGTGTCTGACGCTTACTGCAGTGCGATCTGCGATCGGTATTGGGTCCAGAATTGTGGGAAACTTCTGCGGATCCTACAGAGAATGATGATTCCTAGGGGGTAAATCGAACTACTGCCAATTTTATCAGGGATCCGATGAATTTTTGAATTGACTGGGAACATTTCAAGCCGAGCCTCGTCGCTCAGAATCACTGCAGTGCGATTTAAAACGAGAATTGGGCCCCGAAACGTCGGAAATCCGTGCGGATTCCACGGGAAATGATGGGGTTCAGAACGGAAATCGTAATACTGCCAAACCGCGAGCGATCCCATCGGATCCCATGTTTGTCAGTGAATATTTTGGGCCCGCTCCCATGTCTCAAAGTTACTGCGGTGCGATCTGACATCGGTATTGGGCCCAGAATCATCGGAAATGATCACAAATCGTATTCAAAATCATGGATTCCAGGGGGTAAATCCCACTCCTGCCAACTCGATGAGGAATACAGTTGATTTTGGGCTCGACAAGAAATATTTTGAGCCCAATCCCGTGGCTCAGAGTCACTGCAGTATGATGCAATACCAGTAGTGGGCCCCGGATCGTCCGAAATCCGTGCGGATCCCATTGAAAATGATACATCTTAGGATAGAAATCGTACTACTGCGACCCTTGAAACCGACCCAGCATATTTTGAATTGAGAGAGAAATATTTTGTGCTCAGGCCCGTGTTTCAAAATCACTGTAGTGCGATCTGCGATCGGTATTGGGCCCAGAATCATCGGAAACTCCTGCGGATCCTACAGAAAATGACGATTTTTAGGACGTGAATCGTACTACTGCCAACGGGATGATGAATCTAGTACTTCCTGGGATTGACTCAAAATATTTTGCGCCCAGTCCCGTGTCTTAAAATCACTGTGGTGTGATCTGCGATCGGTATTGGGCCCAGGATCATCGGGAATAATCTGCAAATCGTATTCAGAATCATGAATTCTAAGGGGTAAATCCTATTCCTGCTAACTCGATGAGGAATCCAGTTGATTTTGAAATTGACTAGAAATATTTTGAGCCCAGTCCCGTCACTCAGATCCACTGCAGTGCGATGTGAGTGACGGGAAACCGGGACGTAAGATCATTATTGTTATGAGCAACCTCGGGGACACAGTTCTGATATCCGCGTGATTCCCCGTACATCATAGGCTCGAATTTATAGTCGTAATCTGGAGTCCGGATAAGTGAATCCGAGGCGCCACAATCGGTGCGGTGAGTTTGCTTATCTATCAGGACTGGCAATTGTGGCGCCTGGGATGAGCTTTTCCAAACTCCATTACGACTATAAGTTCGATCCTAAGACTTCTCATAGAATCTAGATGTAAAATAGTGGTTCACTCACAGGCCTACTAAGATTCAATTAACATTAGAAGTCATGAATTTGCCCGGGGAAAGTATTTGGTCTATTAAATAACGAGGGAAATAATCTCAACACTGTTACATATAATGGAAGATGTTGTCAATAGTTAATCAAAGTTAGGTCGAAATGAGGTGTTATTCCACCACCTCGATTCTCACGAGGACGAGGTCCCGGTATTTGGGTTTCAAGTACAGGTCACAATAGGTCCTATTGAATAGGATTAATCTTTTTGTGCGATCTCTGAGCAATGAATCTCAGATTGAAGTCCCGAATTGGAGCTGGGATGGAACAAGCCTCACGACTCATTCAGAGTTGACAGGGGGAAGTCACCCATTCAGATTGACTTTAATCTGAGATTAACTTGCGGGGGCTATCAAATTTGTCGAGTTCGAGACAGATGACGATTGACTCTCCACCAATATTCTGAATCGGTATTGAACGAGACATATTGTGGGTTGTAGGATCTTTCAATGGAGCCGAAACTCCACAGAACCTTAGATCAAGTGAATATGTACCATCGGTGATGCCCGGAAGATGTATTACCAGTCAGCACCCTCAGCTATGGAGCCCAAAACAGGGCGAAATCGAGCTTCGAGCAGTCATCTGCGCAGTCATGACGCCACTGTGGGTTGGAGGATATTCCAATGGACCCGGAACTCTCACGCGAGCTCGGATTGGTAAGTGACGGACCTCCTCCGGAGCATAAAGAATTCATTCCCAGTCAGCACCCCCGGCTATGGGGCCTGAAACAGGGCGAAATCGAGCTTTGGGCAGTTATCTGCGCAGTGATGACGCCACTGTGGGTTGTAAGATGATCCAATGGACCCGAAACTCTACAGAACCCTAGATTGAGTGGTCATGAACCACTTCCGGAGCCCAAAAAATTTATTACCAGTCAGCAACTTCGGCTATGGGGCCCGAAACAGGGTGGAATCGAGCTTTGGGCAGTTATCTGCGCAGTTATGACACCACTGTGGGTTGTAAGATAATCCAATGAACCCGAAACTAGAAAGAACCTTGGATCAAGTGGTGATATACCAGGGGTGATGCGCGGAAGATTTATTACCAGTCAGCACCCTCAGCTATGGGGCCCAAACCAGGGCGGAATCGAGCTTTGAGCAGTAATCAGCGCAGTTAAGACGCCACTTTGGGTTGTAGGATGTTCCGAAGGAGCCACAACTCTACAGAACCTTGGATCAAGTGGTGACATACCATCGGTAATGTCCGGAAGATCCTTCACTAGTCAGCACCCTCAGTTATGGGGTCCGAACCAGGGCGGCATCGAGCTTTCAACAGTTATCTGCGCAGTTATAACGCCACTGAGGGTAGTAGGATGTTACAATGAATCTCTACAGGAGCTCAGATTGAGTAGTTACGTACCATTTCCGGAACTGAAGGAATTCATAACCCGTCAGCACCTTCGGCGATGGAGCCCAAAACGGGTCGAAATCGAGCCTCGAGCATTGATCTGCGAAGTTATGACGCCACTGTGGGTTGTAAGATAATTCAATGGACCCGAAACTCTACAGGAGCTCTGTTTAAGTGGTTACGTACCATTTCCGGAGCCCAAAGAATTGAGGGACCGTCAGCGCCCTCGGCTATGGGGTGCAAAACCGGGCGAAATCGAGCTTTGGGCAGTTATCTGCGCAGTTATGACGCCACTGTGGGTTGTAAGATAATCCAATGGACCCGTAACTCTAAAGAACCTTGGATCAAGTGGGTATGTACCATTGGTGATGCCCGGAAGATTGATTACCAGTCAGCACCCTCAGCTATAAGCCCAAACCAGGGCGAGAACGATCTTTGAGCATTTGTCGGCGCAGTTATGACGCCACTGTGGGTCGTAGGATGTTCCAATGGACCCGAAACTCGACAGAACCCTAGATTGAGTAGTCACGAACCATTTCCGGAGCCCAAAGAACTTAATGCCAGTCAGCACCCTTGGCCATGGGGCTCAAATCGGGGCGAAATCAAGCTTGGGCATTTATCTGCGCAGTAATCACGCCACTGTGTGTTGCAGAATGTTCCGAAGGACCCGAAACTCTATGAAACCCTAGGTCAAGTAGTCACGTTCCATTTTCGATGCCCGAAGAATTTATCACCAGTCAGCACCTTCGGCTATGGGGTCCAAAACAGGGCGGACACGAGCTTTTGGCAGTCATCTGCGCAGTTATGAGGCCACTGTGGGTTGTAGGATAATCCAATGGACCCGAAATAGGAAAGAACCTTTGATCGAGTGGTGATATACCATCGGTGATGCCGGGAAGATTCTTTACCAGTCAGCACCCTCAGCTATGGGGCTCGAGCCAGGGCTGTATCGAGCTTTCAGCAGTTATCTGCGCAGTTATAACGCCACTGAGGGTTGTAGGATGTTCCAATGGACCCGAAACTCTAGAAAACCTTGGATTAAGTGGGTATGTATCATTGGTGATGCCCGGAAGATTCATGACCAGTCAGCACCCTTAGTTATGAGTCCAAACCAGGGCGAAAACGAGCTTTGAACAGTTGTCACGCAGTTATTACGCCACTGTGGGTTGTGGGATGTTCCAATGGACCCGGAACTCTCATAGAAGCTCAGATTGAGTAGTGCTGGCCCATTTACGGAGCCGAAAGAATTTATTACCAGTCAGCACCCTCGGCTATAACGCTCATAACAGGGCGGAATAGAGCTTTGGGCAGTTATCTGCGCAGTTTTGATGCCTCTGTGGGTTGTACAATGTTCCAATGGACACAAAACCCTTCGGGAGCTCAGATTCAGTAGTCATGTACCATTCCCGGGAACGAAAGAATTCATTGACCGTCTGCACCCCGCCTATGGATCCCAAAACCGGGCGAAATCGAGCTCTGGGAAGTTGTCTGCGTAGTTGTGACGCCATTGTGGGTTGCAAGATGATCCAATGAATCCGAATCTCTACAAGACCTTAAATCAAGTGGTTTTGGACCAGCGGTGAGGCCCGGAAGATCCATTACCAGTCAGCACCCTCAGCTATGGGCCCAAACCAGGGCGAAAACGAGCTTTGAGCAGTTGTCAGCGCCCTTATGACGCCACTCTGGGTTGTAGGATCTTCCAATGGACCCGAAACTCTATAGAATTGTGTAGTAACGTACTGTTGGAGATGCCCGAAGAATTCATTCCCAGTCAGCAACCTCGGCTATGGGGCCCTAAACAGGGTGGAATCGAGCTTTGGGCAGTTATCTGCGCAGTTGTGACGCCACTGTGGGTTGTAAGATGATCCAATGGATCCGAAACTCTACAAGACCTTGGATCAAGTGGTTTTGTACCATCGGTGATGCCCGGACGATCCATTACCAGTCAGCACCCTCAGCTATGGGCCCAAACCAGGGCGAAAACGAGCTTTGAGCAGTTGTCAGCGCCCTAATGACGCCACTCTGGGTTGTAGGATCTTCCAATGGACCCGAAACTCTATAGAATCCTAGTTTGTGTAGTAACGTACTGTTGGAGATGCCCGAAGAATTCATTCCCAGTCAGCAACCTCGGCTATGGGGCCCTAAACAGGGTGGAATCGAGCTTTGGGCAGTTATCTGCGCAGTTATCACGCCACTGTGGGTTGCAGAATGTTCCGAAGGATCCGAAACTCTACGGAACCTTAGATCAAGTATTCACGTTCCATTTCCGATGCCCAAAGACTTTATATCCAGTCAGCACCATCGGCTATGGGGACCGAAACCGGGTGAAATCGAGCTTTGGGCAGTTATCTGCGCAGTTATGACGCCACTGTGGATCGTAAGATGATCCAATGAACCCGATACTCTACAGGACCTTGGATCAAGTGGGTACGTACTATTGGTGTTGCCCGGGAGATTCATTACCAGTCAGCACCCTCGGCTATGACGCCCAAAACAGGGCGGAATCGAGCTTTCAGCAGTAATCAGTTCAGTTATGACGCCACTTTGGGATGAAGGATGTTCCAACGGACCCGAAACTCTACAGAACCCTAGATTGATTAGTCACGAACCGTTTCCAAAGCCGGAAGGACTTAATACCAGTCAGCATCCTCGGCCATGGAGCCCAAATCGGGTCGAAATCGAGCTTTGAGCAGTTGTCAGCGCCCTTATGACGCCACTCCGGGTTATAGGATTTTCCAATGGACCCGAAACTCTATAGAACCCTAGTTTGGGTAATAACGTACCGTTGAAGATGCCCAAATCTCATTCTCAGTCAGCAACTTCGGCTATGGGGCCCAAAACCGGGCGAAAACGAGCTTTGGGCAGTTATCTGCGCAGTTACTACGCCACTGTGGGTTGTAAGATGATCCAATGGACCCGAAACTCGACAGAACCCTAGATTGAGTAGTCACGAACCATTTCCGGAGCCCAAGGGACTTAATCCCAGTCAGCACCCTTGGCCATGGAGCTCAAATCGGGGCGAAATCAAGCTTTGGGCATTTATCTGCGCAGTTATCACGCCACTGTGTGTTGCAGAATGTTCCGAAGGACCCGAAACTCTATAGAATCCTCGTTTGGGTAGTAACGTACCGTTGGAGATGCCCGAAGAATTCATTCCCAGTCAGCAACCTCGGCTATGGGGCCCTAAACAGGGTGGAATCGAGCTTTGGGCAGTTATCTGCGCAGTTATGACGCCACTGTGGGTTGTAAGATAACTCAATGGACCCGAAACTCTACAGGAGCTCTGATTAAGTGGTTACGTACCATTTCCGGAGCCCAAAGAATTTAGGGACCGTCAGCACCCTCGGCTATGGGGTGCAAAACCGGGTGGAATCGAGCTTTCGGCAGTTATCTGCGCAGTTATGACGGCACTGTGGGTTGTAAGATAATCCAATGGACCCGAAATAGAAGAGAACCTTTGATCGAGTGGTGATATACCATCGGCGACGCCGGGAAGATTCTTTACCAGTCAGCACCCTCAGCTATGGGGCTCGAACCAGGGCGGTATCGAGCTTTCAGCAGTTATCTGCGCAGTTATAAAGCCACTGAGGGTTGTAGGATGTTCCAATGGACCCGAAACTCTAGAAAACCTTGGATCAAGTGGGTATGTATCATTGGTGATGCCCGGAAGATTCATGACCAGTCAGCACCCTTAGTTATGAGTCCAAACCAGGGCAGAAACGAGCTTTGAACAGTTGTCACGCAGTTATTACGCCACTTTGGGTTGTGGGATGTTCCAATGGACCCGGAACTCTCACAGAAGCTCAGATTGAGTAGTGCCGGCCCATCTACGGAGCCGAAAGAATTTATCACCAGTCAGCACCCTCGGCTATAACGCTCATAACAGGGCGGAATCGAGCTTTGGGCAGTTATCTGCGCAGTGTTGATGCCTCTGTGGGTTGAACAATGTTCCAATGGACACAAAACTCTGCGGGAGCTCAGATTCAGTAGTCATGTACCATTCCCGGGGACCAAAGAATTCATTGACCGTCTGCACCCCGCTTATGGATCCCAAAACCGGGCGAAATCGAGCTCTGGGAAGTTATCTGCGTAGTTGTGACGCCATTGTGGGTTGCAAGATGATCCAATGGATCCGAAACTCTACAAGACCTTGGATCAAGTGGTTTTGTACCATCGGTGATGCCCGGAAGATCCATTACCAGTCAGCACCCTCAGCTATGGGCCCAAACCAGGGCGAAAACGGGCTTTGAGCAGTTGTCAGCGCCCTTATGACGCCACTCTGGGTTGTAGGATCTTCCAATGGACCCGAAACTCTATAGAATCCTAGTTTGTGTAGTAACGTACTGATGGAGATGCCCGAAGAATTCATTCCCAGTCAGCAACCTCGGCTATGGGGCCCTAAACAGGGTGGAATCGAGCTTTGGGCAGTTATCTGCGCAGTTGATACGCCACTGTGGGTTGCAAGATGATCCAATGGATCCGAAACTCCACAAGACCTTGGATCAAGTGGTGATCTACCATCGGTGATGCCCGAAAGATTTATTACCAGTCATCACCCTCAGTTATGGGTCCAAAACCGGGCGGAATCGAGCTTTGGGCAGTTATCTGCGCAGTTATCACGCCACTGTGGGTTGCAGAATGTTCCGAAGGATCCGAAACTCTACGGAACCTTAGATCAAGTATTCACGTTCCATTTTCGATGCCCAAAGAATTTATATCCAGTCAGCACCATCGGCTATGGGGACCGAAACCGGGCAAAATCGAGCTTTGGGCAGTTATCTGCGCAGTTATGACGCCACTGTGGATCGTAAGATGATCCAATGAACCCGATACTCTACAGAACCTTGGATCAAGTGGGTACGTACTATTGGTATTGCCCGGGAGATTTATTACCAGTCAGCACCCTCGGCTATGACGCCCAAAACAGGGCGGAATCGAGCTTTTAGCAGTAATCAGTTCAGTTATGACGCCACTTTGGGATGAAGGATGTTCCAACGGACCCGAAACTCTACAGAACCCTAGATTGATTAGTCACGAACCGTTTCTGGAGCCGAAAGGACTTCATACCAGTCAGCATCCTCGGCCATGGAGCCCAAATCAGGTCGAAATCGAGCTTTGAGCAGTTGTCGGCGCCCTTATGACGCCACTCCGGGTTATAGGATTCTCCAATGGACCCGAAACTCCATAGAATCGTCGTTTGGGTAATAACGTACCGTTGAAGATGCCCAAAAATTCATTCTCAGTCAGCAACCTCGGCTATGGGGCCCAAAACAGGGCGAAAACGAGCTTTGGGCAGTTATCTGCGCAGTTACTACGCCACTGTGGGTTGTAAGATGATCCAATGAACCCGATACTCTACAGAACCTTGGATCAAGTGGGTACGTACCATTGGTGTTGCCCGGAAGATTTATTACCAGTCAGCAAGTTCGGCTATGCCGCCCAAAACATGGCGGAATCGAGCTTTGAGCAGTTATCAGCTCAGTTATGACGCCACTTTGGGATGAAGGATGTTCCAATGGACCCGAAACTCTACAGAACCCTAGATTGATTAGTCGCAAGCCGTTTTTGGAGCCCAAAAGACTTTATACCAGTCAGCTTCCTCGGCCATGGAGCCCAAATCAGGGTGAAATCGAGCTTTGGGCAGTTATCTGCGCAGTTATGACGCCACTGTGGCTTGCAGGATGTGCCTATAGACCCGTGACTCTATAGAATCCTAGATGGGTAGTTATGTACTGTTCAAGTTGCCCAATGAATTGATGACCAGTCAGCACCCTCGGCTATGACGCCCAAAACAGGGCAGAATCGAGCTTTTGGCGATAATCTGCGCAGTTATGACGCCACTGTGGTTCGTAGGATCATTCAATGAACCCGAAACTCTAGAGAACCTTGGGTCGAGTGGTCATGTACCACTGGTTATGCCTGGAAGATTCATCACCAGCACCGTCAGCTATGGACCCAACCCAGGGCGAGAACGAGCTTTGAGCAGTTGTCAGCGCCCTTATGACGCCACTCCTGGTTGTAGGATTCTCGAATGGACCCGGAACTCTATAGAATCCTAGATCGGGTAGTTACGTACCGTTCAAGATGCCCAAAAGATTCATACACGTCAGCACCCTCGGCTATGGGTCCCAAAACAGGGCGAAATCGAGCTTTGGGCAGTTATCTGCGCAGTTATGACGACACTGTGGGTTGTAGGATATCCCAATGGACCCGAAACCCTATTAAATCTTAGATCGGTTAGTTACGTACCGTTTAAGATGCCCAAAGGATCCATTACCACTCAGCACCCTCGGGTGGGGCACCCAAATAGGGTGGAATCGAGCTTTGAGCAGTTATCTGAGCAGTCATGACGGCACTGTGGGTTTGGGAGGTTCCAATGGACCCAAAACTCTCACGGAAGCTCCGATTGAGTAGTGACGGACCATTTCCGGAGCCCAAAGAATTCATTACCAGTCAGCACCCTCGGCTGTGACGCCCAAAACAGGGCGGAATCGAGCTTTGGGCAGTTATGACTCCACTGTGGGTCGTAGGATCTTCCAATGGAGCCGGAACTTCACAGAACCTTGAATCAAGAGGTTATGTACCATCGGTAATGCTCAGAAGATTTATTCCCAGTCAGGACCCTCAGTGATGGGCCCAAACCAGGGCAAAAACGAGCTTTGAGCAGTTATCAGCGCCCTTATGACGCCTTTGAGGGTTTCAGGATTTTTTAATGGACCCGAAACTCTATAAAATCCTAGATCGGGTAGTTACGTACCATTTAAGATGCCCAAAGAGTTCATTCCCAGCCAGCGTCCTCAGCTATGGGGCCAAAAACAGGGCGAAATCGAGCTTTGGGCAGTTATCTGCGCAGTTATCACGCCACTGCGGGTCGTAAGATAATCCAATGGACCCGAAACTCTAGTGAACCTTGGATCAAAACGGTATGTACCATTGGTGATGCCCGGAAGATTTATCACTAGTCAGCACCCTCAATTATGGGTCCAAACCAGGGCGAAAACGAGCTTTGAGCAGTTGTCAGCGCAGTTATGACGCCACTGTGGGTTGTAGGATGTTCCAATGGACCCGAAACTCCAAAGAAACCTAGATCGGGTAGTAACGTACCGTTGAAGGTGCCCAGAGAATTCATTACCAGTCAGCTCCTTCAGCTATAGGGTCCAAAACGGGGCGGGATCGAGCTTTGGTAAGTCATCTGCGCAGTTATCACGCCACTGCGGGTTGTAAGAAAATCCAATGGACCCGAAACTCTAGAGAACCGTAGATCAAGTGAGTGTGTACCATTGGCGATGACCGGGAGATCTATTACCAGTCACCACCCGCAGTTATGGGTCCGAACCAGGGCGAAAACGAGCTTTGCGCAGTTGTCAGCGCAGTTATGACGCCACTGTGGGTTGTAGGATGTTTCAACAGATCCGGAACTCTCACGAAAGCTTAGATTGAGGAGTTACGGACCTTTTCCGGAGACCAAAGAATTCATTCCCAGTCAGCACCCCCGGCAATGGGACCCAAACCAGGGCGGAATCGAGCTTTGAGCAGTAATCAGCGCAGTCATGACGCCACTTTGGGTTGTAGGATGTTCCAATGGACCCGAAACTCTATAGATTCCTAGATCGGGTAGTTACGTACCGTTCAAGATGCCCAAAGGATTCATTACCAGTCAGGTCCCCCGGCTATGGGGCCGAAAACGGGGTGAAATCGAGCTTTGGGAGATGATCTGCGCTTTTACGACGCCACTCCGGGTTGTAGGATGTTCCAATGGACCCGAAACTCTACAGAAGCTCAGATGAAGTGGTTCCGTACCATTTCCGGAGCCCAAAGGATTTATTGCCAGTCAGCACCCTCGGCTATGAGGTCCAAAACAGGGCGGAATCGAGCTTTGGGCAGTTATCTGCGCAGTAATGACGCCACTGTGGGTTGTAGGATGTTCCAACGGACCCGAAACTCTACCAAACCCTAGATCAAGTATTCACGTACCATTTTTGATGCCCAAAGAATTCAGTCCCAGTCTGCACCCTCGGCTATGGTGCCCGAATCAGGATGAAATCGAGCTTTGAGCAGTTATCTGCGCAGTTATAACGCCACTGTGGGTTGCAGGATGTTCCGAAGGACCCGAAACTCTACGGAATCCTAGATCAAGTAGTCCCGTTCCATTTTCGTTGCCCGAATAATTTATTACCAGTCAGCACCTCGGCTATGGGGCCCATAACAGGGCGAAATCGAGCTGTCGGCAGTTATCTGCGCAGTTATGACGCCACTGTGGGTTGTGAGATAATCCAATGGACCCGAAACTCTACACGACCTTGGATAGAGTGGTGATATACCATCGGTGATGCCCGGAAGATTCTTTACCAGTCAGCACCCTCAGCTATGGGGCCCAAACCAGGGCGGCATCGAGCTTTCAGCAGTGATCAGCGCAGTTATAACGCTACTGAGGGTTGTGCGATGTTCCAATGGATCCGGTATTCTACAGCAGCTCAGATTTCGTAGTTACGTACCATTTGCGGAGCCCACAGAATTCATTAGCCGTCAGCACCCTCGGCTATGGGGCCCAAAACAGGGCGAAATCGAGCTCTGGGCAGTTATCTGCGCAGTTATGACGCCACTGTGGGTTGTAGGATGTTCCAACGGACCCGGAACTCTCACGGAAGCTCAGATTGGGGATCGACGGACCTTTTCCGGAGTCCAAAGGATTCATTTCCATTCAGCACCCCCGGCTATGGGGCCCAAACCAGGGCGGAATCGAGCTTTGAGTGGCAATCAGCGCAGTTATGACGCCACTTTGGTTTGCAGGATGTTCCAATGGACCTGGAACTCTACGGAACCCTAGATCAAGTAGTCCCGTATCTATTCCGATGCCCAGAAAATTCATTACCAGCCAGCATCCTCGGCTATGGGGCCCAAAACAGGGCGAAAACGAGCTTTGAGTAGTTGTTAGCGCAGTTATGACGCCTTTGTGGGTTGTAGGATGTTCCAACGGATCCGAAACTCTACTGCACCTCAGATCGAGTGGTCACGTACCATCGGAGATGCCCGAAAAATTCATTACCAATCTCCACCCTCAGCTGTGGCTCCCAAACAGGGTGGGATCGAGCTTTGAGCATTTATCTGCGCCGTTACGACGCCACTGTCGGTTGTGAGATAATCCAATGGACCCGAAACTCTACAGAACTTCAGATCAAGAAGTCACGTACTATCCGCAGTGCCCAAAGGATCTATTAGCAGTCAGCACCCTCAGCTCTGGTTCCGAGCCATCAGTTCGAACTAGCATTTAGTCATGGATGAACTCACTGGTAATAGATTCTTTGGGCTCCGGAAATGGTACGTGACTACTGAATCTCAGCTTTAGAGTTTCAGGTCCATTGGAGTATCCTACAGCCCACAGTGGCGTCATAACTGTGCAGATAACTGCCCAAAGCTCGATTTCGCCTTGTTTTGGGCCCCATGGTCGAGGGTGCTGACTGGTAAAAAGTCCTTTGAGCTCCGGAACTGGTACATGACTACTCAATCTAGGGTTCTGTAGGGTTTCGGGTCCATTGGAACATCCTACAACCCACAGTGGCGTCATAACTGCACTAATAACTGCTCAAAGCTCGTTTCCGCCTTGTTTTGGGCCCCATAGCCGAGTGTGCTGACTGGTAATGAATCTCCCGGGCATCACTATCGGTACGTAACCACTCGATGTGAGGTTCTGTAGAGTTTCGGGTCCATTGGATCATTTTACAACCCACAGTGGCGTCATAACTGCTCAGATAACTGCCCAAAGCTCGATTTCGCCCTGTTTTGAGCCCCACAGCTGAGGACGCTGACTGGTAATAAATTTTTCGGGCATTATTGAAGGTACTCATCCACTTGATCGGAGGTTCTGTAGAGTTACGGATCCATTTGAACATTTTACAACCCGAAAAAGCGTCATAATTGCGCGGAACATGCTCAAAGCTGGATTCCGCCCTGTTTTGGGCCCCATAGCCTAGGGTGCTCGCTGGTGATAAATTCTTTGGTTTTAGTCGATGGTACCTGATCACTCGATCTGAGGTTCCTCAGAGTTTCGGGTCCATTGGGAGTCTCTCCAACCCCCAGTGACGTCTCGACTGCGACTATAATAACTCTAAGCAGGGTCTCCCCTGTTTCGGGCCCCATGATCGAGTTGGCTGATTCGTTATCGATTCCTTTATCATCTCTGAAGACTCATGTCTATCCAGCTCATCGTCAGACAGTCTTCCGTATGCAATTGAATTCTCTCACTCGCACGTTATTGTACAGAGGTAGCTCAGGCTATCATATATTTCTCATCTCGCCCCGCCCAAGCTCTCGTCTAGCCTCAGGCACAAATATCGGTTTCCTCTTGGTCTCGGGACTATCTCGACTATACCTTTTGAGAGTAAATAAAGAGTAATAGAATCCCGTGGAGTTCTGAGTGTCCTCGAAGCTTCGCCTGTATATGGTGTTACGCTAGCGAAAACCATCCTATTTCAGCTGAATCATATCACACGCATATCTTGAGGACATATCCCGAGAATGATAAAAAAGTAATAAAAAATGAGCAATTGCACATTCCCGTCCGATCTTCCCCCGGCCACGTGTTCGCTAGCGTAAGCTTCCGCTAGCGAAAACTCTCGTATTTTGGGCCCATGACCGGTAATGAATTTTCCCTTTGGTAATCAATTAGTAACAAAAGAGTAATAAAGAGTGAAATTGGTTTGGGACCGATTTGTGAGTTAGTGTTCGCTAGCTTCAGGTACCCATGAAATTGACTCTGCTAGGTATTCGTTGTAGAGTAAATTTTCTCAGCGATCCGATGGGACCAGTTCGGGAGAAAATCCCTGCGCATGCGCAGAAAACAGACAATTTTCAGAAGCCTGAAGAATGGATTTGTGATAATTGGCAGAAATAGGCTTGAAATCGCGAAGGAGGGATCCGGGACTATTTTCTCCTGTAAGAATTTAACATTTCACATGGAAATTATGATTTTCAAGGTCCCAAAAGATTGTGATACGCATCTCTATATCTCTGAGCGGATGGAAAGAATATGCATTTGATTATAACAGATACCCAAACTATTTTGTCGGAGACAATTTGAAAGAACGAAGTAATAGACGTTGGGGATGCCTGGGAAAAATGTTTTGGGACCCTACAGGAGGTGAAAAATTCATATTTTGTTCAACTTTTCGAAAATTGAGAATTCCGATATCATATTCATCGTAGCCAAAGCCTCGATTTTATCAAACATCGTTTTACTCTCGAGCTACTGGATACCAATTCAATTCGTGTCCATAATATACCTTTGATTCACCAAACTTTCTAGTCGAATTCTATCTGACAGAACTTCTAAATTCAAAGTGCAAAGCCGGAATCTGCTTTGTATCACAAATTTCTGAGAGGTTCGTATTCAAAATTTTCCAAAAACTTGACCCTTTTGGAAAACTTTGATCTCATGACTGAACAGCGAGGTGAACAGTTGGAGCCACATTTCTTCCATGTATCTATTTGTGGTTCCGTTATGAAAAACTGTGCCAGCTCGTGCCTATTACTTATGGTACAAACTTTTTTCAGACTTCGTGTTCAGATTCTGGTTGGGAGAATATTCAGAGATCAGAAGCAGTAATCACATCTGCTTGGCATTACCACTCTCTAGTGGGTTCACGTTTGCCATTTCCATTTTATAGAGTTTTGATCTCGTGGAGGAGCAGTCTAAGACTTTTATAGATCATCCTTGACCTCTCCAGCTGCGAGATACTGTTCTCATAACTTGCGCCCATAATCTGTTCATCATCTACGATATCGACCTTCCTCGGACGTTGTCTTCAGAATTTGGGCGATGAAATGTCTGATTTTGATAACCACCACCCGAATCTGCTAAGTACAGTACCTACCAAAATGAATGGAACACGGATACCTCCACTAAAATGGCCATTACTCCGACGCCCTTGGACCTACAGGAATCTCGAAAAAAACATTTAGAAGATGAGAGAAAGAGCTATCGATTCATGTCCTGTGAATATTTCCTCAACCCAAAATTCATGGTTTTAATTGGCTCTGGAGATTCAAAATTTTTTTATTCCAATCAATCATCGATCATTTTCCGGGAAATTATGATGACGCAAAAATCTTGTTTGCATCTTGTAGGTGCTTTCAAGACCTTTCAAATCTTTTCTTGAACGTTCTCGTACGATTTTTTGCACCCGAGCTATGAGCATTTAGGTGTGAAGAGTCACGCGAATGTAGTCTCGCTGGGGCCCACAACACCATACGTTCTCCACTTTTATCGGAGGCCCGTTTTCTATGCGGGGAATCTCTCGACAAAGTGATAATACATGATTTCGACGTGAAATTTCCCAAATTTCCCGAATTTTTCATCATTTTTCCGTTCTATGCACCCATGAGGTGCCATCTCTATTAGAAAGAGGGATGAATTGTATTTTTTGCTAAAAACACACCGAAAACGAGTGTATGATGCGGAGATCAATAAATAAGCTCTCGTGGGACATGAGTTCTGCTCTACTGGTATGACATCATAAGTTACTGAATCTCAGGAGTCAAGTAGAATTGTTGGGAAGTAATTTGGTCTCATTTGCGAAATCACTAAACCATGCGTAGGGTTTTTTTCATAGAGCCATTTATTCACATCTTCTAATGTACAAATAACTCGTCTGAAAATTCGCGGATCATCTCGATGCGAAATTTTAGAAAAAACAACACAATGGGAAGAAATGAAAAGAGGAACAAGTAATTGTAAGATCAGCTAGAATCACGATTGCAATCATACAACTGGATGTAGCTGTTCTCCGAAAAAAGTCCAAGCAAACAGAATAGTTCATCCCTGATGGATAGCGTGAGGTGGCCATTGATTTCCAAATTGATCAACTTAAGATGATATGTCCATGGATCAAAAATTTCCCCCATTCTGTACCCTAGTCGATTCAATATTCTATCGGATATTCTGAGTTCTTGGAAAATTACATACAATCTCACCAAGCTCGTACCCAACCTTCAGCTCAATAACACCACGAACCAATCACTTTTTCACCAATGAAGCACTACTGGAGATTAAATCTTGGATTCATCGAAATGGCCACCTCTGTTGGCAATCACAGCTGTGCATATTCTAGGCATTCTCCGAGCTAATTTCTCAAGGACTGTTCTGTCTAGGTTACGCCAACACTTCAATAACATCTCCGAAAGAGATGACTTGTTTATCTCCGCTGATTGAGCTTTTTCTCTCACTTTTCTGTCGAGTTCTTCCCATAAAAGCTTTATAGGATTGAGATCCGGCAATTGTGGAGGCCATTCCATTCTTCGACAGACGCCAGCTCTTTCTTTTTTATTCAGATGATTCCTACAACATTTCGGGGGATGTTTCGGATCGTCATCCTCCTGAAAAATGAATCCCCGTCCAATCAAACGAAGCCCTGACGGGAGAGCATGGCGTTGAGGAATGCCGTGATACATTTTTTTGTCCATAATACCATCAATTCGCACTAAATCGCCTGTTGCATCGCCCGTGAAGCATCCCCACACCATGACATTCCCTCCTCCGTGCTTTACAGTTGGTGCAATGCACTTTTTTTTGAATCTCTCACCAGGCCTACTTCGAACAAACACCCGGCGTTTCGGGCCAAAGAGTTCATATTTCGATTCATCAGACCATAACACTTTTTACCAGTCTTCATGTGTCCAGTGCCGATGTTTTCGCGCCCATGCTAATCTCTTTCTCCGATTTTGCGGTCGTGGACGTGGTTTCTTCGCAGCGACGCATCCACATAGACCAGCGCTTATTAAGTGTCTTCTAATTGTACTAACGCTAACTTCATTGGCGTGGCATCGGTTGAAATTCGCTTGTACTTCTGGCACTGTTAGTCTCCTGATTCTTTCACTCATCGATACAATGTAGCGATCATCTCTAGCACTCGTTATCATCTTCCGCCCGCAAACATGGTTGCTATTCGAATGAGTCTGCTCGTACCGCGTGATTGCTCTGTAAGCTGACCCGAGAGACATATCGAGTTGTTCTGATATTTTCCGATGAAAAAATCCATTTTTCGCGAGATCACAGCTTGAGCGCGCTTTTGTTTGACGGAGTCGGCCCGTTTCTTTCGTGTAGTACGACGACGCCTTGACTCATAATTAGGCGAAGTTACTCTCGAACTCACGGTAGTTTCATCGGTTTTTGATGAATCCTTAGTAACTGCATAGTATGATAGTTTCAACTGTTTTGCGATCACACTATGAGGAAGCCCTTCTTTTCTCAATTGTAGAATTTTTCTTTCAGACATGTTGCCGGCGAAAGCTCTACGAAATACCGAACATGTTGAACAGTTGCGCACTAACACACCGAGGTGTCTTGGTTTGGAAGATTATGCACAATGTAAACAAACGCACGGATACTATAGTAGTCGCGCGCGGGTTGTAAACAAACGCGAAAGCTCGCACGTATCGTTGAATCTCAGTCGCAAAACGCACCTTTCTCTTGTGTTGGTTGTAAAATTTTGTGAGATATTTTCTACGGACGAAGTAAACGTATCGGAAAGAAAAAATGTCATCAATGAGAAGATGTCTGGACCAATCAGACCAACGATACTGCTTGACTGCACAAATTACTATTTTTGATTGCCGAAGCACCTTCATCTCGATCATTTTGGGGAACTTATTGTACAAATCTCAGAACAAATCAAAAAGCTCTGATCCAATCCCTTGAGAATGTCACGAGGCATTGCCTCGTGACGGCGATTGTCATCACCTTCCCCTGTCGATTGGCTACCAGAAATACGTGAGCGCAGGCGGGTTCCCATTCAAATCTGTAAGTGAGGACTAATTAGTGCGCTGGACGATCAGCGCGGCTTCAGCTCAGTGGATAGAGCGTCGGACTTCTACCCGAGAGGCTCGGGGTCGATTCCCACTCGCGGCGCGAATTCCTTCAGTCGCTTTCTTTTTCGGAGTTAGAATACCGAAATGCATCAACGAGCCCACGTTACAAGAACCTTAGATTCAAAATATGAACCCATAGTTTCGCCTCTGCACTGATCCTGATCTTCATATATAAGAATTAATATTCTACGAAAATCGACATAATTTTATTTCTAGTGACAAAGATCTACCGCAAAAAGACCTCCAGAGTTGGGAATTTTCTCATGTCGTTCTCCATTGAATCAGAACTCGTATCACGCGAGAGCATATTCATTGATCTCCGCATCATACACTCGTTTTCGGTGAGTTTTTGGCAGAAAATACAATTCATCCCTCATTCTGATAGAGATAGCACCTCATGGGTGCATGAAAACGAAAAAATGATGAAAAATTCGGAAAATTTGGGAAATTTCATGTCGAAATCCTGTATTATCACTTTGTCGAGAGATTTCCCACATAGAAAACGGGCCTCCGATAAAAGTGGGGAGCGTATAGTGTTGTGGGCCCCAGCAAGACTACATTCGCGTAACTCTTCACACCTAAATGCTCATTTCTCGGGTGCAAAGAATCTTACGAGGACGTCCAAGAAGAGATTTGAAAGGTCTTGAAAGCACCTACAAGATGCAAAAAATATTTTTGCGTCATCATGATTTCCCGAAAAATGATCGATGATTGACTGGAATAAAAAAATTTTGAATCTCCAAAGCCAATTAAAACCATGAATTTTGGGTTGAGAAAATATTTACAGGACATGAATCGATAGCTTTTTTCTCATCTCTCGAATGCTCTTCTCAAAATTCTTGTAGGTCTAAGGGCGTCGGAGTAATTGCCATTTTAGTAGAGGTATCCGCGTTCCATTCATTTTGGTGGGTACTGTATTAATATTGTCTGAGAGGTTCGAATGCGGGATTGTTCAAATTCGATCTCCATTAGAGAATTCTAATTGCATGACTGCTACATAAGTCTTGGTGCATTGTTGGACTCTCGCACTGAAAGGTACAAGAGTTCATGATCGATGCATCTAATATCTCCCGACGGTATGAAGCCAATCGACATTCCCACTCAATCACGAGTTTTCATCGTAGATGCCGTGACTGGATAACCTACAAAACAACATTCGTAATCACAGGTTAGATACCAAAACAATAGGAAAAGCACGTGGTACTATTACAAAATAGCATCACCTTACATGTGGTGCAACTAAGTCCTATGACAGTTATTGTGGCGAATTCAAAATCAGCGAGATCAATTACTATTCCCCATCAGTTTTCCTGGAAAGTTGAATAATCGAAAAATTATCGGACAAGTTGTTCTGCACCTCAAATTTGACGAGCCACAGGATTTTCCCTGAATATTTCGAAAGGAATTTCTCCGTTCGAATCGAATCTCCCACCTCCTGAAGATGTTCACTGCACCATCCAAGGCGAAAGGTCGAAACATGTCAGAATCAACTGCGATCCAATTTGTATCTCTCATAGAAAAAAATGCCAAGGGGTGTCTACCTTCAATTGCTTATAAGATATATGAATCCTCCCCTGCCCTGGGTACACTGTAAAAAATATTTCCGAAAAACTACAACCAACTGGTTGAATGAAAAATTCAACCACTTGGGTTGAAAATTCGACCAAATAGTTGAATAGACTAGTTGAATTTTCAACCCAACTGTTTGAAATTTCAACCAAATTGGTTGAATCCTCAACCGAAAAGTTGAATTTCTCATTGAACCAGCTGGTTCAATTTTCCATTCAACCAGTTGTTTGGAGCTTTCCGAAAAAATTTTCTCAGTGTAGCCATTCAGTTGACTGCGTGAGCAGTCGATTAACGAGGATATCCGTAATGTGTTGATTGAACATCTTGGGCATGTGCTACATTGAAGGAGTCTTCATTCTCTGGGATCTCCAAAGATGTTGAGCTCATGAGTGATACTCAAGTACATATATTATCTCATTACAGACCCAGGAGGCACAAGAAGATGTCATACTCGTGGAACCAGGAGATTTGGTGTCAACACTAGTGGTTCTGGCGTCAGTGTTTGGATTATCCAATCATCATCGAGGAGACGAGAAGATCCAGTATTGGGACAGATCGCAATGCAATACTATCGGCTGTGGATCTACGCTTGTAATATGATACTGCTCGTTGGTGCTTTAGGATTTGCAATGGCTGTAGGGCGGTGCTTGCTGTTCTCTAGCGACCTCCGCCGTTACCTTGTTCCAGGCGTTCCCCGAGCCTTAGAGCCAATCACTCTGTACGCATATCTCACGATGATTCTGCAGCTCGGACTTGTCCAGATCCTTGGGTACATGGCTGCAAAGAGGCTCAACACTATATTGCTCAACGCGTACTGGTTGCTCCTGCTCGCTCTGTTTTTTGGAGATGTCATCATTGGCGTTACGTGGGTCTTCCGTTTTGAAAGGATCCGCACTGAACTCCGATCAACTCTAAGACTCAGATTGCAGGTGCGCTTCAATTGATATGATCTCATATGGTTGGGGAACAATACTGCCAATCCGAAATTCCCACGGTGAATAGCTGTCATATGTACAGATGTGCCGCGGTGGACGAGTGTCACAGATATAGAAATATCCATTTGTGTATATCACGATCGCTAGTGAGAAAATTTGAGGAAGAGTTCCAAACGTTAACTACAAAGTTACTACTACCCCAAAGTTGACCGTAATGTATATTTCGGACCGTAGTTTGGCTGATTGAATTTGTGAGGTGACTTTATCGGCTCATGATCAGTCGTTACTCATTCCATCAGGAATGGTGGTGGGATGATTTCCAAAGGGAAATACGCCATCCCTACATGAATTGATTACTCTAACTGAAATAAAATGCCAAAGACGAGAAACTTCATCAAAAATGCAGAGGACTTAATACGAGCGCTGTATCTATAATCATGGGCAATGGCGGATGGGTGAATATAGTTTTCGGAACCGATGCCCAATTCTATAATCATACTTCTGACCCATGGAAGGTGCGCAGTATTCCATTCTTCGCATCAACCACTAAGCATTGATGTAAAAAGCCACTACTATATCCACTCTTCAACGAATTGCTCGCACAGGGTTGTCACAACCGCTTCCAAGCTGTGAATGTCCATGATCGTCCATTGTTTTATTCTTTTCTAGTTGTATTGCAACAAGACTAGGTTAACATGGAGAGCCTCTTAACCCATAAGCGCCTGGTGGATCCTTGAGAACCCATGGGCGATATGTTGAATTTTGTCGATTTATATCAATATTTAATGCTTCTCAAGGTCCCATCATTTTGTTTCCGGTCATTCATAACTGTTTTGTATGATAGTGGGGCTCATTAACTGTTCGCAAGTATTTAGACTACTTTCAAGACATCATCCGGCCAAATTTTCAAATTGTCAAGAATGACTCGTCACTGTAGAAACACTATTTCATGCATCCTGACATTTTGATCGGAATCGAGTCCACGGGTATTTTCAATGATTCAGATAAGACAATTTTGACCACCCATATACCCCTAAAACATTCACAAATAACCAAAGCTGTGAGATCTCTCATCATGAGGCAGCGCGTGACCACTGTCATGAATAACGCTCTTGAACGTTTTACCAGATTCTACATGCACTGAGCCTCATCGGACCTTCTAAAGAAGTGAACCAAATCAAAAATTGGTACATCTACCCGTTCTTAAAATGTCTCGGTTTTTATGAGCTATGTTGGCTGGCTCGGGTCAGAAAATCAGGAACCTAACATCAATCAATCAACATAATTGAGCCACAGGCAGAATCCTGTCCACCTGGATCCCCTTGAGCAGAAATGCGGGCTCTTGTGATCACGGCTTCGACGAAATTCTCTCAACGGTATCATTCCTTACGTTTTTGAATTTGTTTTTTGTGATGTGTATATGGAGTATGTATGGAGCGATTCACATCAATTCTCTAGGTTGGCATTTCACCCGCGAAAATGGCTCCTTTCGACCGCTGTGTGATGATGCCTCATTCCTCTCAGTTGAAATCAACTTAGACAGTTCCTACCTACGTTTTCCCGGCATTCCGATGGTGGGGTCGAGTTCTCGAACTTTGGTCGACACGACCTGAAAAACTAGCCTCCAAGCTTTGGAAGCGCTATAACTCTGAATTCACACACTGTATATCCTTTTTGAGATCGTTGATCGAAAGATCAGATAATCCTACTTCGGAAATGGCAATGAAAAGATAGATTTTCTCTGATTTTACCGGGAAACTTGTCTTTAATGTAACCGAAATGTTACGAGCATATTTGATGGCACCCAATGTTCTTTTCGAGCATTATCAGGTCACATTCGAAATGAGTGGAGTCTATCCCCATGTCCTTCCCCTCAGCTGTCTGATAATGAGGGCAGTTTTTCGAATTTCGGTCAACTTAACTTCAAGAACTGGCTTCTAGAGTGCCAGAGCGTAATTAACGCAGAATTCAATATCTCGAACTTTCCTCGGCATTTTTGATTGGGATATTCGTGTCAATCTCACGACTCCTTAGCATTCGGCCTGGAGAAGAATCAAAATTTGGGTCTCAAGGCACACACCCCAGCAATGGTTCAGATGGTTGTTCATGATTACAATTCAATAGTGAGAAAAATTATAAAAACATCATTTTTTATGGGGCTTTTTGGGAATAGAAAAGACACTCTTGGTCCACTACGATCGAAAATTGATTGTTCTGAACTTCAAGACCAAGTATGTAGGAAACCGGTTCCAAGGCTTTGATAAGTATCCTATTATCAGTTGACACAAGTACCATCAAAATGCGATCCCATAGGTCACGAGTAGATATTCCTAGTCCATTTGACAAACCTCCCAAGTATCTTAGAGTTGACTCGCTCACATAATCAAAGTGAGATTATGGATGTTCTGAAAATCTTGGTTGGCGGCAAAAATTCAAGAGAATGGTTATTACACAACAAAATTCAGACGAAAAATACTTTTAAAGTGCATAGGTTGATTTTCAGCAAGCAGGAAAGGAATCATTTCTCTGAATTTCGAATGTGCAATGAAGATGATTTCGCAAGCCCGAAAAGCCAAAATCTGTTAGACATACTGCCTCATATAATTCATCATGCTTTCCTCCGAAGATCTCAAGAGTGAAAATAGAGCAGCCGTTCAACTTGCAGGTGTACTCGAGGTATATGTGTTTTTCGCATCCGTTTCTCGCGAGGTAGTTCATCCATAGAGATGTTACGGATGAGGGCGAGGAGTGACCGACGGAGTTGTGCTTGGCAGCGTGATCGATTCAGAGAGAGAAGGACGACCGCTGGGTATGAGCAGGGTAGGATGAGATGTTAGAGAAGTGGATGTGGCGATGGCGTGAGAGAATTATCCGCGCGTGCGGCGTTCAGTTGAATTTATTGAATCTACGAGTGTGCGGATCGAGAGTCATCAACGCTTATCTGATAATCCAGTGAATCATCGAAGCGACCAAAGAGTCCGAAGTCACTTTTTCTTCGTGAAATTTCACGCTGAATCAAAATCCGAGGTCGTTTGGACAGTGGGAATTCACCTCTAGCTGCTATACTCACATGCTGGCGGAATAAACTGCAAATCCGGAGTGAAGAGCACTCTTCTTACGATCTCATGACCCTCAATAGTCAGCTAGGCTCCTCCAAAGTCACCTTTTCCTTGTAAAATTTCGCGTTAAACCAGAACCCGAGGTCTTTTGAGCCGTGAAAGACCACCCAGAGCTGCTACATTTGAATTCTAGCGGATTGAATTGCAATTTTGAAGTAAAAAGCGCGCCTATTATGATCTCACGACCCTCAATAGTCAGCTAAGCTCCTTCAGAGTCACTTTTTCAACGTAAAATTTCACGCTCAATCAGAGACCGAGGTTGTTTGGACCGTAAAAAATCACCTAGAGTTGCCACTCTTGAATTCTGGTGGAATGAACTGCAATTCTGGAGTGAAAAAACGCGCTTCTCATGATCTCATGACCCTCAATAGTCCCTCCTACAAAGTCACTTCTTCCACGTGGAATTCTACGCTGGATACGATTCCGGAGTTGTTTGGGCCGTAAAAATCACCCAGAGCTGCTACACCAATTCTGGCGGAATAAACTGCAATTGTGGAGTAAAAAGCGCGCTTCTCATGATCTCACGACCCTCAATAGTCAGCGAGGCTCCTTCAAAGTCACTTCCCGCACGTGAAATTCCACATTGAATCGAAACCCGACTTTGCTTGGACTGTAGAAGATCACCCAGAGCTGCTACACTCGAATTATGGTGGAATAAACTGCAATTTTTGAGTGAAAACCGCGCTTCTTATGATCTCATGACTCACAATATTCAGCGAGGCTCTTTCAAAGTCACTCTCTTCACGTGGAATTCTACGCTTCATCGGATTCCGGGATTGTTTGGGCCGTAAAGATCACCCAGTGATGCTACACTCAAATTCTGTCGGAATAAACTGCGATTTTCGAGTAAAAACCGCGCTTCTCATGACTTCACGACCCACAATAGTCAGCGAGGCTGCTTCAAAGTCACTCTCTCTACAAGGAATTACACGCTCAATCGGATTCCGAGGTTGTTTGGTCCGTAAAAATCACCTAGTGATGCTACACTCGAATTCTGGCGGACGAGACTGCAATTTTGGAGTAGAAAACGCGCTTCTTATAATCTCACGACCCTTAATAGTCAGCTAGATTCCTCCAGACTCACTTTTTCAACGTAAAATTCTATGTTCAATCAGATTCCGAGGTTGTCTGTATCGTAAAAATCACCCATTGATGCTACACTTAAATTCTGGCGGAAAACTGCAATTCTGGAGTGAAAAGCGCGCTACACATATCTCACGACCCTCAATAGTCAGCTAGGATCCTCCGAAGTCATTTCTCCTACGTGAAATTCCACGCTGAATCGAAATCCGAGATCGCTGCAACCGTGAAGAATCATTCAGAGCTGCCACTCTTAAATTCTGGCGGAATGAAGTGCAATTTTGGTCTGGAAAGCGCGCTCCTCACGATCTCACGACCCTCAATATTCAGCTAGGCACCGTGTCTAAACTAGTCAAAGTCACTCCCTCCACTCATCATGCCACTATTCGTCATGATGACCTCGTATATTCACCGCAGTGGATGATGAGATATCGTGACCCTTAAATTCTGGTTGATCATGCCCCTAACTTTGTCATCACTAGTGAATGAACATGGATACTCCGTGACTCCTACTAAGGTCGACAATCCAATTGAGATGATCGACCAAGAGATATCGGCCGGGAATCATGACATAAGGTGGATTTATTCGACTACGAGAGGAATATTCCCTCAAAAGGTCGTCGCCCCACTGAAAATGATTGGCCATACGGTCGGCCGCCCGGACGCCCGTCTTAATCCGAAGGCGCGAGCTATGTTCCATTCATTCTGCTCCATAGATCGATGATGGAAAGAGTGGCCGCTCGGGCGGGCGACCAGGTGGCCGCACGAGCAGTAGAATGAAGATGTCTAAACTGACGGATGCCCAGGCCACTGCCCGGTAATAAAGTACCTTAATCTATATGTCAGACATAGGTAAGTCAGATAGGGCAATCTATCATCCTGCCCGTCAATTGCTGAACATTTTTGGAGCAGTCTTTCATGTTTCTTTTCAGCTTTTGCACTCCCACCTCCTTTTTCATGCACAATACCCAAAATTTGAGTCGATTCTCTCCATGAAAGCAAGCACATGGCATCTTAGAACTACGATAGAGCTACCCTCTCCACTCAAATGCGCGATGTGGAGCAGGTATGATATACCTGCAAGCTCTACAGAACCGAAGTGAGAACTTTTGTTGCACGATGAGGACCTTGCCGAGAGTCCAAGTCATTGTGTACATATTATTGAGACCAATGTGAATAAGAAGAAGACAGAGCCGTGAGCAGACGACAAATTTCCCAATATAGATGTGTGGACCTCTCTATACTCGCCTTCTGACTCTCTATATATCCAAGCATTAGCCACAACCCACGAAGCCTATCCCTTCCTCTACGTATTACATTGCGAATCGTTTGGGATAGTGTCATGAACCATTTGCACTTTCTGACGAAATTTTTGTGAAATTTGAAGCATATGACTAAGCGTTTATCATCACCAAAGCGCGTCAAAGTCGTTTTGTGACGATTTTTTCAGAAAAAAAATCATAAAAGTTGATTTATTTGAAAATTCTAACGTAGGCGATTTTAAAAACAGGTGGAAGATGTTATTTGAGCCCTGAACAACCATTTAAGAAAAGATTTGGCGAGGTGGTCTTCCGACTCATTTAAAGTATGTTCAAGGACACCGTGAATGCTCTAGAAGTGGAGTACGGGAAAAGCTTTGCGTAATGAAAAAATATACATGCTAAACTGCAACATATACATACTTCTCAAGTGGTGTGGAATTATGAACAACACAACTATAAACATTATGATGAAGCAGTAGTCCTCCAACGAGGAATCGTATCGTGCACATCCACCCCATATTGCTTTCGGGACTCATGGGAGATTTCCAGTTCTATTCGATCCCGTGATGATGTTTCCTGACCTATCCAGTTGAATAGACTCGATGAGATATAGATAATCCGCATGTTATTCAATTACGTTGAGGAGGCATACTCCCAGAGTTATCCATATTTTCTCAAGGATCTTTATTTGATGACTTATTCCTGGATCAGAGTTGTTCTGTCATCTGTCATTGATACCTCAGAATTTTATTCCTTTCTCTATCTTAAGGGGGTTCGGAAGCTCTACTTTTACCGACCTAGGTAGCCGCATGTGAGCTGTGTCTGGTGACTGATACGTGACTTCATGGTGTCTATCTGTAGACATCTATCTCAAGCACTCGACAGCCTGACATAAGAAGAGATGAGTTTGCTCAATAGAGATTTGGTGTTATATCTCTATTGTTTGATATTCACCTCTGTCACTGGTGGTCACTGATGTCTGTGAATGAACTTCTCTGCTGTTTGTTACACATAGAAGTGTGTATTTCTGACTGCAAAGATTCATGCAGAGGAATGAAAAAATTCTCTGTATGAATTACTTCTATGTTCTCCTTAGCATTTATATGCAATCACATACATTTTTTATGCATTAGTGGAGATTGACATTTCTAAATAAAATACTGCAGCGTACTCTCCAAAACTCCATTTTGGATGCTGTTTATACACATCTTTCATATAAATACACTGCAAATGTGCATCTTGGCATGCCTAGATGTGTATTTCACGTCAATATCTTGCATTTTAAATACAACCAAAAATTGGGTGCATTTGCTATGCAGTAATGTAAACAAAACAGATGGCTGAGCCTGGACATTTTCAACTTTGAGCGTATGGAAGGAAATATTTCTGGTATCTAATAGAGACCTTAGAAACAATCAATCTTCATTCCTGCTCAATTTGGTATTTTAGTTGAACATCTTGCATTTTTTATGCACCCAAAGAGTGGGTGCATTTACTATGCAGTGATATAAACAAACATATGGCTGAACCAGGACATTCGATTGTGAGCGGAGGAAAGGCAAATATTTCTGGTATCCAATAGAGACCTCAAAACCAATCAATCTTCATTCCTGCTCAAATTGGTATTTTGGTTGAATATCTTGCATTTTTTATGCACCCAAAGAGTGGGTGCATTTATTATGCAGTGATATAAACAAACAGATGACTGAACCAGGACATTCGATTGTGAGCGGAGGAAAGGCAAATATTTCTGGTATCCAATAGAGACCTCAAAACCAATCAATCTTCATTCCTGCTCAACTTGGTAATGAACTGCATCAAAACCCATACTTGATCTAAAAAATTCCACCAAAATTAACCTATAGAAAGATCAAGTTATCAGTTATTCTTTAGTAATTCATATTTTCTTCTTATAGAATAATTTTCATGAAAGTTACAACTTTTATCTAATTCACAAATTTAGAAATGATTTGACACCTGGAGAATGCCATAATCTAGAATGCGCTGGTATAGAAAAAGCAGTTGAGCTTTGAATATGAAATTGGGTTGCTTCCATCGATGGAGCATGTCATCATCAATAGATCAATATCTGAAAGTATAAAATAGTTAATATCCAGGGATGTGATTCAGTCCACATCATTTTACTGAAGTGAATCTTGCATCATTTTGGAACTCATTCATTTTTAGAATCTGAAACATGTAAATTTTTAAATATGATGATTTTCTCCCTCGAAGACCTCAAAATGTAGATTAGAGATGTGGTACTTACCCAATCTGAACACTTACAGAGTTGTATGATCCCTCAATACGGTTAGTGTTAGGGAGAAGGGAGAGAAACAGGTTGTTTGATTCCACGGAAGAACCCATGCTGGGAGCTAAGAATCGACATGAGTGATTGAGTTCTGCTTGCACCTGGAAGCAGAAATTTGCTTGAGGTTTCTATAACAAATTTCTATACGTGCTAGGGTAAAGGCATGATTGAGGCTCAATATGATCCATAAAAGCTCAAAGAATCTAGTTTTGCCACTTGTGTAGTACATAACCTGATGACCAAGTTTTGAAATTATTTCTAAGCAATAACAGAAAACCATGAAGCTTCATACATTATTATGAAATTCAGAAAATTCTCACTATTTGTAGGTAGTTTAGAGTATAAATTGATGGGCTAACTCACCATACTGAGTCTACATACAGAATGTCGTCAACTGCCCAATCAAACAACCATGCCGTATGGACCTTCAAATCTTCCTAGGACAGCAAAAGACTACTCAAAATATTGCTAAGAGCCTCCAGTAATATGCCATACAGTGCAGATGGTTCCCCAGAAGCTCTGGGTGAGTTTCGAGCCATAACGTAGAGCTTTGCTTCAAATGACGAGGTCCTGGGAATGACACAAAATCAAGAAAATGCCTTTATTGACAACTGAAACCTTTCATACTAGTAAAATCACAATTTTTACAATCTTTTAAATATAAAAAATTCTAGGTTAGGCCTTATCTATGAGAAAAATCTTCAAAATCAGATGAGTTGACATCTAGCCCCATTGAAAGGCATTGCAAAAACAGCTGACTTATAACCTTCCGGATGAGAAAAGTACACGACATAGCTAGTCGATTTTGGGCACAATAGATTCATGATGAATTTAAGCACCACCGACGTGCACTATTTACTGGGAAGATGTGTGATTTAAAAAGATACTCACGTCAAAAAAAACGTCACGGCGTCCATGCGAGCAGTCGACGCCGACCGGGCGTTGCTGGATGGGAGATGGAAAACGCCGACTCCGCGATGTAGCCAGGGTTGGCCTAGTCTCGTACTTGCACTAAATATAATAACCGACACTGGAGTATTAGCACACACTCGATGGAAACCATCTCATCACCCGCGAGAGCACCGGGAAGCCCTAAAACATCCACACGGTGTCAGCTGACGCGGCAGATCCAAGGCGGACGGGCGGACCCGTATCGATTCCGGACCAGCTCACACGCGTTTGTTGACATTTGGAGGAATCATACGCTATTGGTAGTTATTGATTTTTTATAATTTTTATAGGCCGAATTAGAGAAAAAAGGGACTGTCATCGTAATTCTGTGGATCAGATCTACCTCCTGAAACAATTTTCAGGACGATCCGTCTCGATTTGAAGGAGAATTCAACATCCGGGGAATGGCAGTCACTATTTTGGAAACTGCGGATGTAGAATTCTCCTTCAAATCAAGATGAATCACCCTGAAAATTGTTCCAGGGCGTAGGTATGATCTACAGAAATACGATGACAATCGTGGTTTCTCAAGATATTGCGTAATTCACGAGTAATAAAATTTTTTCTGGCGAAAGTCAAGGTCGGTAAAGGTAGAGCTTCCGAACCCCCTTAAGAGTAGTCCATGTTGGAGAACTCGGTTTGATTGACTCCTCATACCATTCAGAAAGATAATACTGGAATTTTCAGTTATTTTTAATGAGTTATCCAAGCTCCAGGTGTTCAGAATTTCTCATAAAACCAAAATTCATTCAAATCCCTTTCGTTGGTAGCGAAGCGAAGGCGGAGATTTTTCATGACTTTGACATGTTCATTCGTGGACTGGATAATTGATGGAATATCAATCTCGAACGAAATTACACCAATTGTTTTCAGCTAATTTTCCTCGCACGAGTACGTACCATGGTTCTATCATCCAACTTCGAATCCATCAATACACAGCCCCACAAAAAAAAGTTCTGACCTAACTCCCAAACCATGCTACCTTCATGTTCTTGGGGTCGCTGAACACGAATCCGGGGTCAGTTTGGTCCCAGCACGTCGAGGTTTTGACATAACCTTAAAAAATCACAATTTTACAAAATCGATCGGAGATCATAACTAAACCATACTAAATACAGTTTTGTGGAGTACCTTGAGGTTTTTGGGGTCGCTGAATCCGAATCCGAGGTCGATCCGAGGTCCCAGCATAGCAAAGTTCTGACATAACCTCCAAAACCCGTGGTTTCTCGAGAATGCTTGGAGCTGGTGATCAAACCATTTTTCGTTTTGCACTTACTCTGAGTTTTTGGGGTCGCTCAATCCGAATCCGGGGTCCATATGGTCCCAGCACTTGAGGCTTTGACACAACCTCAAAAAATCATGATTTTTCAAGGATGTTTGGCGCTGATGATCAGAGGTTGATGACGATCGGAGGTTTGTCAAGCTCCAGAACCGAGACACCGGGATGCCCTAGCTCTCCTTGCGAGTTTTGCGAGAAGAGCCAAAGCGTGCCGAGCAACAGTCATTGGAGCAGAGCTCCACTTTTTCTTGGAGCTATAGCGAGTCTTCTCCTCTTCGAATGACCTATGTAGAGTATAACTTCGTAGATATACTTCGTAGACAGTTCGCAGATGTTTTTTTCGATAGGTACCCGCAAATTTTTTAAATCAAATTTAGAACATATGAGACAGAAACTGTCATGCGTTCCCGAGAGTCCCTTAGGTCGTTTTCTTGTCACATTAGATTCCACATCAGCCAAGCCACCAACTGATGTGGAACTGCGGTCACTAGATAAGGACGACTGCGGGCCCGCTTTCTCACCCTGACCAGTCGCTGACACTGAGGATCCGACCCTCTGCATCGTAGATTTGCGCTTGCGTGCGTCTGCCATGACGGCGTCAAGCTGTTACCCAGGGACTCAGCCGGAGAATGGGCCTGTTCCGTTGCCCGCCGTCACCACGGGGAGCTGGCCTGGGCGCAGACGCACGCGAGAACTCTCAGAACTGGAGAGTCCGCCAACCCAAAAATTCTCGAATTTGGAAACCCACAGACGTTCTTAAATCTGGAGATACTCAAATCTTGAAACTCGGGAGGGTCTTCGAGCCCGCCAATTCTCAAGTTTTGTAGCAGAATATCACAAAATTCGAAAATTAGTAGGTTTGGAGAGCCTCTTGGGTGATGGGATTCGGGAATCCGCAGGTTGAAATTCCCTCCTGAGATTCTGGATATGAAAATCTATAGGACCGACAAATCTCCTAAGTTTAGGAATTTAAGAGTCAGGGCTCTGAAGCAGCTCCCAAATATGGCGGAAAACATCCTTGGTTCAACAAGTGTAAGACAAAGTATGGTTTCATCACCAGCTCCAAGCATTCTCAAAGAATCACGGATTTTTGAGGTTATGTCAGAACTTTGCGATGCTGGGGCCAAATTAACCTAGGATTCGAATTCAGCAACCCTAAAAACATGGAGTAAGAGCCACACAAAGAATGGTTAGACCTCCAGCTCCAAGCACTCTCGAAAAATCCCTGATTTTCGAGGTTATGTCAGGACTTTGCAATGTTGGGACTAAATCAACCTCGGATTCGGATCCGGAAACCCCAAAAACATGGAGTAAGTGCAAAAAAAAGTATGGATTGATCACCAGCTCCAAGCGTTCTCGAAGAATTACGAATTTTTGAAGTTATGTTAGAATTTTGCTATGCTGGGACCAAACTGACCTCGGATTTGGATTTAGTGACCCCAAAAACCTATAGTTACTCCATAAAATTGTATTTACTATGGTTTGATTATGATCTCCGATCGATTTTGTAAAATTGTGATTTTTTAAGACTATGTCAAAATCTCGACGTGCTGGGACCAAATTGACCTCGTATTCGGGTTCAGCGACCCCAAAAACATAAAGGTAGCATGGTTTGGGAGTTAGGTCAGAACTTTGTTTTTTTTTTGGGCTGTGTAATGCAATAAATTTCGCAACGGTATGATATATTCCTTGTTTTATATGTTGATCTGGACACAGATTGAGATAATGTCATGGGTCGGCACTAGCTCTCCATTGTTGTGCTCTAAGATCTCTTCAACGACACTCGAATATTGATTTGATCGAATATTCAGACGCTTACAAACTGTTGATTCTAAATTTTTTTGACAATCTACGAGAAACTGAGAAATTCGTGTGAACGAGTCTTCCTTCAACTGTGGAAAGTAATTGCAAGTGCGCTGATTGTCTTTCTTGTCTGACATGAGTCGATTTAGTTCTACCCGTTACCATCTTGGAGAACTTTCAAGAATTCTCGTGCAATCTCAGCAGGATGAAAATATAAAGATGAACTTTTGAGAAATTTCAACGCGACTTCGGGAAGACAAAAATATAAAAAAATTATTTTCAGGAAGTTTTCCTAAAAGCGCCCTCTCTGAGACATTTTATCGAGGAATCTTCAAAATTCCCACTGTGGAGCAAATCTGGATAGATTCTCGAATTTCAGTTTGAAAATTCCACCCTGAGGCATTCAACAAACGATTGCCGGCCGGGTCAAAACTTAAAAAATGAAGATAGAAAAAAAAATGTTTGGAAGTAGCCGCCCGGTCGCCCGCCCGGGTGGCCACTCAGACGGGCGTCCGGGCGGCCAATCATTCTCAGTGGCGTCGTGTGCGATGTAATCAATCGAATTCTCATGCTCTTCGGTGAGGTCTGTTCATTAGCATCTGGAACTTGCTTCCTATACACTTCGATCACCTGAAGCCAGAACTGTTTCCATTTCTCATCCTTCGTAAGAATAGGTATGGGATCCTGGATGAGTTTGACTGCCTTTTCAGAAGCATCATCAACCACTCGAAGGGTCTTGGGTCTTCCTCTGCTTCCTAAGTGATTTTCGTCAGTTTCCCACAAAGATGGATCTTTGTTTGAGAAATTTGTATCCAATCGTAGTCGCGTGAAAAAATTGAGCGATTGGGCATTGGTAGAATTCCACGGTTCATTGTTGTGCAAGCTTATCATTTCGAGTTCATTCTTCACGTAAACTCGTTTTGGAGGACTACTTTGTTGATCACCCCTATTACTGAGAGCTTGGACCATTCGTCGTTTGATCTCAACAGAAACGCCCTGATTGAAAAAAGAGATGGCATAATTTCCTGGAGGAAGATACCAAAGTTGATTTGAGATTTCTCTCAGAACCCTGATAGATATTCCTCTGTTCACAGACCCATAACTGTGTAATTCTTTGATGAAAAACAAATCGTTCCCTGGAGCTCCAATAGCAAGAGCTTCTTTGAATCATGCTGGAACATACACAAAAGTGATGAACTGAGAAAGGTCTCGTATCGCCGGTTCCTCGGAATTTTCCAGAGGAATAGCATCAGGGAGCAGATCAAATTTGAGTAGGTGAATAGCCTTCCCCATGAAACATGCTAGAGAATAATCCCCTGGTCTCCGAAACTTGATATTTTCCGATGCTACTGCTCCACAACGATTCATTTTTGGCCATGATTTGAAGACGACGGATTAGAAAGAGTGGTTAACAAGTCAGCCCACGGATACTGCTAACTGAGAATGCAGAAGAATTCAGCATTGCTCAAATATTAAAAAGACCGGACGTGAAGCACTCTGACGACGTTCTCGTCCTAACGATGAGCAGAACTCAGGCATGCGTGGCTCTGCGCAAGCTTCTGCATAGTACGAGGAGGGAGGAGGGGAGACAGACCGAGGCATGTACACAGCTAGTCTCCAAGAATGCCATGACAGGAGGATATGACAGAGCTTTCACGAGTGGTCAATTGTGAAGAGGATGTACAGAGGATCCCGATCTTGCTCATTATGCTGCATTCACCAAATGAACTATCGACAAAACAAAATACTTCGCAACCCAGAATCGCATCATCGTCATACTGGGTATCTGCGATCTAAGTATGATTCATTGATTTGGATATTCGCAAAATGCAAACAATAGTAGAAAAGACTCCTTTATTTTGAAAAGAACGTGGAACTTTTTGGAGATTGACCTTTTGAGAGATTGGATTCCTCGATGTTATAACTATGGACACTAATCTCACTCATAGAATTATGGGAAAAGCTTCAGGAGGGAAATGGAAATTTCCCAAGAATTTCATTGGAACGTGTCTGAGCAAACAAGAATTTTTCGCAGGCATGGATACGCTTCTGAATCAACATTCCTACAGTTCAATAAAAGGTTTCACAGACAAAAAGTAGGGGCACCGATGAGTGGTTGCACAAGTCCCTTTTACGCCGAAATTGTTCTTGAAATGTTAGAAACCACTGTGCGAAAATTCTTGACAACAACATTCTGCTATACAAAAGATACGTGGATGATTGATTTTTCATCGCAGCCAAAGGAGCGATCCCAGAAGTTCTAAAAGTCTTCAACGGTTATGATAATCATTTGCAATTTACGCTAGAATCAGAGAAAAACAACAGCATCACTTTTTTTCGGCTCTGATCACTTTTTGCCCGTCCCAGATCCTCACTCGCTCCGCGACGAGCAAGTGGATGGGTGGCATCCTCGCCAACACGCAAGCTGCGTCTCCTGACACGGTGCGGTAGGCACGAATGCTCCTCAGAGCCGCTCTCCGGTGGACAGGCCCCATCCTCTTCACGATGACGGCCTTCTCTACTCTCTTCCCCCACACGGGTGCAACGTAGAGCATGATGGAAGCGCTCACGGCGTTGAGCAGCTTGCGCCTCTTCTGTTTCGGTCCTCCGATGTTCGGCATTAGCCGCTGGAGTGCCGCACCCACCCTGCTCGCTTTCTGGGCGGCCTCCTGGATGTGCTTCTTGAACGACCACTTGTCGTCAAGCTATACGCCGAGGTATTTCAGCTCTGTCTTGCGTGGGATCTCTTTTTTTTTTTGACAACGCTGTGACGTTCTTCCGGGAAGCGAACATTCTGCTTTTCTGGGTTGGTGAGGTTTCGGTCAATACGGCTTGTCCGTGGCCCCCCCCCCCAACAGTACCGGGCTGGGATCCGCATTGATACGGCCACCCCTTCCGATTAAAACCCTCTCTTCCTTCTCCGTTGGCATCGGCCATTGGACAAGGGAGAGATCCACCAAACTCACCAATCCGGCCCCGGGACCGCGTGAGCATTACTTCAGGACCGGCGGCGTCTCGCGCTCTAGATCGAGCGGCTCTCTCTCCAGGACTCGCAGGTCTTGTTCCTCCTTCCATGGTCTTCTTCCTGCTCTTCATTCTTCTTTCTTCGATCTTCTCTCTTCTCTCTTCTTTCTTCTTCCTTCCCTCTTCAGAGCATCATGTTCCATCTGGAACAATCTGGACCTCTTTTGTTCGAGTTGGCATACTCACTGTGATTCGCCTGCTTCGAGGCGCCTCACTTCCCTCTCTTCCTCCTCCTTTCGAGTCATCACCAGCTTGATGTATCCGGTGACTCTATCCCATGTCTCCTGGTTGCGGAGCAAGTACGGTACGAGGTTCTCAGGTGTCAGTTGAGCACCTAGCCGTTCATCCAACTCGGCGCGCTCTCTTCGGGTGTCGTTGCACGTGAACAGGGCGTGTTCAGCGTCATCCCAGTTGTCCCCGCATGACTGACATGCTGGGGATGTCCTCTTCTTGAACCGGGTCAGGTAGGCACCGAAGCAACCGTGGTCACTCAGTGCCTGCGTCGTCCAGTAGTCAATCTCTCCGTGGGCACGTTCCGCCCACCTCTCTTTTTTTTTTTTTTTTTTTTTTTTTAAGGTGGTTAGAGGGCAAAATCTGCCTCAGGATCCCTCGGATCCGTCCCCAGACACCGGACTGGTTCAGCTTACGCGGACTACGCATAGCCCACGCAGGCCATACCAGGCGGGACACGGGTTTGGGTGGGGCCCACCGAGAGGTGGGCCCGGCCGTGTAATATCCCTCTCCCCTCGATGTCCGATACCTAGGGCATCGGGCAATCAAGAAGGAGATCCACCTGCATCTACCATCTCATCCCGGAACCGCGTGAGCATTACTTCAGGATGAGCGGCATGTCTCGCGCTCGATTGCGAGCGTTCCTCTTCTCCATCTTCTCTCTTCGGCCACTTGTCGGCATCTTCTATCTTCACTCTTCATTGTTCCCTCTCTTTCTTCTTTCTTCTCTCTTCTTTCTTCTTTCTTCCCTCTTCAGTGCATCAGATTCCTCCTGGAATCATTTGGGCCTCTTCTGTTTCAATCGGCAGAGTCACTGTAATTCGCCTGCTTCGAGGCGCCTTACTTCCCTCTCTTTCTCCTCTTTGTGGGTCATCACCAGCTTGATGTATCCGGTGAGTCTATCCCATGTCTCCTGGTTGCGGAGTAAGTACGGGACGAGATTCTCAGGTGTTAGTTGAGCACCCAGCCATTCATCCAGCTCGGCGCGCTCTCTCCGGGTGTCGCTGCACTTGAACAGGGCATGTTCGGCGTCACACAGTGCGGCCGAAAACATGCTTTTCGGCATAATATCTCTCCGCGGCGTATCTGAACCGATCGATATGATTCAAAAGGGATCTGATTCGTTTTCTCGAGCTCGAATTTGTTCACCTGCCACAATCCGGATATTTTGCGAATTTCCGTGTCAAATCTGACTTTGAGCCCAAATGCAAATTTCCCCTCTTTTTGAAGATTGATACCTTTTGAGAAGTGCGGAAAAAGGTCTCTCAGTACTTCATCAACCCCATAATATCTCTGTTCACTCATTTTCAAACATATTATCGTCTACAGAAGCTCTACCGGAGTATCTGAAATTCAAGAGTGGGCTAGAAGTACTCAATAGTTATTTCTCGAGACATGAACATCCTTCCATCAGGATCTCTAGCAGGTCGATAATCATGACGAAATTGATCTTATATATCATTATCCATGCATTCCGAATCTTTCAAGAAGATAGTAACCGTGAACCAGAACCTCGAATTGTCCACACTCTGGTTATGTTCACTGGTAGAAGAGTTAACATGGAGAATCGGATTGAATTCGCGATGTTTACTCATTTCAATAAAATGTCTTGGTTGAGTATTTCTGGTTCAAAATGATGAAATCAACTCTGTTCTGATGCCAAAGAGGCATTGTCACTTCACTTCAAACCACGAGACTTGTGATCAACCACTAGAGAGGGAAGATTTTGATGAGAGATTTTCGAATCTTAACCATTCCTTCGAGTGGAGAACTGCCCATATTTTCAGCTCAGATATAACATTCGTATGATATTTATTCATTTTTCACGCTCATCCACATGGATTGAACGTCGAATGTAGTAATTTAGAACCTTTATAATCACTTTCTGATATCCTGTGCATTCTGAGTGATTCTGTTTGTGATCCCCATCAACTATACTATTATTGCACGTCATATCCAAAACAGCTCGCATGGCAGGAAGAAGTAACTTCTTCGATTACGGAGAGTACTTCGACAATATGTCCCATTGTCACATGGATTTTTGAATCGCGACAAATGGGGAGGAGGAAAATGATGCTAGCAATATCTCTCCAATTTCTACCAACTGGGATTCCGTCCACTCAAAGGCTTTGACTGGAGAACTCAGTCGAGAAAATTTGGAGAATGTCTGCTAAATTACACTTGGTAAACGCTCTCAATGAGGGGATACAAGATATTCAGAGATGTTCGTCGATCTGTCTCGTGATTTGAAAACTTATTTGCGGTGATTCTGCAATGGTTTGCAATTGACGGGAAACTCACAAAGTGATTTGATTCAACCTTCGATCTACTTTTCCAGAGGAATAATCACGAGTTAATCAAAGTATGTTCCTGGAGACGAGTAGACATGGAATATCGTTTCATTTCCTCTTCTCTAAAACGATGACACGAACGTGAGTCACAGACATTCAATCGTGAATTTTATGCTTCATCTCTTAATCCTGTCTTGGCATCAATCCACAATGAATTCACCAATAAAGTCCATGAAGTAAGGGGAGCAGGCAACTTTGTGATAGAAGTATCTCCTGTGGGATCAATATCGAGGGATCTTGGGCCCTGTAACTAGCACTGAAACTTGGAATCAATGAGATGAATAAGACAGCCCAACAAGAAAAATTCCGGGTTTCGAAGACCAGAACCTCATATTTCTACGAAATCATGTGCTGAATTCCGAAAATGGAATCAGTTTCCTTACTCTCTTCGGGCACTCCCGAATTCCTGAGATAATCGAAGGGAAAGCTTCGAGATCCAGATATTGAATTATGTCGTTGGAGTCGAGGAGGCAGGATACTTTTCGGTTCAAATATGCGTTTTCGGGAAGTTGAATTCGTGAACGATTGGAAACATTCAGGAATATTTGGTTGTCGCTGTAGGATAGAGTGTCAACTGGCACCGTCATTATCATTCGCGGTTGAGTACCCGAGATGACACTCGTGATCCGGAACTTGGGGTAACACTCGTCTTCGAGTAACCGGAGAATTCGTCGTGGTCTAGTACCAAAAGGGAGAGATTCACATCACGATCCAGTACTCGAGTTTACAATCGTAACTGAGTACTTGAGGTGACATTCACAGTCCAGTATTCAAGTTGCCTCAGTGCTCGATCGCGAGTGCAGGATCAGCGATCACCTTGAGTACTGAAGCAATTAACGTCTCTCCAAGTACTAGATCGTGAATCTTACCCCGAGTCTCAGATGACGAGTGTCACCTTGAGAACAAGACCACGACGATCACTTCAGATACTCGACCCTTTCGCGATGACTCGAGCACCAGACCACGAGAGGCACTTCCAATATCATGTATTCAAGGTAACACCAGTGGTCCAGAACTTGAAGTGATCAAGATGGTCTAGTACTCGAGATGATACTCGTGTCCCAGGGATCGAGGTAACATTTCTAGCCCAGTCCTCGGAATCCATGAGTACCGTATCGTTACCCGAATTCCACACAGTCAGAATTCGAATTCTCGTCTCTAGAGGTCAGTAAAGGAGACAAATGGAACGTTCAATCGTATATTCTCAGGATATCCTATTCATTCATGAGCTCCTAGCATCAAAACTACTCTGTTGTTGGTATAAGATGATGTGTTGAGTAGCACTGTCTATTCTAAGTATCTGGGATGATACTCATGGTCTACTACTCCGAGTGAAACTTATGGTCCCGTACTTCAGGTGACTCTCGTGGTCCAGTATCCGAAGATATCGGGCACTGGATCATGAGTATCACCTCGAGTACTGGATTCCGACGTTCATCCCGAGTCCTGGACAACGAGTGTCATCTCAAGCACCCAGCTGCAAGGGTCACCTCTAGTACTCGACCATGACGATCACCCGGAGTACCGGACCATGAAAGCCACTCAGCTACTGAACCAGAACTAATGTTAGGTTGACAACGGACTAGTTCTGAATGCTACAGTTTGATTAAAGTATTGGATTCTCGCCAAAACGCATACTTGAACGTTCGATCGTGTCCTCTTCCCGATTCCTAAGTCGGGAACTGGCCTGGTGGATTTTGGGATTCTGGGGGTATCCAGGATGAACTGATTTCATTAACAGATTGAACACGCAATTTTACGGACGATTATGGAGGTGTAATCCTTAAGAGGATGTCGGATACCGACATTGTCGATTTTCCGGATTTCTCGACGGATTTTCGAGATATCGGGATTCTACTAAGTAACGCCGATTCTATTTGGCTCATAGAATCGGCGTTACTTGTTAGATTTTTGATATGTCAAAAATTCATCGAGAAATCCGAAAACTCGACCATGTCGGTAACTGTACAATATTGATAGGACTCCGACATCCCCTTAAAATAGGGTGATCTTCTCTTGTTTTGTTGTGTACTCCATCAAATGCACCCGTACCAAACATTCTCATGAAAAAGATTAGGTGATCTAGTTCCTTCTCTCAATAGACTATTCCATGGATGCAAAAACTGAGATGATGGCAACAGATCAAATTTCCATTCAGTACTACGAAGATAGCAATAAAACGAAGATAATAGATAAGATGATACGGTGTTATCCGCATGTAAACATTCAGGTTACCATAATGTTGTGGTTACCATGGTGACAGGTTTTCATGTTTTTCTTAACCAGTATCCACTAGATCAAATAGCTCTACTCATCAAGTCGGTCGAGCTACATAGCTCAATCGATTTTTATGAGGAGCCTCTCTCATTTTTTCCGAGTGATTAATCACTCGAAAGGATCGAGATCTCACTCGAATTTCGGAGTGAAATCGTGGCAACTCGGATTCGAGTGACTTTCACTCACAAAAAAGAGTGAGATTCTTCATTCGGGGTATCCAAGTGAATACAAATGTTATTTAGCAAAAACTGGATAAAGTCGTTCGATCAATACACTGCGGATTATAAAGTAGATAAATTATTAGTAACTATCCAAAGGTTGAAAAAAAAAATCAGTTCCACCCAAAGTAATGTAATTAATCCATTTTTTTTGTGATTTGGGAAGTCCGGATTTAAACGTGGTCGTCTTGTGTAAGAGTCGGGCCGCTTCTTCACTGGTCTACTACTGCTGTTGACAACGAAGTGTCTGTAGGACTTTCTGGTGAAATGATTGCACCGTGTAACTCCGTGCTTGTCATAAGTCAAAATAAAAATATGCAAAGTAGCTATTGTTTCGAGTAAAGAATTTACTGAAGTGGAAATCAAATTTTCCCCGTGGAAGGGCATTGTTTCTATATGAATAGGGTTGATAGACTTTTTGACAACATGTATTATGATATAATATTGAGCTGTATAAGTTTGAAACTTATGAAAGAGGCCATTGATATTTCTTTACTCAGCTTTTTAACCAAGATTTGCAGAAAACCAACCAGTTTGATCTTTGTGAGCTACGCATTAATCCATCCAGAGAGGCAAAACATAACCCAAAATTCGATTCGAGCATCTCACTCTTTTATTCGAGTGAGAAATGTCACTCGAACTTCCGGGTGAGATCCTTCATTTTTCAAGTTCTCACTCGTTTCCGAGTGAGATGGGCTCTCACTCGGAGAATTCAAGAGAGGCTGTTAATTCTGGAGCTCTTAGTTTGTTGATCGATCTGATCTCACTCGACGCAATGATACAGTAATATAGCATGAATTATGGGAGCTTGAAATATGTTATATGTGTATATGATTCTAAACTTGGCCTTGAATGATGCATTGGCTGTCTCCAGTTAGGATCCTGAATTTTGGATGCAATACCACTTCAATGCAATGAACTAAAGTGGTAGTTTCATCTTCGAGAACAACAGAATTATCGTTCTGTCATCTCATTCCACTTCCGTCAAAATATTTGGGGAACGTCTTAGCTTCGGTTTCTCAAGGACGAAACCGGAAGAATATAGACACACAGTGAACCAAATAGAATTGGTCTCCAAAATTTCTTATAATATAGGAGAAGACATGTTCGAACGTTGAAATAGTCTCCTTTACTCTCCTCTAGAGACGAGAATTGGAATCCTGGCTGTGTGAGATTCAAGTAATGATACAGTACTCATAGACATCAAGGACTGGACTAGTAATGTTACCTCGATCCATGGGACACGAGTATCATCTCGAGTACTAGACCATCTTGATCACTTCAAGTTCTGGACCACTGGTGTTACCTTGAATACATGATATTGAAAGTGCCTCTCGTGGTCTGGTGCTCGAGTCATCGCGAAAGGGTCGAGTATCTAAAGTGATCGTCGTGGTCTTGTTCTCAAGGTGACACTCATCATCTGAGACTCGGGGTAAGATTCACGATCTAGTACTTGGAGAGACGTTAATTGATTCAGTACTCAAGGTGATCGCTGATCCTGCACTCGCGATCGAGCATTGAGGCAACTTGAATACTGGACTGTGAGTGTCACCTCAAGTACTCAGTTACGAGTGTAAACTCGAGTACTGGATCGTGATGTGAATCTCTCCCTTTTGGTACTAGACCACGACGAATTCTCCGGTTACTCGAAGACGAGTGTTACCCCAAGTTCCGGATCACGAGTGTCATCTCGGGTACTCAACCGCGAATGATAATGACGGTGCCAGTTGACACTCTATCCTACAGCGACAACCAAATATTCCTGAATGTTTCCAATCGTTCACGAATTCAACTTCCCGAAAACGCATATTTGAACCGAAAAGTATCATGCCTCCTCGACTCCAACGACATAATTCAATATCTGGATCTCGAAGCTTTCTCTTCGATTATCTCAGGAATTCGGGAGTGCCCGAAGAGAGTAAGGAAACTGATTCCATTTTCGGAATTCAGCACATGATTTCGTAGAAATATGAGGTTCTGGTCTTCGAAACCCGGAATTTTTCTTGTTGGGCTGTCTTATTCATCTCATTGATTCCAAGTTTCAGTGCTAGTTACAGGGCCCAAGATCCCTCGATATTGATCCCACAAGAGATACTTCTATCACAAAGTTGCCTGCTCCCCTTACTTCATGGACTTTATTGGTGAATTCATTGTGGATTGATGCCAAGACAGGATTAAGAGATGAAGCATAAAATTCACGATGTAATGTCTGTGATTCACGTTCGTGTCATCGTTTTAGAGAAGAGGAAATGAAACGATATTCCATGTCTACTCGTCTCCAGGAACATACTTTGATTAACTCGTGATTATTCCTCTGGAAAAGTAGATCGAAGGTTGAATCAAATCACTTTGTGAGTTTCCCGTCAATTGCAAACCATTGCAGAATCACCGCAAATAAGTTTTCAAATCACGAGACAGATCGACGAACATCTCTGAATATCTTGTATCCCCTCATTGAGAGCGTTTACCAAGTGTAATTTAGCAGACATTCTCCAAATTTTCTCGACTGAGTTCTCCAGTCAAAGCCTTTGAGTGGACGGAATCCCAGTTGGTAGAAATTGGAGAGATATTGCTAGCATCATTTTCCTCCTCCCCATTTGTCGCGATTCAAAAATCCATGTGACAATGGGACATATTGTCGAAGTACTCTCCGTAATCGAAGAAGTTACTTCTTCCTGCCATGCGAGCTGTTTTGGATATGACGTGCAATAATAGTATAGTTGATGGGGATCACAAACAGAATCACTCAGAATGCACAGGATATCAGAAAGTGATTATAAAGGTTCTAAATTACTACATTCGACGTTCAATCCATGTGGATGAGCGTGAAAAATGAATAAATATCATACGAATGTTATATCTGAGCTGAAAATATGGGCAGTTCTCCACTCGAAGGAATGGTTAAGATTCGAAAATCTCTCATCAAAATCTTCCCTCTCTAGTGGTTGATCACAAGTCTCGTGGTTTGAAGTGAAGTGACAATGCCTCTTTGGCATCAGAACAGAGTTGATTTCATCATTTTGGACCAGAAATACTCAACCAAGACATTTTATTGAAATGAGTAAACATCGCGAATTCAATCCGATTCTCCATGTTAACTCTTCTACCAGTGAACATAACCAGAGTGTGGACAATTCGAGGTTCTGGTTCACGGTTACTATCTTCTTGAAGGATTCGGAATGCATGGATAATGATATATAAGATCAATTTCGTCATGATTATCGACCTGCTAGAGATCCTGATGGAAGGATGTTCATGTCTCGAGAAATAACTATTGAGTACTTCTAGCCCACTCTTGAATTTCAGATACTCCGGTAGAGCTTCTGTAGACGATAATATGTTTGAAAATGAGTGAACAGAGATATTATGGGGTTGATGAAGTACTGAGAGACCTTTTTCCGCACTTCTCAAAAGGTATCAATCTTCAAAAAGAGAGGAAATTTGCATTTGGGCTCAAAGTCAGATTTGACACGGAAATTCGCAAAATATCCGGATTGTGGCAGGTGAACAAATTCGAGCTCAAGAAAACGAATCAGATCCCTTTTGAATCATATCGATCGGTTCAGATACGCCGCAGAGAGATATTATGCCGAAAAGCATGTTTTCGGCCGCACTGTGCGTCATCCCATTCGTCCCCGCATGACTGACATGCTGGGGTCGTCCTCTTCTTGAACCTGGTTAGATAGGAACCGAAGCAACCATGATCGCTCAGTGCCTGCGTCGTCCAGTAGTCCATCTCTCCGTGGGTGCGTTCCGCCCACTTGGCTACGTCACGGATCAGCCGGTGCGTCCATCTGCCGTTCGCAAATGGCGAATCCCACTCAGTTTGCCAATGCTCAAGGGTGGTTTCCTTCTCGTTGTCGCGGATGATCTCCTTCATCGTCGGAGTGAGTACTCGTTCGGCTCCGATCACTTTCTGGCGGTCCCAGATCCTCACTCGATCCGCGACGAGCAAGTGGATGGGCGGAGTACTCGCCAATACGTAAGCCGCATCTCCTGACACAGTGCGGTAGGCACGGATACTCCTCAGGGCCGCTCTTCGGTGGTCCGCCCACCTCTCTCTCTCTCTCTCTCTCTCTCTCTCTCTCTCTCTCTCTCTCTCTCTCTCTCTCTCTCTCTCTCTCTCTCTCTCTCTCTCTCTCTCTCTCTCTCTTCACGGCTTCACACCGGATGAGTTGAACGCTCACTTTGCGGGAGTTTCCGTTTCACCTCACGAAAATATAGATGAAGCAATGGACGATATAAATTCGGCTTCAGAGGAGGGTTTTAATTTTAAGCCTACAAATTTCAATAACGTAGTCCTTGCTATCAAACATTTTTCCTCGCAAGCCCGTGGGTCAGACGGGATTCCCCAAAGCGTGATCGCGAAGGCTCTTCCGGCTATTGGTGATCTTATTGTACATATTTTCAACTCCTCTTTCGCTCATAGCACTTTTCCCGAGGCTTGGAAGCAAGCACAGCTGATCGCACTGAAAAAGACTGCCGCTCCATCAACGGTCTCGGACTTCCGTCCTATAGCGCTGCTGTGTTTTCTCGCCAAGGTCCTGGAAAAAATCGCACACGACCAAATCACGGAGTACTTAAAACAAGAGGAATTACAAGATCGCTTCCAGACTGGTTTCAGGCAATACCATAGCACCCAGACAGCTCTACTAAAGTTGACAGATGACATCAGAGTAGGCATTGACAAGAAGAAGATCACCTTGCTCCTGCTTTTTGACTTTAGTAAAGCTTTTGACACGATATCACCATCTAAGCTGTTGAGTAAACTTCGAAATCTTGGCTTTTCGAGATCGGCACTTCTGTGGATAAAATCATACTTACAGGGTCGCACCCAAAAAGTCACTTCAAAATCTGGTAATTCTGATTGGCTTGAAACCAATCTGGGTGTTCCACAGGGTTCCGTTCTCGGGCCTTTACTCTTCAGCTTATATGTCAATGATTTACCTGGTTTGCTAGACGGAAAGTCGGTACATCATCTATTTTATGCGGACGACCTCCAAATTTATCTCCAAGTCGAGAAAACTAAAATCAGGGAGGGCATCGCTCGGCTGGGTGAAATAGGACGACTAGTTGCCGAATGGGCCAAGAGTTCCGGCCTGTGTCTCAACGCTGGCAAGACCAAGGCAATCTACTTCAGCTCTGAGAGGAATATCAAAGATCTGAAGAGAATGGACTTGCCAGGGGTTGAGATACAGGATGGAAATTTCATCCCGTTCAGTGATACGGTTGTGAGTCTCGGTGTTACACTTGATAGTGAACTGACGTGGAAACCGCACATTGACCAAGTTACTAAGAAAGTTAACAGAGCCCTGTACGGTTTGCGGTTTTTTAGGGCGTGTATCACCAGACCTCTCCGGATTCGCCTAGTCGAGTCATTAGTTCAACCGCATCTAGATTACTGCACAGTCGTGTACCTCGACGCCACGGACGAACAGCGGCAACGGATACAGAGACTGAGCAATTCATGTGTGAGATTCATCTTTGATCTTAGGAGAGACGAGCACATCACCCCGTTTAGGGAGCGATTGGGTTGGTTACGTACTGATTCGCGGAGAATGTACTTCGCAGCACTTATAATGCATAAGATCATGCATTTGGGAGAACCTGGCTACCTTGCTGCGATGTTTACCAGGTACCAATCCGAACGCCCCGCACGCGGTGATACAGAAGAGCGGGTACTCAAAGTTCCCAATATGAGACTTGAGTATGGAAGAAGATCTTTCCAGGTTCAATGTGCTCATCTGTGGAACTTTCTCCCTCCGGGCTTTCGGCAGCTGGGGAAGATATCGTTGTTTAAAGAGGCCTTAAAAGATCTCTTGATGACACAGACTCCTCAGAAGATTGATGTGGAGAAGAAGCATTATTTTAATCTATGATAGGTTTGGGTTCTTATTTTTAGCTTACGATTAGTTTTACGTGACCTTCTGTCACCTGACTGAAGCAAACTGTGATATTTTCTCTTTTGTGAACCCATGCTCTCAGATTTTAGACATACGCGAATTCGCAATTGTAATGACTAGTCACAATTTGTGATATGTACCTGTCCTTGACCAAATCGCTTGTATTATATATATTTTACACCTTTTCTTTTTATTTTTGAATTTTTTTCTAGAATTATGCAACATATGTAAAAATATGTGGGTTATATTTTGTCTTATGACGAATAAAGGACATCAATCAATCAATCAATCTCTCTCTCTCTCTCTTGCTCGTTGCTAACGATCCCTCCTACCATCTGCTTGGGGTGGCTGAATCGAAGCTTGATGAGTATGTGGATGACAGTCTCGTTCAGATTCTGGGGTTTTCACTGTTGAGACAGGATCGCATTAGAGAGGGAGCTGGGATTGCCTTGTATGTACGCAACGACTTCAAGGTTGAGGAATTGATTCCGTCGAATACTTTCGTGCCAGGAAAACCTGGAGTACCTGAATTTCTTTTCTGTAGCGTACAGCAGGGCAACTCTCCTCCAATATTAGTCGTAGTAATTTACAGACCCCCGAAAATCGCCATGCAGAAGTATGATGGGCTGTTTGGCTCATTACGTCGACTGTGTGGCGATTACAGTCACAAAATTATAATGGGAGATCTGAACGCGGATTTACTTGACGCTACTCACCCTGACACCAAAACACTGACTGCACTGACAGAATAACGCAGATAGTACAGCGTGGCCCGACTCACCAACATAACCTCAATGTATCTCATACATGGATTGATCATATTTACGTGGATGACAACGACATCATTACCGGCTTTCAAAACAGACTTCTGCCCAGTTTCGGCAGGCACTCGGTCATTGACGTCACCATCAGCGTCTTTACTCCCACTCCGCCGAGAAATTCCTTCACCCATAGGGATTTTCGTAAGATCACCCCGGAGATATTGAATGACCGCTTGCTTCGCTGCAACTGGACAGCTCTTGAAAATGCTGAAACCAGTTTGGAAGATGCAATTTACTGCTTGAATGGAAATTTAAAGACCGTTTTGGACGAATTAGCACCAGAGAATACTAAAAATCCGAAGAAAAATGATGCTCCTTGGATTGGTACGGAGTTGAAAGTGCCCATGAATAAGCGAGACGCGACGCGCAGGCGCTGGGAGCGGATGCAACGTAACCAACGCAAGTGTCCTGAGCTTTAAAGTGAGTACTTTCGGCTTAGCGAAGAGATCGACTTGCGCATTGAACAAGAGCGTAACTCCTTCTTCCAAACCCATCTCACGGACGCTCTTGATCAGAAGAAGAACATCTGGAAGGAGATGCGCAATCTTGGCCTCTTGCCCAAGAGCAAAGAGGAAGAACTTCACGGTTTCACACCGGATGAGTTGAACGCTCACTTCGCGGGGGTTTCTGTCTCGCCTCACGAAAATATTAATGGAGCAATGGACGATTTTAGTTCGGCACCGGAGGAGGGGTTCAAATTCAAGCCCACAAATTACAATGATGTAGTCCTTGCCATTAAACATTTCTCCTCCCAAGCCCGTGGGGCGGATGGAGTACCCCAAAACGTGATCGCGAAAGCTCTTCCGAGTATTGGTGATCTTATTGTTCATATCTTCAATTCCTCTTTCGCTCATAGCGTTTTTCATGAGGCTTGGAAGCAAGCGCAGCTGATTGCATCGAAGAAGACTGCAGTTTCATCAGCAGTCTCGGACTTCCGTCCCATAATGCTGCTGTGCTTCCTCTCCAAGGTTCTGGAAAAAATCGCACATGACCAAATCACGGAGTACTTAAAACAAGAGGAATTACAAGATCGCTTCCAGACTGGTTTCAGGCAATACCATAGCACCCAGACAGCTCTACTAAAGTTGACAGATGACATCAGAGTAGGCATTGACAAGAAGAAGATCACCTTGCTCCTGCTTTTTGACTTTAGTAAAGCATTCGACACAATTTCGCCATCCAAGCTACTGAGGAAGCTACGACATCTCGGTTTCTCGAGATCGGCACTTCTGTGGATGAAATCCTATTTACAGGGTCGCACCCAACAAATCACTTCGAAAGCAGGTAAATCTGATTGGCTAGGAACCAATCTGGGTGTTCCACAGGGGTCCGTTCTCGGGCCTCTCCTCTTTAATCTATATGTGAATGACTTGCCCGGGCTACTGAACGGAAAGTCGGTTAACCACTTATTTTACGCGGATGACCTCCAGATTTATCTACAAGTCGATAAAAAGAACATCGACCAGGGAATTGCTCGCCTAGGGGATATAGGGCGGCTCGTTGCTGACTGGGCTAGGAATTCCGACCTGCGCCTCAACGCTGGGAAGACCAAGGCAATCTTTTCCAGTTCCGAGAGGAACGTTAAAGACTTGCGACGCATGAACTTGCCAGGGGTTGAGATGCAGGATGGAGTGTTTGTCCCATTCAGTGACTCTGTCGTGAGTTTAGGTGTTACACTTGGCAGTGAACTGACGTGGAAACCGCACATTGCTAAATTAACTAAGAAAGTCAACAGAGCCCTCTACGGTTTGCGGTTTTTCAGGGCGTGTATCACCAGACCACTCCCAGTTTGCCTGGTCAAGTCTTTGGTTCAACCGCATTTAGATTACTGCACGGTCGTGTACCTCGACGCCACGGACGAACAGCGGCAACGGATACAACGACTGAGCAATTTATGTGTGAGATACATTTTTGATCTTAAGAGAGACGAGCACATCACCCCGTTTAGGGAGCGTCTGGGTTGGTTACGTACTGATTCGCGGAGAATGTACTTCGCAGCACTCTTCATGCATAAGATAATGTATCTTGGAGAACCTGGCTACCTAGCTGCGATGTTCACCAGGTACCTATCCGAACGCCCCGCCTGTGGTGATCTAGAAGAGCGAGTTCTCAAAGTCCCCAACATGAGACTTGAGTATGGAAGAAGGTCATTCCAAGTTCAATTTGCTCATCTGTGGAACTTTCTCCCTCCGGGCTTCCGGCAGCTGAGGGAAATATCGTTACTTAAAGAGGCCTTGGAAGATTTTTATTGACACAGTCTCCTCAGAGGATTGATGTGGAGAAGAAGCACTATTTTAATCTGTAATGGGTTGGGCTCTACTTTTATTAATATTTTTTTTCTATATGTGACCTTCTGTCACCCGACTGATGAAACACAGCTGTGATATGACTGTGAGCCCATATCCCTCTCTTAGTATAGAATTTTGTACTTAGAATGATTAGTAATTTTGCCCTGACTAGTCACAAATTGTGATACTGAGTGTCCTTCACCACAACAGTATTTCACTGAAATCATTATTATTATGAGTATATATATACATTATTTCCTATACACGGTATTATATCTTTAACGGGCATATGTAATTATATGTAATCTGATCTTTTGTCTGCGGACGAATAAAAGGACATCTATCTTTCTATCTATCTCTCTCTCTTTCTCTCTCTCCCTTCCACTGACCCTCATTTACTCACTCTCTGTGCAATTTACAACACAGTGCCTTACCTAGATGTCGTTTTTTTGAATCGCCCAAAACTTAACTTTACTTTCTTTAATGAAGATTCGGCATCTTGGATATCACAATCGTCTCGTCTCTCATTCTGTAGCTCAATGTCATTGTTATCATTCTCAGGTTCTCCGAAAAAGACATCAAGTGGCTCATGGGGGGGGGGGAGGGGGACTATTTGTTCTGGAACAATTCCATTGTTGCCACAAATTGATTGCGAGCTGATCCTGATCATTTTAGTGTAGCACTTTTTACAATACAAGTTGTCTTCGGCTCCCCTGAATCTTTTCCTGTCTCCACCAATTGAATGACATTGCGCACACTCGATGTTCTGGTGGTCTGTTCTACAACTACCTTGAAAATAAAAATAGAAAAGAGAGAGAGAGGGATAGATAGATAGATAAATTCCATTTATTCGTCCGAGGACAAAAATATCACTACATATGCTTACATAGGTCCGTTATGATATAATAACACGTCTAAGAAATAAATGATGAACAAACACCTATGACAGAACGTAGTCGTATATTCAACATTCCGATGATTTTCGAAATCTGTGTATTCAAGATCTCGTAGAATATTCTTTCTAACCCGTTCTTATAAATACGATTCTCAGACTCCGACCTCATTTTCGCGAGAATGAAATCAAAAAATGCATCATCAACAATTCTCTCAATTACCCATGGATGTGATCATCTTTCAAACAATTCAGCGTCGGAACCATTCACGCCAATGATGTAGTCAAAAAGTCTTCCGATGGCAATCTCAACTATTTGGGGTATCAGCTCAGAAATCTTTGAGAGATATGAAGATTCATATTCAATTCCCCTGTCAATTCCAACAATCTCTCAAATCCTGTTGCATCTAGAATAATTCTGTCGGGGTTGAGTTTTCTTGGAGTATCCGAAACCATCTCCGATGTTTCCACCTCGATAATATTCTGACGATTAATGGATGTGAAGCGTGAATACCAAGTTCCATCATAAATGGTCTCATCGAGCAAGTCCATATAATCTTGCATGAACCGATAGATTTCACCAAAATCTCCTCCCTTGAATTTTAACCACTGACTTTTACCGAAACCGATACCTTCGAAATATACAGGTATCAGTCGTAAGGTAGATTCATATATCATGCTTTTGAAAGATTCACACTCCAAACCGATCAAAACTTCGTGAGGGTACAAATGTAGGCTCTGGATCTCGGGAGAGAGCCGGATTAATATTTAGGATTCGGGATACCTCGACAGAGGTGTGCGTATATTGATGAATTAATATTGGACTTGATACTTTATTTTCTCGTTCGATTTCCACCCTCACTCGCGTACTTAGGCCGTGTACCATGACCGCGGAGAGGGGGTAGCTCGATCGGCGTTGCCCGGAGACAGCGAGTGGAAATCGATTCGCGCGTTTCAAGTTCGTGGACGCATTAAATTATAGGCATATCTCCAAAATTTTCCAACCAATTTTGACGTTCTCCCTCAACCTGATAGAGGTATGGAATTTCAATGTCGATTAGAAATCACTTTCAATGAAATATCCAATTCCTAGTCTTTGACTTTTCCACTGCGTTTTTGATCTGAAGACGTTTGACCGGTTTTGGTTAGATGTGGGAACGTTTCACTGGTTTTGGTTTTGTATAAAAGTTTTTCTTTACCGCGAGTTCTTCTGTTTTACAACTCGACTCGGTTCTTTAGGTGCCCAATTTTCTTGGGGATGACATTGTATTCAGAAGCCAGGGAATTCTTCTTGAACATCAACAAGCCATCAGATGTAGAGATAAAAGCATGCACTGCAGAGTTTCGGGGATCGGATGAGCATTAATATCGAATTTTGCTTCCAGCTGATCTTTCACCTGCTCATAAATCTCCTTTCCACTAAAGAATACCTTGGTCTCTTTGCAATAGTCTTTCCCATACTCAATCAGAAATTGTGGCGTGAGGATATGATGTTGAGAAGAACACTGTAGACTGGCTTGCTTAGCACCTCTCTTCAGATTGGTATCCATATATCCTCACGCAACAATCTCTGCTTGAATGGTCGATAAACTATTGCAAAGGGACCGATCTATTTTTTAGTGGAAAGGAAGTTTCAGAGCAGGTGAAAGATCAGCTAAAAGCAGGATTTGATAGTACCTAGTGCTGATTCAATCCCCGGAACTCTGCAGCCCCATGCTTCCATCCCTACATCTGATGATTTTTTGGGGAGAATTTGTCTGTTTCAAGAGGAACTATCTGGAAATGTCTGGTTGAGGAGGAACTATCTGAGAATTTCTGGCCAAAAAGAACTATCTGAAAATTTCTGGTCAAAACAGAACTATCTTTAAATTTTTGGTTAGCGCGTTCACTGCGATGGGCCCCACGGGTGGGGCCCACATCTTACTGAGTTGCAGCTTCCTCTAAACAGCAGAGAAATATCCGATGGCTTATGTCCTGGTCATTTCTCGCTGTTTATGTTGTAATGAACATGTGTGCGTAGCAGTTCCGGTATCAGACTTGATTTTGATGAATTTTGGTCGATCTCCGTTTTTCACATAATTATTTATCAATTACGTGAGATCAATCTATTGGTAGCAGATTACTCCTTTTGCGGTCAGCGATTTTCGACGTGTCTTAGCTCATTTGAAAGCTCATTACAAGACCTACAAACTGAGTCAAGATACGTCGAAGAATATCAAGCTTTACTCGAGTAATCTTCAATTTACGCGGAAGAAAAGCTTAGGGTAAGCCGAAAACTATCCAAGTGCCTCGAAACAGCCAGATCGCGCACCGAGAGTAGCATACTATTAGTCTAGAATGTATCGGTACGAAGGTATACTTTTGAAAAGAGTCAGTTCACTAATACTCGCCTAGACCCTTTTACACTCTAAGATAGCTCTGTTATTTTTTAAGATACTTTTTATCAACAAAAATTCTCCAAATAACTTTTTTTGACCAAGAGTTCACAGATAGCTCCTTCTAATGAGAAATGTTGAGATATTTCCTTTTTGACCAAAAATTTCCAGATAGTTCCTTTCAACCAAAATTGTCCAGATAGTTCCTTTTCGATCAGAAATTCACAGATAGTTCTTTTTAAATCAGACGAATTCAGATAATTCTTCTCAACCAAAAATCCATAGATAGTTCCTTTTGAACCGGGAATTCACAGATGGTTCCTTCCTGAAACAAACATTTACAGATAGTTTCTTCTGAATTAGACGAATCCAGATAGTTCCTCTCAACTCTTACGATTCTAGATAGTTCCTTCGAGCCAAAAATTTACAGACAATTCCTTCCTCAAACAAACATTTTCAGATAGTTCCTCTTACAGACATTTTTGGATAGTTCCTTCCAAGTCTCACGATTTCAGATAGTTCCTTTTTACTCTGAGCCATTGACATGTTTCCTCTGATCTCATGACCCTCAAGAATTGAAATTCATACTTTGATCTCAGATGAAGTTATGGGAGGAAGAATGGTGATACTCGCCGAGTTATACTTTTGGAAAAAGTAAAATGGGAGGGGGAAAGATTCCAATACCATCATAGTTTAAATTCGAATGCATATTTTGTATTTGAACTCAAACTATCAATGTGTGATCAAACTTGTAATCAGTCAAAGTGGTCGAAATGAAGAAGAGGATCGTGGTACTTATACCATATAATTATCCTTCTTCGTTGAACGTGCAAGTGTGTCGAAGTGTGTCTGTGAAGAAGGGAGATGGGAAGAGAAGCGCTTGTGTCGTTTGAATTGTTCACTCACAAAAATCATTAAGAATAATGCGAGACCGTATTTGGGTCCAATCAAATACATTCAAGCCAAGCGAGGCGATGACTGTCTCTACTACAGTATCGAGTATCGAGTAATTCAGGAATATTAAGAAATGTATACCCCGTATATTGTTAGCAACAGTTAGATGCATTACAATTCGGAGAGAAATTTGTTCAAAAATAGTCGATGCATCGTATGGGTTGCTCTTGTTAAAAGAGTGACGAGCCATACTTGGCAAGAAAACCGTATGTCAAATGCTCTGTGGTTCACGGCGAGTGCAAGTATTGGATGGGTCTGATTTGCCTTCGTCCTTGGCAAGAAAAACGTAAATGGTCACTTACGGCTTTCTTGCCCAGTATATGCTGCTTACGGGCGTTTTAGCAAGTATTCCTGTGATTTTCTTGAGAATTTGGAAACATTTTCAATTCACAGTACCCACCGAAATGAATGGAACACGGGTTACTTCACTAAAACCGCGATTACTCGGACGTCCTTGGGTCTACGGCAATTTTACAAGAAGCATTTGGAAGATGAGGGAAAAAGCTATCAATTCATGTCTTCCAAAAATTTTTCCAACCCAAAACCATCTTCTTGATTGGCTCCGAAAAGTGAGAAATTCTTCATTTCAATCAATCATCGATCATTTATCGGGAAATTCTGATAGAGTAAAAATTCTTGCAGGATCTTGTAGATCTTCGCAAGACCTTCAAAATCGTTTTTTTATACATTATTTTACGGTTTTTTGCACCCGAGTTACGAGCGATCAAGTGAGAGCAAATTCACACGCGTTGAAGGTTGCGGAGATAAGAAAAAATGCGTAATCCACGATTTCGACGCGAAATCTTCTAGAAATCATAAAATAGGAATCAGTTATGTTTCAGAACGCACTCGAAACGACCTCAGACAACTTGAAGAAGAAAAAACTCATACCTCTAGATCAACAGTACCCTCGACCCGCACCAACTTTTCTTTGCCAGATCACTCATAACTCGGGTGAAAAAAACCGTAGAGTAATGTATAGAAAAAGGATTTTGAAGGTCTTGAAGAGAGCTACAAGATCTCGCAAGGTTTTTTGCGCTATCATAATTTCCCGATAAATGATCGATGATTGATTGAAATGAAAAATTTTTCACTTTGCAGAGCGCATTGAAACCGTGAATTTGACGGCAAAAATTTTTTCGAAGGACATGAATTGATAGATTTTTTTCTCATCTTTCGAATGCTTCTTTCGAAATTGCCGTAGACCCAAGGATGTCCGAGTAATCGCTGTTTTAGTGGAGGAATCCGTGTTCCATCCATTTTGGTGGGTACTGTGTTTGAAAAAAAAACTATAGCTGATAGCGTTATGGTTCAAGGATCATTGGATAGGTCGCACTGGGATCTAGAGCGTAGTATTTTCATCTCATTTTCGACAGAATGTCACTTACGGTTTTTCTTACCAAGGACAGCAGAGAAAGAGTATTGGAATCAGAGCACCAGATCTACGAAACACGGAATCCGATCGAACTTTGAGGATCGTCTTGTCTTGGTGAAGAATAAAGATCTCTTCAAGGATTCAATACAGTTGTCCTCCGATTCTGAGATACGGCTATGGAGATTGACATTGTCAGTATATCTATATACACGACTTTTCACCATGGGCGTGAATGGACATTGATGATCTCCATGGCTGTATTTTGAGACGAGAAGCTCGTTGGATCAAAGCCTCGGGGGTACCTCCATTTCTCACCAAAATAAGATGATCCCCAGATTCCCTCCGAAATCCGTGTTCCACAAAATTGATGCTCTCTCTCTGAGTCTCCACGTTCGCAGTTTTCCATGTCGAAGCTAGTGTCGTATCCGTGCTGTGGATGGAATGCACATATATTCTGGAGCGCTGACGAAAATGATCCTTGATAATCATGACTCTGTGTATGATATAATATTTCGTGATCTCGGTTATACCGATATAACAGTCTACCAAAACAATGCCAAATTTCGATTAACGACGATCGAGTTTGGGTCCATCCCCAAGTGCGATGGGCTCTACCCTTGAATCTATGTGGCGAAATTTGATTCGTCTGTCCTCACAGGACTAGAGAATCAGATCATCATGGATGACCACAGTAATAAAACCATTGCAATGAATGGGTGGGAGAAAATCATGAAAATGCCTGTATACTGTCGAAGATTACCTTCGATTGAACAGTCTTCGAAATAGAAGTATAGGGAAAAATGATAGATATCCCCTCAATTTTGGTAATGATCCTGGATATATGGGCCGTTGGTACCATGAATAACCATGTCATCTCATCTAGGTAGAGTACTCGAAGGAGCCCAACTTCAGTGAACAATGGAATGAACTTCAAAGAGAGTTTTCATGCTGTGGAGTTACAGGCCCACTAGATTTTGGACCGGAATGGCCTCAGAGTTGCTGCTCCACTCCCTCTGTAATCATTAGTAGTAGTACTCCCTCAGCTACTGCTGTCAGTACGAAAAAAGTTGTGATGGTTGCTAGAAGCGATCAATATAGTGAGAGTGATGATGAAAACTTTGCTGGTGTTAATAGCAGCAGAAGTATTGATTCTGATCCAACCTTATCAGGAAAATGTGAGCAGCCACGTACTCGAGGGTGCGAGGAAACTTTACAGATTTGGCTCAGGAAGACAGCTGATCTATTATTCGTATTGGGGTTTTGTGTCATTGCCTTCACGAAGTTTTGCTTCCTTGGTATCTTACGCTACGAAATCCGAGAGATGATCCAGAAGATACGGCTGATGAAAGAACCGACTCCGGAAAATATTCCTCCTGCTCAGCCATTTTGCCCATTGCAGCAGCAACTACAGCAACTAGTTGATCTGAGCTCAAATAATGCAGAATTTGAGGGAATAACTACGGCGATGACTGTTCCCGCGCAAAATCCTATCGGTAAGTAGACTATTGTGTGGTTTGTGAAGAAGATTCTTAATCGCCCTGTCCACAAAGTTGGTTGAATTATAGAGAAAAATACCTTTCAATTGGATGGATAACCAAACATGATCTTCCTGATGAATCTCACAGCTCTCGGAGTTTCCGAAATTTTATGGGAGTATGAGAAACTTGATGGACGGAAACTCGAGTATTTATATTCAATTTGACCTAACATTCCCGTGTCGGTTTGCGAAGTATACGTGTACTCTTTGATCGATGGGTCATGTTGGTCCCCCTCAATGGGGAAAAACTCCTTTTCAAACACAGCGATTCTCAAAGCTCGATAGATTTGATAAGAATCACGAAAAAGTCTGCTCACAAGTGTTTTTGAGAACTGGTGTAGGAAGAGAATCTCTTTGGATCGTCTCGGTCCAACTCTTGAAATGCGAGATCTCGGATTATTAACATGAGCAAACCCCTTAAGGATAATTACTCGACTCAGGCCTGGGAGAGATGGTTCCTATTCGAACCTTGGTGTACTTCAATGATTTACAATGTATCTCAGCCCATGTCGGAACTCATCTTAGAAATACTGGAATGAATTAGAGATCACGAAGTTCTATTGGAGTAGAATCAAAAAGTCGTTCTAATGACATAGAAATGACAGTTTTCAACAACAAAACATTGACAAAACATTGCCATCGCGGAAGAATTGCGGATTCTTGCAGCTCTAAAGGGCGGGAATCTAAACATTCCCTACGTAACTTGGATCGAATGGGGAGTTTTGGAGGTAACTTGAGATTGAACGGAAAGAACTTTGAGAACACTTGAATGTGGTAAAATTAGACTTGCAGTGTTCCTCGATTGTTCTCAACAAGGAATGATGCATCCGCAAAAATTGGCATTCCCATTTTGGCAAAACAATATTATGACAACAATATAACTTCACTTCAATATTACTTCCGCTAAGTTGGAATTCGGTGATCCTCAGTATGGTTGAAATTCCTCAGCTTATGCTTCAAAATGATACGGTGAGAATGGTTGAGAACCACCAGACTGAGAACAGGAACAGCCTTTCAGAGGCCTGAGTTAGCGATTATCTGAATGTGTTCTACGATGTTAAAGGTAGAATTTTGAATTCCTGGCGATGTACCAAAACTATTTGAGTCAATATATGACAAAAAAGACTTGTCAAGCGACATTTTGAAAAAATTCGAAATAAGACCTCTTTTCTGGCTTACAATTGGTGAGTGTTGCCACATCACCTACCTATCAAGACCATCCACTACCGCACACAGTTGATGAAAACCCGATTTGCGACACAATTATTCTCACCCTGAAAGCAAGCGAATTTGGAAATTTGCGAAAAGGGAAATTGTAGGTTTTTTCACGTAGATTATGAATCTTTTTCCCAATTGGAGCCTCCGAGATTCATACGCTAACGGCAAGCATAAAAACGCGAAAATCGCGGAAAAAACGCAGTTTTAGTGGCTTAACTTGATGGGGATGCATTTTACACAAATTTTTTTGAGAACAAAAGGTGTTGCATTTTTTGATACAAATCGGATGATATGACCAGTTTTTCGTGAAACCGAATTTTTTGGTGTTTTTTGCCATTTTGGAGGGCTTTTAGTGGATATTTTGTAATTTGGAATACGGCAATCAAAAGAGCGGGAAATTTTACGTCGGAATATGTACTTTGAAAATTTGGAAAAAAGATTTTTGGAGGTGATCTAGGGAGTAAGAATGGAGGAAAAACTGAAAAAACAGAGAAAAATGGGTAATTCGTGAATTCTCGAGGTCTAATCGTGAATGTGCCACCTTGTACACAATGGGGTTACCTTTCTCCATCATCAACCAACTATTTGCCGTGTTCCACAAGTGCGTAGATACACTTGCTGGACTCTGAGACCGGTTATAGCGAGTCTTGGGGGAATATTCCGTGCAAAGCCCTATGAATCCGATCAAAATCATGAATTCTCGAGGTCTAATCGTGAATGTGCCACCTTGTCCACAAAGGGGGTACCATTCGACATCATCAACCAACTATTTGCCGTGTTCCAGGAGTGCCTAGATACACCTGCTGGACTCTGAGACCGGTTATAGCGAGTCTTGGGGTCATATTCCGTACAAAGCCCTATGAATCCGATCAAAATCATAAATTCTCGAGGTCTAATCATGAATGTGCCACCTTGTCCACAAAGGGGTTACCTTTCTCCATCATCAACCAACTATTTGCCGTGTTCCAGGAGTGCCTAGATACACCTGCTGGACTCTGAGGGTTCTGGGGCCAGAGTCAATGTACAGCCCGGCAAATCCGATGAGAACCATGAAATCAATCTTGGGACTTTCTTTCCGTAGCACTCACTAGACCGGAATTCCACACACTTGTCCCTTTTCCAATCTCTCTTATGTAAAATGAAGGATGTGGGAGTGGATCAAAAGAATACTTCATGCTTAATAAGGTTGATAATAATCAAATCGACCGACCCAATCCTCGAATTAAGAATGAGAAACGTTGGTGCTCGAATGTTCATTGAGTTAAAACCGAATGACCCAATCCGCGACCTTGCTTTCACTGCAGATCACAGGGAAATCAGTTGATTCCATAGCAAAAAAGGGGACCAAGGGTGTAGGGATAGTTCAGGGTCTTCTGTTCCCATCACTTATCACATCAAATTTCACTCCTCATTACCCAAATTGAAATACTTCCCAACTTACTGGCGCGGATCTCGCAATTTTCAGTTGGGTTTACAAAACAAAGATCACCATAGATTTTCCTCTCACACGAATATTCATTCGTCCAGCAAAATTTCAACATACAGGTATTCATGATTCCATAGATGATCACGAATTTAGGATACATTCATGGTTAGTTAAAGCAACATCTGCAACATGCCCAAGTCCGTAACCAACAGGTACAATACTGAAATAGTAAGGCATTGGAAAAAAGGTTCATGTGACAGACTCGAGCACCATCGAGAATCCCGACTAGAATCGAAATACCAAATGAAAGTAATTCTATGAGAAACACTGTCTAGATTTGAGTGGCAATGGACAGGAATAACCAGAAGATCTGTGGAATTCCCCACAAACTCTTCAAGAGTCAACGGCCATCTGTAAAAATTTTCCTAACTTGAATAAGTATGGTTCAAAGAAATATTAGTTACCATTTCCAAGTTTGCGAGACCTGCAAATTCTATGTTAGATCCCAGCGCTCAGTTGTTCATCTCTGTGATATATCGCTGGTACTCTTCTGACTTTCTCTACTTCTTACTAAAGAAAGTTTCTAGTCAGTTCATTGTCAGCTGATTCACATCAAATTAGATGGACCAGGTAGATAAGCATGTTGAACCGGTCCTGGTCGGGTATGGACTCCGAGGAGATTTACCCCAGTTTCCAACACCTGAGTAAGGGACGGAAGGTTCTTTAAGTCCCAAGGTCGACCCAATTTTTCCGGACGCCCTATAAACCGTCTGAAATACGCTAAAAATTAATCATTCTTTCATTGAGTCGCATTTGAACGCACCTCAGTGAATCTTCCTCAATTTTTTTCGTGTATTTCTGAAACAATGGCAACCGAAGAAAAAATATTTGCGTCCCGAGAACTTTTAATGTAGGACCCAAAAAAAAATTCAATCTCAAAAACCACATCCGAGATAAAGGGTCATTTTTAGCCTCTTTGTACTGATTTGAAATGGATGCTGCGCAGTACATAGGATTACATGAGGCTACGAAGTTTCTACTCAATTCGTACCAGGTTACGGATAGAGCTATGGTTCCCTACTCGTTCAAACTAGGCGATGATGATGTCGACGACTTCGGCGGTCAAGAATAAATTCGAAGAAAAGCAAGAGCCTGTTGATTAGACTACAGAGCGGGATGCCGTCATATTGCTCAATATCACTTTTTGTGAACACCTCCTCGAGGCTCAAAAACACCAGCATGATAAGTTGGTCAAAATGAGTGGAACTACATGCTTCTATTCGTAACCTGCCTCATTCGTTCCTCCCTGTACGCGCAGCGTCTATTTCGAAAGAGTACAAAGAGGCTAGACATGACCTTTCAACCGCGGGCGAGTTTTTTCAACAGAGAGTAAAATCCCAAGAGGAGAAAGAGAGGGAAGTAAGGCGCCTCGAAGCAGGCGAATTACAGTGACTCTGCCGATTGAAACAGAAGAGGCCCAAATGATTCCAGGAGGAATCTGATGCACTGAAGAGGGAAGAAAGGAGAAAGAAGAGAGAAGAAAGAAGAAGGAGAGGGAACAATGAAGAATGAAGATAGAAAATGCCAACAAGTGGCTGAAGAGAGAAGATGGAAAAGAGGAACGCTCGCAATCGAGCGCGAGACATGCCGCTCATCCTGAAGTAATGCTCACGCGGTTCCGGGATGAGATGGTAGATGCAGGTGGATCTCCTTCTTGATTGCCCGATGCCCTAGGTATCGGACATCGAGGGGAGAGGGATATTACACGGCCGAGCCTACCTCTCGGTGGGCCCCACCCAAACCCGTGTCCCGCCTGGTATGGCCTGCGTGGGCTATGCGTAGTCCGCGTAAGCTGAACCAGTCCGGTGTCTGGGGACGGATCCGAGGGATCCTGAGGCAGATTTTGCCCTCTAACCACCTTAAAAAAAAAAAAAAAAAAAAAAAGTGAGAGAGAGATATATATACATCATGTATAAGTATCAATATCATGTTGTTTGTAGTGAGGAATTTTATTTTCTGTGATTATTTCTAGTCTAATCTTTGATGGTAAGATAGGAATCTCTGACGAAGTTTATTCTGATGGAAACTTGTGAATGTCGTGACACATATCCTCTCCGCGAGCTTCCAGCTGCGTGCGAATTCGGGGAGTAGAGTATTTTCTCTCTTCCACGGGTGATTGCATCTCCCGGAACGAGAAGTTCCTACTGTACAGGTGAACTTTGACGAATATGATTGCGATCTGGGATGTTGTGGGACTCTGGACCGAAATCGGACATGAGCCTTGGTGAGTTTTTTCATACTGTGGTATGATCTATTGACGTAAATTCACCCAAAGCATCTCAGAACCATCAATTTATCCACCTCAACGAGCGATTCGGCATAAAAATGCATATTCCTCGAAGCCAAGACATCGGAATGCTATGAATTTTTTTTTCATTTTGAAGTTCATGAAAAAATACAACTTTTCACGCAATTATTATATAGGGTTTCCATTTGATTTTTTCGAGTATTTTACGTTTGGAAGTTGGAAAGTGCCACTTTTGGACTTTGTTTTGCTAATAGCTCAAGTCTGGTGCATTTTATCGAAAAAATGATGGGAACCAAAAATGTGTATCTTCATGAAACCTATAAAATGTATTTCTTGTTTTATCCATTTTGACCTCGAGGTCGCCAAAAAGTTCGATAAATATGGTTTTTCATGAGTTCTGGACGTTTTTTAGGAGTTTTCAATTAATAAATGTATCAAATACCAATGCCAAATGGAAGTTTAGGACAAAATCTACAACTTTAGTCCTCTGCAACTTTTCGATTAACCCAACTCCTTTCGAGTATTTCCCGGTTTTAGCGCGAGAAATCCGCATTCTCTATCTTCTGAGTGATTTTTAGGTATCAGCGCAGCATTCCCCGTCCTCAAAAATACCCGTGAAAGTTGTATTTTTCGTTCAAGAACAAATTCTCGTTGGTCCCGTAGCGGTTCCTGTGGCCAATTTTGAGAGGGACGCAAAGAATGACGTTTCACGTGTATTTTAAATGGGGGCGACACTTGCTTGGCAAATCGCTGCAAGTTGATTTCATACGGAAGAAATTTACATGCATACTCTGACACCCAAAACGAGTATCTGACGTGATTCACAGCCAAATCCGTTTGGGCCAGATTTCGCCTTATTTGCAACAGTTCCTTTGCCCAGCTTAATTTCAAGTCCTTTCGATTTTGACGTTTGGAAACGGGAATTGGAGATATTTGAAGGTGATAGGAAGTGAATAGAGTGAATAGCGTTATTTGTCCTGGTACGATGTGTCAACTCTCCAATAATCAATGGAAAATCCCCTTTGTGCCAAAAAATGCATATCGCGATTGTTCATAACTCAGGCCCAAACGAGCCTACCTTCAACTTCGGAAATGGCAATTGTGTTTTTTTTTTCCCACGGTGGGGAAAGATTAGGTAGATTGAATTTGGACATTCCTTGATTCGATATAGGATTCGATTTTCTCAATCATAACTTCAGGAATTCGGAGAATCTAGGACTCGGCGAGCTTAACTTTGCGTCTTTGTTTGGAATGAAGGAGACAGTCCTCGTCGTTTTCTCACCCAACGCCCAGCTGATGCTCTAGTAAATCCATTAAATTCATCTCATCTCCGGGAATCGAACCCGCGGAGGTACAAAGTAAGTAACATGTGTTGTAATTAAAAGTCAAGCGCGCCGGCTAAGACGCCTCACTCAGGGATCCGATCAACACAGAGATGTCCTTTTCCGGTACCTGTATCAGCTAGAATCGCAATCGCGTAACTCTCACGGCTCCACCTCGATATCAGAACATGTGCTCACATGCACCGATCAATTGCAGTCTCTCTCGTTTTTGTGAGGACTCGCATCATAACGTTTTCGTCTCCGTCTGTCTCTCTCGTTCTTTTTTTTTTTTTTTTTTAAGGTGGTTGTAGGGCGAATACGCTGCGACGTACGAAGGAGAGGCACCGGTCAGCCAAACACGGCTGGCCAGCACCTCCCCAACAGTCCCGGGCTAGAATCCACAACGATACGGCCATCCGAACCGGGTAAACCCTCTCTTCCTTCTCCGTTGGCGCCGGCCATTGGACAAGGGAGACATCCACCAACTTACCAATCCGGTCCCGGCACCGCGTGAGCATTACTTCAGGGCCGGCGGCGTCTCGCGCTCAGGATCGAGCGTCTCTCTTCTCACGACTCGCAGGTGTTGTTTCCCTTTCTTCGATCCTCTTCCATCCCTTCATTCTTCATTCTTCTTCCTTCTTTCTTCGATCTTCTCTTCTTCCTTCCCTCTTCAGTCCATCATATTCCTCCTGGAACCATTTGGACCTCTTCTGTTTGAATCGGCAGGTTTACTGTAATTCACCGGCATCGAGGCGCCTCACCTTCCTCTCTTCCTCCTCCGGGTCATCACCAGCTTGATGTATCCGGTAACTCTATCCCATGTCTCCTGGTTGCGAAGTAAGTACGGGACGAGGTTCTCAGGTGTCAGTTGAGCACCCAGCCATCCATCCAACTCGGCGCGCTCTCTTCGTGTGTCGTTGCACGTGAACAGGGCGTGTTCAGCGTCATCCCAGTTGTCCCCGCATGACTGACATGCTGGGGATGTCCTCTTCTTGAACCGGGTCAGATAGGCACCGAAGCAACCGTGGTCACTCAGTGCTTGTGTCGTCCAGTAATCTATCTCTCCGTGGGTGCGTTCCGTCCATTTGGCTACGTCACGGATCAGCCGGTGCGTCCATCTGCCATTTGCAAATGACGAATCCCACTCAGTTTGCCAATGCTCAAGGGTGGTTTCCTTCTCGTTGTCGCGGATGATCTCCTTCATCGTTGGAGTGAGTACTCGTGCGGCTCCGATCACTTTCTGGCGGTCCCAGATCCTTACTCGGTCCGCGACGAGCAAGTGGATGGGCGGTGTACTCGCCAATACGTAAGCCGCATCTCCTGACACGGTGCGGTAGGCACGGATACTTCTCAGGGCCGCTCTTCGGTGGACAGGCCCCATTCTCTTCTCGATGATGGTCTTCTCTACTCTCTTCCCCCACACGGGTGCACCGTACAGCATGATGGAGGTAGTGACGGTGTTGAGAAGTGCGCGCCTCTTTTCCTTGGGTCCTCCGATATTCGGCATAAGCCGCTGGAGCGCCGCACCGACCCTGCTCGCCTTCTGGGCGGCTTCCTGGATGTGCTTCTTGAACGACCACTTGTCATCGAGCCATACACCGAGGTATTTCAGCTCTGTCTTCCGTGGAATCTCTTGCCCGTTGATATGAAACCGGGGTAGGTCAAACTTCCTACGCCTTGTGACCACGATTGCTTCGCACTTCTTGACAGCGAGCTCCAGAAGCCTGCTAATCATCCACTCGTAGACTCGGGCCAGCGCTTCGTTCGCGCGTCTACCCAAGAGTTCCTCGTTGTCAGCCCATACTATGAGTCCCGCGTCGTCCGCGAAAGCCACTATTATCACTCCTTCTGGCAGTTCGATAGACAGTAAACTGTCATACTGGGTGTTCCAGTTGAACGGCCCGGAGACCGATCCCTGTCCGATTCCGGCGGACAGTACCCGAATCTCTTGTCCCTCGTCGGTGTCGTACACGAGGGTCCTGTTCCGCAGGTAGTCACTCGTGACGGCTAGTAGATAGGGGGGCACTTTACCTGCTTGGGATTGATAGACTCGCTCCCAGCTCGCGCAGTTGAATGCGTTCTTTATGTCCAACGCAATGATGGCACAGAATCCTCCTCTTCCTTGGTATGGGTTCCCTACCGACGCTTGAACCCGTTCTTGGACCGCCTCGATCGCGTGCACAGTGCTCCGTCCCTTCCAGAACCCGAGCTGCATTGGTGATAGCCCACCGCCTTCTTCGTAGGCTTTTTCCACCCTGTTGAGCACCATCCTCTCGTACATTTTCCCGATATTGTCGAGCATGCTGAGAGGGCGTTGACCTCCTTGACCCTTAGGTATCAGGACCAGCTTCTGGCGTTTCCACTTGTCCGGGAAAGTTCCCGCGCTCAGACAGATGTTGAAGAGGTCGAGGAGTAGATCTGGCTTGTATTTGAAGACCAGTTTCAGAGCCTCGTTTGGGATGCCATCCAGGCCAGGGGCCTTGCCGTTCGGCATTCTCTTCGCCGCTATGAGTAGCTCTTGCATAGTGAAGAGCGGGATGGGGTCTTCGCTCTCCGTAGGGAATGTAACTCTGGGTTCTCCTGCTGGGAAGAGGTCTTCCACGATGGTGCGCAATGTTGCTGCATCGGTCGGTGCTGGGTTGCCCTTCCGGGGTCGGACCTTTGACATGACCACGCGATATGGCGTGCCCCAGGGGTCTTCGTTAACCATGTCGCACAGTTCACCCCAGGACTTCTCTTTGCTCCTCCGGATGGCTAGAACGAGAGCCTTCTTTGCTTCTTTATACGCTCTGTCATCTTCCGCCAGCGATGGTCGTTGCAGCTTCCTTGATCGCCATGCGGCCCTCCTTTTCTTGTTGCTCGTTCTTCGTAGAGCCTTGATCTCATCGGTGATCCAGTACTCTGGTTTCCTCCAGAAACATGGTGTTGTCCTGCGAGGCATCGACGCGTCGCAAGCTCTCGTGATGGCGGATGTTACCATCGCCACAGCTTCGTCCGAGGCGGAGTTCATCGGGAGATCTTCGACTGTTTCTATCGATTCCCGGAATTTCCCCTCATCCAGCTTGCGTACCTGCCACCCCGTCGGTCGCGGTCTGTGTGTCGTCTGTCTCTGTCTGTCAGTCCTAAGCCGAAACCGAATATGTCGATGGTCACTCAATGTTTCCGTGTCCAGAACCTCCCACGATGTCATACGTCCCATGAGCGACGGGCTCATGAACGTCAGGTCGAGGACCGAAGACGAACCTCCCTCCCTGGACCGAGTGTCGTGTCGGTGGTAGGTGATAACCCCCGTCTCGTTCGCGAGCACTAATCCCAATGCCTCCATGGCATCAGCGAGTATTACCCCCCGTCTATCACGCGGCCCCCCGCTCCAAGTCGGTTCCTTGGAGTTGAAATCCCCCGCGATTATAACTGGGCCCCCCCCCCCCCCCCATTGCCTCACATCCTCTTCTAGGTCATGGAGCTCGTCTTCGAATTCGTGCATCTTGAGCGACGGCGAATAGTAGCAGCTGTAGACTGCTGTGCCCTCTATGGTCTTTCGAGCGAAACCGCGGCCACTAACAGCTGGTCCAGTCTCACGGATCGCAGGATTCATGATCTGGATTAGAGCGGTGCCCCAGTGATCGAATGTGGATCGAGAGAATTCGCGCTTCCGAGGCGGTTCGGAGATAATCAGAACATCGATCCCTCCTTCTTTGGCTACAGCGTGTAGGAGATCGTCTGCGTCCCCGCTCTTCCTGAGGTTGGCTTGGATGAAGCTAGCCATTTCTTCCCTTCCTGCGTCTATATGTGGTTCTTGCCCTCTGGTACGCAGTGCAGTTGCTGGCCCCAGATCTGTGGTCAGATTTGGACCCGATCGCCACACAGCTTAGGCATTTTGGTTTTTCCTTGCAAATCGCAGCAAGGTGCCCTGGTTCGCCGCATTGGAAGCAGAGTTTTGGTTTCCGTTCCTCTGCCTTCTCTTTTTTGCACCCCGAGGCCTTGTGCCCGTACTCTAAGCAGTTATAGCACCGTGGGATGCCTCCCTTCTCGCGGATCCTGACTCTGCCCCATCCAACCTTTGGCTCCTTCCAGTCGAGGAGATGGTGGGCCAGTCTCGTTGCGATCGAGACAACAGCGGTTTGGGTGCCGCGGTAGCCACTCCGGATGGACTTGACTACAACGGCACCCTTCTCGTTTTCTGGTAGGGCCTTCGCGAGGGCATCCCGCACCTTGATTATGTCGACATCGTAGTCGACTCCGCGAACCTCGAGGGTCGTGCTGTTTGCTAGATAGTGGACAGCTCCTTCTTGCCCGACGACTGGTGCCAAGGCTGCCTTGACGGCGGCGACATCGGTGCCCTTCTTGAGTTCAAGAAGGACTTGGCCTTCTTGGGTCTTGCGGATGCCCGTGACCTTGGAGCCTACTTCTTCATCGAGGTCATCCGTTTTTATCCTGCGCAGCATGTCTGCGTAGGTTAGCCCACCTTGTTTGGCCGTAACGAGGACGGCTTCGGGCTTCACCCTTCTCGGCTTCATTTTCGCTTTCTTCCCGGCGGCATCGTCCGATCTACCGCTCTTCTTTGCCCTTCTCGCTTGTTTCTTTGACACCACTTCCTTCCAAGGCCCATTCTGCTCGGGCCGATTGGGCGTTGATGTCGAGCGCGGTGTTCCGAGACCTCCCGGTGGTCGGGTCTCTCTCTCTCTCTCTCTCTCTCTCTCTCTCTCTCTCTCTCTCTCTCTTTCTCTCTCTCTCTCTCTCTCTCTCTCTATGTACTTCGCAGCACTTTTAATGCGTAAGATTATGCATTTGGGAGAACCTGGCTACCTTGCTGCGATGTTTACCAGGTACCAATCCGAACGCCCGCACGCGGTGATACAGAAGAGCGGGTACTCAAAGTTCCCAATATGAGACTTGAGTATGGAAGAAGATCTTTGTTGGGAAGATATCGTTGTTTAAAGAGGCCTTCAAAGATCTCTTGATGACACAGACTCCTCAGAAGATTGATGTGGAGAAGAAGCATTATTTTGATCTATGATAGGCTTGGGTCCTTATTTTTAGCTTACGATTAGATTTACGTGACCTTCTGTCACCTGACTGAAGCAAACTGTGATATTTTCTCTTTTGTGAACCCATGCTCTCAGATTTTAGACATACGCGAATTCGCAATTGTAATGACTAGTCACAATTTGTGATACGTACCTGTCCTTGACCAAATCGCTTGTGTTATATTTATTTTACACCTTTTCTTTTCATTTTTGAATACTAAATTATCTCTAGAATTATACAACATATGTAAAAATATGTGGGTTATATTTTGTCTTATGACGAATAAAGGACATCAATCAATCAATCAATCAATCAATCTCTCTCTCTTTCCTTCGAGATGGTTGGAGGGCCAAATATGCCGCAAGATCCTTCGTATCCGTCGCCAGACACTGGACTGGTTCAACTGACGTGGACTGCGCATAGTCCACGCACGCCATACCAGGCGAGACACGAGTTCGGGTGGGGCCCAAGAGGTGGGCCCAGTCGTGTAGAATCCCTCTACCCTTGACGTCCTAGAGCATCGGGCAATTAAGAGGGGATCCACCTGTATCTGCCATCTCAACCCAAAACCGTGTGAGCATCACTTCAGGATGAGTGGCGTGTCTCGCTCTCAATTGTGAGCGTTCCTCTTTTTTTTCTTCTCTCTTCCGCATTCTGTCGGCATCTTCTATCTCCATTCTTCCTCCTTCCCGCTCCTTTCTCTTTCTTCACTCGTCTTTCTCCTTGTTTCTTCCTCCCCTCTCCGGGCCGTCATGCTCCTCCGGGAGTCATGGGCCTCTTTCTGTTGTCTCCCTCTCTGTCTCTCTTTTTTTTAGGTGGTTGTAAGGCGAGATATGCTGCGGCGTACTTCGGAGAAGACCCTTGTGCTTCTCCGGGTTGGTGAGATCTCGGTCGATATGGCTTGTCCGTGGCACCCCCAACCGTGCCGGGCTGGGATCCACATCGATAGGGCCTTCCCGTACCGGCTAAAACCCTCTCCCCCTTCTCCAACTTCTCAATGGCGTCGGCCATTCGACGAGGGAGAGATCCACCAAACTTACCAATCCGAACCCGGTACCGCGTGAGCATTACCTCAGGTCCGGCGGCGCACACTGTTGAAAAAAAGGTCACGGGACAATATTAATTGCCCCGTGAAAACGGACGATTTTGAGACTCTGCAATAGGTCATTCTGTAGCTTTTTACATCTAGTTTCTGAATTCTTTTCCCTCGAGATGTCTCCGAGCGGTCTGTGAGAGTGGCATCCTCCAGAATGAAGAAATCTGCAAAGAGCCGACCAAAAAAGTGGTTTTACTCGAAGGGAATGCATTTTGAGCTGACAGTAAAGATGAACAAAATTGCAGATTTTTGTCCGACAGATCGAGAACCATTGTCAGTATTTCAGAAAAGTTACATTGGGGGGGGGGGGGGGGTTGGTGGTTTTTGGGGATCTTGGGGGGGGGCGGTGGACACTCACGGAAAATCTGACCACGTCAATCGGAAGAACGGGACATTTTACGTCGAAATATGCGTTTTTAAAAACTTCCAGAACTTTTCGAAATCATTCCCAGCGGGACGTACATATTCGGACCACATTTTACCTATTCAGTCAAAACTGAGCCAAACAACATGATTTGAATCAGAGTTCTGCAATGATGAGAGTTGTTCAAGTGTATTGTGGTGTCAATAGCCTACCATTTGCGCCCAAGCAGAACTCTGTACATTGCCGCCTAGGACTAGTAGACTCGATTTCACCCGGGTCTCTACGATTTCTCACCTATGTTCATCACAAGATCGAGATTTGAATCTGAGTTCCGCGAGTTCTGCAATAACAAAAGTCATCCGAGTGTATTGTGGTGTCAATTACCTACCATTTGCGCCCAAGTAGAGCTCTGTACATTGCTGCCAAGGACTAGGAGACTCGATTTTACCCGGGCCTCTGCGATTTCTCACCTATATTCATCACAAGGTTGATATTTGAATCTGGGTTCCGCGAGTTCTGAAATAACAAAGGTCATTCGAGTGTATTATGGTTTTAATTACCTACCATTTGCGCCCGAGTAGAGCTTTGTACATTGCCGCCAAGGCCCAGGAGGACCGATATTGTGATCAACAAATCTCATCACAAGATTCATCACGATTCTTTGACTATATCGATCACGAGTAGGCCGAAAATCTCTATCTGAATCTAAGTTCCGCGAATTCTGCAACAATGATAGTTGTTGAAGTGTATTTTCATGTCAATCACTCGTCATGAATCCAATATCGGTCCTCCTGGGTCTTGGCGGCAATGTACAGACCTCCACCCGTGCACAAATTGTAGGTAATTGATTCCGAAATACACTCGAATTACTTTTGTTATTGCAGAACTCGCGAAACCCAGATTCAAATCTCAATCTTGTGATGAATATAGGTGAAAAATCGTAGAGGCCCGGGTAAGAGCGAGTCTCCTAGTCCTTGGCGGCAGTGTACAGAGCTCTGCTTGGGCGCAAATGGTAGGTAATTGACACCACCATACACTCAAGCAATTCTCATCATTGCAAAACTCGCAAAACCCATTTCAAATCATGATCTTTGGCTCAGTTTTGACTAAGTAGGTGAAATGTGGTGTGAATATGTACGTATCGCTGGGAATGATTCCACAAAGTTCACGAAATTCTTGAAAACACATATTTCGACGTCAAATCCCCCGTTTTTCCTGATTGACGTGGTCGAGTTTCCCGTGAGTGTCCAAAAACCTCCCCAAAATCCCCCAAAACCCCCAAAAAAACCTAAAAACCACCAAGAACCCCCCGAAAATGTGAATTTCCTGGAATACTGGAAATGGTTTTCGATCTGTCGGACAAATACATGTATGTATCTACAATTTTGTTTATCTTTACTTTCAGCTGAGGATGCATCCCCTTCGAGTAAAACCAGTTCTCTGGTCCCCTTTTTCGCAGATTATTTCATTCTGGAGGATGCCACCCTGGCGGACCGCTCGGAGGCATCTCGAGGGGAAAAGATTCAGAAACTAGATGTAGAAAGCTACAAAATGACCTATTGCAGAGTCCCAAAATTGTCCGTTTCCACGGGGCATTTAATATTGTCCCGTGGCCTTCCTTTCTCAATAAAGTACGGCGTCTCGCGCTCTAGATCGAGCGGCTTTCTTCCCACGACTCGCAGGTCTTGTTCCTCCTCCTTCTGTCTTCTTCCGTCTTCTCATTCTTCTTTCTTCGATCTTCTCTCTTCTTTCTTCCTTCTCCCGTGCATTATGTCCCTTCTGGGATAATTTGGACCTCTTTTGTTTGAATCGACTGACTCACTGTGATTCGCCTGCTTCGGAGCGTCTCACCTCCCTCTCCTTCTCCTCCTTCCGGGTCATCACCAGCTTGATATATTCGGTGACTCTATCCCATGTCTCCAGGTTGCGGAGCAAGTACGAGACGAGGTTCTTAGGTGTTGGTTGAGCACCCAGTTATTTATCCAACTCGGTGCGCTCTCTTCGGGTGTTGTTGCACGTTAACAGGGCGTGTTCAGCATCATTCCAGTTGTCCCCGCATGACTGACATGCTGGGGATGTCTCCTTCTTCAACCGGGTCAGATAGGCCCCGAAGCAACCGTGGTCGCTCAGTGCCTGCGATGAACAGTAATCTATCTCTTCGTGAGTCCGTTCCGCCCACTTGATTACTTCACAAATCAGCCGGTGCGTTCACCTGCCATCTGCAGATGGTGAATCCCACTCAGTTTGCCACTGCTCAAAGGTGGTTTCCTTCCAGGGTTCGTAACTAAACGAAACTAAACTTGAAAAACAATATGTTTAGTTTCGTTGATTGAAAAACGAAACGAAACTTGATTGAGTTCTAATTTCGTTGATGATAAACGAAACGGAACGTAAACGATACTTCAAGGAATTTCGAGGAACTAAACTGAACAAAACAAACTTGCTCTTAGTTCCGTTGAATGGGCACTCAACGAAATCGAAATTGATTTGGTTTCGTTTTTTCACAGGTTCGACCATAACTCAATCTTATTGTCTCAGTAGCCTTCTTCAGTGGAACCGAAGCTTGTGCTCTCTTTGGATGTTCGCGAGACAAGAACTTTTGATTTAGTTTAGTTCAGTTTATGAGAAAACGAAACTAAACAAAAATGATCCCTAATATTGTTGAAAACGGGACAAATTCCAATGATGATTTCGTTGAAACCACGAAACGAAACCCAAACGGAACATAATTATGTTCAAGATAAACGGAACTAAACGGAAGCGATTCTAAAATCGTTGACCAAGAACGAACCTAAACAAAACTAAACGAAACGAATCTAAACAGAAATGTGGCAAAACAATGGAGAAAAGCACACACTTTGGGCGACTATTATTGGGTAGAAGTGTCGATAGTGAAGATGTTGAATGAGTGTACACTATGTGCTGTTGCTCCGGAGCTTCAGATCGGTGATATCTTCCACGCACTCTTGTGCATAAAGCAGGCACAGATGGTGATTGTAGCCCAAGCGAGAGTTCTAAATGACCCAGTAACTCATTTGAAGCTGCCGTCAGAAGTATTTAGAAAATGAAAAAATGGTCGGGTGAGCCCATAGTTGACAGTATGCAAAAGAAACGCTCATGCGAGCCATTCCAGTACGCTTCGAAAGTTGTTCGTAGCGATGCGCTCTCAGGCGAGAAAACTCTACTCGAACTGAACATGATAAACAACCTCAAATGTCTACGTTTTTCTATTTGTTTCCCCGTAGAATGAGTGAATGATCAGCATAAAGACCAGATACTCGCTATCTCATACATCACCCACACATGCTCCTCAACTACAAGTTCAAGTGAACGGGTGACCTGGACTTTTATGCTTTTAATCATCAATCTGGAAATTCGAGGTGGCGCAGTTCTTCTCAGTTCGAGTAGAGTTTTTCTAGCAGAAGAGCATATTGCTACGATTAATTTTCGATGCGAATGATTTCTATTGGAATGGCTCGGATGAGCGAATTTTTTTGCTAAGATCAAAAAATTTCAAGAGAGATGATTTATTCTGGACGTTCATTGGGTCAGTAAAGTTTCTGCTTCAGTAACTCCTGTCTTTGGGATTCTTATACCCGATAATTCCTACGGAAGCCCGTATGGACATATAGTGAGCTGCTCATGAATGTACGAAATAACTCGGTTCGATGAGCAGCTTGAGCGAGTGAGTCTGCGACGTTTTTCGCGGCATCAACGTGAGCGACTCATTCGCTCGCGCGGGCGGCCTGCTATACATAGAGATCAACTCTTCACAAATACAGATCCGAAGGTCCGAGGTTTGAGCCTCACCTAGGGCGATTTTTTTTTCATTTTTCCTCATCTCCACGTTGCAGGTGGGTGTTGGAGGCAAATGAACTTATCAGCTGAAACTGTCGAATAGTGAGTGTACCCATTAATGCCCACCTGAAATTCTGCAATCCCCTACCTCTAACGCATCTTGATATTTTTCGCATGCACTCGTTTTGGAGCTCATTTTGAGAATTTCCAGGAAATTTAAGTTGTCTTCATAATGCCAAGTGAGATGAGTTTAATTGTTTGAATGGCAAACGAAGAAAAGCGCCCTGTAAGATCGCGAGGGGGTTTCCACCAAAGTCCGTGCTCACACACTTCCCTTATATCTTGCTCAAAATCATAATCATACCCGTATTATATATGGGCGTTATCGCGCAAACTCACTCATTTATGTCCACAAACCTGGGGATTGGTAATTGATTCTCCGCGTGTTCCTGCAAACTTTTCAAATTCGCTTTTGCCACGGTTGTATAATTTTTGCATATGAACGACGATTTGTCATAGAACTCATAAAGAAGTATTGTTCCGGTTGTGTGTATTTGTCCTATTCACTATTCCACGATACAGCTTTTGAGTCCACCTATATGTGACATACATGAAAGTGACATTTGGCTCCGCGGTTTCCGCGCAGATTCCATCAATCCTCATCATACATTGATGTGAGAAATTCTTTCCAACCAGATATTTGGATTCCATAAATCCGAGCGTGCGAACCTAAAACAAGCACATGCATCTCGTACTAAACTTTGTTTTTCACAAAAACCATGCTGCACGTAAGGTTCTCGCGAAGAATGAAGTTTTTCGTGCGCTCGACATGTGATATTAGCGGTTATTACCAATATGAGTGGGTTAGAACGGTGCTCACAGAACTGACAAAGATGATTACATCCTAATCTTTGGCAATACATACAGCAACCTTAATTTCAACTCTGGGCCTTTTCTCGCGCGCGGATCCGATCATTTGACACTACATTTTCTCGAAATTTCAAGTGGAACAAAACGACCTAAAATAAATTTAGGGTGCACTGTTAGGATTTACATCTCTCATTTTTGTTGGAAATCTCATCACAAAGAAAAAGTACGTGGTTCGGGGTCTGAGCATTTTATTCATGAAACCTATGGAAAATAATCTGTCAAACATTGTACATTGAGGAGAAAATTGGAGAATTCCCACTGACCACACAGCATGGGAATGTTCCAGGGAAACGTTTCAGTGGGATATTTCAATGAGATATTGCAAAAACCTCGCAAAAACATTTCAGGGGAAGTTTTTGTAATATTTCATCGCAATATTTCGATGTCTCCCAGGATTCTTGCAGAAACATTTCAAGGAATGTTTTTGTAATATTTTATCGCAATATATCATGAATATCTTCCGGAGAGCTCCTCGAAACATTTCATGGAACATTACTCAAAGTGTTCCAGAAATATTTTTCGGAAAGATTTTGGAAAGGTTTCTGAAATATTTCATTGCAATATTCCATGGATACGACTTTGAAATTTCTTGTGGAATGTTGCACAACAATTTTGGAGCAATCTCGTAATGATAGACTCTTGTGGACTTACTGAGTGCTTTCCGAATGATTCTTGAAAGGTTCTTGATAGCCGCCTTGGAAATTTCGACACAATCTGATAACAAAATTGTTAAATATAGAAATTTTGGAAAACAAAATTATGATGCATCTACATGATTCGTTTTGGTAAACTGAGAAGTTTTGCGTCACCTCTGACTTGGAATTCTGTTTCATTTCTTCTCCCTTCCTTCTCCTCTGAATTCCCCCATTTCAGTAGACAGTCTTCTTCTCACTAAGTCCGTGAGAGAACAAATTTACCATTTTCCTATCAAAAACTCGAATTACAATCCTCATTGTGTGTATCAAATCGCCAAAAACGAATGAAATTCAATCACCAACTCATTCCCACATCACTAACACTTGCGTCTAGCTAAATAAACGTTTTGAGCCACTACGTGCAAATACGTAAGTAGCTCAGTGAACAACGTTGCAGACTAGTAATCCGAAGATGGCAGGTTCAAAACCCACCGGCGGCACTCATGTACTGCATCATCCCATCATATCCATAGCTCCACTGATTACAATTTCAAGGCGTTTAATAGTCAAAGAACAAATCTGGATGTAAATACTCTCAAATTGAATATGGAATTTTTTTGCTCAGTCGTCGCAATATTCATTACCTCGAATTCCCACAAATATTCCAATGTGATGTTTCTGAAACGTTCCTGAAATGTTTCTGAAACATTACTGAAACATAGAAAGGTTTCTCCGAAGGAAAGTTTCCGGGAATATCTCCTTGGAAGCTTTCAGAAACATTTCCTGCCGCGGACATACCTATAATTCAGAAATGTTTCAGTAAAATATCTCTGAGATGTTTTCCGCAACGTTTCTGAAATGTTTCCATGCTGTGTGGGTGGGTTGGTTACTCAAACGCTGGGCCTGAGGATATACGCAGGGCCTCAAGAATCACAGCTCGCGCAGGTGCTTTTTCGACCGTTTCACCATCAGTCTTCGAAAAAGCAAACGATGACTCGACGCACAGTGGGGCCAAGAAGTTCTTGAATAATTCGCCATTACGTGAATTTGCAACCAATCGATATATGCGCAAACAGAAGACTTTTGGATGAATGAGAACAACCTCCTGCGTCTGCGCATATGTCGATTGGTTGCAAATTCACGTAAAGTTGAATTATCCAAGAACTACTTGGCCCCACTGTGCGACGGGTCGGCCTCGGACTCTCATGCCACGACTCGATAGAATACGTGTAGGAGAATTCGGATGAGTTGATTCGGAACTTGGCTGTCGAAATGGAAGACACGCGCACGCTTTTTGATAAGTTTGCGCGATAATGCCCATATGTCTTGTACATATGAAGTGATTTCGAATTTAAAATGCGACGAATTGGATGAATAGACTACTCAGTGTTGAGAAGGGTGAAATGGTCTCTGTTCGGAATTCTTCACCAAACTAATTTTGCTACGTTTCTTACCTCGAAGTACCTCAGAGGAGAGTGAAAACTTGCAGGCGCCCTGGTTACCCCGTCTTCGCAGAGTCTCTCACAATCGCTCATGAAACACCTGAAACTCTTGTTTATATCACTTCCCAACTCCAGATGCACCTCAATCGGCAGTTCATATACAGAAATTATTCAACCGTGGCAAAAATGAATTCAAAAAGTTCGCAGGAACACGCAGAGAATCAATTACCAATCCCCAGATTCGTGAACATAAATGAGTAAGTTTGCGCGATAATGCCCATGTATGTATAATACGGGTATGATTATGATTTTGAACAAGATATAAGGGAAATCTGTGAGCACGGACTTTGGTGGAAACCCCCTCGCGATCTCACAGGGCGCTATTCTTCATTTGCCATTCATACAATTAAACTCGTCTCACTTGGCATTATGAAGACAACTTAAATTTTGTGAAAATTCCCCAAATGAGCTCCAAAACGAGTGCAAGCGAAAAATATCAAGAATCATCAGAAGTAGAGAATTACAGCATTTCAGGTGGGCATTAATGGGTTCACTCACTATTCGACAGTTTCAGCTGATAAGTTCATTTGCCTCCAACACCCACCTGCAACGTGGAGATGAGAGAAATGAAAAAAAAATTCGCCCTAGGTGAGGCTCGAACCCCGGCTCTTCGGATCTATAATTGTGGAGAGTTGATCTCTATGTTCAGCAGGCCGCGCCGCAAAAAACGTCGCAGCGAGCGAGCGACTCACTCGCTCAAATTGCTCATCGAACCGAGTTATTTCGTACATTCATAAACAGCTTACTATATGTCCATACGGGCTTCCGTAAATTCCAGTGCAAGAGCGTATTCAAGCCTCTCATTCAGCGCTTTGTTTTGTTTGTGTACACACATGCGCATACGCCAGTTCACACACATGTTATCCAGTACGAGCGCCACCAAGCGGCTGGCTAAGCGCCTCAACTAGAAGTTTCCGCGCCTGTTCGCAGTCCGCGCGGCCGCAAAAAAAATACATGGGAAGTAATGAGAAGAGTGGGGGAGGTCTGCCCGCGGCTTGCTCCAATACCTGCGCATGCGCGCTCCACTCCCATTGCTTCTCATGTATTTTTTCGCGGCCACGTGAACTGCGGACGAGCGCGGAAACGTCTTGTCGAGGCCCTAACATAACTAGCTCCTCCCCTCCCCCCGTTATCGAAGCTGCGGGCTAGCGGGCTCCAGTTTCACTCGAAAACTGGGCTGCACGCTGGGCTGGGCTTCGGGCCAAATTCAGCTCTGCTCAGCTCTAACTCGTCGTCACGTACATAACAGGTTAGGATTGGTTAGGATCACAGGCGCAAGTCTAGGTGCAATTTAATCGGTGCTAGTGCAAGGCAGTGCAAGGTGTTAGACTGGTTCGGATATGTATCACTTCAACGATATTTCTTTTACAGTTCATCCAGAACCTCACATGTATAAGAGTACTCCACTCTTGTCTCAGCTCCTGGGCTGGCAACGAAGAGTTGCCGGCCCAAGATGAATGTTCACGTTCTTATTCGTACCTATCCGTCTCGCTTACGTTCACCATCGTTGAGAAATAAACTAACTTCGAATTAATTCCGTTTCGTTTCGTTTCTTTCAACGAAATTGTTGTTTAGTTTCATTCAACAAAAACGAAATTGAAGGAGATTAACGTTTCGTTCCGTCTCTCCCAATGAAACTATAATTGAGTTTCGTTTCGTTTTTTACGGTCCTAACGAAAATTTTCGTTTGGTTTCGTTTGTCAGAAACGAAATTATAGAAGACTCACGTTGCGTTTCATTTTTCCCGTCGAAATTATTGTCGAGTTTCGTTTCGTTTCTTACCAAACTATATTTCGTTTTCGTTCAGGTTAGTTTCTGATGAACGAAATGAAATACGTTATCGGGAGTCAATGGTTATGTTTAGTTTCGTTTATCAGATAAACGAAACGTAATTCTGGTATTTCGATTATATTTTTCGGAAAACGAAACAAAACGAAATTCCCTCCCAGTTTCGTTGAAGGTTATCGAAACTGAACGAAACATAAGTTTAGATACAAACCCTGTTTCCTTCTCGTTGTCGCGGATGATCTCCTTCATCAAATGATGTGAATATTTTGTAATTTGGCCTTTGCGAGCTGATTAATCAGCAGATCTGCTGATTCCACATAGCTCGATATCGGATGACTCCGATTCGAACTATGTACCCTCAAGGTACCTCTAATGCGAAGTTGCAACTCGACGCGTTTTGATGGGGAGGAATGATTTGAGATGAGAACATACGAGAAAATTTTGATTTTACGCTTGGTGTTGGCGCGTTTCGCCTTTTCTCGACAGATCCGGCTCTTCATGTTGACTGAAGGGATCTCCAGGTTAGTTCCCCTGAAGAGCCGGATCTGTCGAGGAAAGGTAAAACGCACAAACATCAAGCGTAGAATCAAAATTTTTTCGTATGTTTTCATTCCAAATCATCCCTTCCCATCAGAACCCCTATAGTTGCGACCTCGCATTAGAGGTGCCTCGAAGAAACATAATTTGAATCGAAGTAATTCGATATCGAGCAATGTAAGATCAGCGAATCTGCTGATTACTTGGCTCACAAGGGCCAAATTACAAGAAATTCACATCATTTGAAATCCCCGCGAGCAAGGAAGTCACGATCGTTCATATCGATCGAGTGATAATTTAATTCAAAGATCTCCTTCATCGTTGGGGGGTGAAAACTCGTTCGGCTCCGATCACTTTGCCGGTCCCAGATCCTCACTCGCTCCGTGACGAGTAAGTGGATGGGTAGCGTCCTCGCCAACACGCAAGCTGCGTCTCCTGGAACGGTGCGATAGGCTTGGAAGCTTCGCAGGGCCGCTCTTTGGTAGACAGGCCCCATCCTCTTCTCGATGATGGCTTCTCTACTCTCTCCTCCCACGCGAGTGCACGTAGAGCATGATGGAAGCGCTCACGGTGTTTAGCAGTTTACGCCTCTTCTGTTCCGGTCCTCCGACAATCGGCATCAGCCGTTGGAGCGCAGCTCCGACCCTGCTGGCCTTCATGGTGGCTTCCTGGATGTGCTCCATGAACGACCACTTATCGTCGAGCCACACGTCGACTTATCTCAACTCTGTTTCGCGGGGGATCTGTAGCTCGTTGATGAAGAACCAGGGCAAGTCAAACTTTCTCCGCCTCGTGGTCACTATGGCTTCGCACTTGCTGACAGCGAGCTCTAGGAGCCTGCTGATTATCTGGTCGTGGACTCGAGCCAGCGCTTCATTCGCGCGTCTACCCAGAAGTTCCTTGTTGTCTGCCCATACTATGAGTCCCGCGTCATCCGCGAAAGCCACAATCACCACTCCTCCATGTAGTTCGATAGTAAACAGGCTGTCGTACTTTGTGTTCCAGTTGAATGGACCGGAGACTGATCCCTGCTCGATCCCGGTGGACAACTCTCTCGAAGCTCTTGTCCCTCGTCAGTGTCGCACGCGAGGGTTCTGTTCCGGGGGTAGTCACTTGTAACGGCCAATGGGTAGGGATCTTTCCACTTGCCTAGGATCCGTAGACTTGCTCCCAGCTCGCACAGCTGAATGAGTTCTTGATGTCCAACGCAATGATGGCGCAGAAGCCTCCTTCTCCTTGGTATGGGTTTCCTACCGCCGATCGTACCCGCTCTTGCACCGTTTGGATTCCATGCATCGTGCTGCGTCCCGAAACCCAAACTGCATCGGCGATAGACCGCCACTCTCTTTGTTGGCTTCCTCCACCCTGTTCAGCATCATCTTCTCGTACATTTCCCCGATATTGTCGAGCATGCTGAGAGGGCGTTGACCTCCTTGACTTCCAGGTATCAGGACCAGCTTCTGGCGTTTCCACTTGTCCGGGAAGGTCCCCGCGCTCAGACAGATGTTGGATGGTCAAGGAGTGAATCTGGCTTGTAATTAAATACTAGTTTCAATGCCTCGTTCAAGATGCCGTCAAGGCCAGGGTCAAAGCCTTCGGCATCTTCTTTGTCGCTATGAGTAGCTCTTGCATAGTGAAGAGCGGGACGGGGTCTTCGCTCTCCAAAGGGGATGTAACCCTGGGTTCTCCTGCTGGGAAAGGGTTTTCCACAATGCTGCGTAAGGTTGTTGCATCGGTCGGTGCAACAACATGACTTTATGAGGGTCGTTTATTACTCAAGCCGGGACCGCCTTGAGTAATGTACGACCCTCATAAAGTCATTACGGAATCTCCTATCCAATTTTTGACCAATCAAAATAATTGGATTAACCACACTCTAATAATGCAATATGCTTACTGATATCAAGCCGATCATTTAGAAACTTGAATGGTCGAAATCGGCCAATATCTGATAAGATGATATCGATTGTAGTGGTATCGCCGATTATCATTTTTCATAGTTAATCTCATCCGATTTCTCCCATTCAAGTTTGTAAATGATCAGCCTAGTATCAGCGAGCAGATTCCGCAATCAGAATGGCGGTAATTTGATTATTAAGATTACTGAGGAATTGGCTTGAGTTAGTTCATAATGGCTCTATGAGGGTTGTTCATGACCCGAGCCTGGCTGCGGACTCATATTTCCCGGCGGGATTCACCGATGGTATCGGCCCGATGTGCCTCTAAAAGTCAAACCCCAAGGTTAACTACTTCTGTGTCGGCTTTTATTAGAGGGTTAAGAGTGCTTTTATAGTATCATCCAATAGTCAGGAAGTCTAGCCCATTACATTTCTGCATTGAAAAAATTTTTCTCTATCGATCCATATAAAATTTGATTAATTTTGGCCAAGAATGGAAAAACCTTATAATGATAAGAATATCATTATAATCCCATTTTTGACCGCATTATCCCCTTTTCCCTATCGAACTGGGAGAGTGTTCAAAATTCCACCTCGATCGAGTGAGAATTCGGGCCTCTACATCGACCCAAAGTTGACGTGAGCCTAACGGGTGCAGATTTTCCTTTAGATTCGCTACTATCACGGGAAAAATATTGATTCGTCACTAATTTGAGAACTTTTCCTTTGAAGAGGAAGAGTTGACAAAGTCATCGAGCTAACTCACTTTCCTAGGGGTGAGCTTAACTTCTCCTCGGTGTAGGTTTTTTCCTCCCACTTCCTCCGCCTGTGGCGTATTTCCATCGCTTGCAGCTGTACGCGTAACTTTACCAGTCAAGTATTCCACTGGATGCGCGCTCTGCATCGTTCAGATCTGGGGGGGGGGGGGGGGGAAATACGGCGTAGGCGGAAGAAGTAGGAGGGAAAGACCTACACAAAGGAGAAGTTGAGCTCACTTCTAGGAGTGAATGAGAGGGACTGAGTAACGAAGCAGAGGAGCGAGTGCTGAAACAATCGAAACTTATATTTCCGAGCCGACGAGGGATGAACGCGAAGGTTGCAACAGGAGCACGAGAGGCGGCAGAGAAGCTGCTGAATATCAAACTCGCGCTCAGGATTCAGATCACACAACCCAATAACAAGGAAACAGACGCCGTCAACTTGAGCTCGGACTCGAGTGACCCTGGCCCCACCTCAGGATCCCAGGGGACGGTAACGACCCTGACGCCCAGAAGCAGCGAGCGTGGCGTGATAGGAAACCCGGAACCACCTGAAGAGATGGAAACCAATTGTGTTGCTACACCCGAGAGAGCCGATCAACAGAGGAGCGGAACCAAGACCCCCGATCTGATGGAAAAATGGAGGGACTTGGAAGCATGCTGAGGAGAAAAGGGAGCGAAGACCCATCCCCTCCCCAAACACCTCGAATTGGTGATGGGCGTTGCCGAGTCTGCAAACATCTCAGGAGGGACCACGGGCGACATCGAGGAGTTCAAGAAGATTAGCAGCGCTCTCGGATGCCTACTCGCGGCAGGTGAGACGAAAAATGCAGCTTTTGAGACCACTCTCCTTGGAGCAAAGGAGTCCGCGAAAGTGAAATGGAATGCGCAGCAGTCCGCCACACACCAGCCGCGTCTGGGAGTGGCCAACAGGGGAGGTGGCGAAAAAACCTGAGCCGCGACCGGAAAAACAACGCGATACGGAAGAGATGGGACGCGGACAACCCCCAAGAGGCCATGAAACACCACGTCCGACATCGACTACCAATGCAGATGCAGAGCAAGGCCTGGCAGGTGGTAGCGTCAACGAGGGATGCGAGGAGGGCAGAAAAGAGCGGTAGATCAAACGATACCGCCGGGGAGAAGGCAGAAATGATGACGAGAAGAGCCAAGCCTGAAGCCATGCTCGTCACGGCCGATCAGGGAGGGCTTACCTACGCAGACATGCTGCGTAGGATAAAGACGAATGCCACCAACGAGGAAGTAGGCACAAAAGTCACGGGCTCCCGCAGGGCCTAGTATGGCCGAGTCCTCATCGAATTGAGGAAGGGCACCGACGCTACAGCTGTGAAGGTACCCGATCAGAAAATCCAAGAGGTCCCACACGGGGGCCTTGCATGGCGGCCACTAGTGTGCCACGCGTGGGATGTAACGGCCTCCTCGCGGGAGCCCCGAGCCACATTCCCTGAGCCAATTTCCACTTTTTGCAGTTTTATTCTGTTATGTAATCGATATTCGTTCAGCCTGGCTCTATGTGATAGTAAAAAAAGGTTTCGTCACTCTAAAAACTGATTCCCTCCTCCGTCTTAGAGACTATAACCTTCAAGCGAAGGCAAAATTCGACATAAAATGATTCATTATTTCTTTTTGAAACTGGTGATGTATTCTACAAGTCACTCGTGTGGATCTGTTCATCGAGTGTATGCATTGACGCATACTAAGAATATCACTCCATCTAGCTCGTGAAACAAAGAGCGACTTTATCATCTTCCAAAACCATATAGCTAGCTGATACAACACAAAGTAGCCAAACACAGTATAGAGAGAAACAATTTCGCTCCTGCATGTAAATAATCATTTCACATGAAAAGATGCACGATATATTTTGAGTCAACTCTGATGGAGAGATTAGCTTACAAACATAACACACATCTATCTGCATCTCACTGATTCATCATTGCGCAATCATAACATAACCTATCTAGGTTATGTTTCATTTTCACATTCATAACCACAATGTATATTAGATTTCTCTTCGAGTCTTCTATTTCTTTACTTCAGCATTAGTAATTTAGATAACAGGGATAAAATACTACAGCCGAGTGATCGGGAAAATTCAAACGAAAACATCATTTCTCGACTTCGGAATAGCATATATACTCAACCAACCTTGACGAAGCGGGGCTCACGCGAGGCGAGCGTTACATTTCAATGTATAAGCTCCCGGGGCCCCCGCGGCCGCCTCGACTTTTGCCACGTGAGGGCCACGAGGGGAACCGCGGCGTAAGCGTGGCGATTTCTGATCGGGTAGCACTAGCAACTTCATGATGAACTGAAATGCGGCGCGTAGGCGTTGGGAGCGCAATCAGCATAACCTATGCAAGTGCCCCGCGCTTCAGAACGAGTATTTTCGGCTTAGTGAAGAGGTCCACGTGCGCTTAGAACAGGAGCGTACCTTATCCCTTCAAAGTCATCTTCCAGACGCTCTTGACTTGAATAAGAACATATGGAAGGAAATGCGCAACCTCGGCTTTTTGCCGAAGAGCAAAGAGGGGGAACTACATGGCTTCACACCGGACGTGTTGAACGCTCACTTTGCGGGGGTTTCCATATCGCCTGATGAGGATATTGGAAAAGCAATGGATGAAGTAATGTCAGCCCCAGACGGAGGCTTCAAATCCAAGCCCACAAATTTCAGTGATGTAGTCCTTGCTATAAAACACTTCTCCTCGCAGACTCGTGGGGCAGATGGGGTCCCCCAAAGCGTGATCGCTAAGGCTCTTCCGGCCTTAGGTGATCTTACAGTACACATTTCTAATTCCTCTTTCGCTCACAGCATTTTTCCCGGAGCTTGGAAGCAAGCGCAGCTGATTGCTCTAAAGAAGACCGCAGCTCCAGCAGCGGTTACGGACTTCCGTCCCATTGCACTGCTGTGCTCCCTGTCCAAGGTTCTGGAGGAGATCGCACATGACCAAATCACGGAGTATCTTAACAGTAAAAATGTGTTAGATGGCTTTCAAACTGGTTTCAAAAAACATCATAGCACTCAGACTGCCTTGTTGAAGCTGACTGGTGACATCAGAGTCGGAATTGACAGAAAGGAGATCACCTTGTTACTACTGTTTGACTTCAGCGAAGCTTTTGACACAATTTCACCATCAAAGCTATTAAGTAAACTCAGACATCTTGGTTTCTCGAAATCAGCTCTACTGTGGTTGAAATCATACCTAGAAGGTCACACCCAAATAGTTACTTCAAAAAATGGGAATTCTGATTGGCTCACAACCGATCTGGGTGTACCACAGGGGTCTGTTCTCGGTCCATTACTCTTCAGCTTACATGCCGATGATCCACCTGAGCTACTTGATGGAAAGTCGGTGAGTCATCCATTTTATGCAGATGACTTCCAAGTCGAGAAGAACATCAGAGAGGGAATTTCTCGGCTGGGAGAAGTCGGAAGGCTCATTGCGGAGTGGTCCCAGAGCTCTGGTTTGCGCCTCAACGCCGGTAGAACCAGAGCAATATTTTTCACACCGCAGATCTGAGAAGAATGGATTTACCGGGGGTTGAGGTACGGGACGGAGTTTCCATCCCATTCAGTGACACTGTCGTGAGTCTCGGCGTGACATTAGATTGTGAATCGTCTAAGAAACCGCATATCAATCAAGTAACAAAGAGAGTGAACAAGTCCCTGTCTGGCCTGCGGTTTGTGAGGGCATACACCACCGAGACTCTCTGTGTTCGACTAGTCGAGACCCTAGTCCAACCACAACTAGACTACTGCACAGTCGAGTATCTGGACGCCACTGACGAACTGAGGGCACGAGTACAGAGACTGAACAACTCATGTGTACGGTACATCTTTGGAATTGAGAAGAGCGGACACATCACCTCGTACAGAGAGCGTCTGGATTGGTTGCGTACTGAGTCGCGGAGAATGTACCTCGCAGCTCTCTTTATCCACAAGATCATGCACATGGGTGAACCTGGCTACCTATCACTTTTATTCCCTTTCATTTCGCTTTTTTCGAATGACTAGTCACGACTGTGATAATATATCCTTGACCAAAATGCAATCACTTAATATGTATGTAAATGTACATGTTATGTAAATAATTCCTATATTTTTTGCCTACGGGCGAATAAAAGGATATTCTATTCTATTCTATTCTATTTTAGCAACAGTGTTCGGTAAAGGAGGATCTGTCCACTGCCTCCCGAGCGCTCCTACTCTCGAGGTGCTCGGAGTCGACTACGATGTTGACAAGAGTAAAGTACTCGAAGACCTCGGTAAGGCCTCACCAGAGAGCGACAGAGGGACTATTGAGGTCAAGTCTCTCCGATTCGGGCATGGGGCACCCAAACGCCGTTCGCCTCGATTCTGACGGGACTGGCGCACCACCTTCTGTATTGGAGGGAGCCAAGGTTGGATGAGGCATGGTGAGGATCCTCGCGGAACGTGGCATTCCAAGATGCTACAACTACGTGGGGTACGACCACAAAGCCTCGGGCTGCAAGGAAGAGAGAGCTGAGGAGTGGAAACCGAAACTCTGTTCAATGCGGTGAACTGGGACATCTTGCCGCAACCTGCAAAGAGAAGCCAAAGTGCCTGAGCTGTGCAGCAATCGGGTTCAAATCTGACCACTAATCCGAAGCAAGCAACTGCACTGCATATCAGAAAGCGGAGGCTACCTATAGACGCAGGAAGGGAAGAAATTGCGAGCTTCATCCAAGCCAACCTCAGAAGGAGCGAGTTCGCCTGCGACCTCTTACACGATGTTGCCAAATGAGAGGAGATCGAGGTTCTGATGATCTCCTAACCATTCCGAAAGCGTAAAGTCTCCCGTTCAACATCCAATCACTGGGGGACCGCCGTGATCCAGATCATGAATCCTTCGATCCGTGAGACTAGATCAGATGTTAGTGGCCGCGGCTTCGCTCGAATGATCATAGGAGGCGCAGCAGTCTACAGCTGCTACTATTCGCCGTCGCTCAAGCCGCACGGATTTGGAGCCAAGCTTTGACGACCTAGAAGAGGATGTGAGACACTGGGAAGGCCCAGTCATAATCGCGGGGGAATCGAACTCCAAGGAACCGACCTGGAGCGGGGGACCGCGGGTTAGATGGGGAGTGATACTCGCCGATACCATGGAAGCATTGGGACTAGTACTCGCGAATGAAACGGCAGTCATCACCTACCACCGGCACGATACTTAACCCCGGGAGGGAGGTTCGTCATCAGTCTTTGACCTGACGTTCATAAGCCCATCGCTCATGGGTTGTATGACATCGTGGGAGGTTCTGGACACGAAAACACTGAGTGACCATCGACTCATTCGGTTCCGGCTTAGGACTGACGGAGAGACAGACGAAATGTACACTACGACCGACGGAGTGGCAGATGCGCAAGCTGAACGAGGGAGAATTTCGGGAATCGATTGAAACAGCCGAAGGTCTCCCGAAGAACTCCACCGCGGAAGAGGCTGAGGATATAATGACGACAACCATCGACTATCGCGAGAGCTCGCGACGCATCCATATCTCGCAAGACAACACTATGCTCTTGGAGGAAACCAGAGTACTGGATCACATTTAGGAAACTTTGTGGAAACATTTACTGCTTGGTGGGAATGCGCTTCTGATGCAAGAAGTACAAGTTTCGCGAGGTTTATAAGGAAAAGAATGACAATTTTAACCCGAAATTACTCCCTGTTGACGGAATCTTTCACATAGAAGTTTGGATGTTTTTCTAAATAAATATATACTCCTTTAGTCCGATGAGGGATACGTAGATGCGGTTCACGAAATTCGGGAAGTCTTGGAAGAAACCCATCAAGATTGGTTTTGTGAAGTTGATCCTGAGGTATTATGGGTGATTTCATCGGGCGAAAGAGTAAAAATCACACAAAAACGAATTTCCATGAAACCCAATTTTTAGATTCTTGATATTCGGTGTGAAATTTTGTTGTCGTTCAGGAAAGAAAGAATGGTCCGGAGTATTGTCGTGCTTTACGAATCCTATTCTAGCTAAATTTTACAAATCTATCTTCCAGGCGAGTGAAAATCGTCTATCTCCTGTGCATTTAAATGTTGAGGACATTTCCTCCAAATGGACCACTTGGCAGAGTCAATTCCATGAATTCGAGCCAGATTCACAGTGTCCTGAAGAACACGAAATGTCTATGACCACGGAGAGTTAGGTCCGAGGCATTGAAGACAGTGACGAGGAAAATCCACGCCTGATGGCGTCCGTGTATATTTGCCGCGCTCGTGCTGGGAGTTCAAACCATTATACATCAAATTGCAGCTATCGGTTTTGATGCATGAAATTGACTTCACTAAGTACTTATTTCGAAGGAGATTTTTTTGTCTTTCCATTAACATTGCTTTTGGGGGTTCAAATTCCTGCGATGCAGAAAACACGATTTCCAGATACCTGAGTAATATATTTGTAAAATAGCAAAAATAGCAACAACAACAAAAACATCAAAATGCGGGAAAAGGATTCTGAGACCGCTTTTTTCAAAGAATCGAATATTCCTCATGAAATGTCAAATTTCCGAAGATCTAAAGATTTGGGTGTCTGAGAAATTAATACCTTCATGCTATTCAATCTTTTATCGCTCGTTGAAAATACTTATGATCTCAGATCAACCTCACAAGACCAATTTCGATAGATTCTCTAAGACTTCATGGAATCTGCGCGACTGCATCTCCGTATCTATAATCGGATCATTCTGTAGGAAAACATACCGGAACTTTATTGTTGGAGATAATTGAAGAGGATAAGATTTTAGATACACGAGAAAGTTTTATCACCCCACAGAAAAGTTCAAAACTCCGTCAAATGGCCCTCTTGTCCAGAGCTACGAGCAAAAACGAATCACCTCTAGGGGAGAGTGGGGCAAAATTGGACGGATTTTGCAGTGGGGCTATCTGGCTATACTTGGGGCTAGGCGCGCTATGGGACTTTGAAGTTCAACTATTGAATAGATTGTAAAAAAATTTTCAGACCCCTAGGTCTCAGCGTTTATACTTTTTCTTGAAGTTGAAAAAAAAGCTGTCCAAATTCGCCCCGAGCTTGGGAGCACTTTTGACAAGTTTTGGGGGCAAATTTGGACAGCCTTCCAAAATCGAGGTATACGGCATTTTTCCCTACCTATTAGAGTCGAGTTTGCTCATCAAAACACGTGGTAATAACCCAGAACCAAGAGGGAAACCCGCCTGAGACTTTTACATCCCCCCATAGCCCGAGCAAGCGAGCCATTTTTGTGTCATTTTGGAACATTATTGAAATAGGTGCTTCATTGGTGCACTATCGTCTTCAACAATCAGCAATCGACTCGTAGCATCCTAGAGTCGACTTTCATCCGTTCTTCTTCAAATTGGAGGTATTCATACTCGCCTCTACGTCAACGATCCCGCTGATAGTGTGTAACATTCAAGACAATGTTAACCTATGCGACAGTGAAAATGCGGAACTCCAGCACTATCTTCGAACACATAAAAAGCGACTTCTCGCCTCCAATCCGACTCTTATCACCGTCATTAGACATCGTAACTTCACTTTTTCACCCATTTTCAATCATCTAAGTCACCCTCAATAACCCGCGCTTCGAAAGATTTGCACAAACGCATACGCGCCTCGATACGCACAATTATCCTCGAAAAACACGGACAGGCGATCGGTCGACCGACTTTAGATGGGTTTCAGCATTGTCCAAATTCGCCCCTACCAATTCGTCCAAAAATGCCCCCAAGCATTTTTTTCCGCAGAATTGTGATCATTTGGGCCCAAGTGAACCGATTTCGCGACGGCTCAAAATCTTCGTTATGTAATGTAGTTCTTGACCCCCAAACGGCGATTGAGCTCGTCCACTTTCGCAGAAGTAGCGTGATTTTTCGCATTTGGAAAATGAACCGCGCAAGGCCCTCAAAAAGCACCCCTATGTCAGCGTGGACTCCCACTATAGTTTTGGGAGGTCTAACCGCGATAAAAACCATTGTCTGTGATGGTATTAAAAGAGAATTTATGCGGCGAAAGCCTAGACTCGCCTCTGACCGAGCTATCTCACTTATTCAATTTCGCCCCCGTCCAATTTTGCCCCACTCTCCCCCATATCTATATATATATATATATATATATATATTACTTTTCAACATGGTCCTATATGAGTAATGTTAATCTCAGCTAGTGGCTGTATCTTTGGACAGGAGACCCATTTGACGGAGTTACTCTGGATTCTTCATTTTCTCGATAGTACAAGACTGTAAGAAAATCTTGGGGGAGATTGGCGACCCGGACCCCGGGTTCCCCCCTCGTTAGTGAAAGTTTGTTGGGTCAATCGAAAAAAAAAACCCAACGTGTTTTCGGAGTACTTGGAGAAACTTTCGCAACTTGCCCCCATTAAGCCATTTTCTCAACTACTCTGGTTTACCTCAATAATTTTTAACGTACACTATCTCATTCTAAAGCTTGTTTCAATACCTTCGAAATGAATTAAACTACGTTTAATTTCAATGAATTGGAGCTGAGCTGTCTCACTTCTTCCAAAATAAATTATGGAAATTTGCGATAAGGTGTTTTAAACGCCATGCACGCTGCACATTTGGACCTTGGCGGCACATTTAGCGGAGGAAAATTATACACATGGGGCAAATTAGGTACACTTACCCCAAGATGAATAGTCCTCCAAGCTAATCAAGTGAGGACGCATGCTTATTCATCATAAACATTGTTGATAACATACTAAGTTCGGCCCAACGAAGGAGAGCCCCATATATGTGTTTTGTACTCTGAATCGATACATCCCCGATAGCTCAGTTGGCTAGGTGTCGTGTCTACAAAGTCGAAGGACGAGGTTCAAACCCCGGTAAGTACAAAATTTTAATTGCCCAATTACGTTTTTTCTCATTACATCTATGATAATAAACCACACAGAATATGGGGTAACAGCTTAGGAAATGGGCAAATAATAATATTTTAAATAAATAAATTTTGAAAAATCAGCTGATTTATCAGCTGATTTATCATCGGCCAAAAAATCAGCTGATTTATCAGCTGATTAGTCAGGTGATCCGGCAGGTGATAAATCAGCTGATAAATCAGCTGATTTTTTTCGATGGGGTGTGAATCATTCATTACAACATAACCTACAAAATGATAGCAAGGATCTAACAAAATAGTCATCGCTCGCAACCGGTTCTCGTGGAAACTTTGCTCTCCAAGGGTCTTCCCGACGCAGAGATTTGAGGATTTTCACTCTCTGAATTAAAAACAGCTCGAGAACAACCTCCTACTATGCGAATAGATTCATCGATGTCCGCGTCATGCATCAGGAACCAGCGCTGGAAATCAAACATTTGACCAAAATTTGATCAAATCTGCATTACATATTTGATCGAATTTTGATCATGCACTCCAAACGTTTGATCAAATTTTGATATGCAATCGAAGTCTTTCTCTAACAAGGTGAGGGCCTGTGAGGGCCCCTTATTTTTTTCCGAGCTCCTGCAGGTCTCTCAGTCTTCTCAATTTTCCTTTGCAGCTTCCGAGAAATCACCTTCTCTCCATCATCATTATTCTCCATCAGATTATTCACTCATAACAATATTTAAAGTGAGCTTGGGTCTCGAAGAGAATGTATGTTGCTTCCAAAAAATATGAATTAGGAAAATTTTACAGTATATCCGAGATTCAAAAACCAATAATCAATATCTTTGGTTACGAAACACTCGTCCACAACATGAACTTTATTTTCCAAAATCAATTTCTCAATTTCCATCTTTTCACCACCTAACAATTTCAATTCATCTACACCCTTCACTTTCCCACGTACGTTGGACCTGTAAAGACCACTAAATGAAATCAATTTCAAAACATTTCTCCCATTTTTATCTGATTGATTGGAAAATTAACCATTCTCTTGTAAGTCACCGCAATTTTCTAACTTCACTCCACGATCGTACGATTCAATTTGACCGTTTCCATCTTTCACAACAATAACATCAAGTTTGTGACGTATATTCGTGATTACACCCAGAATTTTATTTTCATTCTTTTCATTCTTTCGAAAGAATTGATTCTTCAGATAACCTTCGATCCCTGGAAAATCGACAAGACGTATGTAAAAATCATGTCATATAGTCAAAATATCACCAATTCAACTAACTTATTGGCCCTTTTCTCGAAGATGTATATCATCAATAGTCCATTGTGCACCGATGCGAGGTTAGTCTGTTGTGGGGCACGGGAATCAAATTTCCCTGAGTGTAACAGGGGAAAAGATTCCCAATGCTTTAAAATGGCCCGATGAGCGAGATGCATATGAGAAAATCCCAGAAACGTTTGACTTTTGGCCTCTAAAAGTGAATTCATAGAAAAAAGCTGTGTACATGTCTGAAATTCTTCATACCCCTTCTTTGAAGGCTTCGAAAACATGATCTTCCATGTGGGTCATCTGAAAAAAATCGCTCAACGACTTACAGAACAAAGTCTTGAGCAAGCACTTTTGGAATATTCGTTTCTGAATTTTCATTGTTTGGGTAAGCGTTGGGGGGGTCTCTTACTTGAATGGACATGAAAGAGTCACAACTTTCGGAATGCGTAATAAGAATTGCATAATAGTAATGATGGAGGCTTGTGATCTATTGAAAGGTGGCAAAAATACACTAAATATTGAAGTGTCTCGGGAAAATAGTGATTTCAATAAATTGATTACCATCATAAAATCTTCAATGAAACAATATATCATACATAGGTCAGTCTTTAGAAAATTAATCATTCAATTAAATAGAGTAATATCAACGATTATGAATGAATTTAATTCATACCAAATAATAGTATAACTCAACTCAATGGATTCTAACAAATTGAGATAGTATTAGATTCGAAATACGAATCGAAATAAGATATTTGTATTTTAGTTGTAAGAAATACTTTGTACGTGCTGTATGCCACATCAATCTCATATGTGATCATACTATGTCAATTTCTGAATCTTCAAGAATTGAATGAAAAAAATACGATCTGGTTGGGGGAGCGTCCCCAACCACCCCCTGTGTCCATTAACTCCCCTCTTCAAAAGCTGTCAAAAACGAATGCAGCGCATTATATTGGATCATATGATCAATTTCCGATTTTCAAAAAATTTTTCAATTGCAATTCCGAAGAATCGGGCATGGATGATAGTACCATCGAGTTTCCAAGAGTAGCTCAATACATGACACTAGATTCTCTGATCAGTTCTCAATTTTCTAAAAATCATTTGAACTGAATTGCAAACAAATCAACAGTCAATAACAAAATATTCAGAAGAAGTCTTATGTTTCTTGCAGGAATGAAGTCGTTTTTCTCAATAATTCAAAATTTTAAGTTTCAAACACGAGTCCTTGATCATTCAACTATATGATTGAAATTAGTTTCGCCGAAAACAAAATCATTCATCCCCGTCACACATATACGTATGAGACACTTCACACCAACCTCACACCATTCACATCTTCGTGAGCATCCAAATTTACGAGTTGCAACAATCCTATGATGCCACGGCTCGTATAGAGATCGAGACTTTCATCTCTGAGATCGACAGAGTACGAAACATTGTTGCCGAGCTACTGTAAATATAAGGTATCAGACTCATTGAAGACGTTGAGGAAACAACAAACATACTAACGCCGCTCTTCAAAATGAAATTGTTGGATTTCCTCTGTTCTGAACATCGATTTCTTGGCCCGATATTGGAAAACCAAATAGCGTGTCAGTTTCATCTGAACATGTCTCCTTCAATTTTCGTGATGAAGAGTTACATTTCTACTCTAAACAAAATATACTCCACAATCACATATCAATATCACTTTGTATTCACAAAACGGGGATGATCGATTATGAAGTATTGCAAATTCAGTCAAATTCGAATCACATTGACCTCATACACAACGTAAGTTACATAAGCTTACGACCAAGGACTTTCTTAAAAATCAAATCATTCAATCTGTTGTGTCATACGATAAACTTCCGTAACATAAAAATACAGATGATTTTCATATATGATTATAAATCATGAACAGCCACGATGAATGATTCCATTCTCTCATCTCACGACTTCATTGTTCAAGACATATCAGGCTCAGTCATAGCAGTCACTTTTCGTATTCGAAAACGTAAAATCAAGCTAGTTTTCAACCTCAAACGGGAATTAATATGGATTCTAGAGTTCATTCTCACTAATCAAGAAAAATAACGATCTGGTTGAGAAAATCCTCCCAATCACCTCTCCTTGTGTTAATTCAATTATCCTAATAAGCGTTCGAGAAGGACGTACGTCGCATTCCATCAAGTAACTCTTGTAGTCTTCCAAATTCCAAATAATTATTCAACTCTAACTTCAGAACATTTCCGATGGAGGAACAATGAATTTTGCCATCTTCTAAATGTCATCACATTCCATTATATTAGTTCAATAGTCCTTTTTAAACTCCAATCCTTGGTTCTAGAATCATTTCGATGGAATCGTAGAGTTCAAAAAAACATGTCCGTCTCACCACTCGACGAGTCAAGAATTTTCAAGTTCTGGTCGTTTCACCTGTCATTCAAGGTCATATATCATAATAACATTTTCCTATAACAATCAAAATCAACCTCTACAAGATAAGATTGTCCTCCTTCGAATGACTTGAATAAAATTTTATGAAACTACTAAATAAATCAAACTCGAACACCAGAATAACGTCACATCTGAAAGTGAGGCAGCCCCCTAAACCGTAAAAAGTTACTCGGCTACCTTCGATGCTGACAATGACGGTGTCTCGAATTCTTACAAAAATTATCTAAAAAATCGATAAAATCGTCCCCTTCATGCACGTTATACGGATATCTAAACAGATTTCATAAAATTCGATTGCTCCTAACCTTCGCCAACGGATTCGGAAGCTTAGGCCAGTGTTCGAAAGGGCTCCGTGAGACCGATCAGCAACCGTTTCCAAGAATTAGCAGCAAATCGAATATATAATAGAAACTTATAAATACATATAACAAAATCGAAAATCCATTTACAAACATTTCAAAGACACGTCAAAAATACGTAAACGACACTCAAACACGTGTTCTATACATCGCGGGGAAATCTAGGGACATTGTATCTCGCCTAGGGACATTTGTGACGTGAGGTTGGCAACACTGATTTTTATTTCATGTTGGCAAGCCTGATATAGCGGTTGGGGGGGGGGACCCTTCATGTCTCTTAGTTTAGATAATTTGACATATGAATTCCCTCCAATTTTTCGAGTGCTGGTTCATCATTACGAGTCCGGAAATTGCTCACATTCGCTGTGAGCTCTCAAAAAGTACTCTCTGTTTCATGCAATGCTATTATTTCATTCAAACACTCGATTTCTGTGGATCGATCTGATCATTTTAAGCACTTTCCGTATTTTTCTTCAACTCCTTTTCTCCAACTGATCGTTCAAACAGCACAAGATTACCTGTTCTCTCAGTTTATATACTTGTACAGTCTTTCCCAACTCCAGATTAGTCAAAATTGGCGATGGAACAACGTTAGTGATTCAGTTCACTGATATGTATTTCTATGATTAGAGATGTTGATGACATTGTTATTACAGAACTATAGTTGCGTATGTTAACGAAGTATTCCGCAAGTCTGAGTTCAAGAAAAGGGGCGATGACAGTGAATTCACAGTCTTCAAATCTCTGTTGAGTAATCAAGTAGGGAGTAAGATACAATGCAGTATTTCCAACGATGATATGAGGAAATTCATCACAAATATAGGAATGAATAAGGTGCATACACAATGGTTGACTTGCAATGAAATTGAGAAAAATATTAGGGGATTAATTATCATATCAAATCAAGTATACGTGTATGAGTAATGATGTATGCAGAACCGTATCCAAAGACATAAATGAAGAAATTTCTACGAATAGACTTGTTCTGTCATCTCATAACAAAAATATCATCAAAATGAACAAGAAAATCGCGAAAACGACGTTGGGATATACATCAAAATTAATTTTGATGATATACCTTCAAAAAAAGGACCAATAATTAAGTTGAATTGGTAATGTTTCAACCGTATAACATGATTTTCACATGAGTCTTGTCGATCCTCCAGAGATCAAGGTTATCTGGCGGATCAATTCGTTCAAAAAATGAGAAGAATGAAAGTGGAATTGTGGGTGTAATTACGAACGTACGTCACAAACTTGATGTTATTGTTGTGGAAGATGGAAACGGACAAATTGGATCATACGATCGTGGAGTGAAGTTAGAAGTTTGCGGTGACTTACAAGAGAATGATTGATTTACAATCAATCAGATAAAATTGAGGAGAATCGTTTCGAAATTGATTACATTGAGTGGTGTTCACAGGTCCAACATACGTGTAAAAGTGGAGGGTGTAGATGAATTGAAATTGTTAGTTGGTGAAAAGATGGGAATTGAGAAATTGATTCTGGAAGATGAAGTTCATGTTGTGGAAAAGTGTTCCGTCACCAAAGATATTGATAATTGATTTTCGATCCTCGGATATACTGTGAGATTTTTCTAATTCATATTCCTCCGGGAGAAATATAAATCTCCTTCGTAACCCAAGCTCACTTCAAATGTTGTGATGATTAAATAATCTGATGGAGAATAATGATGATGAGAAGGAGGTAATTTTTCGGAAGCTGCGAGAGAAATTGAGATGACTGAGGGACCTGCAGGGGCTCAGAGAAAATTAAGGGCCTTCAAGGGCCCTCGGGGAATCCCAGTGGAATCTCTCAGCCCCTATGGAAAATATGGAACGTCATTCAGGTCAATTAGTCAGAGGCACTCGGGGCCCTCGAAGGACCTCAGAGGCCCTCAGGTGCCCTCCTGGGCATTCAGGGTAGTTCAAGGGAGTTCAGAGGGATTCAGGGGAATTCAGAGGAATCATATTCTTACGACTATATATTAAGGGGAGATACTTCTTTACACTATATCTGCAAACGTAATGAATTAACATCCCATGATGTATGTATATGAGAAAGATACAACAGATGAGCGGAAGAATTCCGTTTCTCCGAAGGATTCACTAATGATTGTATTAGAAATCAGAGTATTTGTGACTTGAGTGTACTTTCCAATACGAACTGAAAGTTGTTGGGTTTATTGAATGCTCAGTACGATCTCTTGGAAATTATCAATCATCGTCCTTAAGGCGATGCGGTCACCATGCAAGCTGAAAATCATTCCCAACTCTCTCCAATTCTGTTGCGATTTGGTCTAAACGACGAGCGCACAAATATTTGTTATCACCTAACTTAGATTGCCTGCTCTTCGTTAAGCCCAAATTGGAATAGAATCGGAGAAAGTTGGGAATGAAAATGTGCGTATATTATAGGTTAGGGGATTCCCGCGGCCGAGTTATTCCCACTTCTTCCGATTCTCTTATGATTTGGGCTAAGCGATGGATTGAAGAATACAAGTTGGACAATAACAAGTATTCGACAACTTGTTTCACACTTTGAATAATCAAACTTTTTATGTAAGGTGTATTTTCAAGGTCCATGGTCGCGGTGCACGGTGACCGCATCGCCTTAAAGTCATGAAACTTCGGATTGAAAATGATTGTAGACAAGATTAATTGAAAGTTCAGACGATTCTGTATTGAATCGAGGATTCAGGATACGAATTTCATTGAATATTCAACAAAATCGTACTGGAGAACGTGATGAATTTTAATATTGTTTTTCCAGTGTAGCCTTCTGATTTTCAGATGATGCCAAATATGAGTGCAAAATTTCAAGCAAATTGGTAAAAACAATGAGGAGTTTCGCTCAGCCATGGAGAACAACATAGGTGGGCAAATTTTAGGAACTATGCGATTTGGACTTTGAAATTCCGAGAATTTTCAGAATGGCAGCACACCTCCCATGAACTTCTGTTTGGTCCAAGTAATGCTCAAACAATGATGAAATACTTGCGTCAATCATTTTGGAGCTCCGCCATGGATTAGTGAGGGAGTAGAAGATTTTCCCATGTATTTGGATGGGACCCTCATATTCCCGTCATTTCAATTGGCTCATGCGTATGTGAATACATGGGATCCTCGGTGTTGGAATAGAGGAAAGGAGATAAGTTTCATAGTTTACAGTGTCTTCCGAAGGTCTGTGGTACAAAATAAAGATGCGCCTCAGCTGCCAAAACGCTCATTTTCGTCATTTGTCAATCCTCACAAGCCTCGCATCACGACCGAGATGAGGCTGTAGTAGGGGCGATTCTCATAGTCATTTCTTGAGGTACGAATATTAGTTTATACGTGGTTTCAATCCCAACGGAATCGAAATTCTCGTGTGCCACACGAAGAACGATTTTTTTCACTCCATTTACTCAAGAATATATTTTCTTATTTTAAGCCGCATCGTCGTGCGGAATTGAGCACACTATCGTCCTTGGGATAGATTTGTAGGTTTTTGGATGTAGAATACGATATCGTCTCTACCGATACGAAATATTCACCGCCCCGAGTGCTGCATCCATTAGAGAAGCGATACAGGAAAAAATGTAAAATCGGAGTTCGCTCCAACGAATCATCGCCACTCTGACGCATTGATAGGAACAGCCTGGGGCGAAGATGATATGTTTTTATGTATTATAATCCATCACATATCCAATTTTCAGACCGATCGGTGAACCGCCCCGCCTGTGGCGAGCTAAGGCGTGAGAGAATTATAGCCCTGTTCGGTCGAAAATTGCGATTTTGTCATGAAGAAGCGTCTCCCAGTACCTTCCTATAGCAAGTAATAGACTTTGGAATGATGCAAAACTGTTAAATATGAGTGGCTCTTCAAAATGATCTAATGCGAGTGGCGGAAAAAACGCGACTGCTCTTCTGACAATGTGAAAATAGGCCTGTTCGGACAAACCGCATACTCCGTGAGATTTGCCCGTATATACACACTGACGCGGTCAGAAGGCTCGAGATCTAGGGTTGTGGCAATTCTCTCAGGCATTATCAAGAGCAAGTGTTACCTACTGTCAATAGGTAAGGGGAAAATGAAGAAGGCAGTACCATCTTCCTGTATCTAAGAGCTTCATGTGTTCGTTGCAGACTCAAAGGCAGTTTCAGACAAGGTTCGTGAACAAAGACTGGGGAAAAGGATGAGAGGCTATGGAATTGGTGATAGACTTGCAGAAATCATTGAGGAAACGTAAGAAGAGACATCGTGTAGGGTAAAGTTAGGGAGTCAATGCACGAGAAACTCCTGGATAAGGAAAGGGCTGAGACAAGGGTGCCCGCTGAGCCCGCTTTTCCCCTTGATATTCATACCAGATACATAGAATCACCTCGAAAGGAGGAAAAGTGGAGAGGCCATGGTGGAACAGAAGAAAATTCACACGCTAGTATATGCAGACAGTCTGGTAGTACTATCTACAGACGGAAAGAAGATGGGAAAGATGCTCAAGACACTAGGAAGGTATTCTAGAGAGGAGTATGTAATATCGATTGTAGAATAGTCCAAGATCCTAACATTCTGCAAGAAAGACCAAGGAAAGGAGTAGAGGAAATAGAATTGAGAAGATGAAAAAATTGACGAGATGAATGGATTCAAATATTTAGGATGCATCTCTACTTCTCATCATTGCTCTAATATCACTTGAGACCCAAGGTTTGTGGTTCGTTTTAATTGTGATATTTTTACATGGTGCATGGATGTCGAAATTCCCTAATACTGTGGATGACAGGAATTGAGCCATATGAGATACGTCATTGCTACTGCACATTGTAGGGTTTGAGAGCGCAGAGGCTAGATCATTATGCAGATTTTCAGTATTGATATTCTTCAGATTTCTTGTAGAAATGATTCAAGGTTCAACATTTAGAGATGGCAAATAAATATCAAGTGAGATAAGATCATGACCAGCGGCAAAGGGTGCATCTGTCCTCCGATAAGATTTGACATATTTGAGTGAAGGAACGATGAACAGATCGAGCCACGTATCACTCTGCGAGCCGTCAGGTGCAAGACAGTGGTGAGTTGGGTCAGATGGCACGAGTTCAAGTGAGTGAGCGCGCAGAAGTTCACGGAAGTAATCTGAGTCCGGATGTTCTCTATGCATGGGGAAGTTGAAGTCACCAGTGATTATGAAGTCTTTGTAGTTGGATAACAATCTGCTAAGCTCATCGAACAGGGCTCTAGGATAAGCCGCCGAAGGCCGACGATAGACTACTACAACGAGGACTTTCATCAGATCTACCCTAACCTCAACCATCATATACTCAGGGGTGTTATTAAACTGAGACTCGGAGCGAGCAATGATTTTGGATCTGTAGCAGTCGCGAATGTGAAGTGCAACACCACCGCCATCTTTCCCAATCCTGTCGTTGCGGAAAAGACTGTAACCATCAAGTGAAAAATTTGAGTTTGATTTATCAGGCTTGAGAAAGGTTTCTGTAAGTGCAACAACATCGTATTTCTCGTGAGTAACCAAGTAAAATTCAAGTTCATTGAAATGAGTTGGCAAGCGATTGATGTTGCTGTGACATACTGAAAAGTGACGTTTAGATTTGAGATTTAGTGCCTGAGCAGCTGAACATCACGCGTGCCCCTCGAGGTGCGTTTGGGTTGATGTATGCTGAGCGTGGATGGGTTGATGCTGATGATTCTGAGTGTTTCGAGGCTGTTGAGGGAAATTGAATCGCTGATTTTGTGCAGGGTCTGGTTGAAATACGAAGGGGGATACATGCTGTGGGTATTGCGGCTGGGAAGAAGTGGATGTCTGAGTCTGGTGTTGCAAATGTTGATACTGGGAAGACGGGGGTTGTTAAAAATTCTGTTGCTGATTCTGCTGAGTGGGTAAAGGGTATGTTGGAAAATTCTGTGCTTCATTGGGGGCGAGTTTCAAAAGATCACCTATGGAGTGAATAGGTATAAGGGGGCTAGACAAGTCCTTGCGCATGCAGACGACAAGGTTTCCCACTGAATTATATTCGGTTGGCCGAATATAATTCAGTTCCTTGAACTTGGTATTTGCTGCGCGAAGTAGATCGAAGGTAGGACGGGGCCACAACGGAGTAATAAAAACTTTTTGCCCACCTCCTTCAACGAAAATACCCTGGCTCGTTTTGTCTCTCAGCTGACTTGCTCTGGACATGATTTCGTTTTGGACCGTTGGTGATACGACTTCGACAACAAGGGACAGTGAGTTTATCGGTTGGTTTGGACCTCCAGGCTCGTTATTTGCAGAAAAGTTTGAGGATGGCCAGCTTCTAGTCGAAGTAATAAGTCTTAGATGATCGTTCAAAGCTAATGCTCAGAAAATATTTTGGATAGCTGCTTGATAATTATCTCTGTAACTAGAGGGAATCCTAGAAATGCGGAGCTCACAAGTGTCTGTCAGCATTTCGACTGAATTCACGCGATCGAGAGCTTGGCGAACCTCACTGAGCTCTACTCTGGTATCACGGTCGAATTTCGCAGTTGAGGACTCAATTTTATCCATGCGCTCAGAGAGTGTTGTGAGTTGTCCAGCTACTGACTCCTTGAAGGTCTGGAATTGATCTCTGTTCCACGTGGCGAACCATTCAGGCATTCCAGAACCAGGCATTTTTGCCTTTTCAGGACACAATATCTTTTCCGCACGCGAGTCTGTTGGAGAAAGGGTTTCTAGCGGACGTTTACGATTTAAATGGGTGGATTCGGGTAGTGGAGGAGTTCCTTGCGGGGGCGAGTGTGTGGGAAGAGACTCTATTTCATCCGATTCCACTTTCGAGGGGGGCAAAATTTCAGAGTCAGCTGGGTTCGATTTCTGCGAGACTGAACTCTGGGTAACGACACAAATCATGCACTGATAGAGTTCAAAATTCCACAACCACGGACCTTTCAGACACGCGTAATGATAAGGTTTTAGACAGCTTTTACATTTTCTATAGGATCTCGAGCATTGGATAACTTACAGATTGGACAGATGAGATCACTCATACCGTGAAAGCAAAAACGAAAACGAGCATTACTGTATTTGATTACAAGTGTGATATACGCGAGTACAAAAATTTGGCTGTGCTTGATAACGCATCTATATGACAAGAAAGAATAAGTAGCAGTTCATACGCACAGTCTAAACAAAGTTTATATAGCTATACGAGCAGATCTCAAAGCACGTCGAGCTAGCAATGTATTATAATGCTTTTCGAGCGGCACGCTATGGAGCAAATACCAACAAAGGTTTACCTACACATACACATTGTAGAATATTTCCTCTTGTACGTTGGATTAGCGAGTTGAAACATGTCGACTTTTTGGATTTTCACTCAAGAAACAAGTATACACATACACAAATTCAGAATGCATGTGCCGCATTGGTGGAAATTCCAAAATTCAAACTCTCACACTGTACTTTGTTGAGCACGACAGCACTTTCAAAGAGTATAGACTAACATACACACACGATAACACTGTGATTGATAATGCTGCCACCACTGGATGCTCAGTTAGCTGAGATAATGTTCATGCAGGAGGTTGAGCAGGTTTAGATGTACAGTGGACAGCAGGTTTTCGACGATGAAGCAGTCAGCTGATCCATATTCCGAGCAAGCCAGGCTCTCGGCAAGATGGCGGTGCTCCAAAATGTCTTGCCTCGTGAAAACGAACAGGCAAAAAATCTCTCACCCTGGCTCAAGAGGTCGAGCCGTGCCGTTTCTTCTCGATCAGGTAGGAGCCAGTAGGTGGAGGAACGCCTGTAAAAGTTTTACTCCCTACCAGGAGTGAAAAAAAATTGGTTAAATTATGGTGAAAAGCAGGAGCAATTGAATGTACGTGTGTGCTGCCCACTTACCAGAGAGAGAGGGAGAGAACTAGGATCCCCACAGTCAAGATATATCAGGTAAACCCTAGAGTTTGATAGATCGACGCCGTAGTACGTAATTCTAGGAGAGAACAGAGTAGATCCAATCAACCCGGGGGCAAAAGGAAGAGCAATCAATTATCAAAAGAAGATGAAGAAAGGGGCAGGAATTAGAATACTGAGAGAATGCAGGAAAGGGATGGAAGAACAAGAATGGAATAAGACGAGATGAGAGGAGGACACGACAAACGTGTTCGGAGAAGGGTAAATGGAAAGAGCGGATGACAGAGGAGGATACAAGATTGGGAATTAAAGGAGAATGGTCAAAGAGAAGCATGAAAAACAGAGGATGAAGTAAATCATGGAGTCAAAATCAGCGGGAGCCTGTAACAGACGGATTCTAATTTTATCCAATCACTTATTCTATTCATAATGATGAAGAAGACACCGACTCGAATGGGGAAACTCATGGATCCTCACTCTCTCCAGGTGTGACGTACGTCACTACCCGCCGAGCCTCGAATGAGTGCAACACGGGCATCTCCGAATTCTATCTCTGCAGGTGTAAGTCGATGAAACGACGGAAGAATGAGTGGTTGTGGTCCAGTACTTAGGACACTTGGCTTCCGTGATGGAGGTCTCGTGTTCGAATCTCCGCGGTTTTTATGTAGAATTGGTCATTTACTCTTCCACGAGTCCATCGACTAGTTGTCATGTGGGAGTTCATGGAATGATGGATGATTGGAAGCGAATCAAAATATCTGGAAATGGAGGGAAATACGAAGAAAGTGAGTATGATTGCAAGTTTCAGATGCTGCAACAAATAGAGAGAAGAAACATACTGCACAATAAAGAATAAGAAACGATGGAGGGTATGTGGTTGGGAAAGAAAAGCTTGGAAGCATATTACAAAAAAGTGCGTCACAAGAACATTCTCAAAGACGATTTGATTATGCTGAGGGATAGAGCTGGAGTGTAGTGAATGAAGAACTTGTTGAGAGAAGTAAGAAGCACGATGGGAATGAACACATCATAAATGTAGGAAATTTATCATTCTTTTCGTACAATTTCAATAAGTAGGAATATGAATAAGGATTGTATAGCCAATCACATACATTGCGCAAGGGCATCATGATTTGCTGGTGAGGGCCTCGACAGAAAGTGCGCACTTTCTCTTTTTCCCCCGTGGATCTAGCGCCATTGTCCCCTCGTGGCACGCAATGGAACTACGGCGCCTATGCTTATACACGGGAGGGGGAAAAGCGAAAAAGAAGAAGAGAGAAAGTGCGCACGTTCTGTCGAGGCCCTAAGAAAGGAAGGAAAGGCCGAGAGATCTCATTTGCTTGTCAAAATCCAGTTACGTAACTTTGAAGTTCATCCATGAATGCCTCGTCGAAAGCAAGCGACTAGAACCGATGCTCTCTCGGAACATGAATGGGTTGAATAGTCACTGAATTTCGGCCGAATTTTTCGAGCAATGTTATTTTCGCAGCAGGCTTAAGAAGTCAGACAATTGCGCGAGTACTCTGAAAAATATTCGGGAGATGAGGATTGCAGACTAGGCCACGGATTGCCGGATCCTTCTGACAACCTGACATATATAACTTACATTGAAAGGTGTTGAGACCTATCAAAATTAGCTTCGACAATTTGATGATTATGTGAAGATCCAGAGATAGAGTGCAGTACGCATAATGTCAGAAGTTCTGCGGATTTTCTAATGTATTCGCGGTACGATACATATTCCTCATGTTTTGTCGTTTTGGTGGTGGGTGATTTTTCACAATTGGAGAATTGATTCCTCAATTACTCGAGTCACCCGAATTGGATGGGTTATACCATTGAATCAAGAAATTCTAGACTGATTCTCTGGTTTATTGATCTCAAAGTGGCGAGCCTACTCCACTAACGACTTAACTTGATACGCGTCCAATCGTTGATAGCAATTCCCACCTTCCCCTCGAGTGGCACTAGATTGACAACCATCATCCGGGGAATGGTATATGAATCCCAGGAGAGTATGTGCAATTCCTGCATTTTGTCCAGTCCCGTGTGAATCAAGATTCCATGCTTCATCTGTAATGATGTGATCCTCGTCTCTATTTCAGGTACTCACTCACGGCTAGGTAGAGAGGATTTGAGCAGCCAAACAATGGGAGACAAGATGAGAAGTAGCAAGCAACCATCAATAGTAGCTAATCATTATGACGTGGGAGCCGATAGTGATACTAACAGTCATTGCGCTCTCATTCTCGAAGAGTCAACACCACCAGCTCGACATTACGTATCTCCGTCAAATCGACGTCAGCAGCAGTGGCCAGGGAAAGGAACACCGTCAGTCAACTCGCTTGAGTTGCGAGAACTTAATTTCAGCACATCTCTTCATACCACAGATGATTCCTCGAAGACACAAGTCAAAGAGCTTCATCCGTGATAACAGGAATCATATAGAGGAATGAATGAATTCCTTGCTTGGGCGTTTTTCATGCTTCCAGATAATATGATGGAATTGTGTGATACATTCTCGTGACCTATTCCTCACTCGCCAAGTGTATATTGTATGATACAAACTTGAATACTTAAGGGTGCACAATATGTATATCAACACTCATGATTTTTCAATCTATTCTCACATATCTCCATTGTTTTCTGAATCATGATTGTGATCCTGACTGTGATTCTTCCAGAGTGTTCTCGTGAATATATACATGATTTCAATGTGAAGTGATCGTGCATATATTCCAAGAAGCATAACTACCGGTGTCGAAGTTACCCATGAAATATCGATGACCACGATGATGTGGCCACCCCCCTGACGTTTTATTTCTGTTCGAGGTACGAATTCGAACGAAATATATCTTCATATTCTTTGGTCCGAACTATCCGATGGCAGATCCAAATTTGGCATCTGGTTTTTTCTCGATGTGAACGGCAGAATTTTTTTCGAAATAATAAGAAGGAGTTAGTTTGAGTTGCGGGATCGTATAGCCTGCAAAATTTTAGTTCCAGACTAACTTCTCTGATAATTTTGGGATTATCCACTTTTCCACCATAATCGATTGCAAACGTCGAAATTTGAAAATGCGAGAGCTTTCCCGGCAGGTTAGGGCATTGGTAACTCGGGGGGTCATGGAGGTTAGTAATTTAGCAACTCTTTGTTTTGATCACCCAGGATTGTTTATATCTCGGCATTGAAGGCTGCTGTGTCTGCTCAACATGGAATTGAGAGCAGTCAAAAGTCTGTACAATTTTGATCCGCAATCACAAACAATATACGAGGACGATAGTTTTTTGGGGGCTTGCGAGTTTCCTGAACATTTCATTCGCGAAAGTGATACGCGTATGTAACATTGATCTTGTAAACGAGGTGATGACGGCATTGTTCACATTGCGGGGGCAACATAACCTACAGAACTATACGCTTCTTCTTTCATGTTTCTATAGATTATTAGCATGATTTCTCCATCGAGTGCTTGGAGCGAATGTGTAAAAGGAATGATTTCTAACGAAGTACAAAAAAAACGAATGGGTTGGCTTCCCAAAATATTAGCCAACAACGATGAAATCGCGAGTGCACCCGCCGACGTAAAATTCAACATCTACAGTATGTTTCTCACGAAAAATGCCCACATGTTTCTTTTGGCTCGAGATCAAGCATATTTTGAGCTAGGCTCATCGATCAATGCAATGCAATTGGAATGAAAACGGTGGCATCAAAAGTATTCCAGGATCAATCAAAACGATTTGACTCTCACTATCTGTGCGTGCTATCGTTTTCCAAACGCGTATGAAGTACATCAACTCGTGCAAAGGAAATTAATGGTCAGAGTAGCCACATAGTCGTTACTTGAGTCAGGAGATACGTGGATCACATTACGTGGTTAGGATTTCTGTGAGATCTTGTTGATTTTTCGTGCATGTGGAAAATTATTGTACTCCCTAAAAGCTCGAGATCAACATCATTTCTGAAAACTCTGGGATATTTTTATTGCCACCGTGTTCATTCCAATTGAGGGGGTGGGTGGAAAAAGGGCCTAAAAGCACTTAGGCCCTTTTTCCGGCCTACCGCTTTTTTGAACCCTTGAAGCATGATCTATCACCCCATGAAAGTTGTTTTTCCATAAACTTCGAAAACCCCATAGATCAGAAAAAGGGCCTAAGTGCACTTAGGCCCTTTTACATATTCGATAAAACGGCCTAAGTGCACTTAGGCCCTTTTGTCGATTATATGATGGGAGTTACGCCTTTTTATCGATTGTATGATGAGAGTTAGATCCTCTGTCTATTATCTGAAGGCGGTTAGACCCGGCTAGACTCCTTGGACAGCTAGTTGTACAGTTTTGATGGGTAAGAACGAATCGCCTAACTACGATGCTGCACCATTGGACACGAATGGTTCGCCAATCATTTTGAAGAGAAAAGCATGACCTCACTATTTCATAAGCTTTGAGTAGGGAAAGAGCTTTCTAACGTCCCAAGGTCATCTCTGTGTCGTACGGTGTTTTGAGTAATCCTCCAAAAAAGTTGAAAATCGGCGTTCCATTAGGAAAATCGTGTTCCGATGGATTTCAATGAAACAACCTGATATTCTTCAACATATCTTCGGAACTCGGACAAATAGGAGAGCAGTATCCTTATATCGACAACCTGTGATTGAGGCCTCTAAGAAAATTGATAAAACATAAGAATTGATTTCTAACCATGTTAAGTACTTGTAATCAAGACGTTGGTTAACGACTTCATCGTGTTTGCCGGGTCATGTTACAGCGAAAATGGTTTCGAAAACTATCATCAGTCTTGGCGGTGGAGAGTGGTCAAAAATGCAAAAATTATCTTCGAAACAAATTTCAATCCAGTATTTGCATCTCTTGTGCATGCCCGTCCTCTGATGTCTCTAAAAGTAATTTCAATTGATAGCCGCCTGGTGTAACTCACTTCAGAATGGTCACTCGAGGAAGTCGGTTTGACGCGCCAGATCACGATATCTAGCTGGTCCAAAAAATGAAAAACTCCAAGGTATCGAGTCCGTGAGCCCGCGGCTTCTCCAATGGACGCCAAGAATGCGAATTTTGAGTCGGATCGTTCCCAAGACGTGAACATGTGTTTTTCGTGTATTTTTTGATGTAGAAACCGAATCCGTGGTCATTTTCGTGCCCAACCTTCAGGATTACCTGGTAGGCTCAAATGGAGTAAGATAGGCTAAAGTAGGTTCAAGAAACGAGATCAAGTAAGAAATTGATTGGGCCTCATTCACTGTGGCGCCCAAAAATCGGACTCGCAACGGGAGTTCGGAGGGTCCGGGTCATCATACCTCACTAAACTTTTTTCACAGTCTCGTACCACCTTGAAAATGGAGAATCCAGAGTGACTCCCTCAAATGGGCCTTCTGTCCAGAGCTACAAGCAATAACGTAAGAATTGCCCATATAGGCCCATGTCCAAGAGTGATATATATATATATATATATATATATATATATATATATATATATATATATATATATATATATATACATATATGGGTATACTGGGAATGCTAGCGTTTTTGCTTGTAGCTCTGAAATGAAAGCCCATTTGATGGAGTTACTCTGGATTCTCCATGTTCTAGGTGGTACGAGCCTGTGGAAAAAGTTTGGTGAGATTTGGTGACCCGGACCCTCCGGACTCCCCTTGTCAGCGTAAGTGTATCTCACGGGCACGATTTCTTCATACATAGCTATTTTTCGGAAAATCATAACTCCGACAGATTGGATTTCTCATCTTATTGTTGTTTGACTGGGGAAACTAGACACCTCCGAATTCCCCTCAAAAGATTATAACAATGAGACTCCGGAAGAGAGTTTTGTTTAGGAATCGAATCTCAGCAGGAATGTGACTACGTAAAAGGGTCTTATCACTGCAGAGAGAGGTACCCACAAAGTCACCAAGACCTCGAAGATTTTCTAAAAGAGCCCAAACAATAGGGAAATTTTGTTCGAAAAAAGGGCCCAAGTGCAAGGGTCTTGTTAAAAAGAGCCTCAACGTAGAAGTACTGGCAAAAAGGGCCTAAGTGCAGCAGTATTGGTGAAAAGGGCCTAAGTGCAACATTATTGGTAAAAAAGGCCTAAGTGCAACAATATTGATGAAAAGGGCCTAAGTCACCGTAAAAACTCGTTCAAAAGGGCCTAACTCCACTATCGATATCGGGATAAAGGGCCTAAGTGGTGGGGTATTGGTAAAAAGGGCCTAATTTTTAACGAAAACATTTTTAAAAAATTCTTATGACCTCCATATCTCTTTTCTACCAATTCTGGCTATCAAATCATGTTCTTTGGCCTTCAAAAAATGTATCTTCATGCTTGCTAAGTGAATATTGAGTGACCTCAGTTTCACACACTCAATGGAACCATCTTTCACGTGCAGGATCGATGAAAATGCATTCAGACGTTGAATCGCAATTGGATATCTTGTGTGACATACCCATAGATATGCTGATGAAATTTGGAGGCCATTGAACTCGATTTCGCAACGTTATCCAACTTTTAGTGGACCAACTATCCCAAAAATTGACCCAGTATTGGGAAAAAGGGCCTAATTACATTTTTTCGAATGGCTGTATACCTCTTAAAATCGACAGCTACCTTCCAATTCCTGTGCGGTTGTTTTGGGGATGCCAAAACCTTTGAAATAAGCCAGGTATGCGCATCGAATCATGCCACGGGCATGATATAGTTAGTTTTTATCGTTTTTCTCGAAATGGCCGTTTTGTAATTAGGCCCTTTTTCCACCCACCCCCTCAATTGCATTGTGTGGATCTTGAAACCAGCTATGATTGGCCGTAATATCAAGTCAGGAAAAACACGTGAGCGTTTTCTGTGTGGAATATACTGTGAGTGATGAGTTCTGCGTTGACGGGGCACAGTGGGGCTGAAAACCGATTTTGGGACAAGATACAGCGCCACGCGAATTCTCAAACGATTGAAACAATTCAAACAGAATTTCTTCGTTTCTCCTCACTCTACAAGAGATCTTCCCGGAGAATTTGATTTGGGGAGGAACGGAGGCACAAGATCGTGTTGGAGGGCGATCAAGACGAAAAGTCAAGAATATTAGCTTGGACTGACGAGTGATAAATAATCCTTCCCCACTGAAATCGTTCCCAAATCCAGGTGTGCGTGTTTGGAGAGCATTGGAAATGTAAGTTGACACCTTGGAGATACATTTTGTGAGGCTACATCGACGGATACTCGAAGAGGTCGTCGATATCGAGGATATTTGAGTACTAGGTGAGTGGGGAAGATATTGCAGAGTTCTGACACCCTTAGAACAAGCTTAATCATTTCTGTGACAAGAGGGGTGATCAATATACCATTGTGTATCCCTGAATTACTGAATTATTATTTGAGCCCACCTAGAACCCCGTACATTGCCGCCAGGGTCGAAGACAGTCGATTTTTGATGATTGAGATTGAGCACCAAGGTAGTTGAGCCTGAAATCCTTATTTAAAGCTAAGTTACCGGAGTTCTGCAATGATGAGAGTATTTTCCTTATCAAGTGGGACCAAGAACACGTCTCTTGGCCCGAACCAGAAAATCGTACATTGCCGCCAGGATCGAGGAGACGCGATTTTCGATGACTGCTGGTTGATCGACCAACACAATTCTGTGACTCCGCAGCTCCTCAAATAAAAATTTCCGGGGAGGTATCTTGTAGAGTGGCAAAAAGAAAAGAATCCCGTTTGGATCATTTTGATTGGTGGATGATCCGCGTGGCCCTGAATCTTGTCCTGAAGTCGATTTTAAGCCCCACTGTGCGGGGGCAGTCGCATATCTGTCGCTGCTGGCTAATATTTTCAAGTGCCACCTCGTTCATTTCGACTGTACCTTGATGAAAATCATCCTTGCTACCAGTTTTCAGCAAAAACTTGATGGGCAGATCGTGCTCATGAATTATAGAAACATGGAAGAAGTGTATGGTTTTGTAGGTTATGTTGCCGGCGCAATGTAGAGATGCGCCAGATAACGCGTGATCGGTTTTTGATATTGGGACACTTCTACTGTTGACACCGTGTTATTTCAAGTATTGTACTGCAGAGCAAGCCCCGAAGTACAAGTGTGCTCAATTGTTATACCGGAAAAAACATGCGGACAGCTTTGACGCTCGATATGGGCTTACGTTGCTCGCTTCAACTTGGGACGCGATGAAAATCAGATGGTCGGATGAAATGATAGGGATCCTTGAGATTACTCAGCTCGATGCTACACTTTCTCAGAATCCCGGCAGAATCTGGGATCAGATGCTGGCTGATATTGACGCCAATATTGGAGGGGGGCGCTGATATATCAATCTGCTTGGTATAACAATGGTCCAGTGAATTCATGTCTCAAGACAATAGGAAAATAAGTTATAGCTGAGAATGTTGATGACATCGCATGGGACCGTCATCGGTGCACAGTTTTCGAGGCGTAATTTGAACTATTCAGGTTCGGGACGTCGTCCCAAGTCAAGCACGTGAAAGATCCGACGATAATGGTGATCTCTGTCGCAGTTTGTCATCAGATTGAGGCTGATAGAGGTACGTGAAGGGAAGAGCAGTACTCGGAATCTGCTTGGTATGACGATTTTGTCATAGGTTCGCCACGAGAATAACTTTCAATCCTAGTCATAGCTGAGAATTTTGATGACATAGGAAGGCAGTGGATGTGCAGGTTCTCGGGTGTTATTCGGAATATCCAACCATAGGAGGCACTTCCAGCTGTAGCTTGTGAATCATGTGTGCTGAATGAGCTGTGAATTCTTTCTCGATTAGTGATCAGATTCTAGCCGAGAGAGTAGTCTTGACTGAAAAGCTGGACTCAGGATTCACACAATGCAATTAGAATGAACACGGCGGCAATAAAGGTATCCCAGAATTTTCAGAAATGATGTTGGTCTCGAGCTTTTAGTGAGTACAATGATTCCCCACATGCACGAAAAATTAACAAGATCTCACAGAAATCCTAACCACGTAATGTGATCTACGTATCTACTGACTCAAGTAACGACTATGTGGCTAATCTGACCATTTATTTCCTCAACACGAGTTGATATACTTCATACGCGTTTGGAAAACGATAGCACGCACAGATGGTGTGAGACGAATCGTCTTGATTGATTCTGGAATACTTTTGATGCCACCGTTGTCATTCCAATTGCATTGCATTGATCATTGAGCCTAGCTCAAAATATGCTTGATCTCGAGCCAAAAGAAACATGTGGGCATTTTTCGTGAGGAACATACTGTAGATGTTGAATTTCACGTCGACGGGTGCACTCGCGATTTTATCGTTGTTGGCTAATATTTTGGGAAGCCACCCCATTCGTTTTTCTTGTACTTCGTTAGAAATCATCCCTTTTACCCATTCGCTCCAAGCACTCGATGGAGAAATCATGCTTATAATCTGTAGAAATATGAAAGAAGAAGCGTATAGTTCTGTAGGTTATGTTGCCCCCGCAATGTAAACAATGCCGTCATCACCTCGTTTACAAGATCAATTTTACATACGCGTATCACTTTCGCGAATGAAATTTTGAGGGAAACTCGCAAGCCCTCAAAAAACTATCGTCCTCGTATATTGTTTGTGATTGCGGATCAAAATCGTACAGCCTTTGACTGCTCTCAATCACATGTTGAGCAGACATAGCAGCTTCCATTGCCGGGATACAAACAAACCTGCGTGATCAAAACAAAGAGTTAGTAAATTACTAACCTCCATGACACCTCGAGTTACGAATGCCCTAACCTGCCGGGAAAGCCCTTGCATTTTCAAATTTCGACGTTTTTAATCGATTATGCTGGAAAAGTGGATAATTCGAAAATTATCAGATAAGTTAGCCTCAAACTGAAATTTCGCGGGCTACACGATCCCGCAACTCAAACTAATTTTTCCGGAACATCTCGAAGAAAATTTTGCCGTTCGCATTGAAGGAAAACAACCAGATTCCAAATTCAGACCTGCCATTGGATAGTCCGAACCAAAAAATATGAAAATATATTTCGTCCGAATTTGTACCTCGAACAGAAAAAGAACGTCAGGGGGGTGGCCACCTTATCGTGCTAGCTTCCCGCGAAAACACCAGCTGACAACATTTGATGCTCCAAGGTGTATTATCAAAACTCATAGAGGCAGTCGTCTTAGAATGATATCAACAATAGCTTCATTGTGACATCATGTACATATTTGATGGATTACTCAGGGGACAACAAAATGAAGGTCACACTGGACTTTGAGGAAACTACGGGAAAATACATGTCAGCGCAGATGGGCAAATTCCAAATGTGATAGATGTATCATTTCCATTTGAACACTCCATTGAGTGGAATAAGCCACCGTAATGTTGTACCATAGGAATCAACTTGAATATTTGGAGAGTTGTAGGGATGGTCGACTCAGGGATTCATCCAACATTATATGAATATGCGAGGCTGCACATCATTCTGTTCACACAGCGTATTGTAACTCAAGCATTTTCAAAAGGATAACAAAGCAGGACCCTGACCGCTATCATAATATCCTCAAGGGAACTACCCGGCGCGTGGCGGGACTGGTCGCGGGTTCTATCAAAGAAGATGAAGAAAAAGCCAAGAAAGCAAAAAACCCAAGAAGCTCGCACGGCTGCCGTGCCTTGTACGCGCTGAGTTGGGGTATTTCAATCTCACGAACATTCCTCAATTGATTCTTTTCTGCCCGTTGCAACAACGGGGGGAACCCCCCTTCACCGCACATCAGCTCTCTATCGATATTGGCAAGCTTGGGGATTTGTTATAATCACGAGGCAAACATCCGGATGTTTTTCAGTCCACCAACAATTTGCCGTTCTCCGCGGACTTCTCATTTTGATGTCATTCGAGTTTTCATAAGACGACTCGAGTTCTGCATGATCGAATGGTGTCTCGAGTTATATAGGTGTGGACGTGTATCTGTATGTCCAAAATTGTCATTGCGAACGCAAAATTTCATATATATATATATATATATACAGTACCCGTCAAAATTAATGGATCATGCATAGTCTCAGTCAATCAGCGATAACTCTGGCTCATTTGGTCATAGAGAAATTCTGGAAAAAGGAAATTGAAGACCAGGAAAAAACCTATCAATTTAGGGGTTCAAAAAATTTTTTTCACTTTTTTTATGGGGTCGTAAGTGGCGACGGAAAAACGGTTTTGTTTTTCTTCAATCAAACACCTGTAATTTTGACGCGCATCATCCGATCGTTAAAAGCTCAACGGGATTTTGTAGCTCTTTTTAAGACCTTCAAATTCCTCTTCTTTGAAGTTTTCTCTGCAATTTTTCCCGTCCAAATGGCGAGCTTTAGAAGCATACTTTTTTAAGCATGTGTTCTTATGGAGGCATGGAAGCTCGCGCGGACTTGATTTCTCAATGCTCGTGGTCAATGCAGAAAGTCATCTAAAAAAATTTTGTCAGGCATGATTTCGACGTAAAATTTTCTGATCTTTGAGGATATGCTATCAGATTGCCAGTTTGATGAGCCCCAAATGTCTTTTTTCATCTTGAACAAGACAAAAATCATACTAGACGAAAAAAGACATTTGGGGCTCATTAAACTGGCAATCTGATAGCATATTCTCAAAGATCAGAAAATTTTACGTCGAAATCATGCCTGACAAAATTTTTTTAGATGACTTTCTGCGTTGACCACGAGCATTGAGAAATCAAGTCCGCGCGAGCTTCCATGCCTCCATAAGAACACATGCTTAAAAAAATATGCTTCTAAAGCTCGGCATTTGGACGGGAAAAATTGCAGAGGAATCTTTAAAAAAAGGAATTTGAAGACCTTGAAAAGAGCAACAAAATACCGTTGAGCTTCTTACGATCGGATGATGCGCGTCAAAATTATAGGTGTTTGATTGAAGAAAAAAAAACCGTTTTTCCGTCACCACTTAAGACCTCAGGAAAAAAGTGAACAAAATTCTTTGTACCCATAAATTGATAGGTTTTTTCCTGGTCTTCAATTCCCTTTTTTCAGAATTTTCCTACGACCAAATTGGCCAGAGTGATCGCTGATTGACTGAGACTATGCATGATCCATTAATTTTGACGGGTACTGTATATATATATATATATACGGGCAAATCCACGAAACGCGGATCTTCGTGCATTACGCCCTTTATGCACCGATTCTTCGCACCAATGGGTATATGTCAACTCCTCGACAAAGCAGATACTTTTTTTGAGATCTTATAACCAAGTTTCAACGAGCTCAAGACTCAAAATTGGAATAGAACAGAATGGCGGGCCATCAAATTTGAAGAATCACGAAATTTTGCGCGTGACATGGCTTTTCTCCTTCCTTGTTAAGGTCGGCATTTGGATGCAGTCTGGCATATCAGTAGGATTCTTGCAGGAAAATGACCCCCTAATTTGAGGCTACAACTACCTTGAAGCCTGAGAATGTGCTTCCAACAAATGTGAAACTATCTCCTGTTGATGACGCGTGACTACTTTCTGAAAAGAAAAGAAATCCGACGATATTTCTCACTCCACGACGACGCAGTCTGACCAATTATATTCCTGCGAATGACATTTGATACTTCATCAAAAAACGAAGAAATTCAGATGGGTCGGGTCATTGTGCATTTAATTATGATTTAGATGTTCGATTGTCAAGCATATTACGCCTTAAGAAAAAAACGTGATCGCTTCACGAAATCATGTATTTTGAGGCGCACACGAACAAGACGGATCAAACCATAGACATAGAAAGGTATAGACTGCGGGTCAGGATTGGGAGAAAGGGACGTCGAGATTGCATGAGTGCGAGTGAGAGAGCATGACGTAAGAGTCACGCCGCTCCATAAGGAAGCATTGCCTCTTGCGCATCCGTCTCACTCGCACGAAGTCCCACGGTAGTAACCCACGACTCGCAGTCTATACCTTCTTATGTCTATGGGTCAAACCGATCCGGTTTTGCTTGAGATCTCTCGAATTTATCGTATTTGATACCGAGTAAGTGATTGTGTGACCTAATATTTCGTTGTTTGATCGTACGACACGTTTTCAAGGGGATTTTTGAGAATTACTTTGCTAGAAAACTATTGAATAACATGTACAGTCCCTACCATAAATAATGGAACACGTACGGTCTCACTCAAACAGCGATACCTCCGATTTGATTGGTCGTACGGGAATTCTGAAAAAAGGGTTTTGAAGAGCACAAAAAAATCTATCAATTTATGGGTTTTAATGATTTTCTACGTGCTTTTCAAGTGCCCGTACACTCGGTTGAAAATCAGAAAAAATTTTCGTTCAATCAATCACCTACAATTTTGACGGGAGTGATCCGATCACAAAAATACTCACGGGATCTTGTAGATCGTTTAAAAATCTAGAAATTTGGTCCTCTGTAAAATTTTCGTACGACCCTTCCCGTCTGACTTACGAGCTCCGAAAGAAAACTTTGTAGTAACATAGGGTGTTTATGGTGATACCGAGACTGGCACCTGTTTAATTTTCTCTCGCTCTATTCTGGGGCAGAATTGGATTTAAAGAATATCATGACACATGATTTCGGCGTAAAATGATCTCATCTTTCAGGATATTTCATCAGATTTTGTCTCAAATGTGACCTATGGGAGCAAAACACAAAATTTATCAATTTTCACATCAAATTTCGAGAAATCGTTGCTATCTCAAATCTCAGACAAAATCTGATGAAATATCCAGAAAGATCAAAACATTTTACGTCGAAATCATATGCCACAATATTCTTCTAATTCGATTTTGCCCCTGAATAGAGCGAGAGACGATTGAACAGGTGCCAGGCTCGGTATCTCCGTAAACACCCTATGTTAGTACGAAGTTTTCTTTCAGAGCTCGTAAGTCAGACGGGAAGGGTCGTACAAACATTTTACAGAGGACCAAATTTTTGGATTTTTGAACGATCTACAAGATCCCGTGAGTATTTTTGTGATTGAATCACTCCCGTCGAAATTGTAGGTGATTGATTGAAGGAAAATATTTTCTGATTTTCAACCACGTGTACGGGCACTTGGAAAGCACGTAAAAAATTATTAAAACCAATAAATCGATAGATTTTTTGTGATCTCTAAAACCCTTTCTTCAGAATTCCCGTACGACAAATCAAATCGGAGATATTGCTGTTTAAGTGAGACCTTACGTGTTCCATTATTTATGGTAGGGACTGTATATTATAGTGCGATGCTTGCCATCCCCGTTAGGGGTCAATAAGGTGATAATAGAGTGTATCCGTGTATGTGGCAATAGCATTGGTCTTATGGCTATCTCCGGGTTCCTCTGTCCCATCCCACGCCGTCTCGTGAAAATCGGTCACGCGAGTGGATTTGAGTTCTAGATACCGTTAACTGAGAGCATGTAAAACCCGAGTGATGTGCGATGCAAACAGTTTTCAAAATTTCTTTCCTCCCAAATCTACACGTTTCGTGGATTTGCTCATATATATATATCTATCGTAGACTGTAGCAGACTATATATATAAATATATATATATATATATATATATATATATATATATATATATACAGTTCCGTGCAAAAATTCCTGAACGGGGGTATGAAATCCTCTTTTGCAAAAACGTCGATTGCTCGAGCCCAGATTAACGTAGAGGAATTTTGAGAAAAACATCTCAAAGATGAGGAAAAATGCTAACTTTTTATGGTTTTCGATTTTCTTCCAGCCCTTTCCGGTACCTCAAATAGCCGATGTAATTTCAAGGATTTCGAGAAAAAAACCCTTTTTACTCTATGGGCTATAATTTGGAAGCGGATGAAGATAGAACAGTTTTGCAAAAAGCATCTTGAAGAGCGGGAAAAATGCCATTCGCAATGATTTTTTGATTATTTTTCACATCGTGCGAAGAAGAGTGTGAGAGCTCTCAAAGTAGCCAGATTCTCGGATTTTCAATGAAATACGTGTAAAAACAGCAAAAAATAGCAAAAAACTACGGTTTTGGCTACTTTGAGAGCTCTCACACTATTCTTTGCACGACGTAAAAAATAATCGAAAAATCATTGCAAATGGCATTTTTTCCGCTCTTCAAGATGCTTTTTGCAAAATTGTTCTATCTTCATCCGAGTCCAAATTACAGCCCGTACAGTAAAAACGGTTTTTTTCTCGAAATCCTTGAAATTACATCAGCTACTTGAGGTACCAAAGAGGGCTGAGAGAAAAATCAAAAACCATAAGGAGTTAGCTTTTTTTCTCATGTTTAAGATGCTTTTTCCAAAATTCCTCTACGTTCATCTGGGCTCAAGCAATCGACGTTTTTGCAAGAGAAGATTTGATACCCCCGTTCAGGAATTTTTGCACGGTACTATATAATATATATATATGTCAGATCAGTATATTTCAGCCAAATCGCGCGGGTGACCCTCGCGAATCTTTTTGCCAATTCTTCAAATGGAAGTGAGGACCAAAAATAGTACTTCCCCAGAGTTTCAGACCTTGAAAAAATTTTTCACGTCCTCTAGAATTTTGGAAAATTTGAAAAAAGACCTTTTCGAGCGTTCTTTAGGAAAATCGCCAAGTCGACGAAAAATATCGTAGCAAGATCTGCTGGGTCGCATTTTTTTGTTTTCGCATCAACTTTCAGGAAAAAATTATACGATACTCTCAAAACCAAGTGCGCCTACTTTATACGACGATATGTGAAGACATTTTTTCCGGTTTCTAGATCATTCTCGAATGGATGCCGTTCGGGCGCATCTCAATATTTCTCAACGTTTGGAAAAAGATTTCTCCTGCTCAAGAAGCCCTACAATTTCCTTTTTCGAACGTCCCAATCGGTCGAGATGGGTTTGAGCTACGTCCGCTCTACGGTGTGCGTTTTTCCAAAAAACGCTGTCTTGACCATGCCAAGACTCCAGTCTACCTCCACGGATCGAGCTGGAACTTGGTGAAAATACTCCCCAAATTGCCTGGAATCCGACAAGAGAAATTCCGTTCTGATTATTGCACATGAGTCCGAAATATGGATTTTCTTATATCTTCGATTTTCCAGGCCTTTTAATGCATTTTCCTCGAGTAATCAGGGGCAAAGCACTGGTCATGGAGGGAGTCAGTAGGCGCTGGATCTAGATGAACTTCAAGTACATATCCTTCGCACATCCTCGGGTGTAGTACGACTCTGTCACTAACTACTACTCACCCATCATTTTGTGCTTGACTCAGATTTGTAACGAGTTTGGTGAGCAAAAATGACTTCAAACCGTGAGAGTGAAACCTGCGTACACCTATTGCAAATCGCTCGGGGGCGATTCCACTTAAGAACGTCCAATGAAGTGAGGTGGAAGAAATTAGATTCCCTTTGGGATGAAGTATATGGTTCTAGAGCTAAAATGAGGTGACACGTGTTTTCTCGTTTAGCCCAGATCGGCTTTGCAACGGTGCCATGCGAATTTCCAGTTTGGAGTCGAAAATTGAGATTGGCACTCTGAAATCGGTAAAGCTCCCCAACTTTGCTCCGAATGGGTCTTTTGAGACAGTGCTTGGTGAGGAGAATCGAACACGACGTACCTCATCAGAATGGAATCCCATGGTGCTCAAAATTTCGCATAGAGTTCCAAAAATCGAGAGTTTGATAAAAATTCAAAGAATGCAAATACTCGGAAAGATAAATTCTTATCTCTTTGAAAATTTTTTATTCATCATTCTAACCTGAAAAGGCCACATTGAAATGCGGTTTTTAGGGTTCTCATGATGAAAATCCTTTCATTGCTCTGTGTTCGCAGGCCAGTTCCGGGCGCGGAGAACTTATTTCCCTCGCTTCACTCGGGCAATAACCAGTCCTAGAGCCCGGACTGGGCGTACACGTCCAGGGCAATGATGGACTATTGAGAGTACTTCGAATGATGCCGAACATGATGCTTCTGCTCCGGTGGATGCTAAAAATTCGTGGGAAGCGCTAAAAAAAATTCCTGGAAAGATATCCAAAGAACCAGATTATTATTGAAATACGGTTACAACTATTTTAAGAAAGGTCTATTTCCTCTCTCAAGAGCATCGTGATCCCATGGGAGGGTTCCGAGGTTGTTAATTTCCAGGGATGTTGCTAATTTCCGTTTTTGAGTGATTAGTGCTCAATTTAACGATAGATCCCGGAATTAACCATCTTGGAACCCTCCCATAGGATCACGATACTCTTGGAAGAGGAAATAGACCTTTCTCACGATAGTTATAACCGAATTTCAACAATAATCTGGTTTTTTGGATTCTTTTTCAGGAAATTTTTTTAGCGCTTCCCAAGAATTTTTAGCGTCTACCGTAGTAGGAGCATCGTGTTTGGCATCGTTCAAAGTAGTCTCAAGAGAATTTCCGAAGAGATACGAATTCATCTTCTCGAGTAATTGCATTCTTTCATTTTTTATCAAATTGTCGATTTTTGGAACTCTATACGAAATTTTGAACACCATAGGATTCTATTCTGATGAGGTACGTCGTGTTTGATTTTTCCCATCAAGCCTTGTCTTGAGAGACCCATTGGGAGCAAAGTTGTGGAACTTTTACCGATTTCAGAGTGCCAATCTCAATTTTCGACTTCAAACTGGCAATTCGCATAGCTCCGATGCAAAACCGATCTGGGCTAAACGAGAAAACACGTGTCACCTCTATTCAGCTCTAGAATCATATACTCCATCCCGGAGAGAATCTAATTTTTTGACCTCACCTCATTGGACGGTCTTAACTGGAATCGCCCTCGAGCGATTTACAATGGATGTACGCAGGCTTCACTATCACGAATTTGTGTCATTTTTGTTCACCAAACCCGTTACAAATCTGAGTCAAGCACGAAATGAAGGGCGAGTATTAGTTAGTAACAAAGTCGAACTACACCCGAGGATATGCAAAGGATATGTACTTGAAGTTCATCTGGGTCCAGCGCCTACTGACTCCCTCCATGACCAGTGCTTTGCCCCTGATTACTCGAGGAAAATGCATCAAAAAGCATGGAAAATCGAGGATTTGAATGATTCCATATTTTGGACACATAGGCAATGATCAGAACGAATTTTTTTGGTGTATTCCAGGCAATTTGGGGAGTATTTTCACCAAGTTCCAGCTCGATCCGTGGAGGTAGACTGGAGTCTTGGCATGGTCAAGACAGCGTTTTTTGGAAAAACGCACACCGTAGAGCGGACGTAGCTCAAACCCATCTCGACCGATTGGGACGTTCGAAAAAGGAAATTGTAGGGCTTCTTGAGCAGGAGAAATCTCTTTCCAAACGTTGAGAAATATTGAGATGCGCCCGAACGGCATCTGTTTGAAAATAATCTAGAAATCGGAAAGAAGTGCATTTACATATCGTCGTATAGAGTAGGCGCATTTGGTTTTGAGAGTATCGTATAATTATTTCCTGAAATTTGACGCAAAAACAAAGAAAATGCGACCCCGCAGACCTCGCTCCGATATTTATGGTCGGAACAGTTACTGACAAAGTTGATAATGGATTAGTGATCCAAACTCACTTCATCTGCTCGAAGAGATATTGTTATCATGGTAAGTAGGCCCGATTTGCCGCGTGTGCATAATTTTCCTTCATTAGAGATTTCATCAAATCTGCAGAAATCCGCACTCGCAAGATTTAGCAGACGATTTCTTCGATGCTGTAACGTGAGAATATATTAGAGTTGACGTTTCGCATCAATTCTGGAAGACGATCTCTGCTTCTGCAGCGCGAATATATTGTTACTCCTGTTATGACCCGAGCGGAGGGCTCGGGATGACAAATAAATCATTTAGTTTGTTAACAACAGCTTAAGGGCGTTCTGCCCAGTTGCACTAACCTATTCTCATTTGGCGTTGCTCGAACGTGATTCAAGTTGATTGGTCACAGGCCCTCAGGGGCTCTCCCGGGCATTCAAGGAAGTCAAGGGCACTCAGGGGAGTTCGAGGGAGTTCAGAGGAATTCAGGGGAATCCAGAGGAATCACATTCTTACTACTATATATTAGGGGGAGATATATATGAGTCATTCTGGAGCAAGCTGGACGAAACCGTCACCAGTGGGGTCTGAGAAAAATCCGCAAAAATTTTTTCCCATTAGTACTATGTTAAAATAGTACGGAAAATTTTTTTCAGATTTTTTCGGCCCCCCTGTGGGCCCCAGGGCCCATGAAAGGGCCATTTTAGGCCTTTTTTAGCCTATTCTAGGAAAATCATAGTTCCAACGCAATCAAAAGGCGCGGTAGCGCCTTGCTGGCGAGTATAGGAAGAATGAAAATTCGAATGAAAACGACAGTGCGCACACGCAAGGCCACCGTGCCTTATATACGTTGAGTTGGGCCGTTTTAACCTCACTCATTTTTTCTCATCATCATATTTATAGCATTGAGGGCAATGGTGGACATTAGCAGCTCTCGGCTAATAAGCTTTGTTGTGTGAAATGTTATTTTACAAACCTTTTTGCCATCTAGTGCTTCTGTATTGCTAGTCCCGCACTCGTAAATTGGCAAGCGTCTCAGGCGATTTGACGCTCGGGACAGAATTTTTCATCATCAAACTTTTTCGAGTTTCGACTCATCTCGAAGTCGACACTGCGTCGGTGTGACTCGAATCAGCCTTGCGTGCGATGTGTGTGCGTGCATAAAACAAGCGACGAGACATACGGGCAAACATGAACAGATGAGCCTGCGCCGCGCCGCGACTGTAGCAGACGATGCACGTGTTTACTTCGGTTGATTTTCTGCACGAGTACAACAAAGTTCAAATGCCAATCGTAATTGTTGGTTCATTAAGAAAAGAGCCACCTGATGTGTGTTAGTGTTGTTTGAAGTGAATAAAAAATGATGGGCAAAGGCCAATATGCTCGCCGATTTGTGTGTCATCTCGCTATTGTACAGCGTCAAGAACAATCCTTAAATTGGAAGAATTGAGGATTTGATTCCAGGGAAGTATGTGCCAGCATCAATTCACATTTTAACAGTGTATTTTTTTCAGTTTCATCAATATTTGCGACAGTCACAATTCTGAAGCTAAAGATTGTGCATCTCAGAATATTCATAATCTACTCTAGTCAGAAAATAAGCATAGCGACAAATGGAATATCTCTTTTGCTTCTTTCGGTATCTCACCAAAAATCTGTTCGTGTCCAACACAAGAGGATCACTTTTAGATGTTGTGGGACTGGGCATTCTCATTCATCACTGTGTCCATGGAACAGTTGTTGTGATATGTGCAGTGATCCCTGGTGCTGCTCTAAGTATTTTTATATAACATACAATTTCTGCGTATCACTCTCATCCAATAGTTTCAGCTAGACTTTTATGGTATACGAATCTTTGCTGTCTTGACACGCCACTCACATTCTTGGTATAGAGTTGATTAACGGGTAGCTGGCATAGGATATTTTCTAATTGGGTCTAGAAAGTACTACAGGGTTCATCTTATTCATCAAAAGTGTTATTAACCCTTAATTACCCTGATATTACGTAACGCCATGCTAATCAAATGGGAGTTGTGTCAAAATACTACCACCAGGGTAACTAAGGGTTAAGAGTAAGGAGCACATTTACGCTTTTGGTGAGAAGTTGTAAGTCCAACTTGGAAAAATTGATGGTTGACAAGTCAAGCACTAAAGATAGGAACTAGATTCATAGATCCATGTGGATGTGCTTTGAAGATCACTTCATTTGAAGTCAAAGTATGTCTCAGATAATACTATTAAAACTTCATTCTCCTCAAAATAAGTTTGCATGTGTTACTTCAACTTCTTGACGTTTCACAAGTTATCGATGTCCAAGTTGGAGTGTGTTTTAGTTTTTTTTCTTCAAATAATATTGGGGACCATGATTCTATATTTCGTTTATTGAACATACATGAGTTGAATACTTTGATAGTTAGCACCCTCTCTTGTTGAATAGCGGATGAACCAACTAGTGTGGGGAGTTTTCGCTATCCAAAGATTTCCCATCAACTGAAAACTTCCTGCTCTTACAAGTGGAGTTGGGAGTCTTTGCATCAACTCAAGTCAAATAAAATCAACTAATTCCAACTTTTGCCATCTGAGACACAAGGTTTCACTGCTCGGAATTTTCTTCCTTAGGATTCAAAAACATTTATCTTGGAATTCAACACAATGCTGCTCATCGGGGGAATGATTGAGATAAATAGAAGTCTTTTGGATTTTTCTACATGCTACCATTCATAGCTCATTCTTCAATTTGAGAATTTTTAATCATTCCCATAGCCAAGTATTCAAATCTTCCCCTCCCCCTCTACTTCACTTTTTCTAAAAGTTTAGCTTGGCGAGTATGACCATCCTTTTGCCCTATAAATTCATCTGATATCAAGAATATGAATTTCACCCCTTGAGAGTCATGGGATCAGGGATTACATGTCGAGTGAATATTTACCAAAATCTGAACATAAAACGAATGTAGAGAGATTGAAGAGAATTTATTTCAACTCTTGAGAGTCATGAGATCAGGAAAAAGTATGTCGAGTAATTGTTCTGCAAAATCTGAACGTGGAACGTATTAAAAAGGATTGATTACATTACAATTTGATTATCGCTGTAATTTTGAATCAACTTGAGTTACTCACCATCTCTATCGACTTTTAAATTGGAGTGATCAATGCTGAATCGAATTTTCCTGCCATCGTTTTCTTTTCATTGTTCTAGATGGGTTACCATATTCAATATATTCAGTAAATAAAAGAGATGGTGAGTCACTCAAGCTGATTCAAAATTACAGCGATAATCAAATTGTAATGTAATCAATCCTTTTTAATACGTTCCACGTTCAGATTTTGCAGAACAATTACTCGACATACTTTTTCCTGATTTCATGACTCTCAAGAGTTGAAATAAATTCTCTTCAATCTCTCTACATTCGTTTTACGTTCAGATTTTGGTAAATATTCACTCGACATGTAATCCCTGATCTCATGACTCTCAAGGGGTGAAATTCATATTTTTGATATCAGATGAATTTATAGGGCAAAAGGATGGTCATACTCGACAAGCTAAACTTTTAGAAAAAGTGAAGTAGAGGGGGGGGGGGGAGATTCAATATTTTTCAACGTCCTTGGGCGCATTTTTCTCGTCAAGACTAGTACTCTTGAAAAAAAAAAATTGTCCAAGGCCACTTAGTGAGCCTGACGACTTCTGCAAGCTAATTATTGAGAGCAAATTTTAGTGATTTTTGGGCTTGCTTCAAAGCGATGTAGCTCCTGCTAGACATGTGATCATCGACTTTTGCAGGTGGTCATTTTGAAGGTCTTGAAAAAACCTCCAATTTGACCACCTGCAGAAGTCGATTATCATACTTTTTATAGGAGCTATAGCTGATACAAGTTGAGCTATTTACGAAAAAGTCGAAAATTCAGGACTCGATTCCAAAAATATATCTCAATTTTTTTCACCAAACTTGTGCGAAAATGTTCTTTCAGACATCTTCAGTAGAAAAAAAGTTTGGCGGAGGTTATTTTTTTTATTTTTTTTGCCGAGCGTTACAAAATGCCGTATTTTGTAATTTTAGCAAAAACGGCATCTTTGACCACGGTCACATATGCTCCCATCTGGGCTGATGTGCACCAATCTGTGTGAAAGTACCCCCAAGTACGTGTAAGAAGTTGCGGGGACGAGCCTCCAGCCAGGAGCGAGCTGTAGGTTCTATTTACCGTGTCAAAAATTGGCATTATTTTGGCTATTCGAGCGTAAGCGACTGAGAGCATGATTTTACTCGTTCTGGCTTACAAATGAGATAATGGGCTAGAATGAGGATCCAAACATACTTTTCCGACTCAAAATGACCATCTAAACACAATTCCGAAAAATGCGCCCAAGTACGTGGAAAAAAATTGAATTGCGTTGGAACTATGATTTTCCTAGAATAGGCTGAAAAAGGGCCTAAAATGCCCCTTTCATGGGCCCTGGGGCCCACAGGGGGGGGCCGAAAAGATCTGAAAAAAATTTTTTCGTACTACTTTAACATAGTACTAATGAAAAAAAATTTTTGCGGATTTTTCCCAGACCCCCCTGGTGACGGTTTTGTCCAGCTTGCTCCAGAATGATTCATATATATATATATTGATTTGATGGAGGAGTAAATATTTCGGTCTTGTGAGATAATCGTTCAAATGAATTTGACTCAAGAAATGTCCATTTGGACCGCGATTGTCTAAACCATCGCAAAGCTGGACCGGTGAGTAATTCGGTCAGGGCATGTATGAGGTCTTCATCCGCAATACTAGATAGGGTCTTGCATTCATCAACTCGTTGTAGAAATTCTTCTATGCTGCCATCTTTCAAATCTCCAGAAAAAGTCAATTTCCATTGACGTACTATTTTTCCAATGTCGACAGGTTGGCTGCGAATTGAGTTATTTCTCCCGTAGGTATCGTTGAGACCACTGTGCACAGCTTGCGGTGCTGGCAGATTGTTGGTTGCATTTATTGGTTGAATGACTGTTTGGTCAGCTTGTCTAGTTCGATCTTCATTTGGATTGAAATACCGAAGATCGTATGTATCTTGAAGATTAACGCTTCTTATTCGAGGCGCATCGCTTGCGAGCCTCGGCACGCTCGTTGGTATAACTGTGCTTTGACCTACAGGCATTTGCGTGCTATTTGCGAATTCGCGAGTGTCGAAATTGCGCGATTTTTCGGTTAATTGAGCTTCAATTGCTTGCGCACGTTTTTTTGATTCTTCTAGCTCGCGATTCTTCTTGGTTCAATTTAATTGTAACGCGTCGACTTGTTTTTGCGCGGCGCTCAACCGCTTCAGTTGATTTGCGACCATTCTTGGTATATGTTGTACAGTACCATCATCACAGATGTATGGTACTAAATCAAGGTCAGTAGGACTACCTGTGGTACTAGTGATAGGCCTGTTGTCCATCGAGGTCGCAGGGGTCATCATTTGCCGAGGCATTGTGCCTGTGTATGTCGAAATGGGCATTGATGTTGTTGTGATTGTCGTCGATCCGCTGACTATTGTTGCAAAGGTGTCATCTTCTTCTTGTATTAATGACGATGTTAATCATCCGCTTGCCCTTGCGTTGACGTTGCTATCTTCATTGATGTAGTGGTCTCCGCGAACCGATTTATACGCAGTTCGTACTAAATCCCTACGCAATCTTATCCTATATTGCTTTAAATCTTCATCATTTTCGAATTCATTATTTTCAATGAAGTCAGATTCGGTATAATCACCTAATAGGCAGCGCATAAGCCTTTCCATTCGGATGGTTTCATCCACATCTTCTCGGAGTTCAAGTTTGCGAATTGTCTCTAATTGTTCATCTGGTTTCAGACTAGTCAACCAACAGGTCAAGTCTGCTTCTGATTCAAAAAGAGTTTCGTTTTCTTCCGCCATGATTTTCAAAAATGATGCAAAACTTTCAAAATTCATTCAATTTCATTAACTGTGAAGTCAAATTCATGAAAAATATTGGATTTTATCCGAAAAGTTGCGAAAAAGCGGAAAAATGAATTTTTGAAATTTTGTTTATTGCAAAATTTATTGTCAAATTAATTGCAAAATTATTGGAAATAGCTAGATCAATCGCAATCTTGGACTTCTAATGATATCTGTTGCTATCTCAGTCGAATTCTGATATGAAAAGTCAAAAAAGTGAAAAACAGCTATTTTCAAAAATATTCAAAAAACAATTTTGATTTTACTTTGAATGGCTTCGTTTACCCCAATATCGGGTGTTATTCGCAAAGAAAATTCAATTTCTACTGTAAATTGTTTAAATAATTAACAATAACAATTTTTCATTTTGCTACGCGCACGTTATATACCTATAATATGTGGACAAGGTCCAAATACGCACGCTTATTCTATAGCGCAGCGCTCGACTTAATGTAGTCGTCAGTATACCTATATATATTATTCAAGGGTATTGGTATATCTATATATTCAAGTCCAAAACGAGACTGATCAATGTTACCTATATGTGGTCGTTTGCACTTTGGTCTATTGAAATTGACCAATTATTTGTCAAAAAACTCGAATTTGTTTAATAGAATTGTTAGCAACAATCGTATTTGCAATGCACAAGTGGCATGAGTCATTAGAAATTTATTCAATTCAATAGAAAAATTTTCAGAATTTTTACAAACGGAATTGAAAATATTGGTCAAAGACCTTCAAAATTGACTCAGATTGCACTAAAAATTACTAAATTTATTAATAAACATTTAATTTTAGGTGTCCATTGATCAGCGATCGCTTTTGAATTATTTCAATCGAGCGCAAGAATTTTCGGAACGCTTCGGGACGCTGGGACGGTTATGAACGCCTAATGCTATATCACTATATTTATATATATTGCTGTCGCTTGCATCGCTGTGCACTTCCATAGTGCACGTTTCATACACACACTTGTTGCATGGCGAGTTTAAATCGCGTGATTTTACAATGAACTATGCCACGCGCACGAAATATTCTGACTGAATATTATATTATATATCGCTATCTCTCTCGCGCTCGTGAGAGAGAGAACTTTAACTCGTTAGCGAGCGAGCGACGATCGCGCGATGTTGGTTATGACCATATATGGTCTTGTTTGCCTCTCCTGTCGAGGCGTCGAAAAGTCGCGAAAATTTTGAGCTTCTATTTGCTCCGAAAACTTCCAAGCAAAATGGCCGTCGAGACCACGCGGTGCAGAAAATTTGCTCCGAAAATCCAACCGCACTTGGATTTTTCATACTCGACTCACCATGCTCTCACACTCATGACTCACACACACTATTACACACTACCACGTGCTCGAATTTGTGTGCATTGTACTCTAATTATGCAATAAAATAGAACCGAGTTGGGCGCCAATGTGACTGGATTTACTCAGGCACATCCAGGCAGAGCCTGGTTTAATTTTGTGGGTTACTTACTCTATATTTTGCATGTTGAGAGGGAGCACGAAATGATAAGAGCAAGGTGATGAAGTTAAGCACCGAAGCTTTAATGAAAATAAAGAAGAGGAAGTCGAAACATATTTACAGGATATTCACAAAAGGTCATTAAGACCGTGAGAGTACTTGCGCAAGCTCGAGCACGAGGTCGGGAGGGCATGAAGAGGAATACATTCTACTGGCCACAGAAAGAGAGAGAGAGAATTCGAGCTAGCACTTACAGAACGTTGAATTTGGTCCTTGAAGACGACGTCGGCTACTGGGCGCAGGATGGCCGCGAGACGCAAGTCGGCCTTGGGACGGTCGCTGGTGGGACGCTTGGCACGGTCGGCGATTTGACCTCGTATGGTCAGGAAGCTGCACCGGGCTCCTCGAATAATCCACTAAATACAGGGTCGGTCGCGAGACCACTGCACCAGGTCTAATATGCACGCGCGTACCGTGACTTTGTGTAGCGGCGACGAGGAAACGCGCGGCAAAACGGAGCAGAATTGAGCGAGCGACGGCACGTGCTCATCCAACCAAATACGACGTAAGTCTGCCGCCGGCAGCGTGGTGATGATGAAATGGCGCGCGAGGGGAGGGAGCGCGAGGGGAAGTATGGCTACTGCTATATCTATAACCCGCGCGGGCCCATCTCGCTATAGTGTGCTTTCTCTCTCTCTCTCTCTCTCTCTCTCTCTCTCTCTCTCTCTCTCTCTCTCTCTCTCTCTCTCTCTCTCTCTCTCTCTCTTTACCTTAAAAATGTCCTCTCCTTCGCTCGGCTCTTGCTGAAACAATAACTTTGTGATTAAATTATAAATTGTATTACTTGGCCCAGGAGAGAGGCAGGACGGATATTACTCATCCGTCACAATGTATAACTTTTGAATAATGAGGGAGTGTTTGAACCTCTCATCATATTGTATCTGTAAGTTTGATAATACGATTGATTTGATTCCTGAATTTCATGAATGCGTGAAGTATTCAATTATTGTATCATACTCAAAACAAGAAGAAGCAAATTGGAAATGAAATGGTTTGATTCATTCAAGAGTAAATCATCAGAATTTAGAACAAGATTCAGAATACTAAACGCCATTCGACTAACTTGAAAATTAAACTAACTCACAATCTACTCAAGAGATGATATCCTCGAGGAAGGAATATATGAAGCAGGTGACGAGGTGATAAACGTCCTAGCTGGTCTTTTGGTTTTTCTAAGGAGAAATTTGGAGCCGGCCTTGTAGCGGCTAAGACGGATGTCGTCGGTTCATTTCTCGACGGGATCAATCGGGCTCCGTGTCCGCACTTCTCCGAACTTCGCTTTGTCGTGTAATTTCTACGCACACTTGGACAAAACGTTACGCGATCCAAAAACTTTCGAAGCTTTTCTTTTGAAATTTTGTTAGTGATTAACCAAAGAATTACTGTTGATTCTTGAATCTATGAGTGCGGACACAAGTTGAATTTTGATGAGTCGAGTTGAGGGAATTTTGAAATTGTGCTACTCAAAACTGTAACACATGTAACACATGAGTTGCAATCCTATAAAAGATCTGATTGTGTGTAGCATGTAACGTCCTGTTACATGTTACACATGTTACAGGCTGTTACAATTCTGCTGCTCTCACCTGACCTACTTGTACGATTTCCTGCTGACTAAGTAAAGATACTATTCCTCCACATTGGAAAATATTATTTTAACTGCTGCGTCGTCTGGGATGCCACATTTCGCCTGTTAGACCATTCTCGTCCGGAAATGTGACCGGGGGTAGCAGAACAGATTATTCTTGCCTCGAGAATACATTGCACAGGATGTATGCATAGTATCATTCAACATTATAAGTATTTGAATAACTTAATAATCATTACATAAAATCACTGTTGTGTGCGTGGATTGTGTGCTAGTGGGGACGTTGGGTGTTTGCGTGTGGAGTTCTCACATTTTATGCACGTGAGCTTACTGACCTCGAATTTCTTAGACATCCACACTCAGCCTTATTTTTACTGCAGCCACCGTCGAACGGTAACCACCTCGTTGGGGATTCGTTGTGGTGGTGTTTACATAGGTAGCACCAGTTATCTACAGATTCCCCAGCCCTCTTCTTTTCCCTATGGGGACGTCCATAAATTACGTAAGGGAAAATTTACGATTTTTCGACCCCCCTCCCCCCCTTGTAAGGGCTTGTAAGATTTGAGTGGATCCCCCCCCCCCTAACTCACGTAAAATGGTGAGATTTTCACCTGAGTCCAAATTTTTCAGTACAAATCTGTTATTTTTAGCCTCTTTTTAATGGTGTCAAATAAGATAGGTCTAGATATACATACGAATGTCATCTATGTGAGTATCGGAAAGAAATCTCAGATGAAGATAAGATCATCAAAATAGATAATAATAAAATAATGAAATAAGTAATAAGAAATAGATTATAAAAGCGATCTTTGATGAAATTAGGTAGTGAATTATTGATGAATTCGAACCTTGGGTACAAATCCTGGGTCTGATGACATTCTTAACACATTCAATCACGAGATACTGTATAGTTTCACAAAGAACAACACTCCTTCCAAAGATCACGTACAAAACAAAATAGAATTATCGCAATGGTCTGCGAGCGCGTATTGTTGTGTAGCCGAGCAAATGAAGACTACGTGTTAATCGTCGCTATCCAAACGAAAGTTGCGTATGTATACGCGATACGTCAGTTTGCCGTGTCATCTTGATGAACGCACACACGCATAGTTGCTGGTGGGATTCCGAATATCATTAGCTTCGAATATTAAGGTCCCATCAGTATTTACGTAAGACGACTTGTTGGCCCCCCCTCCCCAGTTTTCTAGTAAGAATTAGTAAGAATTAGTCAGGATTTTGAGGACCCGCCTCCCCCCCCCCCCCCAAACCCTTACGTAATTCATGGACGTCCCCTATGCTGTTGTGTCCTGCGCCTTTGATCTTCTCTTTTCTTGCGAGCCCGCTGCGGTGCAAAACTGTCATCTGAGGGTTGGGGATCTATGTTTGCTGGTTTGCTGATGTCGCAGTACTCTTCGTCTTGATGTCTGACGAGCAGCGGATCATTACTAACCATGTGCTCCGAGTGTCGGGGGAGCAGGATATCTGGCATTGTCGAGCTCTGAGTCTTCGACTTCAGGCTATCCCCGACAGTGATGAGTTTGTAGTGTAATGTGCTTTTGTTGTTTTGGCTTGATCTGCAAACCAGGTAACGGGTTTCTAAAGGTACATCGCTTAATATTCGTAACTCGCCTATATGCTGTGTTGGAGACTGAGCCATGGGGGCATCCGTATCCGGACAGTCCCCTCTGTTTCCAGCAGTCATGAGCAGGGGTGTCAAGCGTAGTAGAGTCCCTCCCCTCAAGCCCCTCTAGTCGAGTGCAGAGAGCGTCGCAGCTCACGGCGAAGGAGCCCCTTCCTTGCGACGCCGCGGCACGCTCTACACATGACTGGAGGGGCTTGAGGGGAAGGACTCTACCACGCTTGACACCCCTGGTCATGAGTGAGACGTGAGGTGGGGCGATCGTCTCTAGATTCATGACGGGCAGCTCTGCATTGTTTGGTGATGTAACACTCGATGTGCTTGTTGGCGAGCCATGCGGTGCGAGGACACATACGGGGAGTATTGTGGGGAACATACCCATTCCATTGTCCGCTATGCTAGCTGCGCACGCCGAGTGTAACACGTTGCCAAGTATGCCTGTCGCAGCGGACGTTCGTGGGATCTCTTCGAGCGAGTGGTGCGGCGAGGGGACAGTGATGGAAGATATTGTCTGTAATATATCGGTTGCGCCGTCTGCTAGGTTCGCTGTACTCCTCGGGTGTAATATGCCACGTGTTTGTGTTGTAGCAGTCGCTTGTGGAATATCCCCAAGTGGCCGACGTAGTGAGGGGGCCGGCGATGGTGTAACTAATACCCCATCTGTTGCACGTTGTAAATTACAACGTGCCAGGGGCGTCAAAAGGTGTCTGACAGGTCTGGTGAGTCCAGACACAAACTCGAAGAGGGTATGGAATTTCACACAAAGGAATAAGCTTGCGAGCCGGATTGTATCATCGATGCTCATCTCACTTTTTCATGTGAATGCGAGGAACGAGCGTGACTCTCTTTTTGAATAACGCGCTTCTCAAATAGTGGGTGCACTCGCGGTGCTACCGTAGCTACTGTTGCCAACTCAAATGATTCCTTGTGCTTTAGCCCTCTCTCTTGCTCCAATGTTATCTGTGGAGTACAGTTGAGGTTAGGATGCCTCCGAAGATGTAAATGTGGTTTGTGATCATGCTGTGTGTTCAATTGCGAGCTTTCGGGCAATTTGGATATAAGTGGAAACTTGCAGTACCAGTACGTGCGAAAGATCTTGGACAATTCCAGATCATTGTCGTAGAACGTTTGCTCATATGTGAGCCGAAAATCGTTATGGATTAATTCATTGTGAAGTCACGAAAGCGGTCCTACGCCGAAAGTGAGGCAGACGAGACGCCTTGCCAGACACTTGATAGCAATGATATCTCAGTTGACGACAGTAACCAAAAAATTTCTGCAGAATCCTCAGAGCGTTCTGAAAAAAATACATTATCTCGACAATCATCATCCGGTATTGGTAAGACCCCTGCTTTTGCATTTGCATGCGTAGAACTCGATCGAGAAGTTGAAATTCTCACGTTGCCACGTAACATGTTACCATCGATCACTCGAAATTTTTTTTTTATATCCGGCAGATGTTCCCAAACAGTTTTCTAATTGGCAGGAATTGTACAAATGGCTTGAACACGATGTACATAAAGGAGCAGCTGTGTGTTTATTGTGCGCAGAAGCTTTTGAGATACGCTGCAAGAAGACATTTGCAGAATGCTTTCTCGTTTCCTGTTAACCGTTGAATCATTTAAAACCATGAAAACTTGTATCGATTAATTTTTGACATTCATTCGAATTCGAATCCAACTTTTTGTCATTAACTTTCAATATCGGATATAATTTTTTCACCTTTGTTATAACAATCATACTCCTTATATCCATATCAATTACTCGAGGGGAATTCACTTATCACTCCAGATTCTATTATTTCAAATAAATGACTACGCATTTAAGGAGGATGCACACTTTGTATGGGAAAATGGCCCATGAGCGGTAACCTCTAATTCTTTTTGCATCGTGTAGAGCGGGCCGCTGGCAATAACGAGGGCCTGTTTTGGGAAATGTCACTACTGGGGAACTTTTTAGAACCAGGAAAATGCTTAGGGGGTAGTTTTTTTCGCAGAACGGACCTAGCTGATGCAAGAACGTCGAAACTGAAGAAATGCACGATCGAATCGTAACGAATGAGGGCTCGATCGATTCGTCTTGATGAGGAGCTTCGTGTGCAGATGGATTGATACCAGCGCAATGGAAGTCATGGACGTGGAGAGTGTTTGTATCGACTTTGGAAAAAAACAACCCCTAAGAATCCAGACCTATTCATCAGTAGAACTCAGACTTGCACGATGGGATCTGGATTTTAATGGTTGCATTTTGAAGATATGGTCCGGCCACGAGGTTATGACCTACTCGGAGACCAGCGCTGGTTTCGGAGGGGGGCAGATGGCCGGAAAACCATTCCCAGTAGTGATATACGAGTTTAGTCAGAAACAGATAAACCAAAGGATGATAGGTGGGATCCTGAAAGTTTGCACGACGCGATTGCGACGTTGGCAGGCTCGTTTTGTAGCTCGATAACAGTAGAAAAAGTGGGTATTCTCGAAATATCAGCGCTGAGTTGCCAACGAGAGCTGCATCTCGGAATGTGAGTAACCTTGAAAAACCACCCCTATTGATATTTCGACATTTCCCCAGATATACAACGAATGCACGATGGGATCTGGATTTTCTTGGTTGCATTTTGTAGATTTGGTCCGGCCACGAGGTTATGACCTACTCGGAGACCAGCGCTTGTTTCGGAGGGGGACAGATGGCCGAAAAACCATTCCCAGTAGTAATATACGAGTTTAGTCAGACACAGATAAACCAAAGGATGATAGGTGGGATCCTGAGAGCTTGCACGACGCGATTGGGACGGGGGCGTGCTCATTTTGTAGCTCGACAACAGTAGAAAGTGTGGGTATTCTCGAAATATCAGCGCTGAGTTACCAACGAGAGCTGCATCTCGGAATGTAAGTAAACTTGAAAAACCACCCCTATTGATATTTCGACATTTCCCCAGATATACAACGAATGCAAGATGGGATCTGGATTTTCTTGGTTGCATTTTGTAGATATGGTCCGGCCACGAGGTTATGACCTACTCGGAGACCAGCGCTGGTTTCGGAGGGGGACAGATGGCCGAAAAACTATTCCCAGTAGTAATATACGAGTTTAGTCAGACACAGATAAACCAAAGGATGATAGGTGGGATCCTGAGAGGTTGCACGACGCGATTGCGACGGGGGCGTGCTCATTTTGTAGCTCGACAACAGTAGCAAGTGTGGGTATTCTCGAAATATCAGCGCTGAGTTGCCAACGAGAGCTGCATCTCGGAATGTGAGTAACCTTGAAAAACCACCCCTATTGATATTTCGACATTTCCCCAGATATACAACGAATGCACGATCGGATCTCGGATTTTATGGGACCAGTTTGTAGATATCGATGGGGCGCAGCCGATGGACCAGGATGGATATCAGCGCAGGGAGCAGATTCAGCAGGAGGAGGGAAATACGCCTCTCAGTAGTAACAGACGAGATGTGTCAGACATACGACCTGGGGAGAGTATTTGAGATTTGAAGAGTTTGCACGATGCGATTGGGACGAGGAAGAGCTCACTTTAAAGCTCGACAACTGTAGCAAGTGTGGGTATTCTCGGGATATCAGTTCTGAGTTGCCAACGAGAGCTGCATCTCCGAATGTGAGTAACCTTGAAAAACCACCCCTATTGATATTTCGACATTTCCCCAGACATACAACGAATGCACGATCGGATCTCGGATTTTATGGGACCGGTTTGTAGATATCGATGGGGCGCAGCCGATGGACCAGGATGGATATCAGCGCAGGGAAGAGATTCAGCGGGAGGGGGAAATATGGCTCTCAGTAGTAACAGACGAGATGGGTCAGACATATGACCTGGGGAGAGTATTTGGGACTACGAGAGTTTGCACGATGCGATTGAGATGAGCAAGAGCTCACTTCGAAGCTCGACAGCTGTAGCAAATGTGGGTATTCTCGGAATATCAGCGCTGAGTTGCCAACGAGAGCTGCATCTCGGAATGTGAGTAACCTTGAAAAACCACCCCTTTTGATATTTCGACATTCCCCCAGATACAAAACGAATGCACGATCGGATCTCGGATTTTATGTGACCAGTTTGTAGATATCGATGAGGCGCAGCCTATGGACCAGGCGGGATATCAGCGCAGGCAGGAGATCCGGTGAGAGGGGGGAAATATGGTTCCCAGTAGTAACAGACGAAACGGGTCAGACATACGACCTGGGGAGAGTATTTGAGATTTGAAGAGTTTGCACGATGCGATTGGGACGAGGGAGAGCTCACTTTGAAGCTCGACAACTGTAGCAAGTGTGGGTATTCTCGAAATATCAGCGCTGAGTTGCCAACGAGAGCTGCATCTCGGAATGTCAGTAACCTTGAACAACCACCCCTATTGATATTTCGACATTTCCCCAGATATACAACGAATGCACGATCGGATCTCGGATTTTATGGGACCAGTTTGTAGATATCGATGGGGCGCAGCCGATGGACCAGGATGGATATCAGCGCAGGGAGCAGATCCAGCAGGAGGAGGGAAATACGCCTCTCAGTAGTAACAGACGAGATGTGTCAGACATACGACCTGGGGAGAGTATTTGAGATTTGAAGAGTTTGCACGATGCGATTGGGACGAGGAAGAGCTCACTTTGAAGCTCGACAACTGTAGCAAGTGTGGGTATTCTCGGAATATCAGTTCTGAGTTGCCAACGAGAGCTGCATCTCCGAATGTGAGTAACCTTGAAAAACCACCCCTATTGATATTTCGACATTTCCCCAGACATACAACGAATGCACGATCGGATCTCGGATTTTATGGGACCAGTTTGTAGATATCGATGGGGCGCAGCCGATGGACCAGGATGGATATCAGCGCAGGGAAGAGATTCAGCGGGAGGGGGAAATATGGCTCTCAGTAGTAACAGACGAGATGGGTCAGACATATGACCTGGGGAGAGTATTTGAGACTACGAGAGTTTGCACGATGCGATTGAGATGAGCAAGAGCTCACTTCGAAGCTCGACAGCTGTAGCAAGTGTGGGTATTCTCGGAATATCAGTTCTGAGTTGCCAACGAGAGCTGCATCTCGGAATGTGAGTAACCTTGAAAAACCACCCCTATTGATATTCCGACATTCCCCCAGATACAAAACGAATGCACGATCGGATCTCGGATTTTATGTGACCAGTTTGTAGATATCGATGGGGCGCAGCCTATGGACCAGGCGGGATATCAGCGCAGGCAGGAGATCCGGCGAGAGGGGGGAAATATGGTTCCCAGTAGTAACAGACGAAATGGGTCAGACATACGACCTGGGGAGAGTATTTGAGATTTGAAGAGTTTGCATGATGCAATTGAGACGAGCAAGAGCTCACTTTGAAGCTCGACAACTGTAGCAAGTGTGGGTATTCTCGAAATATCAGCGCTGAGTTGCCAACGAGAGCTGCATCTCGGGATGTGAGTGACCTCGAAGAACCACCCCTATTGATAGTTCGACATTTTCCCAGATATACATTGAATGCACGATCGGATCTCAGATTTCATGGGACCAGTTTGTAGATATTGATGAGGCGGAGCCCGTGGACCAGGCGGGATATCAGCGCAGGCAGGAGATCCGGCGAGAGGGGGAAATATGGTTCCCAGTAGTAACAGACGAGATGGGTCAGACATACGACCTGGGGAGAGTATTTGAGATTCGAAGAGTTTGCATGATGCGATTGAGACGAGCAAGAGCTCACTTTGAAGCTCGACAACTGTAGCAATTGTGGGTATTCTCGAAATATCAGCGCTGAGTTGCCAACGATGGCTGCATCTCGGAACGGGAGTGACCTTGAAAAACCCCCCCTATTAATATTTCGACATTTTCCCAGATATACAACGAATGCACGATCGGATCCCGGATTTTATGGGACCAGTTTGTAGATATCGATGAGACGCAGCCTATGGACCAGGCGGGATATCGGCGCAGGGAGCAGATCCAGCGGGAGGAGGAAAATACGCCTCTCAGTAGTAACAGACGAGATGTGTCAGACATACGACCTGGGGAGAGTATTTGAGATTTGAAGAGTTTGCACGATGCGATTGGGACGAGGGAGAGCTCACTCTGAAGCTCGACAACTGTAGCAAGTGTGGGTATTCTCGGAATATCTGTTCTGAGTTGCCAACGAGTGCTGCATCTCCGAATGTGGGTAACCTTGAAAAACCACCCCTATTGATATTTCGACATTTCCCCAGACTTACAACGAATGCACGATCGGATCTCGGATTTTATGGGACCAGTTTGTAGATATCGATGGGGCGCAGCCGATGGACCAGGATGGATATCAGCGCAGGCAGCAGATTCAGCGGGAGGAGGAAAATACGCCTCCCAGTAGTAACAGACGAGATGTGTCAGACATACGACCTGGGGAGAGTATTTGAGATTTGAAGAGTTTGCATGATGCGATTGGGACGAGGAAGAGCTCACTTTGAAGCTCGACAACTGTAGCAAGTGTGGGTATTCTCGAAATATCAGCGCTGAGTTGCCAACGATGGCTGCATCTCGGAATGGGAGTGACCTTGAAAAACCACCCCTATTGATATTTCGACATGTTCCCAGATATACATTGAATGCACGATCGGATCTCAGATTTCATGGGACCAGTTTGTAGATATTGATGAGGCGGAGCCTATGGACCAGGCGGGATATCAGCGCAGGCAGGAGATCCGGCGAGAGGGGGGAAATATGGTTCCCAGTAGTAACAGACGAGATGGGTCAGACATACGACCTGGGGAGAGTATTTGAGATTTGAAGAGTTTGCATGATGCGATTGAGACGAGCAAGAGCTCACTCTGAAGCTCGACGACTGTAGCAATTGTGGGTATTCTCGAAATATCAGCGCTGAGTTGCCAACGAGAGCTGCATCTCGGAATGTGAGTGACCTCGAAAAACCATCCCTATTGATAGTTCGACATTTTCCCAGATATACAACGAATGCACGATCGGATCTCAGATTTCATGGGAGCAGTTTGTAGATATTGATGAGGCGGAGCCTATGGACCAGGCGGGATATCAGCGCAGGCAGGTGATCCGGCGAGAGGGGGAAATATGGTTCCCAGTAGTAACAGACGAGATGGGTCAGACATACGACCTGGGAGAGTATCTGAGATTCGAAGAGTTTGCATGATGCGATTGAGACGAGCAAGAGCTCACTTTGAAGCTCGACAACTGTAGCAATTGTGGGTATTCTCGAAATATCAGCGCTGAGTTGCCAACGATGGCTGCATCTCGGAACGGGAGTGACCTTGAAAAACCCCCCCTATTAATATTTCGACATTTTCCCAGATATACAACGAATGCACGATCGGATCCCGGATTTTATGGGACCAGTTTGTAGATATCGATGAGACGCAGCCTATGGACCAGGCGGGATATCGGCGCAGGGAGCAGATCCAGCGGGAGGAGGAAAATACGCCTCTCAGTAGTAACAGACGAGATGTGTCAGACATACGACCTGGGGAGAGTATTTGAGATTTGAAGAGTTTGCACGATGCGATTGGGACGAGGGAGAGCTCACTCTGAAGCTCGACAACTGTAGCAAGTGTGGGTATTCTCGGAATATCTGTTCTGAGTTGCCAACGAGTGCTGCATCTCCGAATGTGGGTAACCTTGAAAAACCACCCCTATTGATATTTCGACATTTCCCCAGACTTACAACGAATGCACGATCGGATCTCGGATTTTATGGGACCAGTTTGTAGATATCGATGGGGCGCAGCCGATGGACCAGGATGGATATCAGCGCAGGCAGCAGATTCAGCGGGAGGAGGAAAATACGCCTCCCAGTAGTAACAGACGAGATGTGTCAGACATACGACCTGGGGAGAGTATTTGAGATTTGAAGAGTTTGCATGATGCGATTGGGACGAGGAAGAGCTCACTTTGAAGCTCGACAACTGTAGCAAGTGTGGGTATTCTCGAAATATCAGCGCTGAGTTGCCAACAATGGCTGCATCTCGGAATGGGAGTGACCTTGAAAAACCACCCCTATTGATATTTCGACATGTTCCCAGATATACATTGAATGCACGATCGGATCTCAGATTTCATGGGACCAGTTTGTAGATATTGATGAGGCGGAGCCTATGGACCAGGCGGGATATCAGCGCAGGCAGGAGATCCGGCGAGAGGGGGGAAATATGGTTCCCAGTAGTAACAGACGAGATGGGTCAGACATACGACCTGGGGAGAGTATTTGAGATTTGAAGAGTTTGCACGATGCGATTGAGACGAGCAAGAGCTCACTCTGAAGCTCGACGACTGTAGCAATTGTGGGTATTCTCGAAATATCAGCGCTGAGTTGCCAACGAGAGCTGCATCTCGGAATGTGAGTGACCTCGAAAAACCATCCCTATTGATAGTTCGACATTTTCCCAGATATACAACGAATGCACGATCGGATCTCAGATTTCATGGGAGCAGTTTGTAGATATTGATGAGGCGGAGCCTATGGACCAGGCGGGATATCAGCGCAGGCAGGTGATCCGGCGAGAGGGGGAAATATGGTTCCCAGTAGTAACAGACGAGATGGGTCAGACATACGACCTGGGAGAGTATCTGAGATTCGAAGAGTTTGCATGATGCGATTGAGACGAGCAAGAGCTCACTTTGAAGCTCGACAACTGTAGCAATTGTGGGTATTCTCGAAATATCAGCGCTGAGTTGCCAACGATGGCTGCATCTCGGAATGGGAGTGACCTTGAAAAACCACCCCTATTGATATTTCGACATGTTCCCAGATATACAACGAATGCACGATCGGATCTCGGATTTTATGGGACCAGTTTGTAGATATCGATGAGGCGCAGCCTATGGACCAGGCGGGATATCGGCGCAGGGAGCAGATCCAGCGGGAGGAGGAAAATACGCCTCTCAGTAGTAACAGACGAGATGTGTCAGAAATATGACCTGGGAAGAGTATTTGAGATTTGAAGAGTTTGCACGATGCGATTGGGACGAGGAAGAGCTCACTTTGAAGCTCGACAACTGTAGCAAGTGTGGGTATTCTCGGAATATCAGTTCTGAGTTGCCAACGAGAGATGCATCTCCGAATGTGAGTAACCTTGAAAAACCACCCCTATTGATATTTCGACATTTCCCCAGACATACAACGAATGCACGATCGGATCTCGGATTTTATGGGACCAGTTTGTAGATATCGATGGGGCGCAGCCGATGGACCAGGATGGATATCAGCGCAGGGAAGAGATTCAGCGGAAGGGGGAAATATGGCTCTCAGTAGTAACAGACGAGATGGGTCAGACATATGACCTGGGGAGAGTATTTGGGACTACGAGAGTTTGCACGATGCGATTGAGATGAGCAAGAGCTCACTTCGAAGCTCGACAGCTGTAGCAAATGTGGGTATTCTCGGAATATCAGCGCTGAGTTGCCAACGAGAGCTGCATCTCGGGATGTGAGTAACCTTGAAAAACCACCCCTATTGATATTTCGACATTCCCCCAGATACAAAACGAATGCACGATCGGATCTCGGATTTTATGTGACCAGTTTGTAGATATCGATTAGGCGCAGCCTATGGACCAGGCGGGATATCAGCGCAGGCAGGAGATCCGGCGAGAGGGGGGAAATATGGTTCCCAGTAGTAACAGACGAAACGGGTCAGACATACGACCTGGGGAGAGTATTTGAGATTTGAAGAGTTTGCACGATGCGATTGGGACGAGGGAGAGCTCACTTTGAAGCTCGACAACTGTAGCAAGTGTGGGTATTCTCGAAATATCAGCGCTGAGTTGCCAACGAGAGCTGCATCTCGGAATGTGAGTAACCTTGAAAAACCACCCCTATTGATATTTCGACATTTCCCCAGATATACAACGAATGCACGATCGGATCTCGGATTTTATGGGACCAGTTTGTAGATATCGATGGGGCGCAGCCGATGGACCAGGATGGATATCAGCGCAGGGAGCAGATTCAGCAGGAGGAGGGAAATACGCCTCTCAGTAGTAACAGACGAGATGTGTCAGACATACGACCTGGGGAGAGTATTTGAGATTTGAAGAGTTTGCACGATGCGATTGGGACGAGGAAGAGCTCACTTTGAAGCTCGACAACTGTAGCAAGTGTGGGTATTCTCGGAATATCAGTTCTGAGTTGCCAACGAGAGCTGCATCTCCGAATGTGAGTAACCTTGAAAAACCACCCCTATTGATATTTCGACATTTCCCCAGACATACAACGAATGCACGATCGGATCTCGGATTTTATGGGACCAGTTTGTAGATGTCGATGGGGCGCAGCCGATGGACCAGGATGGATATCAGCGCAGGGAAGAGATTCAGCGGGAGGGGGAAATATGGCTCTCAGTAGTAACAGACGAGATGGGTCAGACATATGACCTGGGGAGAGTATTTGAGACTACGAGAGTTTGCACGATGCGATTGAGATGAGCAAGAGCTCACTTCGAAGCTCGACAGCTGTAGCAAATGTGGGTACAGGCGTAACCCGTTATCTGCGGCTTCCGCATCTGCGGATTCGCTGAGTGCGGATTTTTTCGATGAGACCACTTCCCGCTATGTGCGGTATAAAATTCCGTAAATGCGGATGGTTTTCGATTTTGAAAATTTCCCTGGCGAACAACGGAATGTCAACAACTTCAGTTTGTTGACATTTTGGCTGGCTGAATTTCAAGCTCAAAATTGAGTGTAAATATTTCTACATTTCTCTTCAAATGGCCCCCTCAAAGAAAGATACAACGGCAAAGAAACAAAATCGGAAAGTGCTAAATCTGGCTCAAAAGTTAGAAATTTTGGATAGCTTGAAGAAAGGAGAGAAAATCGCCCATGTCGCAAGAAAATTTGAGGTTGGAGAATCGACAATACGAAGTATACGTGATAATGAAGCCAAAATCCGAGATAGCGCGCAGATTCTTGGCACGCATGCTCAAGTAAGCAAGATCAGCCGTAGTCCAGGTCAAGAGCGGATGGAGCAAATGCTTTATGTGTGGATCCAAGGAATGGTGAGACAAAACGTGCCTCTATCAACATTGTTGATTCGGGAGCAAGCATTGATCTTCCACAAGTACGTCACCGAGACATACGAGGCCTGTGCTGGAGAAAAGTTTGGAGCTAGTCCAGGCTGGTTCACTCGTTTTAAAACAAGATTTTCACTGCACAATGTCAGCTTCACCGGCGAAAAAGCATCAGCAGATGAGAAAGGTGCTCGTGAATTTTGTTCTTCTCTTGCACAATTCATTGCTGAAAAAGGGTACTCACTCTCTCAAATCTTTAATGGTGACGAGTTGGGACTCTATTGGAAGAAAATGCCAAAGCGTACATATCTAACTGAGGAAGAGAAGGTGGCGTCTGGGTTCAAAGCTGCAAAAGACAGGTGAATTTCTGACGTTCTTAATAAATTACGACTCTGACTCGTGAAATCATCAACGGCTCTTGTTTGGTGTTTCAGATATACATTGCTTTTGTGCGCAAATGCTTCGGGAACAATTAAGTGCAAACCAATGCTCATTTACCGATCAGAAACGCCAGTCGCATTGAGGAACAAAAACAAGGCTCTACTGCCAGTTTTTTGGAAATCTAATAAAAGCGCTTGGGCAACGCAAAAGAATGTCACGGAGTGGTTTCAAAATTCATTCATCCCAGAAGTAAGAGAGAAACTAATGAAGGAAAATCTTGCTTTCAAAATTCTACTGCTACTGGACAATGCAGGTAGCCACCCAAAAACTTTGCAATCGTTGCACCCAGATGTTGAAGTCATGTTTTTACCACCGAACACGACTTCCCTCATTCAGCCAATGGATCAAACCGTCATTGCAACCTTCAAAGCCTACTATCTCAGGCGTGTGATGAGGAGGATGTTGAACGTTGTCAGTCAATCAGAGGTAAGCACTGATGACCCGAAAACTGCAGTAAAGAAATTTTGGAGGCAGTTCAACATCTTTCATTCTATTGGATACGTCAAAGAATCATGGGATGAAATCAACTCGTCAACCTTGATTGGGTGCTGGAAAAAATTACTGCCAGGTCTTGTGGATGGTCAGCTTTCTCAAGTTGAGCCTGTACGTGATGTTGTGCACGAAATTATTGGTCTTGCTGGACATGTTGGTGGCGAGGGTTTCTCAAATGTTGAGGAAAATGAGATCTTAGAATTGGTGGAACCCATAGTTGAGCCTCTGTCAATCGATGAAATTGAAATCATCCTCAACGAGCCCGACGAAGCATCCAAGGATGAAACTCAAGAATCACAGCCTCCCGTATTCCAAGCCAAATCGATAGCAAAAATCATCAAGATGATCGAAGATGCTATGGATGAAGCTATGGACAGTGACCCAGTGATGGTTCGAAGTCTTCAGTTCAAGCACCATTGTGAAATCGCTTTAAAGGGGTACCGCGAGCTGTATGCGGACACTATCAGACGAGCGAAACAAACCCAAATGACCGATTTTTTCTCAAAAAGTTGATCAGTTATCAATTTTGTAATAGAGATCGTTATTTATATCACTTTATTTCGTTTATAAACACTATTATTTTTACACTAAAATTTTTTCGAACGAACTTTCTTCCAATCACAGTCTGTATCCCCCCTTCTCCCATAAGAACAATGCTTCCGTATCTGCGGATTCGGTATCTGCGGCAACTTTCCGATCTGTATCATCCGCAGATAACGGGTTACGCCTGTATTCTCGGAATATCAGCGCTGAGTTGCCAACGAGAGCTGCATCTCAGAATGTGAGTAACCTTGAAAAACCACCCCTATTGATATTTCGACATTCCCCCAGATACAAAACGAATGCATGATCGGATCTCGGATTTTATGTGACCAGTTTGTAGATATCGATGAGGCGCAGCCTATGGACCAGGCGGGATATCAGCGCAGGCAGGAGATCCGGCGAGAGGGGGGAAATATGGTTCCCAGTAGTAACAGACGAAATGGGTCAGACATACGACCTGGGGAGAGTATTTGAGATTTGAAGAGTTTGCATGATGCAATTGAGACGAGCAAGAGCTCACTTTGAAGCTCGACAACTGTAGCAAGTGTGGGTATTCTCGAAATATCAGCGCTGAGTTGCCAACGAGAGCTGCATCTCGGGATGTGAGTGACCTCGAAGAACCACCCCTATTGATAGTTCGACATTTTCCCAGATATACATTGAATGCACGATCGGATCTCGGATTTTATGGGACCAGTTTGTAGATATCGATGAGGCGCAGCCTATGGACCAGGCGGGATATCGGCGCAGGGAGCAGATCCAGCGGGAGGAGGAAAATACGCCTCTCAGTAGTAACAGACGAGATGTGTCAGACATACGACCTGGGGAGAGTATTTGAGATTTGAAGAGTTTGCACGATGCGATTGGGACGAGGGAGAGCTCACTTTGAAGCTCGACAACTGTAGCAAGTGTGGGTATTCTCGGAATATCTGTTCTGAGTTGCCAACGAGTGCTGCATCTCCGAATGTGGGTAACCTTGAAAAACCACCCCTATTGATATTTCGACATTTCCCCAGACATACAACGAATGCACGATCGGATCTCGGATTTTATGGGACCAGTTTGTAGATATCGATGGGGCGCAGCCGATGGACCAGGATGGATATCAGCGCAGGGAAGAGATTCAGCGGGAGGGGGAAATATGGCTCTCAGTAGTAACAGACGAGATGGGTCAGACATATGACCTGGGGAGAGTATTTGGGACTACGAGAGTTTGCACGATGCGATTGAGATGAGCAAGAGCTCACTTCGAAGCTCGACAGCTGTAGCAAATGTGGGTATTCTCGGAATATCAGTTCTGAGTTGCCAACGAGAGCTGCATCTCCGAATGTGAGTAACCTTGAAAAACCACCCCTATTGATATTTCGACATTTCACCAGACATACAACGAATGCACGATCGGATCTCGGATTTTATGGGACCAGTTTGTAGATATCGATGGGGCGCAGCCGATGGACCAGGATGGATATCAGCGCAGGGAAGAGATTCAGCGGGAGGGGGAAATATGGCTCTCAGTAGTAACAGACGAGATGGGTCAGACATATGACCTGGGGAGAGTATTTGGGACTACGAGAGTTTGCACGATGCGATTGAGATGAGCAAGAGCTCACTTCGAAGCTCGACAGCTGTAGCAAATTTGGGTATTCTCGGAATATCAGCGCTGAGTTGCCAACGAGAGCTGCATCTCGGGATGTGAGTAACCTTGAAAAACCACCCCTATTGATATTTCGACATTCCCCCAGATACAAAACGAATGCACGATCGGATCTCGGATTTTATGTGACCAGTTTGTAGATATCGATTAGGCGCAGCCTATGGACCAGGCGGGATATCAGCGCAGGCAGGAGATCCGGCGAGAGGGGGGAAATATGGTTCCCAGTAGTAACAGACGAAACGGGTCAGACATACGACCTGGGGAGAGTATTTGAGATTTGAAGAGTTTGCACGATGCGATTGGGACGAGGGAGAGCTCACTTTGAAGCTCGACAACTGTAGCAAGTGTGGGTATTCTCGAAATATCAGCGCTGAGTTGCCAACGAGAGCTGCATCTCGGAATGTGAGTAGCCTTGAAAAACCACCCCTATTGATATTTCGACATTTCCCCAGATATACAACGAATGCACGATCGGATCTCGGATTTTATGGGACCAGTTTGTAGATATCGATGGGGCGCAGCCGATGGACCAGGATGGATATCAGCGCAGGGAGCAGATTCAGCAGGAGGAGGGAAATACGCCTCTCAGTAGTAACAGACGAGATGTGTCAGACATACGACCTGGGGAGAGTATTTGAGATTTGAAGAGTTTGCACGATGCGATTGGGACGAGGAAGAGCTCACTTTGAAGCTCGACAACTGTAGCAAGTGTGGGTATTCTCGGAATATCAGTTCTGAGTTGCCAACGAGAGCTGCATCTCCGAATGTGAGTAACCTTGAAAAACCACCCCTATTGATATTTCGACATTTCCCCAGACATACAACGAATGCACGATCGGATCTCGGATTTTATGGGACCAGTTTGTAGATATCGATGGGGCGCAGCCGATGGACCAGGACGGATATCAGCGCAGGGAAGAGATTCAGCGGGAGGGGGAAATATGGCTCTTAGTAGTAACAGACGAGATGGGTCAGACATATGACCTGGGGAGAGTATTTGAGACTACGAGAGTTTGCACGATGCGATTGAGATGAGCAAGAGCTCACTTCGAAGCTCGACAGCTGTAGCAAATGTGGGTCTTCTCGGAATATCAGCGCTGAGTTGCCAACGAGAGCTGCATCTCAGAATGTGAGTAACCTTGAAAAACCACCCCTATTGATATTTCGACATTCCCCCAGATACAAAACGAATGCATGATCGGATCTCGGATTTTATGTGACCAGTTTGTAGATATCGATGAGGCGCAGCCTATGGACCAGGCGGGATATCAGCGCAGGCAGGAGATCCGGCGAGAGGGGGGAAATATGGTTCCCAGTAGTAACAGACGAAATGGGTCAGACATACGACCTGGGGAGAGTATTTGAGATTTGAAGAGTTTGCATGATGCAATTGAGACGAGCAAGAGCTCACTTTGAAGCTCGACAACTGTAGCAAGTGTGGGTATTCTCGAAATATCAGCGCTGAGTTGCCAACGAGAGCTGCATCTCGGGATGTGAGTGACCTCGAAGAACCACCCCTATTGATAGTTCGACATTTTCCCAGATATACATTGAATGCACGATCGGATCTCGGATTTTATGGGACCAGTTTGTAGATATCGATGAGGCGCAGCCTATGGACCAGGCGGGATATCGGCGCAGGGAGCAGATCCAGCGGGAGGAGGAAAATACGCCTCTCAGTAGTAACAGACGAGATGTGTCAGACATACGACCTGGGGAGAGTATTTGAGATTTGAAGAGTTTGCACGATGCGATTGGGACGAGGGAGAGCTCACTTTGAAGCTCGACAACTGTAGCAAGTGTGGGTATTCTCGGAATATCTGTTTTGAGTTGCCAACGAGTGCTGCATCTCCGAATGTGGGTAACCTTGAAAAACCACCCCTATTGATATTTCGACATTTCCCCAGACATACAACGAATGCACGATCGGATCTCGGATTTTATGGGACCAGTTTGTAGATATCGATGGGGCGCAGCCGATGGACCAGGATGGATATCAGCGCAGGGAAGAGATTCAGCGGGAGGGGGAAATATGGCTCTCAGTAGTAACAGACGAGATGGGTCAGACATATGACCTGGGGAGAGTATTTGGGACTACGAGAGTTTGCACGATGCGATTGAGATGAGCAAGAGCTCACTTCGAAGCTCGACAGCTGTAGCAAATGTGGGTATTCTCGGAATATCAGCGCTGAGTTGCCAACGAGAGCTGCATCTCGGGATGTGAGTAACCTTGAAAAACCACCCCTATTGATATTTCGACATTCCCCCAGATACAAAACGAATGCACGATCGGATCTCGGATTTTATGTGACCAGTTTGTAGATATCGATTAGGCGCAGCCTATGGACCAGGCGGGATATCAGCGCAGGCAGGAGATCCGGCGAGAGGGGGGAAATATGGTTCCCAGTAGTAACAGACGAAACGGGTCAGACATACGACCTGGGGAGAGTATTTGAGATTTGAAGAGTTTGCACGATGCGATTGGGACGAGGGAGAGCTCACTTTGAAGCTCGACAACTGTAGCAAGTGTGGGTATTCTCGAAATATCAGCGCTGAGTTGCCAACGAGAGCTGCATCTCGGAATGTGAGTAACCTTGAAAAACCACCCCTATTGATATTTCGACATTTCCCCAGATATACAACGAATGCACGATCGGATCTCGGATTTTATGGGACCAGTTTGTATATATCGATGGGGCGCAGCCGATGGACCAGGATGGATATCAGCGCAGGGAGCAGATTCAGCAGGAGGACGGAAATACGCCTCTCAGTAGTAACAGACGAGATGTGTCAGACATACGACCTGGGGAGAGTATTTGAGATTTGAAGAGTTTGCACGATGCGATTGGGACGAGGAAGAGCTCACTTTGAAGCTCGACAACTGTAGCAAGTGTGGGTATTCTCGGAATATCAGTTCTGAGTTGCCAACGAGAGCTGCATCTCCGAATGTGAGTAACCTTGAAAAACCACCCCTATTGATATTTCGACATTTCCCCAGACATACAACGAATGCACGATCGGATCTCGGATTTTATGGGACCAGTTTGTAGATATCGATAGGGCGCAGCCGATGGACCAGGATGGATATCAGCGCAGGGAAGAGATTCAGCGGGAGGGGGAAATATGGCTCTCAGTAGTAACAGACGAGATGGGTCAGACATATGACCTGGGGAGAGTATTTGAGACTACGAGAGTTTGCACGATGCGATTGAGATGAGCAAGAGCTCACTTCGAAGCTCGACAGCTGTAGCAAATGTGGGTATTCTCGGAATATCAGCGCTGAGTTGCCAACGAGAGCTGCATCTCAGAATGTGAGTAACCTTGAAAAACCACCCCTATTGATATTTCGACATTCCCCCAGATACAAAACGAATGCATGATCGGATCTCGGATTTTATGTGACCAGTTTGTAGATATCGATGAGGCGCAGCCTATGGACCAGGCGGGATATCAGCGCAGGCAGGAGATCCGGCGAGAGGGGGGAAATATGGTTCCCAGTAGTAACAGACGAAATGGGTCAGACATACGACCTGGGGAGAGTATTTGAGATTTGAAGAGTTTGCATGATGCAATTGAGACGAGCAAGAGCTCACTTTGAAGCTCGACAACTGTAGCAAGTGTGGGTATTCTCGGAATATCAGCGCTGAGTTGCCAACGAGAGCTGCATCTCGGGATGTGAGTGACCTCGAAGAACCACCCCTATTGATAGTTCGACATTTTCCCAGATATACATTGAATGCACGATCGGATCTCGGATTTTATGGGACCAGTTTGTAGATATCGATGAGGCGCAGCCTATGGACCAGGCGGGATATCGGCGCAGGGAGCAGATCCAGCGGGAGGAGGAAAATACGCCTCTCAGTAGTAACAGACGGGATGTGTCAGACATACGACCTGGGGAGAGTATTTGAGATTTGAAGAGTTTGCACGATGCGATTGGGACGAGGGAGAGCTCACTTTGAAGCTCGACAACTGTAGCAAGTGTGGGTATTCTCGGAATATCTGTTCTGAGTTGCCAACGAGTGCTGCATCTCCGAATGTGGGTAACCTTGAAAACCACCCCTATCGATATTTCGACATTTCCCCAGACTTACAACGAATGCACGATCGGATCTCGGATTTTATGGGACCAGTTTGTAGATATCGATGGGGCGCAGCCGATGGACCAGGATGGATATCAGCGCAGGAAGCAGATTCAGCGGGAGGAGGAAAATACGCCTCCCAGTAGTAACAGACGAGATGTGTCAGACATACGACCTGGGAAGAGTATTTGAGATTTGAAGAGTTTGCACGATGCGATTGGGACGAGGGAGAGCTCACTTTGAAGCTCGACAACTGTAGCAAGTGTGGGTATCCTCGGAATATCTGTTCTGAGTTGCCAACGAGTGCTGCATCTCCGAATGTGAGTAACCTTGAGAAACCTTCCCTATTGATATTTCGACATTTCCCCAGACATACAACGAATGCACGATCGGATCTCGGATTTTATGGGACCGGTTTGCAGATATCGATGGGGCGCAGCCGATGGACCAGGAAGGATATCAGCGCAGGAAGCAGATTCAGCGGGAGGAGGAAAATACGCCCCCCAGTAGTAACAGACGAGATGTGTCAGACATACGACCTGGGGAGAGTATTTGAGATTTGAAGAGTTTGCACGATGCGATTGGGACGAGGAAGAGCTCACTTTGAAGCTCGACAACTGTAGCAAGTGTGGGTATTCTCGGAATATCAGTTCTGAGTTGCCAACGAGAGCTGCATCTCCGAATGTGAGTGACCTAGAAAAACCACCCCTACTGATAGTTCGACATGTTCCCAGATATACATTGAATGCACGATCGGAACTCAGATTTCATGGGACCAGTTTGTAGATATTGATGAGGCGGAGCCTATGGACCAGGCGGGATATCAGCGCAGGCAGGAGATCCGGCGAGAGGGGGAAATATGGTTCCCAGTAGTAACAGACGAGATGGGTAAGACATACGACCTGGGGAGAGTATTTGAGATTTGAAGAGTTTGCATGATGCGATTGAGACGAGCAAGAGCTCACTCTGAAGCTCGACGACTGTAGCAATTGTGGGTATTCTCGAAATATCAGCGCTGAGTTGCCAACGATGGCTGCATCTCGGAATGGGAGTGACTTGAAAAACCACCCCTATTGATATTTCGACATTTCCCCAGATATACAACGAATGCACGATCGGATCTCGGATTTTATGGGACCAGTTTGTAGATATTGATGAGGCGCAGCCTATGGACCAGGCGGGATATCGGTACAGGGAGCAGATCCAGCGGGAGGAGGAAAATACGCCTCTCAGTAGTAACATACGAGATGTGTCAGACATACGACCTGGGGAGAGTATTTGAGATTTGAAGAGTTTGCACGATGCGATTGGGACGAGGGAGAGCTCACTTTGAAACTCGACAACTGTAGCAAGTGTGGGTAGTCTCGGAATATCAGCGCTGAGTTGCCAACGATGGCTGCATCTCGGAATGGGAGTGACTTGAAAAACCACCCCTATTGATATTTCGACATTTCCCCAGATATACAACGAATGCACGATCGGATCTCGGATTTTATGGGACCAGTTTGTAGATATTGATGAGGCGCAGCCTATGGACCAGGCGGGATATCGGTACAGGGAGCAGATCCAGCGGGAGGAGGAAAATACGCCTCTCAGTAGTAACAGACGAGATGTGTCAGACATACGACCTGGGGAGAGTATTTGAGATTTGAAGAGTTTGCACGATGCGATTGGGACGAGGGAGAGCTCACTTTGAAGCTCGACAACTGTAGCAAGTGTGGGTATTCTCGGAATATCAGTTCTGAGTTGCCAACGAGAGCTGCATTTCCGAACGTGAGTGACCTTGAAAAACCACCCCTATTGATAGTTCGACATTTTCCCAGATATACATTGAATGCACGATCGGATCTCAGATTTCATGGGACCAGTTTGTAGATATTGATGAGGCGGAGCCTATGGACCAGGCGGGATATCAGCGCAGGCAGGAGATCCGGCGAGAGGGGGAAATATGGTTCCCAGTCGTAACAGACGAGATGGGTCAGACATACGACCTGGGGAGAGTATTTGAGATTCGAAGAGTTTGCATGATGCGATTGAGACGAGCAAGAGCTCACTCTGAAGCTCGACGACTGTAGCAATTGTGGGTGTTCTCGAAATATCAGCGCTGAGTTGCCAACGATGGCTGCATCTCGGAATGGGAGTGACCTTGAAAAACCAGCCCTATTGATATTTTGACATTTTCCCAGGTGTACAACGAATGCACGATCGGATCTCGGATTTTATGGGACCAGTTTGTAGATATCGATGAGGCGCAGCCTATGGACCAGGCGGGATATCGGCGCAGGGAGCAGATCCAGCGGGAGGAGGAAAATACGCCTTCCAGTAGCAACAGACGAGATGGGTCAGACATACGACCTGTGGAGAGTATTTGAAATTACGAGAGCTCGCACGATGCGAATGAGACGGGCAAGAGCTCACTTTGAAGCTCGACAACTGTAGCAAGTGTGGGTAGTCTCGGAATATCAGCGCTGAGTCACCGAGGTGATGTATCTCTCAGGATGTATGTGATAGCGGAACAACCCCTATTCAGATTTCGACATTCCCCTCGTATTAAACGAAGGCACGATTGTATCTCGGGCTTCATGGGACCAGTTTGTAGATATCGATGAGGCGAAGCCTACGGACCAGGCGGGATATCAGCGCAGGGAAGAGATTCAGCGGGAGGGGTGAATATGGCTCAATATCTCTTCACAACAACATTTCCCATACCCTGAGTAAGTTCAGTGATACTTTAAGAATCAAACTTCGTTGGAGCAAAACTATTCCCCAAAAGTAATGCATTCGCCAGTTTTGAGCCCTAAATGCTGATATGCAAGATCTTCTGGTGCTGAGATGCCTGTCTAACCAATCACGAAAGGATTTCAATAACTATCACTAACGCAGTTGAGTATCTGACAATGCAATTGATATCTTTTTGAGCTTATTTCGGTCCTCAAAATATATGTTCAAAGATCCTCACCCTAAACTTACCGAAGGGTATGGAAGACGTAGTTTTTGAGAGAAATTGAGTTTTTGCAGGTGATCTTAACCACAGTCAGAAAAAAACCGATGGATTCGAGTTCTACTAGAGAGGAAATTGATTGAATGCATCCGTTTTGAATATTAGTATTTCAGCGAGAATTTTGGATATTGAGAGGACGAAAATGTACCAGCCCCGAAATTAACTTTCGAAGGTTTTAATATGTATTCCTCGACTTCTCAAAACCTATGAAGGATAAATTAGCTCGCGCACGAACATGCTTATTTTCGCTCTTCGATACCATAAAGATAACGAGGTTAACACCGTAGCGTCACAAAGATCTGATGATTTTTCCACTAAAATTGATCTCACAACAAAACAATTTGAGCAAGCCGAGTTGGATACCTGGGAAATGTTGAAATGTGAATAGGGGTTGTTCCGCTATCACATACATCCTGAAAGATACATCACCTCGGTGACTCAGCGCTGATATTCCGAGAATACCCACACTTGCTACAGTTGTCGAGCTTCAGAGTGAACTCTTGCCCGTCTCAATCGCATCGTGCAAACTCTCGTAATCTCAAATACTCTCCCCAGGTCGTATGTCTGACCCATCTCATCTGTTACTACTGGGAACCATATTCCCCCCTCTCGCCGGATCTCCTGCCTGCGCTGATATCCCGCCTGGTCCATAGGCTGCGCCTCATCGATATCTACAAACTGGTCCCATAAAATCCGAGATCCGATCGTGCATTCGTTGTATACCTGGGAAAATGTCGAAATATCAATAGGGGTGGTTTTTCAAGGTCACTCACATTCGGAGATGCAGCTCTCGTTGGCAACTCAGAACTGATATTCCGAGAATACCCACACTTGCTACAGTTGTCGAGCTTCAAAGGGAGCTCTTGCCCGTCTCAATCGCATCGTGCAAACTCTCGTAATCTCAAATACTCTCCCCAGGTCGTATGTCTGACCCATCTCATCTGTTACTACTGGGAACCATATTCCCCCCTCTCGCCGGATCTCCTGCCTGCGCTGATATCCCGCCTGGTCCATAGGCTGCGCCTCATCGATATCTACAAACTGGTCCCATAAAATCCGAGATCCGATCGTGCATTCGTTGTATACCTGGGAAAATGTCGAAATATCAATAGGGGTGGTTTTTCAAGGTCACTCACATTCGGAGATGCAGCTCTCGTTGGCAACTCAGAACTGATATTCCGAGAATGCCCACGCTTGCTACAGTTGTCGACCTTCAAAGTGAGCTCTTCCTCGTCCCAATCGCATCGTGCAAACTCTTCAGATCTCAAATACTCTCCCCAGGTCGTATGTCTGACCCAACTCGTCTGTTACTACTGGAAGGCGTATTTTCCTCCTCCCGCTGAATCTGCTTCCTGCGCTGATACCCCGCCTGGTCCATAGGCTGCGCCTCATCGATATCTACAAACTGGTCCCATAAAATCCGAGATCCGATCGTGCATTCGTTGTATATCTGAGGAAATGTTGAAATATCAATAGGGGTGGTTTTTCAAGGTTATTCACATTCCGAGATGCAGCTCTCGTTGGCAACTCAGCGCTGATATTTCGAGAATACCCACGCTTGCTACTGTTGTCGAGCTACAAAATGAGCACGCCCCCGTCGCAATCGCGTCGTGCAAACTCTCAGGATCCCACCTATCATCCCTTGGTTTATCTGTGTCTGACTAAACTCGTATATTACTACTGGGGATGGTTTTCCGGCCATCTGTCCCCCTCCAAAACCAGCGCTTGTCTCCGAGTAGGTCATAACCTCGTGGCCGGACCATATCTACAAAATGCAACCAAGAAAATCCAGATCCCATCGTGCATTCGTTGTATATCTGGGGAAATGTCGAAATATCAATAGGGGTGGTTTTTCAAGGTTACTCACATTCCGAGATGCAGCTCTCGTTGGCAACTCAGCGCTGATATTTCGAGAATACCCACACTTGCTACTGTTGTCGAGCTACAAAACGAGCACGCCCCCGTCGCAATCGCGTCGTGCGAACTCTCGGGATCCCACCTATCGTCCCTTGGTTTATCTGTGTCTGACTTAACTCGTATATTACTACTGGGAATGGTTTTCCGGCCATCTGTCCCCCTCCGAAACCAGTGCTGGTCTCCGAGTAGGTCATAACCTCGTGGCCGGATCATATCTACAAAATGCAACCAAGAAAATCCAGATCCCATCGTGCATTCGTTGTATATCTGGGGAAATGTTGAAATATCAATAGGGGTGGTTTTTCAAGGTTACTCACATTCCGAGATGCAGCTCTCGTTGGCAACTCAGGGCTGATATTTCGAGAATACCCACACTTGCTACTGTTGTCGAGCTACGAAATGAGCACGCTCCCGTCGCAATCGCGTCGTGCAAACTCTCAGGATCCCACCTATCATCCTTTGGTTTATCTGTGTCTGACTAAACTCGTATATTACTACTGGGAATGGTTTTCCGGCCATCTGCCCCCCTCCGAAACCAGCGCTTGTCTCCGAGTAGGTCATAACCTCGTGGCCGGACCATATCTACAAAATGCAACCAAGAAAATCCAGATCCCATCGTGCATTCGTTGTATATCTGGGGAAATGTCGAAATATCAATAGGGGTGGTTTTTCAAGGTTACTCACATTCCGAGATGCAGCTCTCGTTGGCAACTCAGCGCTGATATTTCGAGAATACCCACACTTGCTACTGTTGTCGAGCTACAAAACGAGCACGCCCCCGTCGCAATCGCGTCGTGCGAACTCTCGGGATCCCACCTATCGTCCCTTGGTTTATCTGTGTCTGACTTAACTCGTATATTACTACTGGGAATGGTTTTCCGGCCATCTGTCCCCCTCCGAAACCAGCGCTGGTCTCCGAGTAGGTCATAACCTCGTGGCCGGATCATATCTACAAAATGCAACCAAGAAAATCCAGATCCCATCGTGCATTCGTTGTATATCTGGGGAAATGTTGAAATATCAATAGGGGTGGTTTTTCAAGGTTACTCACATTCCGAGATGCAGCTCTCGTTGGCAACTCAGGGCTGATATTTCGAGAATACCCACACTTGCTACTGTTGTCGAGCTACGAAATGAGCACGCTCCCGTCGCAATCGCGTCGTGCAAACTCTCAGGATCCCACCTATCATCCTTTGGTTTATCTGTGTCTGACTAAACTCGTATATTACTACTGGGAATGGTTTTCCGGCCATCTGCCCCCCTCCGAAACCAGCGCTTGTCTCCGAGTAGGTCATAACCTCGTGGCCGGACCATATCTACAAAATGCAACCAAGAAAATCCAGATCCCATCGTGCATTCGTTGTATATCTGGGGAAATGTCGAAATATCAATAGGGGTGGTTTTTCAAGGTTACTCACATTCCGAGATGCAGCTCTCGTTGGCAACTCAGCGCTGATATCTCGAGAATACCCACACTTGCTCCTGTTGTCGAGCTACAAAACGAGCACGCCCCCGTCGCAATCGCGTCGTGCAAACTCTCAGGATCCCACCTATCATCCTTTGGTTCATCTGTGTCTGACTAAACTCGTATATTACTACTGGGAATGGTTCTTCGGCCATCTGTCCCCCTCCGAAACCAGCACTGGTCTCCGAGTAGGTCATAACCTCGTGGCCGGACCATATCTACAAAATGCAACCAAGCAAATCCAGATCCCATCGTGCATTCGTTGTATATCTGGGGAAATGTCGAAATATCAATAGGGGTGGTTCTTCAAGGTTACTCACATTCCGAGATGCAGCTCTCGTTGGCAACTCAGCGCTGATATTTCGAGAATACCCACACTTGCTACTGTTTTCTAGCTACAAAACGAGCACGCCCCCGTCGCAATCGCGTCGTGCGAACTCTCGGGATCCCACCTATCATCCTTTGGTTTATCTGTGTCTGACCTAACTCGTATTTCACTACTGGGAATGGTTTTCCGGCCATCTGCCCCCCTCCGAAACCAGCGCTGGTCTCCGAGTAGGTCATAACCTCGTGGCCGGACCATATCTACAAAATGCAACTAAGAAAATCCAGATCCCATCGTGCAAGTCTGAGTTCTACCGATGAATAGCACTGGATTCTTAGGGGTTGTTTTTTCCAAAGTCGATACAAACACTCTCCACGTCCATGACTTCCATTGCGCTGGTATCAATCCATCTGCATACGAAGCTTCTCATCAAGACGAATCGATCGAGCCCTCATTCGTTATGATTGGATCGTGCATTCGTTCAGTTCCGACATTTTTGCATCAGCTAGGTCCGTTCTGCGAAAAAAACTACCCCCTAAGCATTTTCCTGGTTCTAAAAAGTTCCCCAGTAGTGACGCCTCCCAAAACAGGCCCTCGTTATTGCCAGTGGCCCGCTTTACACGATGCAGAAAGAATTAGAGGTTACCGCTCATGGGCCATTTTCCCATACAAAGTGTGCATCCTCCTTTGTCAATTTTGTATCGATTTTTTGTTGCACCAAAGCATTGATAACTTTTCCTTGCATTCCAAGAGAAAAACATTTCGACGGCCTAGTTTCCAACCGTTTTACTGTTTTTATACAAATGTTCGTAAAGTCTTGTGAAATAATGTATCATGAATAGTTTACCAGTTGATCGTTATATATACATCAACATAAGGATCATAAGCATCTCATGTCAGTGGCAACAATGTTGATTCTGGATTTCACACAAATTCGTATAAGGCAAATTCAGTAAGGTAATTTCAAGAAAAGGATGGTGTCCGATGTGTTATCCGTGATCTGCCGGACTTGCATCTCAATGGAAGACCCAAGCTTTTGTGAAGCTGCCTGACCTAATAAAATTTCTTCCTTGTAAAGAGAGATCCGAAGTCCATTCTTTACATATGCGTCAAGAAAATGACACATAGACGCGCTCCCGTTTGAATTTAGTATAAGTATATTATGGCGGTCCAATTCTGTGCCTTATCGCGCTCTTGTACACCACTATATGCTGGAGTCGTCCTCATGACCTCCATATTAGTCTTATTTCACAATCTTTTTTCTCTTTTTTTTTTAATCATGACCAAACATTTCTGCACTAGCCAAATATTCAGATAGTCAACACTCGTTGCGGTTGAAAAGGCACAGGTTACTCAAATGTGCCCGTCAAATATACTTGGGAAGAAGTGCGTACAATTGAAGAAAGAATACGCAGCAAAGAGCCATTTGCGGAAAAATTTATTTTTTCCTGTTGATGATTGAAGAATTGAAAATCATGAAGATTTTCCTCATATTCTCCTCCCATAAGCAACCCTTTTCATACTCCTTAGCAACATTTATCATCACATAAAATGCTCATGTATAAAATACAAGATGTCAATCACAAAATTGGAGGTTTGACGCCTATTGAAATTAATTTTCAAATTATTTCTACGCAGTTGTGTCTCATATTCACTTATGCATACTATACAGTATATTATACTTGATGTTATAATTATGTTTCAATTTGAATTATTACTTAGGATCGTTATGAAACGAGGAATATCGCTTTAGATTGTGTTGACTCATCGCAAGAAGGGGTTGAAAAATGTATCAAATATTCAAGATATCGTCGCTAGTGTCCGCTAATTATAATAATTAAGGAGCCAGGCAAAATTTGTCCGTCCACATGCCGCACATCGGGTCGCCTTTTCGGAAGGGGTGAAGTGTAATGGGTGGGTGGATGGTTGGGTAGGGTGGTGGGTGGGTGAGTCGATGGATAGATGGATGGATGGATTGCTATGAGGCATGAGGCACAAATTATGGAGGATGAGGTATAAACACCTGTGAAGAACGAGTCATGAGTTATGAGGAATTAAATTATGAGAAACTCGAGACATGAGGAACTCGACGAGTCATGAGGAACTCGAGTTATGAGGAACTCGAGTCATGAGGAACTAGAGTTATGAGGAACTCGAGTCATGCGGAGCTCGAGTCATGAGGACCTCGAGTGATGAGGAACTCGACGAGTCATGAGGAACTCGAGTTATGAGGAACTCGAGTCATGAGGAACTAGAGTTATGAGGAACTCGAGTCATGAGGAACTAGAGTTATGAGGAACTCGAGTCATGAGGAACTCGAGTCATGAGGACCTCGAGTTATGAGGAACTTGAGTTATGAGGAACTCGAGTCATGAGGAACTCGAGTCATGAGGCACTCGAGTTATGAGGAACTTGAGTTATGAGGACCTCGAGTCATGAGGAACTCGAGTTATGAGGAACTCGAGTCATGAGGAACTCGAGTTATGAGGAGCTCGAGTTATGAGGAACGAGTTTTGCGGAGTCTGTGATGAGGAATGAACTATCAGAAATGAGGCATAGTCATGGGAATAGAAATGCTGGAATTAGGTCTAATTACGTGTACCTAGGCCTCATCCGGTGTAGTTTGCTCTAGTTTGGTCCAGTTGGGTTCTATTCGGTGATTGGGTGGCCGTATGGGTTATGGGAAGGTTTGTGAATCCGTGGGTGATGGGTCGATGAGTGGGTCTGTGATCGGGTGGTCGTATGGGTCATGGAGAGGTGGAACAGTGGCCGTGTGGGACACGGGTTGGTGAATTGGTGGGAATGTGTTATGAGGAATTGAGTCGTGAGGGATTGAGTATGAGGAGTTACAGCAGTTTGTTCGATTCGGAGTTACGTGAAAGATTGTTCGATTCATTCACTGATTACGTCGTGTGTTATTTTGGATACTCTGTTAGGCATTCCAATGTAATTGCATCATCGAATTTTTTTTCCAATAATCAAGCGCCAGTCTGAATTTTGTTCGTCCGGATCCCTCGTATCTGGTTGCCTATGTGGAAGGACTGAAATATCATGGGTGGGTGGATGAGTGGGTAGATGGGCGGGTGGGTCCGTGGTCGGGTGGCCGTATGGGTCATCGGTAGGTTGGTGAATGATGGGTTATGGATTATGGCAATGGTACAGAGAAGTAGCGTGGAGGCACAAAAATAACGTAAATTTTTTGCGAAACTTATATCGATTTGAGCTAACCAGGGGTGCACGAGATGTAGGTCTCTGGTTTTGGTGAACAGTCTCATCCAACCCCCAAAGACGATATCTGAAGGTGTACAGTTGGATGCTCAATGGCTTTAGAGTTACAGACTTTGGTATTGCCCACAAGGTCTCATGCTAAGAAAACATAGTGGAAATAGGTCATTCATTGATGACATGTTTTAAGCTCTACAATATAAGTATTCTCAAAGTCAAATATCTTTAAATGCCAGATTCTATTGGCTTCTGATGGTTCGTGCGTTCTTTATTGATTGATATTACATGCAATGTGTGCGCATTTATTGCTTTTGTAAAGTGTAGCTGTTTTATACAGGGGACTGACTGATTTCTGGCAACGCTGGTGATGGAATGAGACGAAAGAATAGGATGTTGGCATACTTGAAATTCTCATTTGGTAACTTCAAGAAGTAACCACCCAGTAATTGCTTGCAACGTTTTGCAACAATTTCGTTAGGTTTACTATCAGGATATTTTACTTTAATGAATGTCAAAGAGAGATTACTACATAAAATCACCAAACCACAACACTTATATTTGGAACAAAATTAAGTCAAAACTTGCAAAGTTACACTAAGCAGTCTAGATTTAATTTGTTCAATCCGGTATAACAAGTGGTTGTATAAGGGTGATGGGTAGGAGGTGCATGGATGAATGAATGGGTGGATTAATGAGTGGATGGATGGTTGGAGATGATAATGAGGACGGGGATGGGGGTGGGAAGTACCGGGCTGGAATGGTATAGTCCGGTCTGGTTTGGTCCAGATTGGCGTTATTGAGTCAAATTCGGTCTAACCTATTCTCATGCGGTCTATTCCTTTCTGATTAGGTTAGGTTTAGTCTAATTCGGTCGACTTCGGTCTAAGTGAGTCTAGCTCGGTCTAGCTCGGTCTGGTTCGGGGTAATTAGGTCTCGTTCGGTCTAGTTCTGTTAAATTAGGTCTAGTTCGAATTAAAGAAGTATATTTGATCGGTCTTTGCGAGTTAACGTCAGCTGGTACTGCTGAAATTTTTGGCATCAATCGAGAATGGATTTTTCTTCACTCTCGATCAATTTCAGGAATACCAGCTAACTTTAACTCGCAAAGACCGATCAAATATACTTCCATAATTTGAAATTCCCGCGAGTGATAAATACGATATCCGATCATATCGATCGAGTGTCATAATTAATCATATATATATCTCCGGCAGAAGGCCGAAGACCTGCCAAAAGTAAAAATGGTGAGAAATCAAATAGAAATAGCGGGTTAAAATCACTTTTCTCGCAAGCGCTTAACGAAGATGAACTTCCGTATATAAAGACGTTCTAACCATCGAACATTCGGCCACTTGAGCCGCGTGTCAGTGGTAAACTCTCATTGCTCTTCTACCACTTTGAAAAGCTCGAGCAATGAGAGAAGGTCTAATTCGGTCTATTTCAGTCTAGTATTGTCAAATACGGTGTAGTTCAGTCCAATTCGGTCTACTTTTATCTAGGTCGGTCTAATTTGGTCCTTTTCGATCTAGCTCGGTGTAGTTGGGTCTAGATCGGGCCAATTCGATCTATATCAGTTCAGTTCGGTCTAATTAAGTCTAGGTCTAATTCGGTCTAGTTCAGTCTAGTATGGTCTAATACGATCTAGTTCGGTCCAATTATGTCTAGTACAATCTAGGTCGGTCTAATTCGGTTTGGTTTGGTCCAATCAGGTTGGTCTAGTTCGGTCTAGTTTGGCCTAATTTGTTTCAGTTTGTAGTTGCTCTTACATGCACCACCTGAGTCCGGAGATCAACGATCAACTTATGCAGACTGCACAATGAATTGAATTGACATCGCTTTGATTAACCCTTTACATTCACGCCATGTAACGGAAGCTTTTCAGCCCAATCGATTCATCAAAGATATACCAGCTCAGCTAATTGAGAAGAGACTATGCAATTCCGCAATATTCATTGTTGCTTACTTGAAGTTATATTCTCCACAATTAGCCAGTATAATTTGATATAACACCAATTTTGCGAACTATTTTAAAACTTTATTTAGACACCTTGAATTGATCAGCAATCATTATTTTACAACTATTCTTATTGGACTATAGAAGCATTTCTGGTGCCTATGACTTATCAAGAACATTTACAAGCCGAACGAGCGATAGCGAGTAAGGCAAAAACGCTAGTTTATTTAATTATGAACGACATAAAAATGGGGAGGGGAATTATATATTCGTTAAATGGGACTTTTCATCGAAACATCGAAAATCCGTATCGATCGATCTCTGCAACACGAAGAAAAAATGAGTACATAGAAACAATCTTGGTAGACTGAGTTGCAACGCTTGGATGATAGAGCTTTCTCCCAAACTTCATTCAGGAATTTCGATGAATTAGTGATATTTCGCTTCATATGAGAATAGTATATTATGATCCAAGGGCGCAAACGGCGGTTTTCGCACTTCGAGTGACTTTTTTAGGCCCGAGCCGCAGGCGAGGGTCTAAATCGAGGTCTAAATAGTCACGAGAAAGCGAAAACCATTGCCCCCGAGTGTCATTCTATGGTTTTTGATCTTCTGTGAGCAAATGAAAAGCAACAAACAGAGTGAAAATGACTCATTTGCGCACAGACGATCAAAATAGTATATTACGCAACAAGTGCGAGAAGGTCAATTTCCGCACAAGTTGCCAAACGAGTGCGAGAAGTTAATATTCACGCACACTTTGGAACTTCTGGGTGTGCGTGAATGTTACTTCTCGCGCGAGTTGGCAACGTGTGCGGAAACTTCTCGCACGTGTTGCGTATACTAGGTTTATTCGATTACGCCGGCCACGCCGGCGTGGCCCATCGGACCTCTCTCTCTTTCTCGCGGTGTTAGAAAGAGAGGTCCGATGGGCCACGCCGGCGTGGCCTGGCGTGGCCGCCGTAATCGAATAAACCTACTATTTTTTGCAACTGTGCGCGAAATTGTAATTAAATGCACCACTGTCCGAGCAAGATCATCTTGAGAACGAAGTTTTCAAGAAAGGCCAAATTCAGAGGGATGACGTGACATCATATTTTGGAACTGTGCGTGAATGAAAATGCATTAGAGCGAGAAGTTACATTTACGCACACTTCACCAGTGCGTAAATGTAAAACTGTGCGAGAAGTCATTCACGCATTACTTCTCGCACTGTGAATAATGAAGAGAAGTCTCATTTTTTTACAACTTTGCGCACACAGTTGCAAAAAGATAATTTATGATATGTGTAGCTGAGAGTTGACTGAGCTTACCACTGTACATGATTGTTAACCACCCCTGAAAAATTTATGCAGATCAGTAAAAACGTTCTGGAGATGTAGATAAAGTATCGCAAAGTAAAAATGAGAACAAATCAAGATTCAAGTTGAATATGTTCCTAGGTTCACAATAAATCGTTGAATATGGCTTAAAGAGCTGGGTTCATTGGCCGAGGTTGAACAGTGCCTCAAAATTTCAAAGATATTGATGAGGATACATATCAGTTTTCGAGTGACATAGAAGGGAAAATGAAATATTTTGCTTGAGAAAGATGGAACTCGCAATCAAAAATACGCATTGACCAATCTCTTTATAACGATCGAGAGAGACTTGAGCAACAACATTAAAAAATGTATAATGCAAGCCTTACATAATAGCACATTTGAACCAACATTGTCTGAAACTTGTATTTAATCTTAAGAAATAAATTGCAATTGGAAGAGGGGGTATCAAGAATCCGGAGCTGTCAATGAACTGGGCTAATCACTGATCAATTCAGAACAAACTCTTTGATTTTCGAGAACGTTGCTCCAGGGGTCCAGGGTCATTTAGGATAATTCGCGTGGCAAAGAGACCATTAATAAGAGAAAATAAGATAGAGGCGAGCAGAATAAAATTGATTAATTTTGATTGGGTCAGGGCTCGATAATCTTGTCCGATTTGGATGCCGCGGGTTCCAGACGATGCCCCACACGCCGTGGGGTGCGCAACAAGGGGTTTGATGCAGCAGACAGCAGCAGAGGACAGCGAAAGGTGGTGAAAGGTGTGTGGTTGCAAGATCGTTTGTGATGTCTGGTGAACAACTGAGTTATTTAAAGCCGTCCTGAGTTGCTCTGATGGGGTGTGATGTCATCCGATGCCATACGGCTTTTTGCCATTGTGTCCGTTTATTTAATCAATATCTGAAAGTCAGTGAAATTCAGTGATCATGCCTCTCCCAAGTGATGTAAGACACTGTGTCGTTCCAGGGTGTGAATCATCCCGGAGTATTCCTAGTTATAAATTTCCTAAGAAAAAAGAGCTCGGAGACAAGTGGATAGCAGTATTGAATTGTCCAGACCTTGGTGCTCTTGCCTATGCCGATGTCCAGAAATATCGAGTCTGTTATGAGCATTTCCCGGAAGATGCTATAAGATTTGGCGGGAATGGATCAAGCCACGTTTATCAAGTTCCATCCCTTCATTTGCGTGAGCACACATATTTCGCAGTATCATGAATGTTACATTTTATAACATGTTTTGCTTTTACTTTTGCAACTTCCCCTTGTGATCTGACCCCCATGATTGGTATCTGAGGCTGTTAGCAGAACAGCTATTGTTAGTTCAGCGGTAACACTCAGGGTTGATATGCCGAAGGTCGTGGGATCGATTCCCGCTGTAGGCATTTTTTTTTTTTTTCAATAATTTCAGATAACTTCTTAGGAACAATAGCTAGTGATTTTTTTCATGCAACTACATTTGTCGAAGTATTCGTTATGATTTTGCCGACTGTTGCGCTCGTTAGACAATTCTCAATGCACTTGATACTTAGATCTTCTTCGCATTGTGAATAAAACGATGTTCTATGCGTTTACAGTCTATTGCTTTTATTTATCTATAATACTCCATATCAATGAATATTTTTTTGAAATGAATTTTATTTCATCGTTCTGGAGGAATATTCATTTATCTCTAATATCATTTACTCATTTGAGCATCGCGAATCGTTCCAATCTCAAGAAAAATTCATCATCAGATTTCATCAAATGTTATTACGGTTTTGATCAATATTTATTCATTCAGAAGACATGCATTCATCCATTATGAATCGCCTACGAGGAGATAAGAGTATATTTATTCCAATGGGGAAAATTGTCTTCAAGATCATCCATTTCTTCTCAGTGCAACCACGAATCATCCCAAAAATAATTTTTGCTCCTTTCAACTCCGATACAGTTATGGTTTATCCTCTTCAGGTATGTCCAATTCATCGCTCACTTTGTCGCTTCCGGTACTCCGCGGATTGCTATTCTGTATATTTTTTAAGAATATATCAGTTGATTAACAGTAAGAGATATGAATTCGTGGTCTCTGATACTCGTCCTGCAGCGGATGATAACAGCTCATTCATCGAGAGTCCTCCAACCACCGCTGCCAAAGTGTCTCCAACGCCGTCCATTCGAGCATCACCGAGTATACCTGCGTTATCAAAGCCAGCATCCCCTACTTCGACGGTTAACCATGTACCACGGGATGCTACTCCATTACATTTCGCACTGACACCACCTTCATCGACTGTCGCTCCTGCGGGTCTACGCACAATAACACCATCTGCAGTTGCTGTGCAAGTGGTAAATGACGGACTTGCAACACCTATGATACTGCATTATGATGTCAAATGTGATTGTAGGTTGGCAGTCAGGCAATTTACTCTCAGAGAAGGTCCTCATCAAGGAAAAACTTATGTGAAATGCCAAAAGCCGGTGGGCTCCGACTGCTCGTATTTTACGTGGCTAAAAGAAGCGCCAGGTGAATGAGTGTAACATTTTCTAAATAGCGTTGTTAAGTCCAAAAACTTGTGCACCGACTCAGTTTATTGTCTTTATTCCATTAAAATCCATTCATGCTCGCAATGCTATATATATCCACATCTGTTTGGGGCTCGTTTAGCACTTAGAAATACCCCGCAGAAAAAAATCGTTGTGCATTCATTATTCGTGAATTTGTCTAAACTTTGGAAAAAAGTGATAACAAATACCACTTGAGGTTATGCTGAAGAGCTGGACTATTTTTTTGCGAAGGAATGCGATTTGTTCCTCTCAAAATCGCGTTCAAATGGCTCATCCTCAGCATGTCAAAGCTTACACGAAATTGTAATAAACAAGCCATGTTTCCCACGTCAAATTGACTGATTTCTCAGATGCGAGAAAATCTGAAATTTCGTCAAAACCAGCCTTTTTTTAAATATACGCCTCAATTCAAAGCAAATTTCTGTCGAGAAAATCGATTTCGTACTAAAGAACGAGCCTCAAAATTATGTAATTCATGTGGCATTTCGGGCGTTAAGACGTTCCATGCGTTAAGTAGCAAACAAGAATTTTTGCATGTTTCATGAGACCACGTAATTCTCAGTCACTATAAATCTGAAGATTACGATTTGCCGAGTTTGTTCATTCATTATCACATCAATTAAGATGCGACAATTTCACCAAGTTTGTTAATTGAACCAAATCGCATGTCTCACGTATTCAGCTGGCATCGTGTTGGTCTCACCACAGTCTGTGCACTCGAGTGCAAAGAAAAGATTATCTGGGAGACTGATATCGCTGATGCCTCCACTGCAAAATCCTGCTGAACTGGCAACAACGGACTGGCGTCGGTGCCCGTCGACGGGGAAGAAGCACCTCATGGCCCTCGTGAAATCCCAGTGAATTTGACATCGGAAGAGTACGAGTCGCAGATTCAAAAGCTCACATGCGAGATTCAGGAGCTTAAAGTACACTATCGCAATCTTTCGCGGAGACATGAAAGGTAAACCTATTTTGGCTATCTATGCTACTTTCTAATACTATGATTCTGATCTACAGGATTAATATTTACCTCGAGTGCCAATGTCTTGATTTTCACTTATAACTATTGCATTTGAGACGAGTTTTTCATAAAGAAATTGTTGGATTTTGAAAAAAAAAAACACTTATGTGGTCACTCATACGTCATCTCATTCAGATTCTGATCGCGTAATCTTGGATCACGGGCAATTGCGATTTCAAAACATATCATATGATATTCCCAGAAACTATTTCATGCTCAGAGTAGAAATCGGAAAGAGCGCCGATTTTCAATGACGATGGAAAGGACTCCCAACAAAACCAGTTGTTGCAGTCGATATTTGTAAGAATTGTACTTGAGAGAGCTTGGTTATATCCAAGCTCTCTCGATCCCAATTTTTCATGCCCATCATTGTATCGTTTGGGACGCAATCACACGTTTCCTTTACCTACGTGAGGCGTCTCTATGAATTTTGGTTGTGAGAATTTGCCCTGGAGACGATATTATTGATTTGGAATTATCACCGCTGTCAGAGCAACAATATGATATGCCTCTTCAGGATCGCTCCGAACACAATTTTCCATCAGATATTTTGGAGACTTGGATAATCTCACGTCGATTACATCGGTTGCGAATTCATTGTACAGATTATGTCGTGCTCAAAAACGACCCTTGAAAATATGCCACTGAAGTTTCGCATCAGGCGTTCTACGGGTTACAATGAGTGTAATTGTAATTGACGAGATAAATATAAATTCTTTTTCAGACTACAGGATAAGGTGAAAAAAGATGCCGATCTCCTGTCGAAAATAAAAAAAATGTATCGAAGCCATGGATGATGTGCAGCGATGCTTCTTTGATATATTTATGAACAATATATGCAAAGAACCCAATGGTCGGCGTTACACGTGGGATGAAAAACTGCTCTGCACTGCGATTTTCAACCGATCAAGGCAGTGCTATGATTTTTTGAGATCATTCTCGCCGCTTCCATGCGAAAGCACTTTAGACCTGGCTATGAGGGATATCCCTATAACAACGGGGATAAATGACAACGTCATGGATAATGTTGGGGATGCTGTTGAAAACATGGATCCGGCAAATCATGACGACAAGTGTATCGCCGTTTTCGACGAAATGAGCATTTGCCCAAACCTGTACTATAATCCAAGGCTGGACAAATTTGTAGGGCTGGTCGAATACGGGAAACTCATCAAAAAGCCAAAGCTTGCCGATAAAGCATTCGCCCTCCAATTGAAAGGTCTTGGAAAAGAGTACTGGATCATCACGCTGTCTTACGGGTTCTTTCGAGGCTCAATAAGTGGACCGGAAATATATTCCGTGATGAAAGAAACTGTCGATAAGACCCAGGCGAGGAAGCTGAGACTTCTCGCATTCCTTTGTGATCAAGGCCCGACTAATAGAGACGCCCTTAATTCTGCTGAAAAGGATACCGACAGGCTGAGAACTGAGCTGGGCTTGGAGAAATGTAAGCATAATCATACATGACCCCTTCCCTCGATTACATTCTCGTGTACATACAAAGCATATGTACACTCGCCGGACATAATATGTGCACAATCCGGGAGAAGCTTTCAGTCGCTGAGCTGCTGTTCTAATCAAAATCGAAGCCTTCGTGGTGTCTTGATGCTCGTAACTGTATTCTTAACCAATCAGAATTGAAATTCTATCTCAAAACTTCAAATAGCAGATATTTCAAGGCCCAACAATATTTTTTGGAATTTTCCGATGTTTGCGTGCCTACAAAATTGCGAATAATAACTTTCACGCCTCGCACACGAGGTTCCCCACTTTCGAACGATCATTACAACTCTCGTATTCGGCTTGGGCCAGAAACCGATTGCTCAGAAGCAAGCTACAACGTCATGAACTTGATGCGAATTATAGTATTTGAGTTTAGGTCAGACATTACGTTCGATTACTGTACATACTTGAAGTAAGTCGATTTTCATCGTGATCTAAACCATGAATTTACGCTCTTTGCCGCATATGAGTGCTACGAACGGATGAATGTCTTCTCGGGTACCATAGGTGATACAAAATTTATACACAAGGCATAGTATCGAATATAATGTGAATCAAAACATCTGAGAAAGGACAACAGTGCGTGGTCCGCTCAAACTAGGGTTATTCCACGATGAAACGATACAGCAAAATATGGTTGCCGGCAGAATTTTTGCTAAAAAAACTGTTTTAATTGTACAGGTTGAAAGATTATGTTTTATTCCGTGAAGCGGAATAATACTTGAAAATGAGTTCTCTATTTAGATTTTATTCAATTAGTTCGATAATTATATCGTTACTATAACTATATAGAGGATACGACGTTATGTGAGGAAAGGTGGGGTAATTTCTAATGATAATTATACAATAAAAATAAATTAAACAAGTTCATTTATTCTTGAAATTGACTCTAACATTATAAAAAAATAGATCTCTTTAATCACGCAGTGATTAATTTGTTAATTGTGACACTTTACCAGTTTGGCATGCATATTGACAATGAAAAATGCAAAATATGTTGTCTATGACTCACTCTTGGCAGCGAAGAAATTGCCTATCTAACAAAATTTTACTTTGAAAAATTAATACTGACTCGACAACTTTGATCTGAAAATATAAGTAAAAAAAGAATTAATAAAAAAAACCTAGCTAAACCCGAAGCACATGGTTTCTACTAAAAGTAGTGGCCGGTGTGCTTGTAAAGACCATCAGACGTGGTTTCTACTAAAAGTAGTGGCCGGTGTCTGATGACTTTCGACAAGATAGAAAATCCATTACCTGCTTATGGCAGGAAGGATTAGCGAAAACAATTACTGACTGGAAGTCCGAACTGAGATGCCAAATGCCGTCAAAATCGACGGTAATGGTTAATATGGATATATAATTCATATGTGAGTAATCTCGTAAGCCACCTATCGGCGAGATATCGAACATCAATTTTACGAGATCCAAAGTTAGCGGGTGATTTGAATTGGTAATTAAATATTTCAATGATAACTTGAATTTCCATAATTGAATATTGATGAAATTGATATCGTAGTTTCTTCTTCTAGGTTGCAGCGTGTCTGGATTAGTTACTCGATGATCCAATAGTATTTCCATAGAAAATCATCATAAGAAAGTCCCATGGATTTTGAACCTGGCGCCATTGCTCATGCGCAGTAGGGTCAATCAGATTGGCCAATCAAGAGATAGCGATGCGATAGCAGACGACATCAATTCATCCAGTGCATCAACATATGGTTTGTGGTTATGACAGGTGATTGTTTACATCAAGTCAACAAGCAGCTGGGTATTGTAAGTGTGGCAAAATAATTATAAATAAACTGCAACATTGGGTAAGTCCACCTGTAACATATCTATAAAAGCATGTGTGAGCATATCATGGGTGTTAGTACTCATGATATGATGTGATGTTGAATATTAGTGTTTTGGTGATAGATGTTGATGAGTGATTTTTGCAATTAATGAACTAACTATTGTTTTTGCATGATGATAACATTATATGGGTTGGGTACTAATAATTTATGTAGTGCTGATGTCAGGGAATTGATTCCTCATGTGATTTTACAGTGGAACTTGGTGCGTCAACTGGGAAGGATGGCCCATGTTATGGGCCAGAGGCATCAGTTGAGCTGCGTTGGACCATCACCATCATCAGATGGGAGCCAAGGTGCAGAATCTACATCATTTCCTCAGGATAGATGGGATTCTAGGATTCAGAAGGAAAAATAGGTATGGATTTTTTACTATTTTTGATCTACCAATGTAAAGTTTTGTTTTACTATTTATATATGGACTTGCTCAATCATAAATGTTGAGTGAGTATAAAATATGATCAGCTGATGGCTGTCACATTATATGTGCAAGTATATGCACTGACAACTATTATGAATATGGTCAGAGTGAATGAGACTGAATGAAATGGCTTTCGCATGAATTCTTTTCTATTACTAATATGTTTCTTTTCCTACTAATAAAAAATGAAATATATTATCAAATACTAATTTATGTTTTTGTTTCATGTTGCTGATAACACCTGATGTTAGAAATCCAAGTTTGGCTTCCTGATTACCTGAAGTTGTTCCAGACTCCTGCTTTTTGCCTAAATCCATCATTCGACTACCACCGCTGGACCAATATATGATGGGCAAGTACTTCAGGGATAGGTAACTTGTATCAGACATGCTTCTATTGTTAATTAAGGTTAATCTACTTGAATAAGGACTGTTAATAACTAATATATTTGTTTTAGGTGCTGACTACTAAATATCTAATCAAACCTTAAACCAAACTATAAATATCAATATCTCCATTCGCGTAAACTAAATAATTTAAACATATTCAAAATTGCCCAAACGTGAGCGTTGCAAGGTAATAATAGAAACATCTACCACCATGGAAGGGATTAGAAAAAATTTTTTCAGGGCTCTGGCGCACCCATCAACATTATATTTCCAATTTTCTTACAAAACTTTGGGAATTTTTTTCAGTATAATCGTTATCGCTCAAAAACAAGGTGAGACAGAGGAGCATCGTTGGCTCCATCTTAAATGCGAGCAAATAACCAATCAAAAAACATCCCTACTCTTTTGTTTTCATGCATACAACATGCGGCTTTTTATCATCAAAATAAAAAAATTGGCAATGAAAAAGCTCAAAAGTCAAAAGAGCAGATGGAATCTATCTTTTCCGTGATGAACACGAATTTTGACTTGGAAGAATGTATTCCTCACAAATTGAGAGGGATACATTTGTGAGAAAGAATGGGAAAGTGATTTTAACGGAAGCTTACATACACTTGGCCATACATGACCGACATAAAATGAAAACCACAGTTGAAAATCACGGTATGATAGGCTTTGCGATCACCTTCCACGTACGTTAAGCCACGTTCCTGTATCTTACGTTGCTTTTCAGCTATAACGATTATACTGAAAATATTCAGGGAACTTCTGCCCAAAATAAATCAAAACATAATTTTGATGTGTGCGGCAGGGTCCCACCACATTCCTTTACGTTTTACCATGGTGACAGATAATCCTATTTTTACATATCGAATTCCACAAGTTTACTCGGAAAAAATCTGCGACGAAGCATTTTTTGGTATATTATTCTCTCCTTTAATTATTATCCACGTGTAATGAAACATAATGACTTTGGACGATCAATAATTTCGCTATTGGATTTATGCGCTCATCATCTGCCAATAAATATCCCGCAAGCGTTGGTTAAATCGTTACAGAATCTTATAGGCTATTCTCTACTGACCTTGTTATTTCTTACCAACCTGATTTTACAAAACAGATGGGACGATATATATCAAAGATCAGGAGTTGGCCAAGCTGTATGACCCGCCGCACTTGGGGAAATGTTTCAGAGGTCTCTTCGTAAAGTATTTCCTGGAAATTGCTTATGTAGCTCACGTGCCCATTAGAGAAACCGAACGGATTCTTGCAGATTGAAAACCCGTGATTTTCACTTTCGAGATAGACGCATATGGTCCTTTTATGGAACGAGTTGTTCCACAACTGACGCCAAAACACGTATATGAAAAACTTATCAAACCTATGCGGGTCAAGCATGCATTTCAAGCTTTGAGTGAGAGAACTGCAGATGCAATTGACAATTTTGCAGAAAAAGGTATGTAGAGCTTTCTGGAGAATCGCCGTGCCACATCTGCAAATCTTTTTCAATTATTAATAAATCTGCCACAGAAAATATCAGTTTCTTGAGAAAATGACTTGTACAATATCGTGCGAATGTATAATTCTTGAAAAATTGATTGGAGAAATTCTTATCCAGGTACGATAAAGACCTCGGTGGGCGATCGAAAAATGCCTGACAATTCTATCATAGCTGCGGAAGTTATCAGATTCGTAGATAAAGTTCTTGACAGTATTAATGGACCCAGAAATGCAAATGATGAAAAGAAATTCCGTAAGATTGTGACAGAGACTTCTCCCCATCACGAGTTTTGGAAAGAAGCAAAAGCAGTAATTAAAAGAATGCGATTCTGCAAACTGTCTCCAGCCACTGGGAAGTACATAACAGTATCAGGTAATTAGTTGTAACTAAATACTTTCATTCAAATTATTTACAAGACATCAAGTGTATACATCTGACTAGTTATGCAACAGTGATGTACACTCACCGGATATAATATGTGCACAAATGTGAAAAAGATTTTTTGCCCTAAAAATAGTTGAAATTTTGATTTGATATTTGATATTCATTTGAAATGTGGATACTAGATTTCAGTTATGAAATGTTGATGGTGAGATTGTAATAATGAAAGCATCAGAAACGTTCTGATTTTGATTGAAACAACGGCTGAGGGACGAAAAGTTCTTTGAGATTTGTGCAGATATTTTGTTCGATGAGTGTATACTTATATGCTGCACATAAACTGGTACGCATACTTATTTTCAAACTTGCTTCAGGATTGAATGATAGAACTTATACTTCAAAGTTTTCTTTGAATTAGTAATTCTGTATGATGTATTGGAGATCTCACAGCAAGTGTACAACTGAAACCAAAAAATTACTTCCATTAGCTCATTCCATTGTTCGAATGAAGCAAATACCCAGACAAAAGCTATTCGCATGAATTTATTGCTTTCGTTGACATGCACCCAGACAAGAGTAATGGGAGTACCTTGTGAATATTGTTATTCGCTGGATTTCAAGGCATCTGTGAGTTTCTTCTGCAGCGAGCCAAGTCTCTCAAAACTACTTTGGTACTGATCCTTAACCTCCTTCATCTTCATCCTGGATTCCCCCAACCTACCCAGCAACACACTCTCCTCCTCCTCAAGCACAGTAAAATCACAAAGTAACTTAGTCGTTGATTTAAGAATGTCTTGCATCTCTTTGGAAATGTCTTCGCACTCAGCTTGCTTGAACATACAACAGTTCCCACTTGAGTTACGCTCAACTTTGATCTCTTCGCTCTCACTATCATCTTCCTGTGCACATACTTCTGTGATGATGTAGTGAAAATACTTGTAATCACTAAACTGCAGTGTCATTAGGCTTTATTAATATACTTTCATGTGGAAGCACTCGCTGGCCATTGATGAATGTCTGTGTCTGCGAAGGACTGCTCACATACCAGTCACCGCTGCCATCAAAAGTGAATGTACAATGTTTTTTTGAGATCACCAAACATGGGATTGAAGGAGAGCAGGGTGGTTGTCTTCCAATTGTACACTGGAATATAAATGTATACATCAAATACAATATCATGCAGGGAAGTACTAGACACTTATTTCATCAAGTGGGAATTGGGGCCATCTGAGCATGCATGTCATTGCACAGTAATTTTTAGACATGTCAACAAATGTATTCCAAAAATATCAGACGCACTCACGGTATCGTTGATAAACAAAGTATTCCATTTCTCATCAGGTATAGCTGGGCTAGTATTTGGGTAACTTGATCCAACGATTCGCTGCAAAAGCAGTGGCCGCGGATAGGCGATTTGCGCTTCCTGCACGGACTCCATATTTCGGTTCAAAGTAGATCAAAATGGTTTAAACTGAGTTTCTGATAAAATGTTAGAACGAATGATAAGCTGCAATAAACTCAAACTTTCTCAAATCCGTTAAAAAAAGGAATAAAACTGTGCGAAGCCACAGGCTAAGCAATCTGTTGCAATCAGCTGCAGGTGGTTGCAGTCAGCAGACGACGATAATCGGCGCTGATCGGCGCAGTGTGATTGCGCAAAAAAAATTGTTGCTGCATAACGTGCACTAATAGAAGAGAGGTATAGCGGTTGGTGAGCGCTCAAATTCTGGGAAATGCAGGGTATTGTAGATGCCAAACTGATGATTTTCTGAAAGGTTAAGCTTCCGAAAGTGCTAAAACGCACATTTGTACTATCTCGCAATCCAGACCGGGATCGCGATTTCACCTTCGCAGTGAACGTGTTAATTTGCTGTTGTTGCATTGAAGCACAATCTCACATTTTTTTCCTTGTCAGTGGACATGTTTGTGATTGAGCGCAGCGTCGATGGGATTGAAGCTTGCGAGAAAGGGAATTTCATAAACAGTTTATGTTTTTCTTTGACCCACATTTTGTAAGTCTTGGTTGCACAAGAAATATTTCGGAAACCATTGTACAACCTTTGAAAAACCGTTGGAACGTCCCAGAAACGTGCTGAGAACGTTGATAAAACAAACATCTCGTACACAATTTACGTTGCTCAAACGTTCCATCTACGGGGTTTCCGACTATCTACGGAACGTTCCAAGATTGCTATATTGCAACGTCTCCTCAATATTCATTCGAAGGCGAATCATTTAGCTGGATATGGTTAGTGATTCGAGCTCCGAGTGATGAAACCACTCGAATACATTTAGAGAGGAACGAGAGACGAGTGAATATTGTCTCTTTTTATGAAACCTAAGAAACCTAATGGAAACATTTATTTTCAGAGCCAACTTTGAAAAATCTGGTCGCTACGATTGAAGGCATGGAGTTCTTGTGAGAATCCATGCACAAACTGGGCATGAAAGAGCTCGACCAGAGGCGTGTGAACCAAGATTCATTGGAGAATTTCAATGGAGATGCGAGAGCTCACAATGGCACCACAGCAGAATCCCATACGGCAGTTCAGTAAGAGGGAATTTTCAAAAGTATCCTGATAACGTGCATGACCTCAGAGCGTTCTATCAATGTGGCTAACTGTATTGCAGGGGACGGAAAGGCTCTCTTCAAGTGGATAAAACAGCAGAAAAGATTGACCGAAGATTCTGGAGCAGGTGGCATTGATTTGAGCTTCCGTATCCTAAACGAGAAACCCTTCTCCTGCAAGGACTGCGTCTTCCCTACTTTGAAAAGTCAGATAGCAATAATTGCTGCATCAAAAACATTTCGCAATTGCCCGAGATGCGTGAATGCTGAGAGTAACATGTCAGACATTGAACATGGTCATCGCCAAAAAATATTCGAGGAAACTGAGAAAATGTCTGTAACCACCTTTCCTTCAGTAATTTTCAAGGATTGGCCTCGTCGTCGTCTCGTGCATTATTTGACTCAGCAAGTTAACTATGGAATTTTTTTTAAATGCGAAGAGCATAAAGAGAATCTAACACTCATGTTGTTGCACTCCACTTTGATATCTTATTTTGAAACGGTAGCATCTTACGTCAATCGCGTTTTATGTGGAAAAGCTGTGATCATGGACAAAAGTAGCGTCCATCCACTTGTGATCGATGCTCACGAGTTATATATCCGAACTCTGAGAAAAACTGATCGTCCAAAAGAGGATTTGGCGAAGTAGAGCTCTGAATTGGTAGGAAGATCGCATGCGATGCACACGGCTCTTCCGTCTCCCAAAAGACAGTTGTCGTCCAAGCTTCTGTTTTCATGAGGAACCACTGTACCCACGTTGTTGCCATGCGACACTCGATTTTAAGACTCAGATCTCCCTGTACTTATTCTTCCTCTATTCCTTCGTGGCAGCTAAACATCATGCTTAATAGAGTCTGATCATTGTACATACATAATGGCATTCGTGGATTTCAATGAGAATAAGTTAGCTGTCGTAAATGCTCAATGTACATTGCGCAAAGTGGTATAAAGTGAATACTTATAGAGGAGTATGTATTAAGTTTATGTATAAATCGTTCCAATGGAATCTATGTAATATCGAAACATCGCAAAAACTCATATAATTCCATAGTGCCTACTACTGCCAGATTGAAAAATTGGCTATGAAATTAAGTGGTACGAACGCATACTCGGAGTAGACGAAGGAGATTTCAGCCCTATATTCTCAATCTTACTGTACCCAAAATGAATCACTAGAATAGTTTCATATTCATCAATCTCATTTCTCAGATACTCAGTAACTTGTTCACATGGACTCAATAAAAAGAAGAACATTTTTAGTAATCAATCAACATTTTTTACATGATTATGCCCGCTCATCCTCATTCCGAGTCGAAATTTTACAGGAATGTGCTTTTCATCCAATGAATCATTAATGCAGTATACACAAATTTCATGGTGATGCCAAAAATTCAAGGATATGGGTTAGCGTGGGCCGAAAAAGGGCTTTTTCGAAAATCGATACGCCCTAGCGTGGAAATGTTGTGTTTGTTAATTTAAATATGAAAGAATTTTTGCTGGGCGCTGAGAAATGAGATTTTAGGTCCCAGCAAGAGCCTTGAAGTTTTTATCAAAATTAACACGGGTTTAAATGGGAAAACGCCAAATTCACCACTTTTTTCCTCCTAACTTTGCTCGTATCTCTGGCGAATCTCAACTTTTTCCAACGTACCTTAGCTCATTTTGAAGCTTGTTCCAAAACCTACAAAATGAGCTAAAGTACGTCCAATTTTGACTAACCCGAGCCAATCTATCTCAATTTTTTCAAAAGGTGATCGTTATTAAAAATCCCAAAATAGGGCGATTCTCCCTTCAAACTTTGCTCGTATTTCTGGTGCATCTGAATATTTTTGAACGTACTTTAGCTCATTTTGAAGCTTGTTCCAAAATCTACAAAATGAGCTAAAGTGCGTTCAATTTTGATCAATTTGAGCCAATCTATCTCAATTTTTCTAAAAAGTGATTCGTTTTGAAAAATCCGAAAATAAGCGACTTCCCCCTCCCGCCTCACTCCTTTCAAAACTCGCAATGGAAAAATTGAGATAGATTGGCTCGGGTCAGTCGAAATTGGACGTACTTTAGCTCATTTTGTAGGTTTTGGAACAAGCTTTAAAATGAGCTGAAGTACGTTGAAAAATGTTCAGATGCATCAGAAATACGAGCAAAGTTTGAAGGGATAATTGCCCTATTTTTGGGATTTTCAATAATGATCACCTTTTGAAAAAATTGAGATAGATTGGCTCGGGTTGGTCAAATTTGGACGTACTTCAGCTCATTTTGTAGGTTTTGGAACAAGCTTCTAAATGACCTAAGGGACGTTGAAAAAGGTTGAGACCCGCCAGAGATACGAGCAAAGTTAGGAGGAAAAAAGTGGTGAATTTGGCGTTTTCCCATTTAAACCCGTGTTAATTTTGATAAAAACTTCAAGGCTCTTGCTGGGACCTAAAATCTCATTAAAAAGCGCCCAACAAAAATTCTTTCATAATTATATATACAAACACAACATTTCCACGCTAGGGCGTATCGATTTTCGAAAAAAGCCTTTTTTCGGCTCACCCTAATATGGGTATTATCGATGAAATGGGGCAAATTACACTGGTATTCATAGTCATCCGTAAACCACGGGTTAGGGACGACTATGAATACCAGTGTTAGTGTAGAAAAATGCAGGGATTGAATATTCAATCTTCGCATGCATATGCCGACCTTTTTCATTTATTTTCGCATGCCGAGCGATAATATTCGTTGAAACATGCAAGGATTCATTTGAAACGAGTTGGAACGGTAAAGGTGAATTCCATTTGTAAAAGACAAGGGGCAAGTAGTACATGGAACTGACATTTATTTATTGTCCACGTGCCAGTAAGCATTCTTGACGCGATGGTATTAAATTACCTCGTGTTTACATGGTTGACTTTAGCCGGAATTAGTTGCTTTGGAGAACATAACTTCATTTATTCACATTTTTCGTGATATTGAGTGTCCCAGGAAACAGCTCTCGAGTACATGAGCCTGACATACACTGCCTGTCAACAGTTTCAGGGCCCCAAAAATTATTTTTTACAATTTTGTGAGTCGGACCACTAAGCTGTACTTGACCGGACAGGACCTCGTCAAGGCTCATGTGAAAGGTCTTTTCACGTATTTAAGATGGCATATTCATTTTTATTAGTACAAATCTGTATCTTCCCAATTTAAGCTTGAAAAAGTGCCAATTTCTGTGATTTTTGGAAGAATCTTCTGGTTCGGGTAGCTCAAAGGTATGTACAGGAATATTCTAGAATGAGTCTTAAAAGACTTGAAAGTACAAGTCTGAAGCTTCTTTGAAACCCGTTTTCCAACATCCCTCCACGTTACTCCCAGTCCGACTAATAACATTTTCTCTGAGGAGAGATTTTCCGAAAGTAGTGGAACCCTTATCAGAGAGTGACGAAGAAATTCATTTTGGGTCATGTTCCGAGGGTTTTTCGTTCTCTTGATTGGGATATAGAAGACAGATAACAGGAGCAGAGGTTATATTCCCCTTGAAACGCATTTCTCCATCTTTTTCAAATTTAAGTGTTAGTTTTTGCGAAAAGTCTTACTCCACATAAAATGTTATAGCTCGAAGTAGAGGTAACGTAGGAGGATGTTAGAAAATGGATTTTAAGGCTCTAGACTTGTACTTACAGGTCTTGCAAGATTCATTCCAGAATATTCCTGTACTTTTGAGCTACCCCAGCTAGAAGATTCATCTAAAAACCATCGGAATAGGCACTTTTTCAAAATCAAATTGGGAAGATCCAGATTCGTACTGGTAAAAATGAACAATGCCATCTCAAAGTACGTAAAAAGACCTTTCAATTGAGCCCTGGTAAGATACTTTTCGGTCAAGTAGAGCCTAGTAGTTCTACTCACATAATTGGAAAAAAAAAAATTTTCGGGTGTGAAAATCACATCTTTGCAACACCCAAAATGACGCCCTCGGGTTCTATGATCAGAGTTCAAATTTGAAATCCACTGTAATTACTATCGAAATTTCAATTTAAGTAATTACACGAGAACGGCCAGGTCGAATAAATGTAACGGCATGTTATTAACGTCTTGTTTCATAGTTCTTAATTCTGGTCACGATAATACTCACAATCAAAACTCAACGAATATTGGGAAATAAAATAAAAAATTTAACATAATATAAGCCACGATCACAATTGAGAGCGGAAAAAAAATTTCCCGAGACGGGATTCGAACCCCGATCTACAGCGGCGAAAGCGGACACGGCACCACTCGGCTACTGAGACGATTTGTAGTGAGAGGCTAGAATGTACCATATGGCCATCAACCCTTCATGGGGTCTCATTATTCGAGTGACGAATTCGGGATTAATTACACTTTTTACTGAGGTATTGGTGAAAGTATATAATTGCAGATTAGGAAACCATCATTCCAAACCCTCTGAAAATCGCGTTGTATTCAAGATGTTGAGAAGCTATAAATATATATGAGCATATATGAGCACGATTGAGGTGGGCGTGGCTAAAGCACGAGCGGTGCGAGAGAAGGAGACGAAGAAATCGAGGAGAAGCAGGCGCATTACCGACATTCGGCAGATTCCTGTGACCATATTTTAACGCTGAGTCGACCCACCCTGTCCAAGGTCGGAAACGAGGTCATTAGCTCTTTTCTACTTTGATCATGAACAACTTTTATCCTAAAAATTTTTCGATAAAATGCTCACTCTTGGAGCGACAGCGGATACCGTCAACCCGTTCTGACCTCCACTCATCTCGCCAAGGTCAAGTCAGGTCAAAAAAAGTTTCGAACAAAAGCTTCATCATTTTTCATGTTCTTTCAGAATTCGAGGTCAAAAGTAGGTTTTTCTATTTTAAAAAATCCAGTTGACCTCCATATGACCTTGAAAATGACCTTCAAGGTAAAAAACAAGGTCACCATCGGATGTCCCCCTTAAAATAAGGGGACATGTGTTCCGGGATTTTTCCCGATTCCCAACCATTTCTGAAAAAATGGGGGGGGGGGTTACTTACTTTTCGGACACCCTGTATAAACAATAATCATGGATGATTATTCAGAGGAATTTCCATAAAATCACTCTCAAATCCTGTCACTGATTCATCCTTCGGGGGGATATCTAAGGAGTTCTAGACCAAATCTTTGTTTTAATCGCGAGCTTATCCATCTTATACCAAATGTTCGGACTGACTTCTTCTGAAGAAGTATTCATTCATAATGACATAGCGGCCATCGTCACATGATCTCAAAAGTTTGTTTTCAAAGAAATCCCCCTCATTGCAGGAATCACAATCTGCTTGTAATGCAGCTGAAAACGTCCGATATGATCTTGTTTTGCCAACAACTGATCAAACCCGTCAAGGAATACATATTATTGATGGGATGCACGACTCATCTTTATCAAATTTGATTTCCGATGCTGACATTGTATCGAATCGCATCGGTATCTGCCCGAACATCAATCACGACGAATCTGTCACTGATGTCTTACGAAATTTGACAACTAACGATAGCTTTTACGAAAATAGTTTTACTTTAGATGCAGTTCGAAATTTACCAACTAACGATAGCTTTTACGAAAATAGTTTTACCTTAGATGCAGCTCAAGACGTGTGAAGCCATGACCCTGATTCCTCTCAATCTTCATTCGGCAAAGAATTGGATAAGGTAACACAAATTTCTGAACCATGAACTCATAATGAAGCTCACAGAGGTTACAGAAGTGGAAAAGAGATGCACGTGTGCATCAACTATCTACTACTATAAAATTCTCTACCCAGGGAATGCGCGTTTACTTTGATTCAACTGCTCATAGCTGGCATATGATTCCAAAAATACTTTTCGACAGAGATGAGCAAGCACGGAAGAGGACTCTTACGAAGGAGACTCTGTTCATTGAAATTGATAGTTTTCAGACCAATCTTTAGAGATTGTCCAGATTAACTCTGAAAATATGGTAACTAGAATTTGCGTGTGACTACGCATTAGTATATTACTTACCTAGACAGTAGCATGGGAACTTTTCTCAGATAATATGGAAGTTCTTATCCGAGGCGAAGCCGAGGTCGACAACGACGTGACCTGAAGACTTCCTACGCTACTGCCAAGGTCTGTATCCTATTTTTGCGTGCGACGGAGCCGGGAGCAACATTTTTCCGATAGCGGCAAAGGCAGCAAAAACGCGCTTCCGTTGCCGGAGTACAGGAATCATTATTTACGTTAATGGGAGTGAGAGCTGACATTTGAATTGAGTAAAGTATACATTCGCCGTCGTAACACGAGGAATATAATACGATTTTTCAGAATCGGGCACGAAGGAGAGCGAAATGGCTCCATGAAAACTTCAAAGATGAAGATGCTCTGATCGACGCCAGCTCCATCATTTTCAAATGTGCTTCTTCCAGGTCTAAATGCATCGCAACCATGTAACGTTATGGAATGAGGAATTAGCATTCGAATTTCTTGATGATGAAGAGAAAGAGTATCTAGCAACGCTGTCAGGTCGTCCATTTGCAACGGACGATTTGAAAAGTTTTATGTCAAGCAACCATTCTTCAGAGAAATGCACAACCCCGATTAATTGGACTCACGGAGAAATTTTCCTCATGTTATTAAAATTTGCTTTAGCCTCTAATCTTCCTATTCAAGGATTATCGCGACATGTAGAGTTATTCAATAGCATGTCCATCGATGAGATACTACCAGACTCTAAATATATACTAGATAAGCTCTTGAATCCGAAACTTAATATGGAATATCATGGAATCTGCCAAAACTGTAAATTGTACCTGGGCGAAATCAGAGACACTAATTCTGCAACAACGTGTCAGGAATGTTCTCACGAGGTTGATTTACGCCACCCGCCTTGTCCAAATGTTTTTGTCGTTATCAACCCAACAGAATCGTTGAAAATGCTCTTCGAGGATGATGATGAGTATTATGATGATGTCGTAAAGGGCAACCCAGTTGATCATATTGCGAATTCACGAGTAATCTCGGACATAAATTATGGTAGTTTTTATGTACATTTCAAAGCAAAGGACCCCGCACAAAATCAATGGGAAGTGGCTTAAGGCCAATTTTGATGGAACTTGGCCGTGTTGTAGATCATTTTGTGGTGATCAACTTTGTCAATGGGCTCGAAGAGCGCCTATAATTCATTTTTGAGATATTTTAATGAGGAGTACGCGAATAATTGACGTTACGTAAGCTTTGTTGTCACTTATTATTGATTTTTTTCACAAAAGGCAGTTTACATTCCTCGAACGTATTCGAGCTCTTATATAAGCTAGTAAAGTTCAGTCAGGGCAGAGGATCCGACGATTTACTTGGTTCATATCGAAATCATGGAGAATTAATTATACTTCATTTAGAATATCGTCATCTGCTCATAGGAATGGTCCGTTTTTTGATTGCATGACCCAGTGTTGGGCACATTTCAATGAGATGCGAACTATATGTAAATAGTCAGTAGCTTTTGTAATTGCGTACATTATAACTGATCATAAACCGTGTGATGAATAATATACGTGTATCTCGAAAGCGTGGGTGGCGGAAGCTGGGGATGGCCTCATCGTAAAAAATCTGTTTCGCGAAGCATAAAGCTGGGCATCCCTCTACTCGGGGGTTTTCGAGGTCGCTGAGCTCGAATACGTTATCGTCCAGCCTCTATCTCGTGATGCGGAGGCTGCGTGGGCCAGGGCAGTCAAGCGTGGTAGAGTCCTTCCCCTCAAGCCCCTCCAGTCATGTGTAGAGCGCGCCGCGGCGTCGCAGGGGAGGGGCTCCTTCGCCACGAGCCGCGACGCTCTCTGCACTTGACTGGAGGGGCTTGAAGGGAGGGACTCTACTACGCTTGACACCCCTGGCGTGGGCGGACCATGCGGGGAGGAGATCTGCGGTGAAAAATCGATATCGCTGCACCGGAGGTCATCAACTCGGGGGTTTTCGAGGTCGCTGAGCTCGAATATGCTATTGTCTCGCCTCTATCTCCGGAGGGGGAGGCTGCGTGGGTGGACCATGTGGGGGAGGGGGTGCACGATGAAAAGATGATATTACGGCACCGGAAGTAACACACTTGGGGGTTTTTGAGGTCGCTGAGCTCGAAAACGTTATCATCCAGCCTCTATCTTGTAAAACGGAGGCTGCGTGGGCGAACCATGCGGGGAAGGGGGGCTGCGGTGAAAAAACGGTATCGCTGCGGCGGAGATCATCAACTCGGAGGTTTTCGAGGTCACTGAACTCGAATATGCTATCGTCTCGCCTCTATCTCTTGAGGGCGATGCTGGGTGGGTCGACCGTGCGGGGGAGGGGGGCTGCGTTGAAAAATCAATATTGCCGCACTGGAGATCGTTATCTCGGGGGTTATCGAGATCGCTGAGCTCGAATGCGGTATCGTCCAGCCTGCATCTTGTGAGACAGAGGCTGCATAGTCGGACCATCTGGGGGTGGAAGACTGCGGTGAAAAATCGATTTCGCTGCACCCAAGCTCATCAACCGGTCGATGACGAGAAAACGATCATCTCATCTGCGTGAGAGGATATCCTGGGATTGCGACTTGGAATCGCACCGAGACACAACACTAATGAAGTATAATATCATTCGCCTTACATAGGAATGTGGTGAAGAGATACCGCATTGATACATCTGTACCAATCAATCTTTCACACATGAGAGCTTCGAAACAAATGATGTCCACCACCTGATTAATGTTATAACCTGAAATACCATCGTCTAAGTCTTTGTTATTGTTTTCAAAGAGAAGATTGATTTCTTCCTCGCACGCTATTTTGCGATACTATTTGAGTGATTATTTGATGCGTTCATGCTAATGTATGATAAGCATTTTCTGTGCACAATGTTTAAATCACGCTAGACTCTCCGCTGGTAATTATCAAGACATTGTTGATATATTTTACTTCATGCTAATGTAACGTCTAAAAAGGCTTAATTAGCGTAAAAGGGGGGCGAATGATGCTATAATAGACCCGTCTATGGAATACCAGCCTTCTCGACGCTTGCCCTACGTTTTGAGCCAATGACTGAGTCAATATGCTCTGGGAAATCAGGGCAAAAGGAAAACAAGAGGATGAATGGATACGATAGAAATGTGGTTATTATTTTAAAATGTCCCTTGAAGGAATATGATTCGCCAGTGGGGAATTGGGAAGAGTTGTTAATCAAATTCTCGATAGGTGAACTCTCAAATTTTCGGGTGAGATCGGTAAATTGATGTACTAATGGGAGTGAAAGAGGGGGGGGGGGAGGATGAACTAAGAAAGGGGAAGGGCCCATAAACGTTAATATTCAAATCATTTGTTGTTGTAACAATCTCGAGAATGAATGAGGGCTACGTGATGAAAATTAAACTTGATGTTCAAGAGTCATGAATTTTACAAGGGAAGTAGCGAAGTGGTGTCCCGCATACACTCTGAGATGGACAGTTATGGTAGGATATATATATATATATATATATATATATGTACGGGTTTTTATGTATTCGCGATATCCCGTGAATTTTCACTGGGTTTCACCTATTTTAATTTAGATGTCTGTCCAAAAGATAGGTCGAGGCACGCAAGCGACGTGCACTATGGATGCACCCTAATATTAGCAATACACACCTTTTTCTCCTATGCCAACCTGGATTACCGGGTATGAGTATGAGGAAGAAAAGAGTATCCCAAGATGTTCGAAAAGTATCACCCTGTATATCTATTGAATGGAGTATACGAAGTATACTATATGGGTATATATATATATATATATATAAATATAACGTGGATCGGGACTATTCAAGTTTCAATGGATCTTCGGCTGGGTACCTGGTGTTTATTGAAGAAACAGGGATTGTTGATGGATAACGTTATACTCTCTCCGTATCCATCAGTGAGAATCCACTGAACTTCAGTGCATTACGGATCAACTTTGACTGATGACTTCAGTGCATATGCACTGGGACTTCAGTGCATATGCACTGAAGTCATCAGTGACCCTCACTGAAATTTCAGTGACCTCGAGGGTCGGACGAGTCCTGATCACTGAAGTTTCAGTGAGGGTCACTGAAGAATCAGTGAGATAATTCACTGAAATTTCAGTGACGTCGGGGGTCGGACGGGTCCTGATCACTGAAGTTTCAGTGAGTGTCACTGAAGCTTCAGTGAGTATCACTGATTGATCAGTGAGCTTCACTGATTCACCAGTGAGAATTTCCACTGAAATTTCAGCGAATATGATTTGCCGGGACCCTTAAAAAACTGAAAATTACCTTGAACTTGCTCGTCTGCTGTCTCGCTTTTGCTTTTTCTATTTGCATTGGCAATGATCAAACAGAGAAAAAGCATAATCCGAACCCCCAACGTGCCCTAGAAATGGATGAAAAATCGAGAAAGCAAGAGTGATGGAAATTTCAGTTACTATCATGACTTCATGAGTTTTCCAAGCAATGGTTATCCTTGTCAAAAAAAATGAAGCTTCGCAACTATACATCCCTGAAAATTGCATCGAATCGGTGTCTTCAATCAGTTAGACACTTTACTAAATTGTACTTGCCGACATTGTCAGGAGTAGGATTCATTTTGATTATTTTGGAGGTATAGGATGAATTGAATGGAGAAAATTGAAGCAGGAGTTTGTCACTTATAGCAAAATCATAACTCAAGCATCCAAAAGGCAATTCATGTCAATTTCAAGTTCTGCATAATGAAACTTTCATAAGAAAAAACAAGGTCTATATGATGAAATCGTAAGAAATTCAGAATTATATGGTTCTCAAGTCATGATTGTGCTATAGGTAAGAAACTCGCACTTATAGTAATAATGAAATACTCAGATTCATTCATGAACTTTATTATCTTGATTAAATAAATGTTGACAAAAACAAAAAATCAGTGGTGGCAGAATTGCTCGATGTTTCTGAAACATCTGAAGAAAAAACACCTTGTCAAATCAATTAAAATCTGCATATGCATCTGCGCCATCAGATGCATATGCAACTCCTACTATAATGAATCCAATCAAACGCCTGCGAGAACACATTACATCACTTATCTATGACAAGTCCCGGATTTTCTCATTATCACATCTTAAAACAATAAGATAGAAAATAAAGAAATCACGAATGCTTTCTGTGAATGCAACAAAGTTTCATACCCGCTGTTATCGACAGACAGTAAGCTTGATGAACTGAATGCATGTCCATCTGCCTGATACGCGCAGCAGGAGATGAACATGAGAAAATTGTACAACTTTGGTGGGTACACCGGATTTAGAACTTGATACAATTCAAAAAGCAATCAATTTCTCAATGAATCAATTAATCAACTAAACAGCTCGTTTGGGACTATCGTTTGGGAAGCTCTAATTCGATACTTTGTGGATGCAGTAGTCATCTAAATCTCCGCTCTCTATTGTTCGATTAAAAATCATTCAGTCACTTCTCAGATAGAAAATAGACAACAATTGTCAAGAGGGCATTTCTTTCGAGGAATGTCTTATCTATTTTTGGGGAAGACCCGGGTGATTGTAATATAAAATCATTTCATAAGAGAGCTGGAACGTTTGAAAAAGCGTGTGAGCTAGAGTGTGGTTGAATCTACCCAAGCTCCACAAAGTATTGAAATTCTAGTTTGTAAGAGAAAATAGCTTTAAAGCTGGAACTACAACATCAAATACTTTCTTTTATGGAAGAATAAGAGTTGTCGCACAAAATTGACACCGCTCTGCCAAACAAAGTTTATTTATGTGGATCAAATTTTGATGGACATTTTTTTGTGATCAATTTCAGAAAAAAACTTTTCCGAAGTCAGTTTCACACTGAAATCTGTATAATCGAGTGATGATTCCAGTTTTTTTTCAAGTATTTTGAGACAATCTACACAAATCTCGGTATAATGAATTATTCTGCCTCGTGAGCAGTCAAACTCCTCTATTTTTCTACTAGATTATCATACAATATGATTTTTTCTTCTTTACTCAGAGCTAGTGGATAAAGTAAACAGATGTAAATACCTGTCATCAATGGGTACAGTCCCAAACGAGCTGTTTAGATGATTAATTGATGATTGATTCATTGAGAAATTGATTGTTTTTTGAATTGTATCAAGTTCTGAATCCGGTGTACCCACCAAAGTTGTACAATCTTCTCATGTTCATCTCCTGCTGCGCGTATCAGGCAGATGGACATGCATTCAGTTCATCAAGCTTACTGTCTGTCGATATCAGCAGTATGAAACTTTGTTGCGTTCACAGAAAGCATTCGTGATTTCTTTATTTTCTATCTTATTGTTTTAAGATGTGATAATGAGAAAATCCGGGACTTGTCATAGATAAGTGATGTGGAGTTTAGATCGAGCAGTCACAGAGAGCAGACGTGTTTACAAACGGTGTGCCCTGCGATAATTCGATTGTACCGCGGCTATAATTTTCGGCGATTTTCATGTCAGTGCGTGAATACCAGCTTGGTTGCAAAACCAATACCTACGAGTAAATTTTGTGCCTGTTGCACTCTTGGGCACGGTACCAGTATCCCGCCAGGGATCAGTGTGCCACAAGTGCAGTATGGCAAGCTCAACTACTCAGTCTAATCCTCGAGTTACTTTTTCTCGAATTGTGCAGCAAGCTCAGTGTCCAACAGACGAACAAGCAGTGATGTGAATCAAGCAGTGAGTGGATGCAGTTGGAGGTCACAGTATACAAGATTATGCTTTAGCTCTAGGCTCATTAATTAACCCACAGAATATTCATTACCTTTCAAGTATATCGAACAACAGAATACGTTTCTATTTATCGAGTGAAGATCTTGTAAACAAACTAGTGGATAGCAAGACAGAAATCAAAGTCGGTTCTCAATCTCTACCACCCCGCCCATTGATTTCTAGAGCTATACGTATTATTATTTCCAACGTTAGACCCAGCATACCCAATGTTGTGATTTTGGAAGAACTCAAGAAAGTTGGGATAACTCCAGTCTCGCAAATTTCTCAAATCAAGTGCAGTGTAAATATTAAAGGTTATGCCCATATAATGAGCTTTTGGCGCCAAGTATTTCTAAACCCCGAGGATTTGGAAAAACTTCCAGGCAACATGAATATCCAGGTGAATAATTCATCGTTTTGGATCCACCTCTCTCACGAAAAACTTGTGTGCTACCTCTGCAAGGAGGAAGGGCACGCAGCCAGACACTGCAAGAATGTAGAGACCCCACCAAACGCATCATCAACACCCGAAAGATCAGAAGCAGTTTCCCAGGAAATTACTTCACAAGTTGTGACAGAGAATGTGGATTCGGATATGGAGCAATTGATAACCGGCATTAAAAGACCTCCTTCAGACACTGCAACTGTATGCAGTGCGGAGGACTTGAATCCAACGCTCTCCGATGAAACCCAAAAGGAGGCAACTGAAAGCAGAAAAAAGAAAAAAATCAAGAGACAAGCGAACAGCACCGACATCGATCGCCAACTAGAGCCAGCACGTAACTATATCATGAGTCAAGATTTGAAGCATCCTCTCAATTACGACGATTTTGCTTCATTTCTCCTCAAAACCCATGGGAATCCAGATGTTCGATCTACAGCAGCAGAATTCACCGAAAATTTTGACTCACTAGATGAAATGTTGAGTGGAGTGTACGATCACCTTACCGATCCAGTTTTGAGAAGCAGAATCACTAAAATGAAGAAAAAACTCACTACCAAAGATTCCGATAAGAGTGATGTGAATGACACAACATCCGATGGTCTCGAAACGAGTGAAGAAATACTAACGGACAATTGAAATGGCGCAATCATCATCGAGTAGTAATCATTCAACTACGGAAGATTCAATGGAGAACAAACCGATGCCTCTTCGAGTTCTATTTTGGAATGCTCGAAGCATCAAAAAACGTGTACCAGAACTTCCAAGAATTTTAGCGGGAGTGGACATCTTCGTATGTGTGGAATCCTGGCTTACAGAAGAAGATAAAACTATATTTGCTACTGGATACGTGCAGTACAAGAAGAATAGAGACTACTCGACAGGTGGCGGAATCATCACTTTAGTGCGTAAGAATATTCCTTTCCAAGAAATAAATAATATTCAGGCCCCTCATATTTCTGTCGAAGTTTGCGGTATTCGTCTCACACATACAAACCCACCATTAGACATCATAGCGTGCTATAGAACCTCAAGTCACATCCATCGCACTCTCAGCCAAGCTCAATGGGATACCATTATCAATAACGTAGATGACAACAGAGCGACTCTGCTCATGGGCGACTTTAACGCTCACAATGTTATTTGGAATTGTAATTATACCGATAGTAATGGTGATAGTTTGAAGAACCCCATAGAGAATCATGATTTATTCCTTCATAATAATGATGCAATTACTAGGTCTGACTTTAGACAAAACAAACACTCGAATATTGATTTAATTTTCTCAACGATGGATATAGCACAAGAAATTGATGTGACTGTGATGGATGAGACTTAGGGCTCTGACCACTATCCAATTATATGTAATGTAGGAGTTGTAAGAGATATTTATGAGAAAAAAACATTCAGACTCCACACCTTGCGCACGAACTGGGATAACTTCGAAAATTATCTTGAAGAGAATTACGAAATTTTCTTTTCTCTTGAATATGATGAATCTCCAGCAAATGAAAAGATGAAAACATTCATTAATATCATTACATCTGCTATTCAATTTTCAACTCCGAAAAAGAAAAAAGTCAATCGTAAGATACACAGGACCCCGCTCCATGGTGGGATGAAGAGTGTAATGAGGTAAAAGATAATCGAAGTAAAGCTTTTAAAAAGTGGAAACGTACGCATAAGTTGAATGATCTCATTGAATACTACAAATTAGCCGCGATTGCTACGAAAACATCCAGAAGAAAGAAACGGGACTCTTTTAGAAAATTTGCTGAATCTATAAATTTTAGAACTAACCCAAATTATGTCTGGTCAAAATGTAAGGTATTCAAAAACAGATGGGTGAAAATCAATCAATCGCACAGCGATAAAAATTTACAAACAGAAGAGGCAATAAAAAATGCCACGTTCAAAATCAGCCCTCCGTGGGTACATACTGATCCAAATAGAATCCCTGAATGCGCTGAGAACGAATTTCTTAGTGCAAGTTTCGATTTTGTAGAGTTCAATACGGTACTAAACATGGCGAATGACAAGTCATCGCCAGGCATGGACGGGATAGATTATTCGACTTTAAAGAGACTCCCGCTCCAATACAAGCTTTTGCTTTTGGATATATTCAATGAGATGTATCGAACTTATGCGTATCCTGAAGAGTGGAAGGACTCATATGTCCACTTCATTGAAAAAAGTAACAACGGTGTCAGGCCGATTTCTCTAACATCTTGCATTTGTAAATTATTTGAGGGACTTGTTAAAAATAGATTGCAGTGGTGGTGTGAGTCGTGTGATATTTTACCGAAAAGCCAATCAGGGTTTCGAAAAGGCAAGTCGTGCGCCGATAACACTGTGCAACAAAATTTTGGGTCAGAAATGACGCATGGACCGGACAATGATTTTCTTGTGTATTTTTCGACACTGAAACCGAATCCGACCTCAGTTTTGCGTCTATACGTCAGGATTTTTCTTAAATCGAAAAAAACTGATTTTTATAAAAAAAGCGTTTTTCACGTTTTTTTGCTAATTCTGTAAATTGAAGATCACTTAGCCAGGGAGTACCGATAGGTCAAAATGTATATCACAATATGTTTTCCTACGTATTTTGACCCGCTGAACACGAACCCGGTGGTTTTAGAACGCTACGATGCAACCTTGGAGCTATATAAGCTAATTAGTCCACCTGGTGTTTGGAAAAAAAGTCCAATGTTGCAACAAATTAAAAAAAAATCATAACACGGGCTAGAATGGACCAATTCGAACGTTCGAGGTCGCATTTTCTTCGTTTTCCTACATACTTCGAGGGGAGAATTTGGCCAACAGTCGTAGAGGCACTGGTTTGACGACAGGAATTTTTTTTCCAAACACCTAGTTTGGTCATAACTTTTGCTGTGCTCAAATCACGAGGAGAAAAATTTCCTCTTGCACGGGGTACCCAAACATAGTTTTCCGACGCAAAATGACCGTCTAAACACAATCCCGTGGTTCATTCAGAGCTAACACGTCAGAATTTTTTTCTAGTCGCAAAAAACCTGTTTTTTGAGGAGCTTTCTTGACCTGCACCAAATTCCTGACATGGTATCCCAAAATAAATCACCAGATCATGTTTAGATGGCTATTTTGCGTCGGAAAACCATGTTTTGGTACCCCGTGCAAGAGGAAATTTTTCTCCTCGTGATTTTAGCACAGCAAAAGTAATGAACAAAATAGGTGTCTGCAAAACAAATTCCTGACGTCAAACCAGTGCCTCTACGACTGGTGGACAAATATATCCTTCAAAGTATGTTACAGAACGAAGAAAATGCGACCTCGAACGTTCAAATTGGTCCATTCTAGCCCGTGTTATGATTTTTCAAAAATTTATTGCGAAATTGGACTTTTTTTCCAAACATCAGGTGGACTAATTAGCTTATACAGCTCCAAGGTTACATCGTAGCGTTCTAAAACCACCGGGATCGTGTTCAGCGGGTCAAAATACGTAGAAAAACATATTTTGATATACATTTTGACCAATCAGTACTCCCTGGCTAAGTGATCTTCAATTTACAAAATTAGCGAAAAACGTGAAAAACGCTGTTTTTTTTAAGATCAGTTTTTTGCGATTTAAAAGAAATCCTGACGTATAGGCGCAAAACTGAGGTCGGATTCGGTTTCAGCGTCGAAAAATACACAAGAAAATCATTGTCCGGTTCATGCGACATTTGGGACCCAAAATTTTGTTGCACAGTGTAATCTTGCATATCTCACTTTGCATATTGATCAAGCCTTCGCCAAATCGCAGGACGTTTTGGCCGGCTTCCTCGATGTAAACGCAGCTTTTGACAGCGTTGTCTCCGGTTTACTCATGGATAAATTAGCAGAAATTGGTTGCCCGGAGAATCTTGTGAAATTTGTGAAATTTTTGATTCATGAAAGGAGAATATACACAGATTTGTTGGGCCAACAGTACAGACTCTCAGGTAAAGGCGTTCATCAGGGTGGAGTTTTGAGTTCCCTGCTCTACTCAATCTATGTTAAGGACATTGGGAAAAATTCACCCAAGAGTATTTCGATACTTCAATTCGCTGACGATGTTGCTATTTTCTTGAAAATGACACGCTCTTGCAAACCAGTTGAACTTTTTCAAAGAACTTTATCACTCATTCAGAATAATTTGTTTCAACTTGGATTGGACTTAGCGCCACATAAAACAGTTGTGATATATTTCAGTAAAAATAGCTTCACTCCTGGTCAAACTGAAATCCAAATTGGGGAATATCGAATCGAGTCAAGCGAGACAGCACGATTCCTTGGCATCATATTTGATTATAAATTGTCTTTCACACAACAAATTGATAAAGTAAAAAAAAGTTGTACTCGTGCTTCCAATATAATTAAATACCTCTGCGGTACTTGGTGGGGCTCATCACCCGATACCCTGCTTATTTTGTACAAAAGTTTTGTAAGATCTATTTTGGACTACGGATATTTTGCTTACTTTCCAATAAAACAGCAAGCAATTGACGATCTTGAGAAAATACAACGGTCAGCTATTCGAAAAGCTCTTGGGTATCGTGTTAGCACGCCCAATAATGTGATTCTTGCTGAATCAAAGTTACTATTGATTGAAGAACGGGCGAAATACCTTTGTAATAATTTTATATGTAAATCTGTTTCCAATAAAAATTCGGTCATGTATGACTTCATCACGAAGAAAAGTTTGTGCAAACAGAAAAAAGTTCGATTGCTACAAGAATGTATTGAAGCGCTACCGTAAGATTCAATAGAATCCTTGGAAAACTATAATATGTATAGATATGAATACAGCACGTTGAATACATGTGTAACTGTTAACACAGAGTTAGGGCAAGAAATTAGAAACAGCTCAGATCCGAATCAGCTGATAGGATCATTCATTTGGTTGAACAATATACGCGCGATATATACAGACGGGAGTAAAATTTCGAATGAACAAGTAGGTGTTGCCTGTCACTGCCCAGACCTGGAGCTTGAAATCACGAAATCTCTTGATAACAAAGCCTCGGTGTATACAGCAGAATGTGTTGCTATATATGAAGCAATGAATATTATATACTCCAACCCTCGTAATAACTACACAATATTTTCGGATAGTCTCAGCGTGATTCAGAGTATAAAATGTCCGACCACAAAGGTCAATGTGAATGAATTCATTCTTGAAATTAAGAGGCTGTACAATGAAATCAAAGCAGCACACCCTCTCATGTCTATTTCTATCTGCTGGATTCCATCCCATATCGGAATCGTCGGCAACGAAAGAGCTGATGAACTTGCCAAGCTTGCAACAGATTTACCTGTAGATTTATCAATTGCGATTCCATTCACAGACTTCCAAGCGTATCACAAGAAACAGGCTCATGAAGCTACTTGCAGAACAATAGAAGAAGAGGGGCAAAAAACAGGAAAATTACATTTTGAGTTGTTTCACAAAGGAAAGTCAAAGCCGTGGTTCACCAGAGTAAGTGCTCTACGGGAGATCATAGTCTCTATAAATAGATGGCGGTCCAATCATTACAACTTGGCGGCCTCTTTAGCCAGGGTCAAAATTATAAAAAGTTCTAAATGTCTATGTGACAAATATGATGAAGATCTGAATCATGTAATTCGGCAGTGTAACTTGTGCAATGATGAGAGACCGAATTTGCTTAAGAAATTACGAAACATAAATCTTCATCTACCATTACAAATTAAGAATATAATTGAAATTCCGAATGTCAAAGCATGTCAATATATAGTTGAATTTTTGAAATCTTGTAACAAGTTAGTTTAATTTAGATATAAGAATATGTACAGATTCTGTATAGCTGAATAGTCCTTCATGGACTCATATGCTTCAAATAGAAAAAAAAAAAAAAAAAAAAAAGATAAGTGATGTAATGTGTTCTCGCAGGCGTTTGATTAGATTCATTATAGTAGAACTTGCATATGCATCTGATGGCGCAGATGTATATGCAGATTTTGATTGATTTGATAAGGTGTTTTTTCTTCAGATGTTTCAGTAACATCGAGCAATTCTGCTACCGCTGATTTTTTGTTTTTGTCAACATTTATTTAATCAAGATAATAAAGTTCACTATTGAATCTGAGTATTTCATTATTACTATAAGTGCGAGTTTCTTACCTATAGCACAATCATGACTTGAGAACCATATAATTCTGAATTTCTTACGATTTCATCATATAGACCTTGTTTTTTCTTATGAAAGTTTCATTATGCAGAACTTGAAATTGACATGAATTGCCTTTTGGATGCTTGAGTTATGATTTTGCTATAAGTGACAAACTCCTGCTTCAATTTTCTACATTCAATTCATCCTATACCTCCAAAATAATCAAAATGAATCCTACTCCTGACAATGTCGGCAAGTACAATTTAGTAAAGTGTCTAACTGATTGAAGACACCGATTCGATGCAATTTTCAGGGATGTATAGTTGCGAAGCTTCATTTTTTTTGACAAGGATAACCATTGCTTGGAAAACTCATGAAGTCATGATAGTAACTGAAATTTCCATCACTCTTGCTTTCTCGATTTTTCATCAATTTCTAGGGCACGTTGGGGGTTCGGATTATGCTTTTTCTCTGTTTGATCATTGCCAATGCAAATAGAAAAAGCAAAAGCGAAGCAGCAGACGAGCAAGTTCAAGGTAATTTTCAGTTTTTTAAGGGTCCCGGCAAATCATATTCGCTGAAATTTCAGTGGAAATTCTCACTGGTGAATCAGTGAAGCTCACTGATCAATCAGTGATACTCACTGAAGCTTCAGTGACACTCACTGAAACTTCAGTGATCAGGACCCGTCCGACCCCCGACGTGACTGAAGTTTCAGTGAATTATCTCACTGATTCTTCAGTGACCCTCACTGAAACTTCAGTGATCAGGACCCGTCCGACCCTCGAGGTCACTGAAATTTCAGTGAGGGTCACTGATGACTTCAGTGCATATGCACTGAAGTCCCAGTGCATATGCACTGAAGTCATCAGTCAAAGTTGATCCGTAATGCACTGAAGTTCAGTGGATTCTCACTGATGGATACGGAGAGAGTAGTTTGACATCTCTATTACTCAAACAAATGGGTCAATATTCGATAAGTACTGAATATCCGCAGTAATGAGGATCAATTCACCGAATATATGTGTTTTGATGACGATTCACGTCGGAATGCGTATTTGCCTATTACACGATGACTATCGGAGGGAATTAAGCTTAATTTAGCTGAAATTGTAGCTAAGAGACGAAGCAACTTGATAGATTTCTTGCACGAATGATTTTAACAATAATTGTTGTTTTATGAACAATTTTTGTGTTGGGTCCTATAGAGTCCAGATACAATCGAAAATGGGGATTGAACTCAAATATTTCACTTCCAATTGATTCGAAAGAATTTTGATTGCACACCATGTGCTTATATACTTTCGTATTACTCGGAGGAACTCCAATTCACTCTATAAAATGCTTAATTTTGAAGTACGGATCGATTAATGGGGTAAAAGTCAAGTTTTTCGCGGTCGTGGCTATGAATTTTACTATATGAGAGATTTACTGTACCTTGGTAACTATGCGATGGAATTTACTTTAATTTATTCTAAATTGAAGCCAAGAGACTCAACTTTTGGATGAATAATCGATAAGTATGATTTCAACGATAGTTCTTTAAATTATTGACAGTTCTTACGTTAGGTTCGATAGGATCGAACAAAGGCCAAAAATGTGTATCAAACTTCAATAATTCTTTCCCAGATGTTTGGAATGGCTCTATACTATGTTCACTACCTATTCATACATCTCTACTACTCAGGAAACTTCAAAATTGCTGTCGGAATTGCGTGAATTTGGAGTAGAGTTATAGAGCAAAAATGAGATTTTCGTTATTTGGGCCGACTGAAAAAAATGGATATTTCTCTTGTCCTGAGATGAATACTACGCAATTCGATCTGCAAAATATTCTCAAAGGTGGATGAAATATGTATCTAATTGATAGAAATCCTTCTATCACGGTTACTTTCACTCTGAATTTGGTATAGATCAATAATGGGATAAATTTGGCAATTTCATCCGAAAAATTACTCAAGTGCGATAAATTCAATATCTCAAGGAACAGGGCGTGTGATGAGATTCACGTTACTTCAAATTCAAGCAAAAAGGATCTCCTTTACCATGGAAAAACCAGCTGAATATTTAGAGTTTCACTGTTCTCAAAAATTATTGCAAAAGCACGGATATCTGCATTAGTTGATTATGGTGCTGAATGGAGCTGCACGGATCGGGTATAGTGCAAATTGGGATCATCGTAGGTATAATTCAGTGGCTTACCTGTGATTTTCAAGGTGTTGGGAGTATTTCAGTATCTCAGACAGGGATCCAATGTGAAAACAAGCAGCGTGCGTCGAGACTCATTTTTATTAACCTTTTCTCGTACAATAAACAGTTCACTGTTTCTGTTGTTGGTGATGCGAGGTTTCTTTTTGTTTTTGATCTGATAAATACACTCCCATTTTGCGACGAGAAAGCACGACGTTTCTTCTTCTGATAATAATATTAAACTTCAATCATTCGCAATCCACTCACACTCAGCGCAATCTGAATAACTCTACATCTTTGATCAGAAATATTAAAAGTCCCAAAAAGTTAGCTCCGAGAGCACATCTAAGCTGGTCAATTTTCGGGGACTGACTGTCCAGCGGACTGCACTCTTTTTCATGAGCTAGCCTCACCAAGGGCAAAAATAGGTTACTCCCACTCCAAACCCTCGAAGTCATCTGCATGAGCTTCTAAGTGTCAATAAAAAAGAGATTGAGTACCCGAGAGAGATTTGCGGGAGCTCGGAAAGTCCGAGGGGGCCTTTGTTCACAAATCTACAAGTGACGTTGAGACATGTGCAGAAGTTGTCTGGTGTCATCTTTGAATTTCGTCAAATAAGTAGAATTTATGGTCACGAAGAAAAACTCGCGCCTATTCAAGAAAACTCATCAATTGCCTTTGTCTTTCGATTTTTTCGCGATTTTTCAAAAGAATTCACAGACCCTTCCTTTCGCATATTCTTTAAAGTCTTGTGCGGCCCGTCAGGTATAGGTCACATACTGTGGAGAAAGAATACAATGTTACATTTTGAGAATCATTGCATGATATAGAAAGATGTCGAAAACCCGCTTGTCACATATGTCGAGTTCCGTTTGGAAAGAATATTTTCCCATCAAGTCAGGTGTCGAAAGGCAAGGCGTTCGTATTGTCTCCGTCAGAAGGGTCTGACAGCGGTCAGGCTTATCCTAGAGCCGCGCGGACCCCCCGTAGTGCGATGAACTTTAGGGACTGAGGGCCCATCAATTACGTCTGTTGGCTCGTGGTGTGGGTGTACAGGAGTGAGAGCCGCGCGACTAATACTTTCGTTTACTTTGACAGCTTGCTTTCTATCTCTCATTGAGTATAGAATTCGAGTGTGCATTTTCGGCGCTCATGAAATCCGAAATCTCGTGAATACCAGAACATATAGTATTTTATAGTGTTCACCTACAGTTACTCATGCCATTATTTTTCGGTTGCATTTCCATATATATTTGTTACCTTCCGTTAAAAGTTGTCAAAAAGGATTCCCGATGGGTATTGTTGATTCGCAATGAATACAATATTTCCAAGTCGTTTCATCAATTTCCAACAAAATCTGATGAATTTTGTCGATTTACGATGAACAAAATGCGTTCAACCTATATGCGATTGATGCTATGAGTTTTTGTATCAAATTGCAAAACTCGATGTATTGCACCAATAAACTTTGTATTCGAACCGATTTCATCGATACACAATGGTTAACCGAAATCGATTCTATATATGATCTCCCTGGTGATTTTCCTGAGGTATATGTGAAAAGAGATAAAATTCCCTGGAACGTTACCATATAGAATCAATAAAATGGATTCTGAGGTTTGTGCGTGATCTGCGATAGACTTCACGTTAAACAGAAAGACGAAGAAGGAATTTGAAAATCGTGCGTTCTCATTTCACATTGCTTGACTTTCTTTTCAGAAGAAATGTTATCCTAAATTTTACAATCCGTCACACCTCCCCTGTTAAACAAGATGTAGGGGTTCCAAGAGAACCCCTATATCTTGCAAATCAATTCACACGACAGTCATTCAGATAGGCACACAGCGGCCATTCAGATAGGTGCTTCACAAATCTTCTTCCTTCTACTACTCGTTCATTACATTCATTGTTCTGCTCTTGAAGTGAGAAAAGATAAACAATTCCATTAGCATATATTGATCCTTATTTTCTACGGGTTCGTCTGTTATATTCATTGTCTACGATGTCGCATCACCCCATGTGAGTTCCAGATCAATCCAAGTTCGAAATAATGTTCCTGATACAGAGATGACCATTATATCACGGCTCTCGCTGTAAATTCGTCCTATCTCGCATTTCTCTACGTTCGGAGCAAAATCAGTGAAAACCAAAAACATACATCCAATGAGATTCGATGCACTCAAGTCAAACTTAAATACAGTGATGATACAAGTATATAAAAAGAAAGAATTCCGTACAATGATCATGATGAATAGTGGGGCATAATATTACCTGGAATAAAATAGTGTGGCAACCATCGCATCACCTACAAAAATTAAATACAAATGTAATCTCAATATCAATATCATGTGAATAAGGTTCTTCTTGTAGATTGATTGATCAATGTGGTCTTCGAATTAGCGTGAGAGAATCCTCCTTCTCCTTATGATGTCCCAGATAAATCCATGAGTTATTTTGCAGGAAAGTTTACCTCAGCATGTGATAATCTGCATTCATTTAGGACTGCATCAACTACTCACTGTGGGATGGGTAGGAAAACTGTTTTGAGCTTCTGAGTGTATCGCATTTCAACCAGCAAGTAGAGTTGAAAATCCTCCATTGGACGTTTAATCAGTTTTTGTTATGATGATTCATCTTCTTCCCGTAGATTTAAGACTTCTTGCAAACGATCCCACGTGTTCCATCGTGCGTGTCTTTCTGGTTTGGTTAGTGTGTGAATTTAATGCTCCGAAGGAATGATTTCTCACAATAGCGGCACTCCAGCGGATCAAATTTGGGAATGAGACAGTGATCAGATTGCAAACTGATCCCTATTGACTTTCAACATTATCCTCCAAATCAAAATATCCCGTCGTACGGCAATATATGAATATTTGCGTACTGCTGGGGTAAAATCTTGCTGTCCATGTTTCCAACGTCTTTTTATCTCCATATTCAGTATTCTTCTATCATTGTAGCTGGTTCTTTCTCGAAGTTTTCCGATTTTTCTTCTCTGATTGGATCGAATACGATATTATCCGCGTATCATGAAACAAGACATTGTTGACTCCTTCAGTTTCAGAGGGCCTTCGTTCTAGTACATATACGGATTGAAATTCTGGGTGAAGCAGTTCTTTCCCTCGGATCGCGTCAGACGGGTAGTCGTTGTTGATAGCAATCACCTCAGGATCTCAATATTACAGCGACATCCACCTATATGTTCCCTAGTGATGATGATCGGATGAGTTGGGCCGGCTGTATAAATATGGGCATACAAAATCGAGCTGCGAATTCTTCCAAATCTCATGCGCCTGATATCCGTTCTTCCGGTTTCCGATTTTGTTCTTAAATTTTCTGTGCGTTTTTCCTCCTCAGGCCCGGTAGTTTACAATAAATCCATATTCTCTCTTGGATTTGTTGTGCCTTCCGGATCTCCGTTTCATCTGTCTCTCTAATGTGAATAATGTTGACTGCCCGGTTCTGACGTACCGATATTGAGAAAGCTCCCTTTTTGTTTTGTCCTTGATGGTATATAGTTGTTTCCTCCAAACTTGAGAATGCAAATACCCCGTATCTGGGTACATCCAGAGTTCCCTTTTCTTATGCTCTATACAAGCTTAACGATTCGAAAGCAATGAGTTCACCATAACGGATTCCTACCAAACATATCTTCAAAATTGTTCAGACATTCTCAGTTCATATATTCTGCTGGCCTACTTCTCGACAATTCATTCTCCCACGAAATCAGATGAGAGTTGCTTGATCTCATTCTTGTCATTGTGTGGATTTTCTATGCGAACTGCAACATTCGAAATTCCTAGCGAACAATCCTGGTTGACTCGTAATTTTAGTGAACATCGAATCAATGAGGAGTGATTGACTCATTTGAATTGATTCACTGAAATGCAGTCCTTCAAATTTATTCATGCTCGTTTTTCCTATTATTCTAATTCAGTTTCTCTTCCTCAGAGATCGAGTAACGATTCCTTGCTTACTCAATCTGTAGTTTTACTGAAACCGAATTTGAAGAGTCATATGACATTGGTTGTAGTTTGAAAAATAATATTCGATTCTCACGTCTCTGTGTATCTTTTCCTTCCGATTTCTTGATACAGTCATCCTGGTCTTCTTCATTTATCTACAATGATTACACCCAATATGGTGCCAATATACTCGGCTCATCCATAATCCGAGAAAAAAAAACATAATCATTCCGTTCTGAACCTCCATCTTTACGGATAATTCAAGAGATCACTATTTTATAATGTAACTCCCATCATATCAACGCCAGTTTCTGATGATTCATCAAATCTTTATTTTCATCAACTCTTCTATCTACCACTCAAGATTTCTGTGATACATCTCGTGTTGTGCTCCATGAAACCCATAGAATTACATTGATATCATTGCGTTGTCAATCACTCTCTCGACTCTTACGGAACCATATGATTCTTTATGAGTACTAAAAAACAGCTGCTTCTGAAATATGTAAGAACCTCGACTTGTTCACGTTACTCGCGAATTGGATATGTGAGGTTCCGAAGAGATAGATTGAAAAATGCATGAGTTCATTTGAAAATAAATTCTGTGAGTCGAAAGTAGCTTGGAAATTCGTCACAAGAACGCGATTACTCCTCAAACTACGGTTAAGGCCAGCTGAAAGATCATTCTAAGCTCACTTTTATTCATTGAAATATCATCATTCAACTTTTCCAAATCTTACCACATGTGTTCTAATGAGGTACATTGTTCGACTGTAATATCAATATTCAAACTACCACTTCCATTTGACTACTTCCATTTGAGGTTTCAAGGGAATCAAGATAACTATGGTTTGGCTTCTACTGCCTTGATTGATCGGACTTCTCGATTTACAGATGATTGTCCATTCGATGGAGGTTCCTGAAAAATGCAAAATCTCTCATTAGTTATTATTCCCATCATCATTCATTCAATAGTTCTCAACTGCTATTTCCTCATGATGACATTATTCGAGTGTAATCAAGATGTACTCCAATTGCTCCGAATAATAGATGTAAATCAAAGAACCGATATCAATAATGGAGAGGAAATTATCTAGATTAGGTAGAAGAAATAGAATCTGTTCCAGGATCCTACGCAACAAAGGCTTTCAATCAATTTGCAAGAATATTCCGTTAGCAATAATGATATTGCGGGAACTCGATGCCAAATCTCGCTTGATTTTGAGAAGATCTCATGTTGATTATCTCCTGAGTAGCTATGATTCGTATATCGGTGATCAACACCAGATTCTTGGTTCGTTCGAAAAGGACTCTTGAATTGACGTGATAAGGTTTGTTTAGTCAAATAAGGTGACTCAAATTTCGTATTCATGCAATCATACTTGCGTTGAGTTATTCCAGAAGGGTCATAACTCTTTCGACGTTTCAACCTCCGCAATTGAAGAATAATCATGAAATATATCCAAATGACAGCAGAAATAAATCCATTGATTACATAATAGCATGGTATTCCCTTCATCTGATACTTCTTCGCTGAATTGTGAGGCCTTGACTCTATCTCTCGAAAAATTCTTCTGGAACTTTCATGATCTGAAGAAGGATAGGAGTCTTTATCTATTAGAGTCTCCACATTACTTCCCTGCACATGCGCATCCGACACCCAATTATAATCATGACGAACAATCTCCACTATTTTGGTCGCCAAATTCAGAAGCTCAACCGACTCTAACCCACTCTCAAAATTTCTTGTTCTGCAACTCGATCGTCTATTGGAACTTACATCAAAACGAACATAGTTATCCCCAAACAACCCTTTTTTTATCTCAACAAAATTTTCTCCGAAAGAATTTCGACCCCTTCGATTACAGTGGGTTTCATCAAGTATAACAACACGAGTTCCTGTTTCAGGGTTAATTCCAGGCGTCTCTCTAGCCTCTAATCGCGAAAAATTTACATTTCTACATGAACAATAGAATACACGGTCGTCATGACCAATTAAAGGAGCAACGAGTCTCATTGAATTAGCCAAATACTTCTCTTCAGTTTGAATTAATTCCTCGTTTTCTGGTGAGATTAGTTCTCGCAGGATTGCCTCCCCTGTAAGACTCAACCTATTGCAAGGAAAATTTTTCCAGATCACCATTCCATCTAAATCTCTGTATTTGCTCATGGTTTGGTGCTCCTTATTGAACCCTCTTTCAAGTAAATGAGTTTGTTTCCTATCATATATATCCAAATTTCCCATCAAGACTCGATTTCTTGAATATGGATATTTTGATTCCGGTAATTTTATGTTCTTTCCAAAATTCGATGATTTCTTATAAATGATAGGTAGCACATTGTCCTTCTTCAACGAATAATTGTATGGATCAACTTCACATTCCTTCAACATTCCTCTGATTTTCTTGGAAACAACTGGGTCTCTAGGTATCTCTGTCTCCACTGCGGGTAGACTCGGGATCCTTCTGACCGTTTCATCTTCATCAGATTTATGAGAAAATTTGAATACGCCTTGAGTTTCAGTTAGTTCTCTCAGTGTGTGATCCATTCTTACCCTACATTCATCTCCATCAGGATCCAGAAAATCCTGAGAGATAAATTTATTCAACTTGAGATTCTCCATGACTCCTTCTCTGCAGATATTCTCCGTGGATATATCAGACATTGAATCTCTACACTGTTCACAAAACTCTTCAGATGGAAATAAATCTTGACCCTCTTCCGAGTCGAAGTTTCCTCGACAGCTTCTACAAATACTCTCAATAGGGAATAAGCCCGAGGTTTCACTTGTGATTCCCTCATTATCTGTTTCTTGAATATCCTCAACACTCTGCAAATGAATGCTGGGATCATTTTGTAACATCACTGATCTTTTTCCTGGCAATCCAGAAGTACTCAATGATTTTCCCGAATGGTGTGTCAGAACCTGTCCTTCATAACCCACAAAATCGCATAACTCATCTTCCATAACCCCATTGATTCGCTTAGAATCTTCTGAAACTTCGCTCTGATTCAAGTTCTCAGTGATTACATTGAAATCTCTCAATTTTGCTGATTCGTTGTCCCTGAATTCGTCAACTGTACTTCCAAAGGCTTGAGGAACTTTTCGTCCAACCTGATCGAAATCATCAGAACACTCTTTGTTCTCATCATATTTCAAGGATGGAAACATTTTCCCGTCTTGGGAATCATTACAGTGTCCATTCTTCACATTGTATACGTGTTTGTTGGTCGAGATAACTTTATTGAGATAATTTCCTTCAAGAGAGTCTCTCTTAGTGTTGGGCCGGAACTCAAAAAGAATTATGTTATTATTAATTTGAACATGTTCCTTATTATAGTTTATTTTGGCATTAGTTTGCCGGAAAAAATCAATTCCCAATATTCCTGCTTCTAAGATAGGGAAATCATCATCAACAATTGAGAATTCGAGTACATCATTCTCAAAACTTAGCTTTGTTTTTCCCAAAGTTTTAATTTGATCAGGAATGGTTTCCTTAGGAGAGATAGGACCTGCACTGATGAATTCTGTTTTTGGGAAAAGAACACTTTTCTTTATCAAATTGGGTTTAACTCCTGTATATATCATCAATGTTATCGGTTCCTCCAGTTCATTAATTACTAAACTTATGGTCGGAGAGTAGTATTCTGGGTTTTGACCATGGGTTTTTGTGACTTTATGACAAATTTTCTGGGAATGCGAATACTTGGGCGAAGAACAAAATTGGTCTCCCTGTTTACGCCCGTCTACAGAGGACCAATGTCGTTTCCCAAATTTGCTCTACTTTTACTTGCGCGTACATCGTTTTGAAATTTGTAACAGTTTCTTTTATAATGTCCTTGTTTACCACAATAAAAGCAAATTACTGAACTGATACCATGTCTTCGGTGGGGATCATGATATGATCTATTTATGGGATTAAAATCATTGTCATGAATTCCGTGACGCAGTTGATTGTTTCCCGGTTCATACATTTTATAATTGCCATTGGGCTCGGAATAAGTAACATAGTGATCCAGATTATTAGCATGGTGTTCCTGATGACTCAAATTTACACGTGGGAAGTGAGATTTGTTCTTTTGAAGATCCTGATGCTTTCCATGCGCATTTGTATAATCGTGAAGTACAACGCTGGATTGTTTGGAATTTGAATCATGGACTGGATCATAAGAGTTTCTCTGAAAATTGTTCTGCTTGTTTAGGGATACTGCATAACAGTTCATCATGAAGTGACCAGGTTCCTGGCAGTATTCACAAATAATTTTTTCGTTATTTGAAAGATTCTGGACTATATCAACAATTCTGGTCTCTTGAGATGAACCAGACTCTAATTTGTCTCCATTTGATAGCTTATAGACATTGCTACCAGCGCATTCACGTTCGATTTCAAATGCTAAATTTTCAGCTTCTGTGAAATTATCTGGATGTCCAATTCTCACCCGTATTTCCCATCTCAGACCACGCAGAAAAAATTTCAAGCAATCGTTATTCAATTCTACCGTAAATTGTTCGAGGTTCTTGATTCGATTTTCGCGGCTTGCTGATTTGAAAATTCCATCCTTTATTTCACTGAGACGGTTCACGTAAACAATGACAGCTTCATTGGGTTTTTGTTTCACCTTTGCTAAATCACCCGTCCATTCATGATATGTTTTTGGAAACCCGAAAGCATTCTCGAGAAAGTTCTCCAATTCATCGAACTTACTAAAAATCCTACCATTCACGCCACGTAATGCTTCACCATGAAGTTTTATTCGGATCAACTTAGTAAATTCACCCTCGAGATGAGAAGGCAAAATTTCCTTGGCAACGCGACATCCTTCTAGGAACTGGCTCAATGGGATATTTTGCCCGTTGTAACGGGGAATCAAATCGAGGAAATCTTTGATTGATAGTCCTCTAACCTCGAGCTTACAGGATGGATCTGATGTCATTTCGAAAAATTGATTGAAATTGGGTTAAAATGGATAGTTGAGTTGTGTCCTAAAATGGGGCTAGCTATCTCCTTATTATTGGGAATACATGATCCCTTTTTGGACAGAAACATTCTAAATTCGGTCGAGTGAAGTCATAACGAATGATATTCGACTCGCACATCGTTTTGCAAATTGAAGTCCGTCAATATAATGAACTTGAAGTATTTTCCAAGATAGTTTTCAACTTGGATGTAATACATAGCGGGAGTAGGGTATGATTATTGTCATCAAATTTCTTAAATGAATCTTGAGTTAGTCCACGAGTCTGCAATAGATAACAAGTTCGAATTCAGGATCCAGGGCCAAAATCTGCCACCGGAACGATGTGGAATCTCAATACAGCTCGAATTTACAGCAAAACATATAGCTCGGCCTCGAATTCTAGGGCTGAACTGCAACCCTCAAATTGATCTCAAAATTTGCGGTAGTGAGTACAATCTGCGTGAACTTCTCGTAATTCCGTCAATTTTTCAGTACAGGATTTCCGGAAGAATGAATTTTTTTTTTTTTTTTTTTGCGGAAAATGTTAGAATTTTTTTGATGATTGAGAGGTTCGAAATTCCACTCAACTCTCTCTTATCTTCCTTTGTTTTCCCGGCCGATGCACCAAAAATTGTAACGTCTAAAAAGGCTTAATTAGCGTAAAAGGGGGGCGAATAATGCTATAATAGACCCGTCTATGGAATACCAGCCTTCTCGACGCTTGCCCTACGTTTTGAGCCAATGACTGAGTCAATATGCTCTGGGAAATCAGGGCAAAAGGAAAACAAGAGGATGAATGGATACGATAGAAATGTGGTTATTATTTTAAAATGTCCCTTGAAGGAATATGATTCGCCAGTGGGGAATTGGGAAGAGTTGTTAATCAAATTCTCGATAGGTGAACTCTCAAATTTTCGGGTGAGATCGGTAAATTGATGTACTAATGGGAGTGAAAGAGGGGGGGGGGAGGATGAACTAAGAAAGGGGAAGGGCCCATAAACGTTAATATTCAAATCATTTGTTGTTGTAACAATCTCGAGAATGAATGAGGGCTACGTGATGAAAATTAAACTTGATGTTCAAGAGTCATGAATTTTACAAGGGAAGTAGCGAAGTGGTGTCCCGCATACACTCTGAGATGGACAGTTATGGTAGGATATATATATATATATATATATATATATATATGTACGGGTTTTTATGTATTCGCGATATCCCGTGAATTTTCACTGGGTTTCACCTATTTTAATTTAGATGTCTGTCCAAAAGATAGGTCGAGGCACGCAAGCGACGTGCACTATGGATGCACCCTAATATTAGCAATACACACCTTTTTCTCCTATGCCAACCTGGATTACCGGGTATGAGTATGAGGAAGAAAAGAGTATCCCAAGATGTTCGAAAAGTATCACCCTGTATATCTATTGAATGGAGTATACGAAGTATACTATATGGGTATATATATATATATATATAAATATAACGTGGATCGGGACTATTCAAGTTTCAATGGATCTTCGGCTGGGTACCTGGTGTTTATTGAAGAAACAGGGATTGTTGATGGATAACGTTATAGTTTGACATCTCTATTACTCAAACAAATGGGTCAATATTCGATAAGTACTGAATATCCGCAGTAATGAGGATCAATTCACCGAATATATGTGTTTTGATGACGATTCACGTTGGAATGCGTATTTGCCTATTACACGATGACTATCGGAGGGAATTAAGCTTAATTTAGCTGAAATTGTAGCTAAGAGACGAAGCAACTTGATAGATTTCTTGCACGAATGATTTTAACAATAATTGTTGTTTTATGAACAATTTTTGTGTTGGGTCCTATAGAGTCCAGATACAATCGAAAATGGGGATTGAACTCAAATATTTCACTTCCAATTGATTCGAAAGAATTTTGATTGCACACCATGTGCTTATATACTTTCGTATTACTCGGAGGAACTCCAATTCACTCTATAAAATGCTTAATTTTGAAGTACGGATCGATTAATGGGGTAAAAGTCAAGTTTTTCGCGGTCGTGGCTATGAATTTTACTATATGAGAGATTTACTGTACCTTGGTAACTATGCGATGGAATTTACTTTAATTTATTCTAAATTGAAGCCAAGAGACTCAACTTTTGGATGAATAATCGATAAGTATGATTTCAACGATAGTTCTTTAAATTATTGACAGTTCTTACGTTAGGTTCGATAGGATCGAACAAAGGCCAAAAATGTGTATCAAACTTCAATAATTCTTTCCCAGATGTTTGGAATGGCTCTATACTATGTTCACTACCTATTCATACATCTCTACTACTCAGGAAACTTCAAAATTGCTGTCGGAATTGCGTGAATTTGGAGTAGAGTTATAGAGCAAAAATGAGATTTTCGTTATTTGGGCCGACTGAAAAAAATGGATATTTCTCTTGTCCTGAGATGAATACTACGCAATTCGATCTGCAAAATATTCTCAAAGGTGGATGAAATATGTATCTAATTGATAGAAATCCTTCTATCACGGTTACTTTCACTCTGAATTTGGTATAGATCAATAATGGGATAAATTTGGCAATTTCATCCGAAAAATTACTCAAGTGCGATAAATTCAATATCTCAAGGAACAGGGCGTGTGATGAGATTCACGTTACTTCAAATTCAAGCAAAAAGGATCTCCTTTACCATGGAAAAACCAGCTGAATATTTAGAGTTTCACTGTTCTCAAAAATTATTGCAAAAGCACGGATATCTGCATTAGTTGATTATGGTGCTGAATGGAGCTGCACGGATCGGGTATAGTGCAAATTGGGATCATCGTAGGTATAATTCAGTGGCTTACCTGTGATTTTCAAGGTGTTGGGAGTATTTCAGTATCTCAGACAGGGATCCAATGTGAAAACAAGCAGCGTGCGTCGAGACTCATTTTTATTAACCTTTTCTCGTACAATAAACAGTTCACTGTTTCTGTTGTTGGTGATGCGAGGTTTCTTTTTGTTTTTGATCTGATAAATACACTCCCATTTTGCGACGAGAAAGCACGACGTTTTTTCTTCTGATAATAATATTAAACTTCAATCATTCGCAATCCACTCACACTCAGCGCAATCTGAATAACTCTACATCTTTGATCAGAAATATTAAAAGTCCCAAAAAGTTAGCTCCGAGAGCACATCTAAGCTGGTCAATTTTCGGGGACTGACTGTCCAGCGGACTGCACTCTTTTTCATGAGCTAGCCTCACCAAGGGCAAAAATAGGTTACTCCCACTCCAAACCCTCGAAGTCATCTGCATGAGCTTCTAAGTGTCAATCAAAAAGAGATTGAGTACCCGAGAGAGATTTGCGGGAGCTCGGAAAGTCCGAGGGGGCCTTTGTTCACAAATCTACAAGTGACGTTGAGACATGTGCAGAAGTTGTCTGGTGTCATCTTTGAATTTCGTCAAATAAGTAGAATTTATGGTCACGAAGAAAAACTCGCGCCTATTCAAGAAAACTCATCAATTGCCTTTGTCTTTCGATTTTTTCGCGATTTTTCAAAAGAATTCACAGACCCTTCCTTTCGCATATTCTTTAAAGTCTTGTGCGGCCCGTCAGATATAGGTCACATACTGTGGAGAAAGAATACAATGTTACATTTTGAGAATCATTGCATGATATAGAAAGATGTCGAAAACCCGCTTGTCACATATGTCGAGTTCCGTTTGGAAAGAATATTTTCCCATCAAGTCAGGTGTCGAAAGGCAAGGCGTTCGTATTGTCTCCGTCAGAAGGGTCTGACAGCGGTCAGGCTTATCCTAGAGCCGCGCGGACCCCCCGTAGTGCGATGAACTTTAGGGACTGAGGGCCCATCAATTACGTCTGTTGGCTCGTGGTGTGGGTGTACAGGAGTGAGAGCCGCGCGACTAATACTTTCGTTTACTTTGACAGCTTGCTTTCTATCTCTCATTGAGTATAGAATTCGAGTGTGCATTTTCGGCGCTCATGAAATCCGAAATCTCGTGAATACCAGAACATATAGTATTTTATAGTGTTCACCTACAGTTACTCATGCCATTATTTTTCGGTTGCATTTCCATATATATTTGTTACCTTCCGTTAAAAGTTGTCAAAAAGGATTCCCGATGGGTATTGTTGATTCGCAATGAATACAATATTTCCAAGTCGTTTCATCAATTTCCAACAAAATCTGATGAATTTTGTCGATTTACGATGAACAAAATGCGTTCAACCTATATGCGATTGATGCTATGAGTTTTTGTATCAAATTGCAAAACTCGATGTATTGCACCAATAAACTTTGTATTCGAACCGATTTCATCGATACACAATGGTTAACCGAAATCGATTCTATATATGATCTCCCTGGTGATTTTCCTGAGGTATATGTGAAAAGAGATAAAATTCCCTGGAACGTTACCATATAGAATCAATAAAATGGATTCTGAGGTTTGTGCGTGATCTGCGATAGACTTCACGTTAAACAGAAAGACGAAGAAGGAATTTGAAAATCGTGCGTTCTCATTTCACATTGCTTGACTTTCTTTTCAGAAGAAATGTTATCCTAAATTTTACAATCCGTCACACTAACCTCCTCTGAAATCGTATTGATCTCGTTTGCAGAAATTCTAATGCCTCGATTGGATCATACAGATATTGCGAAGATATTTAATCGACGAGGTCGAAGCCAAGCTTAAATTACTCGCCAATATGTCAGTTTTTGAGGGTTTTTGTGGCAGTGAAATATGAACCGTGGCAATGATACGTGGTTATTGCTAATTTTTTGCGTAAGCACTCAACAACGTTGTGACTATTTATATCACTATAAGAATCCATTGACTTACATGCAATAATTTTCTAGGATGTGCAATCTCGATCTGATTGAAGACTCAGTTCATTATTTTGGAAATGGCTTTTAGAAATCTTTTGAATTGTTTTATTTGCGAGGGCCGATTTCCTCCTCAGAACATGTCGAGAATCGATGGTGATCAAAATGCACATAAATGCGAGATTGCCATCGATCGGAGAGAAGGATTTGACAGGCCTGCATTGGAAATCATTCCTTTGACAAGGATTTGTTTTGTTTGTACCCGCAGTATTCTACAAGGAATCCGAACGGTACAAGAAAATCCAATGTGTGTGAGACTCAGCGTTCTCGCTCGGACACGAACTAGTTCTTGCTTTATCTGTCATGCTGAGGATAATATCCACCGTCTATCTGTTGAATGTAAGGCAAACGTTTCTTTGCAACGTAATATTTTTATCCCTCATAATGTGAGATCTTGTCGAGCTCATTTGGATCAAGATGGTTTCATCCTTAGACCACTGTTAGATGGTATGAGATCCATCAATCAACCATGTATCATATTGGGGCCTTACCTTGCTTCACTCTTGGAGAATATGTGGACTGTTTCTCGCAAACGAGAAAGATTTCACGATCCGCTGAACCTTGATGATAATGATTTCGTGTGTTTGACTTCGTTGAGAAAAGACCAGTTTGAAGACCTCTTCACATTTTATGATCCCGTTCCTTGTCAAGGAGGTCATCGTTATGTCAAGAGACTTGATTTAATCGCATCCCTGGCGAAGTTGCATCAAGGCTTGTCGGATGAATCCTTGAATGTTCTATTTGAATAAAGTACTCGTCAAGCCACAAGTCTAGCTATGGCTACTGCGCGTCAGTCACTTATGCAGCGTTTTGTTCCCACCAATATTGGATTCGGATCGATCACCAGAGAGGAATTCATCCAGCGTCATGTGACTGAGTTTGCCAACGAGTTGTATAACCCACATCCTGAGGAACCACAAGCAATTCTAATAATCAACGGAACTTACTCGTACATATTCAAGAGCATGAATTTTTGCGTACTTCGACAAACTTACAGTCGTCATAAAGGTCGTCATCTCACAAAACCAGCTTTGATCGTTGGCCCTGATGGCCACATAGTAGACGTTCAAGATCCACACTTCGCCGATGCTCGAAACAACGATGCAGCCATGCCACGAGATGATTTGGGGATTGAAGATGGGCCCATAAGGCATTGGATTCGAGCAGGGGGTCATTTTCTCGTCGATAGAGCCTACAGGGACATTGAAGATCTCTTCGAAGAACTGGGTCTCCGCTATTACAGATTTGCATTCCTCGAAGCAGGGGAACGTCAGCTCTCCACACAGGATGCAAATCAATCGAGGATCGTCACAAAAATGCGAAGGGTTGTCGAGGCGAGGAATGGACATATCAAGTCCACCTGCAAATTCCTCAAACAGATGATGCAGATTCAACATATTCCGCATCTTGGTGATTTTTATCGGATAGCAGGAGCTATGATCAACAGATATCATCCCCCGATCATCATGCAAGGAGCTGATGCTCAATTTGCAAGGCGGATGTTGGATTGAGCGAGGCAACCAAATGCCCTACAAGCAAGGGTCAAGAACGAGAATCTCGCGGCTAGAAACGCTCAGAGATCGGTTAGGCTCGACGATGGCCAGTTAAACGATTTCCCTATTTTGACGGAAGATTATTCGAAAGACTTAACTTTTGGCGTCTACCAAGTCGGTCTTGCACCATCCTATGTACGTGATAAGTTGCAGAGAGATGAAGGAGATGAAATGCAGATTGAGATGCTCCGAGATCACGATAGGCTACCGGAACCGGGATTGTTGCGGGTCAGACTGTACTCCTGATTCCGAAATGCTAGTGAATATCAATTGTGGATTACGTTCACTCCAGCTGCTAACGATGATGCAGAGAACCAAATGGAGGTTGATGCCCCCCCAATCGAAGATTACTATTGTACATGTATGTCAGGAGCTCGTACCCTTGGGATTTGTGCACATGTGGATTGCGTGATGTGGTATCTTGGTTTCGCACATCATGATCCTGATGTTCACTATCCGTCTCAGATTTTACAAGATACAATAGCGGATGCAGCTCACAGGCCTCGGCAGGTTAATCCTGACTAGCTCGTGGTCGTCGATTGTACGAAAAAACTCACTCAATTTTCATTCTATGATGGATTCAATGTATCATGATGTATAGAACTATTTGTATATGAAGCGAAATATTTCTAAAGTGTGCTTGTGATGACCATGACATATTATTTAATTACATTAATCGTTGACTGGATTTTGGCTTTTCCTGTTTTAATCTTACGATATGTGTCATAGAAAGATAGAGCGTTGACGAAAAAGTCTGTTCAATCTTCGTGTACACGCCCCCAGGATTTCCCAGGACTATTGGAGTCATCAACTTCCAATACATGACCACTCCCCTAAGCAATCAATTGAATCATATCTGAGCTCAGCGCAGCGATCTCGGAGACACCCAAGTTGACAATCTTGGGTGCGCGTGATATTGATTATCCATTGTAAAAACTCCTCCAAATGGTCCACCACAGCCTTTCCCTCGAGAGAGAGATGCGACATGATGGCATATTCGAGCTCAACGACCTCGAAAACCCCGAGTTGATGATCTCCGCCACAGCGATACCGTTTTTTCACCGCAGCCCCCCTCCCCCCATGGTTCGCCCACGCAGCCTCCGTTTCACAAGATAGAGGCTAGACGATAACGTTTTCGAGCTCAGCGACCTCGAAAACCCCCAAGTGTGTTACTTCCGGTGCCGTAATATCAACTTTTCATTGTGCACCCCCCTCCCCCGCATGGTCCACCCACGCAGCCCCCCCCTCCAGAGATAGAGGCGAGACAATAGCATATTCGAGCTCAGCGACCTCGAAAACCCCCGACTTGATGATCTCCGGTGCAGCGATATCGATTTTCCACCGCAGCCCCCCTCCCCGCATGGTCCGCCAACGCAGCCTCCGCATCACGAGATAGAGGCTGGACGATAACGTATTCGAGCTCAGCGACCCCGAAAACCCCCGAGTAGAGAGAAGCCCAGCTTTATGCTTCGCGAAACAGATTTTTTACGATGAGGCCATCCCCAGCTTCCGCCACCCACGCTTTCGAGATACACGTATATTATTCATTACACGGTTTATGATCAGTTATGTTGTACGCAATTACGAGAGCTACTGACTATTTACATATGGTTTGCATCTCATTGAAATGTGCCCAACACTGGGTGATGCAATTGAAAAACGGACCATTCTTATGAGGAGATGACGATATTCTAAATGAAGTATAATAAATTCTCCATAAGGCCTTAAGTCACTTCCCATTGATTTTTTGCGGAGTCCTTTATCTGAAAATGAGAAATATTCTTACGCTACAGGAATGTTCAATGTCGATGGAGCTCCAAAATTTGAGAGCTCTACGTGGTCTGCTTGGCCCGTTTATTTGTTGATGAATGAACTACCGCCAAAAGTTCGACTCAGAAGATTGGTTACTCTGGGGTTCTGGTTTGCCAAAAGTAAACCACCAATGAATGCATTTTTGACCCCGGTGTTCAGAGTGTTGAATGAACTATCATCAATGGGAGTTGAATGTATGATCAAAGGTGAGCAGCGATGCATCAAGATCCATGTGAACTGTGCTTGTGTAGATGGTCAAGCTCGAGCTCCAATGCAAGGCATGAAACAATGCACTGCTCATTGCGGCTGTGCATTATGCCTCCATCCTGGCGTATATGCTGCTGGGAGTGTGAGATACCCTATTCTTGACTATCATCTCGAACCCAGAACAATGGAAGGGACCCTATAACTGATGGAATTAGCCACAGATCCTACAAAGTGCCCAAAAAAAGAAGATCTGTTCGGAGGTAATAATGCGTCACAGTTCTCAAATTTGGATGATTTCGACATAATTGGTGGATTTATCCCTGATTACATGCATAATTCTTTAATCAATGTTGGCGAATGGGTCACGGAACTACTTTTGAAGATTTTATCGGCAACGCAAAGGTCGAATGTTAATACTATTCTTGAGGATTTAGCCGTCCCTCATCAGCTTGCTCTCCTTTCTCGTCCATTGAGCTGCCAAAAACAATGGAAAGCAGAAGAATGGGAGAACTTCATACTGTACTACAGTTTGCCTGTATTCAAACCAATGCTTGAAAAGAGATACTTTGACTATTGGAAATTGTTTGTTGAAAGTTTGCACACATTGCTGAAGAAGAGAATACACTCAGACGAGATAGATCAGGCTGAGCTGGATTTGCGTCGATTTATTCATGAAACAGAAGAATATTTTGGAATCGAAAATATGACAGCTCAAAGCCACTTACTCGGGCATCTACCGGATAGTGTATGTAAATGGGGACCGTTATGGGCTCACTTATGTTTCCCTTTTGAATCCGCTAATTACCATATCTTCACGGTGGCCCTGAACTATCATTTTATGCACCGAAAAATGACCATGAAAATTCTTGTGGGAAATGATTCTGGAGTTCTTGGGGGTCACTTGCCAGCTTCGAGTGAAATCGTACACCTAGCCGTTTTGTAATTTTCATTATTTTTGTGTTCACGGAAGAAAGGATGAATTTTTCCATTTTTCACACAGTATCCGTTCCTCTTAGCGCGGTTCCTTCCAGCTGAGGTCGACATATTACATACTCTGCTACGCGGTTTTCAATGATACACTCATCCAGCATGCTTCTGAAACTCATACTTCAATATCTGACAGGATATCTCAATGATTTTCCAAAGACTCAAGAAGAAAGAAACGTATATTCTGGTCTCATTGGACTGTTCATGAAAATAGGAATCTCATTCGAATTCTACTCGATCACTCACTCAACTAGAAAGCTCTCGATAGAAGTTTCAAGTCACTCAGTCGAGATTCGGGTAAGGTTTCATCGAATGTGAATCTGCGGGGAAGGAATGTATCAATTGTTCCTTACGAATATGAGTAGATTCATAGATAGAATCATCTAATACGAATAATATTGGTATTTCCTGAAACAGAGAAGAATATGAAATCATGAAATAGTATACATCTTGAATGGTATATTATCATCAAAGTTCCCAAATCATGAAAAAAATTTCATATGTCTTATACATACACATAACTCTATTCCATTGGAATTATCATTACTTGCACCTGTTTACAAATGTTGGCTATTGTATTCGATCCCGGCTCTCAACAACTTCTCACCGTAGTTTGGATGTTTCTCGTGGACTTCATATCTACTCAAGATTTGTTTGAAATCTGCATGGACGGAGTCTGAGGCTTGCTCACTATGAAATCCTAGCTCTCGTTGATGCTCACGGCAAAATTCACCAACAGCATGAAAAATTTCATGAATTTTCGGAGTCACGAGTATGCCTAGGTCGAGGAAATTCCTCTTGAAATCATTAATATCTTCAAGGAAATCAGAATATAGCTGATAGGAGAAGCATGAGTTGTTCATTTTCGGAGATCGAAACGAAGTACTTTGATTTATAGGCTCTAGGAATGTTTGAACTAGAAGTTGATGACAAGAAAAAATAGAAATAAGCATAATTTGACTCAGCTGCAGTAGAAACACTGAGTGAGTGAGCACTGACATCGCTTGAAAGATAAGAAAATTCATCCACTCTCCCGTGAACACAAGAATAACAAAAAGTAAGAAACGGCTAGGTTTACGATTTTACTCAAAGTTGGGGAGTGACCCTGAGGGATTCCAGAATCATATCCCACAAGAATTTCCATGGTTATTATTCGAATTAAATGATAGTTCGGGGCCACCGTGTCTTGAGAGCAATTCACTGCGCGAAGGGGGTGAATCTCCAAATAGCTCGATACATAAATATTCAACGGAGCATTATCAGTTTGGAGAACGAAATATACCCTGATGCTTCACCCATGCTTGTCGAGATTTGTCAACGATTGAATATGTTCAGATCAAATAAAATGTACGAACCGAATGAAATCACTTATCTTGGGAATGAAACCAAGGTTAATGCCGATGTCGCTCGAAAATACCAAGATTTCGCAGCACACACTTATGTACTCTCTAGAACCGTGAAAGACGACTGCCTTTACACATCATCCGAGAAGAAAAATAAGCGATCAAATAACTGTTTTGCGCGACTAAAGGATGGTTCTTTTATCAGTATAGTTTCATTTCTGGTCGATTGCAGCTCAAGAAGTGAAGTTACTTGGTGCAATAAAATTCGTGTTGGTCGAAGACTTAGCCAAACTATTTTTGAAATGTGTAATGCATGTGAAGAAACCTCCGCTGTTAATACCTACGATATTGACTATATGCGTTCCCGACAATGCATGGGCGAAGCAATATATTGCGCCCTTGCCTAATCTGATACATTATTAATGAATTTGTCACCTAATCGAACGCGCTTCAAGCTGATCGAGTGACATGGCATTAGGTTGCCATTTCTGATTCCATGAAAAACATGTTATTGTAAATTGTCGATTATTAATACCGTCTGCAAGAGAGTGCTTCCAATAAACTATTTCCAGTTGTTAATTTCGTATGAAAAAAATATTTCTGATCATCTTAGAACTTCTTCTCGACCTCCCCCCCTCCCGCCCCTCCCTCTCTCGGCATCTTGACCAAAAAAGTGAGGTGAGTGTACCTATCATGGTCCGAATGCCGAGATCAGAACCGAATACTCGTTGGCTTTCGCGCAAACTTTCTTTTTCCTGATCAGAATATGAGGAAATCAAAGATTTGGACCGATCTTAGGATGATTCTTGTCTCTCCCAGAAGATATGAAGTGAGTTTTTGCATTCTCCATATTTGCACACTTAGAAGATTGGCCCCCTGCTGTTCTAAATCTCATACATGGGGACTTTTCCGTGTCTCTTTCAATGAACTTGCATCAATAACTATAACTGTGGATGCTCGAATAGATATACTCATTTTGAGAACTTAAATTTGAGCTTACGTATGTTTCCGTAACGTATATGTATTCGCGGAAAAATTAGCATTTGTTGTGTTTTGGTCTGGGTTAATTTTCGAGACATACAAAAGTAATATCTCAAATACTCGAATTAAATGAGTTATATTTTATCGGATAGAGGGATTCCAGCTCTATATCTTGGTATATTTATCTCAAAAAGGCGGGCCAACTTCACGTAACTAAAACTATAATACGCATGCTACTTTGGAGCAGTAGTTGAGTAGTGGACAAAATCCGCAAATCCCCTCCACGCTCATTGCCATGCGCTCACGCTGGCTCAGCAAGCTTATGTCAATATAATTGGCTGCTGGGGTCCACCGGTGACGCCATCCAAGTACAAGCAAGTGTGTGCGATACGGTGTCTCCAGCTGGACCGCTTTGGACCCGGTAGCGTTAGTAGCAACCACAGAACAACGGTATATCGAGCCACAGCACAGATCAGTCCGACGAGAGCAACCGTCAACGCCGGTACTCGTGACCAAGCCTCGCTTACAGCTGCTGTACGTATTTGACGATGAAGAGTGAAGTTGTCACCCATGCCCGGGTATAGTTCCTGGACGATGGAGTAGTTACTTGGGAGAGCATCGACACAATCCTGGAATTCGCCCGGATACCACCAAAAGATAAGAACGACTTCATCCATGATAAGATTTATCGAGCACTTTGGACAGATCCCAAGACTTCCAAGAAAAGAGCATTTCATGTTGTTATTGCAGACTTTGCATGTAAGTCTTCACATCACATATTAGTATTGTTGATGAATGATCGTGTACCGTAAAGTGGGGTGAAAATTTCCACCGGGGAAAGAAAAGTCCGCTTTCCCCAAAAAGATTGTCAGCACTAAGCACGTCAGTCAAGCTATAGCACCTACAGAAACCTGCCGTGAGTCATTTTGAAGTTTGGAATCTCCACTTTTTGAATAAATAACTTTCATTCCTCGAAAACGAACTCTAAAATACTTTCTTTGCTGTTTAATGAAGTTCAAAAATTAATGTCCCCAAAACGCAGGTTTTTTGTGGCCAGCAGAGAATTCTGAAGTGTTAGCTCAAAATGAACCATGTGATCATGTTTCGACGATTATTCTGCGTTGGGAACTATGATTAGTTACCCCGCGCAAGGGAACATTTTTTGTCTCGTGATCTCAACACAGCAAGTCAAAAACAGGTGTTTGTGAATAAACATTTCTGGCAAACAACTCAGTGCCTCCACGGTTATCGGACAATTTTTTTCTCAAAAGTATGTGACAAAACAGTTTTCGAAAATGCGATATCGAACGTTCAAATTGGTCCATTCTAGTCCGTATTGTGATTTTTTGGAAATTTGTTGATAAATTAGATTTGTTCCCAAATACCAGGTGAACTAATTAGCTTGTATGACTACAAGGTTGCATTGTATCGTTCTAAAACCCATCGGGATCATGTCCAGCGGGTCAAAATATGTAGGAGAAAATATTTTGATAAGCATTGTTTACCACCCATACATAATGTTTTGGTGTGTAGAAGATCAAAAGAATTACAGTATAAGGTGGAAAGTGGTCCATCTTCACCCAGATTTACGGTACTTTTTTAGTTCATGTCCACTTCCATTTGTTGTCGCATTAAAATGATCAGCAACTGAGATAGAGCATCTGTGTAACTCGGTCTTCCTGTCCTGCATTGGTAGAACGTCGAGCGCGCGGTGCAATCTAACGGTACTTTTAAACGAAATTTATGCGAGAACAGTGAGTTGCGATATCATTTCTTCATTGTTCCCTCAGAAACAATTACATTTGAATTCTGAAGCTCTGTAGAAATGAGTTTTGATTGGCATTTAGTAGAATGTGTATATTTCGCATCCTCGGCAAAATCTTCTCTTTATCCCGAAATTGATGTACTGCAGCAAAAAATCTTCGGGACGACTTCAATGGAGTTTTGTTGATCCTAGAATAGTGAATTTTGCACCGTTGTTATGAGTTTGTAGCTCGCTCCTCAGCAATTGGTTTACGGTCCGAGCCGCAGGCGAGGGTCGGAGTAATCGCGAGTAAGCGAGGAACCTCATGAACAAGGTGCAAATACTATCCAATGCAATTTTGTAAGCACCCAAACATCGGAAAATCGCATAGACAATTATTTTGTATCATACGACCAAGTGCTACACTTACACAATGGTGCAGAAAAATGTCTTGCAAATAATGTGTCCTCGATGTATACATAAAAACAAAGGATATGCTTTTCTGTGAGCTGAAAAAAATGTCTCTGGCGCATGTTCTAAGTATATTGAGATTTATTGTGAAATTTATCAAATTTCCCTGATAGCAACTCTAGGAAGTAGCTTGTCACTTGTTCAGAATGCATTCCCAGCCTTCTGAAACCACTTTCGACGTGTTCAGCTGGTCAAAATAGTTGAGAAAACATGGTTTGGACAGTTCCAACTCTTCGTCACACAGCTTCGTCGAGTTGATCACTTCAAAATAGTCGCAGAAATGCGAAAAACCAAATTTTCGGAAACATCATTTTTTGGCGATCAGAAAAAAAATCCAACGTCCAGAAGGAAACCGAGCTATGTACTCGGGTTTCACGTAAAAATAATCCGAATTAAATCATACTTTGGAAGATGTACTGTTCGGATCCGACCCCAAAATTTTGGTGACCAGTGTAATTCGAGAATAAATATCCTGTAGAGTCAGAGTAGAGATACTCAAAAGCAAGATCAGACGAATTATGTATTTCCGGGTATTTACGAGAGAATGACTGCAACTTGATGTACATACGTATTCGAGTGTCCCTTGAACTGTTTGGATGTGATGTACCAGAAGCTTCATTCTAAATCTTGTGGTAAATCTATCCGGCAAATTTAATCGCAAAATTCACAATAAGGCCCCATACGCAAAAAGAAATGGAATGACTTGCATGAGATGAAAACATGAAGTTATTCTCTAGGTTAACCTAAAATAATTATTTTCAAAATCTACAGAAAATTATATCATATTCAATAAAATCAGTATATTACGATTAATTTCATATAAAATATTGAAAAACGACCTACCTTTCCTAATATTTCCCGTGGTTTATAAGAAATTTATGTCGTAACGATTCAGGTTTTGTGAATAATGTAAATGAGACAGATTGGGAAATGTACCTTGCTTCTATCTTATCAAGTGATGAAATATTGATTCCAAACATTCGCGACCCATCTAAAACATAAGATTCCACAAACATACACGATCGTAGAATTCGTGGACTCCACGATCGTATATGATCAATTAGAAAATCGGTTAAAAAACATTTTATTTGTATTTCGGGAAGACGTGGTATAGTGATTTACGGATGGTGTGACATCGATACTTCACGGTATAGATCGAACGGTATTCAGAGAAATTTTTCTCGCAGTCATCCTTGAGCTTTAGAAATTTGAAGTTCTGAACGAAGAAATCTACATCAAATATTTTTCGTCAAAAATGCCACTTTTTTGGAACTTGAGACCGACTACTGGGAAATTTTCTTTCAAATGTATATGATCAATATCGTGACGTCTTAATATACCACCAACTTTTCAGAATAAGGGAAATATTGGAAGCGGTTTCATGTGAGATCATGTATGACCGTGGAATCGTATGTTTTACATGGGGAGGCATAAAGATGTGATGTTGTACGCTCTGCGAGATTGTTATACCGACTTTGATTTCCTACTGGAATATTGAGCCTACTCTTGTATACTTTCCGAGACTCTCCAATTTACAACTATAATAAATCTGTCTATGTACTTGACTTCATTATGAAAAACAGCAGAATAAATATATTCAACTCAGCCATGGACAAAAATTGTCATCATATAGTTTTCTTTACTACAATTTAGTCTGCTCATATCCAATGATGAAGTTACCTGGAGGCATCCCTCAATTATTCTGTAACTTGAAAATACCTCCATTTTCAACTCAATTGTGAATAGATTCACTTGGAAACATGCTATCTACGCAAGATTTCATCACAATTCGTCATAAATTCTCTGGGTCTCCGAACTTTCTCGAAATTCAAATAGTCAGCTGATGTCCATTATGGTATTGAAAACGTATGCCATTCATTTGGTTATCAAATATGGTCCTCCTGATGATCCAAATGGGAAATCATATGGGATCCCAGATGTGCTACAGGTCCATAACCCCCTGTGGGATCATTTGCGGATTTTCGGGAGGGAGATCTTCTATGAAATAATATAGGTACTCAAGATGGTGCACAGAGGGTTTCCCAACAGGTTCCACATCAGTAAATCCACCCGGTGTTTTTAGTAGGGTGGTTGTCAAGTCGTGTACTCACAAGGCCTGGTCCAGTCAACTCTGAGAAGATCCTGTGCAAGACAGTGCACCAAGTCATAAGGCCTGCTGGGATGCTTTGCAACGAGGCTCGTTGCAGCACGCAGTTGCACATTCGAATCGGACCGGGTGATCCCGCCATCCGGAGATGGCAGCACCTCTCGGTCCTACTTACCGGCCAGCATGGCGCGCCCGTCACGGGCGGAGGCCAAGCCGCGCGCCGTCGGCCGGTACTTCAAGGATGGCCGCCGCTTTGACTAGACCTCCTCGCGCGAGTTTTTCTCCGCGATCGCCTCGTGGCCGCTTCCTCGCAGCAGCAGAGCAGTAGTACCAGCAGCAGTGAAAATTCGCGCTCGCGGGTGTGCCCCACAACAGTGTTCGCGCCGCGGGTGTCCTGGGGTTTTGCCCCCCGAGTGCGGTGTGTGTGGTGCCATGATTTTGCCCGCCAGCTCGCTCACCATATATCTCGCCCCAGGAGGCCCCGCGGGCCGGGCATCGCGAGCTGGCTCGAGCCAGGCGTACCAGCTGGTGCCACCCACGGCGTCCACGCAGCAGTATCCCAGGGCAGTCTCGTCGGCGAAACAGCAGTAGCGGTGAGTGGTTTGGGGTCACCCGCGTGCCCCTCTCGATGCCCCGCGATGCCCCACGCCCGGTGTAGTGTTTGACGGAGTGATGCCCGCTAATTCACGTCGTCTTGTTCGTGGCACTTGTCCCTCGCGCGACGTGTCCCTGCAACGTGTGCCTGCCCCGCGTCATCACCCGGGTCGACCCGCTCCCATGAGGGCTCTAGTCCTGGAGCAACGCCAGATTTTCTCTCGCCCGGGTGACTCGCGCAACAGGTACCACGCGGGCAGCAGACATTTGCCCCGCTTGCGTGCGTTGAGAACGCCATTTTGAACGCCCCAGTGAATTTCCGGTGACGAAGAAAGTGAACGCCGCGGAGAGTAAGTGCGTGCGCAGAGCGAGTGGGGAAGCCACGCCCCTCGATATATGGGCATTCCCACTGCAAACCAGTGTCAGCGTGTAAATCGATATATGGGCACGTTTTCGCCGAAATGAGTTTTGGAACTTAGTGTTTTTTCTGACAAATGGACAAATTGAGAGACTTTTCCGCCGCGTGCGGCCCTTGTATTCAGGTTTATCGACTTGAGCGTCTTCATATGACAGTTCCTAATAGTAATAAACGCCTTTTGTATTTTTTATAGAAATCGTGAGTGAATCTCTCTTCCTGTGTCCGCAGACAACCGTTTATTTTCAGATACGCTCCCCCACCGACCCTCCCTCCGTGGCGCGGGGGATATGGCCCAGCCCCGATCCGGCCCAAACAAATAAGGTAACCCGGGTGGGTTCAGACTTTTTTAGGTTACCCATACCGCCCCGTTACATGGCGATCCTGCCAGGATCTCGGTCAACGCCAGTTAGCGACCTGCGAGTATCTGCGGACACAGCGCGCGCGCGTATAATTAGCGATGCGATATCACGCGGAATTATAGCGAACGTCGGGCCCTCGGTATACGCCGATGATATTATTCCTCTTGCGTACGATCCCGTGTGCTTACTCCCGAATGCGCTTTGTCAAAAAATGACATCTCCACCCGCTTTAGTGATACCGCGTCCCACGCCCCGCGTGCGCTCTGTGACTCGTTTTACCCCAGACGAGTCGTGTGGGTACTCGTTTGAACCGTCTCAACGGGTACGGTTCGAAAACGCCACCGTGCGCTGTGTCGCCCCCGCGCGTCTCGGACCCACCACGCGACTTTGGTTCTGAACGACGCGGAACCCATTGTGTGGGTACTCGTTTGAGACTTCTCAGCGAGTACTGTTCGAAACGCCATCGCGCGCTCTGCCACCCTTGCTCGTCTCGGACCCACCACGCGACTTTGGTTCTGAACGACGCGGAACACATCGTGTGGGTACTTGTTTGGAACTTCTCGACGAGAACTATTCGAAACGCCATCGCGCGCTCTGCCACCCTTGCGCGTCTCGGACCCACCACGCGACTTTGGTTCTGAACGACGCGGAACCCATTGTGTGGGTACTCGTTTGAAACTTCTCGACGAGTACTATTCGAAACGCCATCGCGCGCTCTGCCACCCTTGCGCGTCTCGGACCCACAACGCGACTTAATTTCCAAACGACGCGGAACCCGTCGTGGGGGTACTTGTTTGAAACGTCTCGACGAGTACTATTCGAAACGCCATCGCGCGCTCTGCCACCCTTGCGCTTCTCGGACCCACCACGCGATTGAGCTTCCAAGCGACGCGGACCCCACCGAGTGGGTATTCGTTGGAAAGCTCTCAGCGAATGTTGCTCGGAACGCCATAGTACGCCCTCGAATAGTCACGCCAGTTGGAGTTGAAACTTGAATCGTCAAGATGGTCCGCAGTAAGAAACGGACTGATGATTCCCCGGATCCAGATAGGCCTGGGTAAGCTGATGAATGAATTGATCTCCCGAGATCCCCGATACCTGCCGATTGCGGAACTCGTGGTAGGTCTGAGTTTTGCGGGTTTGCTCGAACGCCTCAAGAGAATGGTCTGAGTGATCGCGGAACGCGACTGACTCTCCATAATCGACTGATCCGGTACGATATCCAGACGGTGAATCCGGATGAGAAAGTCCCATGGAACCCTGTAAGAGACGAGCGATCGCCAGATCAACCGCCTATAACGCCAGAAGCGTTGAGATTGCTCCAGGAATGGGAAGAAGACAACGAAGAGGAAGAAGATGATCGCAGTCACGGCGGTGAGGCTGACGCCCTGCGACTATTAGTGGCCGCTTCAACCACTGTAGTCACCCAGTCGTCTACGACGACCACCACCGCCAGTACGCAGAGCCCAACCACGACGATGACCAGCGGGTGTTGTGGGCCAATCGCGACACCAGGTCCAATGCCACACCTGCCCCACGCGGGAGTGATGGCAGCAGCGGAGGCATTCCGTCAGATGTGTCAAGGTTCACCGTACGCCTCGTGGGCAAACGCCATGGTACCTCCCCTTCCGATGGAGGTATGGAACTTCCCACGCATCTGGCCTCCGGCGATGCCTTCGCCGACCCTCCAGTCAGCCCAGATCCATGAAATCCGGGATTCGGGCACGGGAACGGAAGCTGGAGCGAGGGCAAGTCCCTCAGAGGAAGATGACTCAAGGGCGCAGACGGCCTACCCGAATATACAACGGGACCGGTTGTATGCGTTCCGTTACCCGCAACAGTCTGTTCCGCCGACGACTGTGCCTGGTAACCCGAACACTCACTACGACCACCCACAACAACACGCATCATGGACGCCCACGCAACAAGCGTCGCGAGCAAGTGCGAACCACGTTGCATATGGGAGGCGAGACACCGTCGGGGCATCACTCGTCGCAACCCGCTGCGAGGGTTCGTAATGCCTCGCACTCTGGTAACGCTCACGCCACTGCTTAATCATCACGGAGCCCCCGTCACGAATGGTATTCGGGATCCTCGAGCAGTGATGAATGGGAACCACACACGCCCATGCCGCAACAGCCTCAGCCCAAAAGCAAATTGTCGCGTGGTAGAAAATTGGAGAAAGAATCGAGCAGAACGCTCCAAGTGATGAAAACGCTCACCAGCTGGAAGATCTCATTCGATGGGGACCCCAAAGCAAGCAGAGAAAAAGCTGAGGAGTTTCTCGCCTCGATTCAGGAGTGTATGGAGGCTTTAGAACTCTCGGCCGCCGAAGTTCTAACGGCGATGCCTAGTGTTTCAACAGACCGTGCTCGGGCATGGTATAGAACGCATCGACGAAGCATGACCTGCTGGCGTGATTTCAAGCAAATGTTTCGAGATCAGTATGTCGGTCATCTCGACTACCAAGATCTCATGGACGAACTGTATCGCCGCACGCAGGGCAAGAATGAGGAGATAGCGCCATACCTGACCTGTATACGCCAGATAGTCTCACACTTCAAGCATCCGCCGCCAGAACACCAAGTCTCTGGTGTAGTTATCCGGAATCTGAGGCCCGATTTACGCCGATATTTGGACACGCGGGAGGTCAAGACTCTCGTAGACATCCAATATTGGGGAAAGAAATTTGAGAAACAAGAGGAATGGGACGCGCGCTACAGTGCCCCACCTTCGAAAGAAAAATCCAGGATCCTGGCTGCGGCTTATCAGGGAACCGGACGACCAACGCCAGCTGAGAAATCAGCCTTCACGGAGCTAAATGGACTCGCGAGTAACGTCGCCGGACTTGGAATAGAAGGCAACGCCAAGGAATCCGGAACCAAACCGACAGAGTCTGCAGCGGGAGCGCTAGCGCCGCCACCGGCCTCAGATGACCAGGAAGGCAAGGGCAGAGGGCGGCGGGGAGTCAAAAAGAACGCGACCGAAGCATCGCAGAGTGGATCAGCTGAGGCGGCTGCAGTAGCAACTAACACGCCAAAACCAGCTAGCACCGCTGCTCCCAAGCCTCCAACGCCTGCACCTCCTACGCCAACGCCGAGTATGGCACCATGGGGTTTTCCCTGGGCATTCTCAACCTACCCTTATTGGCAGACACCGGGGATGCCGGGAACGCCAGGAATACCGCGCAATCGCAGACCAGATGATGCGGAGAGCAACGCAAAGCGCCAGGAGCAACTAACCTGAGGGGCTTGTTTCAATTACAATGAGACAGGCCATCTATCGAGGGACTACCCGACGTGTCAATGTTACTCATGTCACGCCATCGGTTATGCAGCTCACGAGTGCCCAAGTCGTAACGAAAAATGCCAAGGCTGAGGCAAGACGGGAGTATCACTGCCCCGATTGTGAGTGGGCCTTGAAATACTCGGGAAACGGGCCAGTCGGGGCGCAGGGGTCGACGCCTCCTGCTCCCCAGGGACCGAAATGAAAAGAGAGAGCGAGAGAACGCCAGGGATACCAGGCTCGATCTTCCTATCGGCCAAATGGGAGGTCGTCAGCGAGACTGGTCGTTTGACGCCGTCTCGACTGATAGCTAGCACCTGAACGTTTAGTGAAGATGAAGAAGAAACGTCAGACCAATATGTCGAAGAAAAACCAGCTGTGGAATCCATGGGATCCGAGCCGACGGTTTCTTCACTATTAGGTTGGCAAGAGGTTGAAATGACCCCAGCGATGGGGGCTATCCGTAAACGCCAGCTGACAACAAGCAGTAGAGACGCCACGATTCTGGTGAAGGAGAGTAACGGAGCTGACCAAGGTCAAAGTGGGATTGATCACCCCACCGACGCCGCGGAAATCAACCCAAACTCACCATGGCACGAAGAGGCAGCAATCGCTGATGCACCAAGTTTAGAGAAGCACCGCACGGGGGACGCCCCGCACGAAGCCATAAGAGCAAAGGTGGAACCTTGGAGTCAAGAGGAAATCGCGGATGGACCCACCACCCAAGCAGCACCCCGAAATTTTATCGAGATCATTTTGGGTGGTAAATCGTTTATGGCGTTGTATGAGCCGGGTACTCAGGTGTCCTTTGTTGGACCCAAGATCGCCAAGTTCTACGAACAATGCCTGTTTCATAAGAAGAGTGTGTTGAGGGGAGCTGTGGGAAAGAGTGTCACCCAAGCTCTAGGACTTTTGAAGATGACCATGGAAATCGACGGCCACTCCCGTACCATTGTCATGGAAGCGTTACATGATACGTCTTACGACATGGTACTAGGAATGGATTTTATTTTAACGCCTGGAAATCTGACTCCCTGAACGCCGGAGGGCAATGGAGGGTTCTCCAAGGAGAGTATCGTGATTTTGCGGGTCGGAGAAGAGAAGAACCAGAGAACCGCATCTACGCCGAGTGCGCTGGCCTCGTCGTCGTGGACGATGATGGCAAAGCACATCTCGAGCAAGTGTTTAGAGAGACGACTGCCCAAGCTGCTGACAAGGTCGGACGGACCAATCTCCGCGAACATAAGATTGAATTGCTGGACCATACGCCTATACGCCATCAACCGCGACGCCTTCCTCTAAAAATGCTGGAAATCGCAAGGGAGGAGGTGAAAGCCCTGTACAGTTTGAAGCGTATCAGGCCGTGTCAAAGCGCTTGGAGCAGTGCTCCAGTATTGATCAGGAAGTCGGATGGGACTTACCGCTTCTGTATTGACTATCGAGACCTGAATAAAAAAAAGAAAAAGGACAAGTACCCCCTCCCCAATATGGACTCCATCCTGGGCAAGCTGAGGGTGGCCGAATACCTGTCAAAGATAGACTTCAAAAGCGCCTATCATCATCTTCCAGTGGAGGGGGGGAGCCAGGAGTACACCTGCTTCAGCCTACCGAGCGTCGGATCCTGGTGCTGGACCGTAATGCCCTTCGGGCTCTGTAACGCACCCGCGACCTGGATTAGCCCAATCGACGAGATCCTGGGCCCAGAACTGGAGCCATTCGTTTTTGTGTATCTTGACGACATTATTATTGCGACAGATACGTACGAAGCCCACGAAAAATACCTGAAAATAGTGCTGAAACGCTTGATTGACGCCGGACGCTAGATAAACCCGGGAAAATGTCAAATCTGCTGTAAAGAAGTGAATTATCTCGGATTTATTTCGGAGTCCGAAGGTCTCCGTCCGGATCCAGAGAAAGTAACGCCAGTACGTGAGTTTCCAGCGCCCAAAAACATACGCCAGCTCCGCTCGTTCCTAGGAATGGTAACTTAGTATTCACGGTTTATTGACCACGATGCTGGAATCAAAGTGCCACTGTTGAGGCTGCTGCGTAAAGACACGCCGTGGGCATGGAAGGAGGAGCATCAGGAAGCATTTGACAGGCTGAAACAGGCCCTGACCAGTGCTCCGGTGTTAGCTAGGCCAGATTTTTCAAAAATCTTCGCCATACAGACCGATGCTTCGGCCTTTAGCCTGGGCGCCGTGCTGACCCAAGAGGGGGAAGACGGTGAACACCGAATTGTTTACCTCAGCCGCAGTCTTACGCCAGCTGAACGAAATTACTCCGTCAGCGAGAGGGAGCTGCTGGCGGGATCATGGGCTATCAAGAAGCTACGCCCTTATATTGAGGGGTACAAGTTTCAAGTGATCACTGACCACAGTGCACTGGAATGGCTACGAAATTCGGAGGGTCCGACGGGACGCCGCTGGGCCCTTGAACTCCAAGAATGGGACTTCGAGGTCATCCACCGCAGTGGCAGGCTCCATAAAGTACCTGATTGTTTGTCACGGATGTACGAACCCGAAGAAACCGCCATAGGAGCGGTAGAGGAGACGACAAAAACGCCAGTTTTCGAAGATTCTTGCGCAGACGAGATTGGATGTTTCGCCGCGGACGCCTTAGAAGATTCCGAATACTTGGAGCTGGCCGGAAAAATTTGTGAAAATCCAGACCAGGATTGGAGGGAGGTGGATAGCTTGTTGTATCACTACCGTGCCAATTCGCTCATCGACCCGATAACGTTCCCCGAAGAGAAGTGGAGACTCGTCGTTCCTGTGAGTAGAAGACAAGACGCCCTTGAACGCGCCCATTGCCTTGCCTCCGCAGGTCACATGGGAATTGAGAAGACTTACGACAGGTTGGCCCGTGACTACCATTGGAACGGAATGTACCGTGACGCCTCGACCTTTGTACGCCAGTACCAGCTGTGCCAACAGTACAAATCATCACAGGTCGGTCCACTAGGACTGATGGGGAAACGAAGGATCAACCGCCCATGGGCGGTAGTAGTAGGTGACCTCATGGAATTTCCACGCAGCAAACGAGGATTCAAATACTTGCTAGTCTTGCAAGATTCATTCAATCGCTGGGTGACAGTAAAACCGTTACGCCGCGCCGAGGGCAAAGCGGTTTCAGCCGCAGTAGAGGAGTTGATAATATTCCGCTGGGAAACGCCGGAATATTTCTTGTCTGATAACGGGAAAGAATTCGACAACAAGATCGTGGACGCCATGTTGGAGGAGTACGGGGTGCGGCACATCAAGAGCCCACCATACCATCCTCAAGTAAACGTAGTTGAACGTTCAAATGAAGTGCTCAAGAGCATGATTCCACAGTTCGTTCAGAACGATCACAGAAACTGAGACGATCACATTCATGAGTTTCGTCACGCCATGAACACTGCGGTACAGTCTAACACCAAGGTTTCACCGGCGTTCCTGAACTATAGACGCCATCCAATGCCAGTTAAAAGTTTGAGATGAGAAATCGAAGGTAATAAACTGATAGAGAAGATGGGAGTAGAAGATTGGGCGAACCGAATAAAACATCTAGACGCGTTACGAGAACTAGTAGTTCGCCATAACGCCGAGAGTAGGGAAAAACAAGCGAAACACTATAACGCCGGTCTGAAGAACGTGACGTTCCAAGTAGGAGATCTCGTCGGGAGAAGAACGCATTTCTTCTCGAACGCCGCGAACAAATTCAATGTGAAACTAGCGCCGAAGTACGAAGGTCCACTGACGGTCGTGGAATCGTACCCTCGAGACCCCGTCGTACCCCTGCCTACAGAGCCAGTCCAACAGCTACAAGGGCGCGAAATGCACCTCAGGTTGGTCCGCGGCGAGAGCACGGACAGCGGGCAGAGCAGCCCCTCTACGGCTAGTGAGCCCCGGTCCCCAGCACCGTGGGATGCGGCGACTCCACCACCGGACATAGGAGTCCCGACGGCGAGTACCGGCGCGATCCCCAAGGTGAGGCTCACGCCACGCCGGGCCAGAGACCGAGCGAGCCACTCAAGACCGGAAGCGATCGGGGAAGAGTCCGAAAACGACGGAACGAGTCCAGGAAATCAGCAGCACCCGGTGGCGCTCGTCCCTGTCGGGGACTCGGCGCGCGCCCAACAAGAGCTGGAGGCTGTGGTAGCGAGCCCCAGCCCTCGCTCACCATCACCGGGCCAGTTTGAGTGGCCGTCAGCACCACCAGAGTGCAGCGCCACGCCACCCCGCCCACCAGCAGCAAGATCAACCACACGCCCGTCAAGACGCCGAGAGGAGCCTGTAGGAGAAGCCCCACCGGACCTTTACCGCGACCCCGCACTCATCCTAGGCCCCGAGGACCTGCCGGAACGGGAACGACGCCAGATCGAGCGGGATGCGGAATACCAGCTCCGCGACGAGTGGAACCCGGGTGACACCTGGTCGGAATATCTGGACCGCCGCGAGGAAGTGGCGAGGATGCTGCGATCTAACCAGCCCGTGCAGTATCCTGCTCGAGCACCCACTAAACGACCACGCCAGACACGAGGAGAGGGGTGGGACCCCGAAGTTGCCCTCCTAATAAGGGCAGAGCGCAGTCGACAACGCAGCCCGGTTCGGCGCTCTCGAGGCCTGGAGTGGGAAGCAATTCCACAGCCCCCACCTCGCTCAATCAGCCATGGGCGCCCGGAGTCTGCCGGACAAGAACCAATGCTCCGACATGACGATGGGTCCAAGCGTCGACGCCGGAACCCAAATCGGCAAATGCAGGCTTCGGACACCACGCTTTTCAGGAGGACTACATTCGGTCACCATCACCACCGGCAGGTCCCCATAATCTGGCCAGCGAGCGATCGGAGGGAACAACGGACCCCTTCCAGGAGGAGATCCAGCGACTGTCGGCCCAGGCCGCCCGGGCAGCCCGCATAGAGGGCTCGCCTGTGAGACCATCAACGCCGCCGCCCCGGGATTCAGAACCCTCAGAGGAATCCATGAGAGAACGCCATGGACCAAGAGAATACCGGCCTCCGGGACGCCACCGCGGGACCATGTTCGAGTGGTTGAGATACATGCCCCACGATCAGGATGATCCCCCACCGCACTCCTGTTTCGGGTGTTGGGAGCGCGGCCATCAATCCGCCCGTGGCCCTTACCCGGATCCGTACGTCCACTGCGCCAACTGTGGGCGCCGAGAAGTTTCGATGAGCGGCTGCCCCAGATGTGGATCCGCGTACCAAGCCCGTAACGGACCGAGGCGGGGTTCTTCCAACCACTCAACTCCGCGCGGAGTCCCGGAGACGGCACACGCCAGTTCAGCCCCGGACAGGGCCCCCTCATCGCCATCAAGAGACCCGGCAGGGGGTCCTACGAGGCGCCAGCTCACGCCAGAACTAGCCAGACCAGATCCCGGACGACGACCAGCGCAACCTGCGGGACCGCCTCCACTTCCCGAGGCCAGCAACCAGCCCGCCGGAGTGGCGCATCCGAGGCCGTTTCCGGTCCAACCAATGTTGGTTGACCTGCGGGAGGGCTCACCTCCACCACCTTACGAGGATAGCCCACCGCAGGGACCCGCACCAAGGGCCCGAACACCTGGACCGGAACGCCAACCCGTCGCACCGGCCCTCCACCGGCCAATCCCGGGAATCAGAGGACCTTCCGGATCCCGGACCTGGCGCGATTCGTGCCTAACATGACGCCCGACGACCACGATGAATTCCGAGCCCTGATTGGCGTGGCCGCTGGATTGTCAGACGAGCTGAAGGAGTTAGCTTCCCTGGCTTTCTTGCAGCGACTCAGCCGCCAAACGCCTTAGGACTTTAGGAACCACGCCAAAGAAGCAGGAACGCCCACGCGAACGCCAGAGTAAGGTGACTTTCTGGTATTTCTTTTCTCAATGATGACGAGATATGAGTTTCCTTTGAATTGTTTCAGTGACCCCCTCTTGCGGACGAAGATGTCGACGACTGCGAGTGCCGCGGGGCCCTGACTCCCACTGTGGAAAGACCCCTCACCCTAGGGAGGGTGTGGGGAGAGAACCCGGAGGTAGTGCGACGAGGCTCGTTGCAGCACGCAGTTGCACATTCAAATCGGACCGGGTGGTCCCGCCATCCGGAGATGGCAGCACCTCTCGGTCCTACTTACCGGCCAGCATGGCGCGCCCGTCACGGGCGGAGGCCAAGCCGCGCGCCGTCGGCCGGTACTTCAAGGATGGCCGCCGCTTTGACTAGACCTCCTCGCGCGAGTTTTTCTCCGCGATCGCCTCGTGGCCGCTTCCTCGCAGCAGCAGAGCAGTAGTAGCAGCAGCAGTGAAAATTCGTGCTCGCGGGTGTGCCCCACAACAGTGTTCGCGCCGCGGGTGTCCTGGGGTTTTGCCCCCTAAGTGCGGTGTGTGTGGTGCCATAATTTTGCCCGCCAGCTTGCTCACCATATATCTCGCCCCAGGAGGCCCCGCGGGCCGGGCATCGCGAGCTGGCTCGAGCCAGGCGTACCAGCTGGTGCCACCCACGGCGTCCACGCAGCAGCATCCCAGGGCAGTCTCGTCAGCAAAACAGCAGTAGCGGTGAGTAGTTTGTGGTCACCTGCGTGCCCCTCTCGATGCCCCTCGATGCCCTACGCCCGGTGTAGTGTTTGACAGAGTGACGCCCGCTAATTCGCGTCGTCTTGTTCGTGGCACTTGTCCCTCGCGCGACGTGTCCCTGCAACGTTTGCCTGCCCCTCGTCATCACCCGGGTCGACCCGCTCCCATGAGGGCTGTAGCCCTGGAGCAACGCCAGATTTTCTCTCGCCCGGGTGACTCGCGCAACAGGTACCACGCGGGCAGCAGACATTTTCCCCGCGTGCGTGCGTTGAGAACGCCATTTCGAACGCCCCAGTGAATTTCCGATGACGAAGGAAGTGAACGCCGTGGAGAGTATGTGCGTACGCAGAGCGAGTGGGGAAGCCACGCCCCTCGATATATGGGCATTTCCAGTGCAAACCAGTGTCAGCGTGTAAATCGTCATATGGGCACGTTTTCGCCGAAATGAGTTTTGGAACTTAGTGTTTTTTCTGACAAATGGACAAATTGAGAGACTTTTCTGCCGCGTGCGGCCCTTGTATTTAGGTTTATCGACCTGCGCGTCGTTATATGACAGTTCCTTATAGTAATAAACGCCTTCTGTATTTTTTATAGAAATCGTGAGTGAATCTCTTTTCCTGTGTCCGCAGACAATCGTTTATTTTCAGGTACGCTCCCACATCCTCCCCCACCGGCCCGCCCTTCGTGGCGCGGGGGACCTGGCGCAGCCCCGATCCGGCCCCAAACAAATTAGGTAACCCGGGTGTGTTCAGGCTTTTTTAGGTGACCCATACTGCCCCGTTACAGATTCACCAAGTGGCAAAGCACAGGGCTCCAAAATATGTATTCATTGTGATAGTAAATCTTATAAAGGGAGGGGGAGTATGAGTTCCTCTGCTCCAGGTGGGGGTTGGCGAGTCGAGCGAGCAGGGAGGCTTGCCCCCTCGCATATATATATATATATATAATTAATCGCGTTGAGTTGAGTGAGATTTGTAAATTTTCAGCCACTGAGCTTTCTGAAAACCTGGACAAACGAGTGATGAGCTGAGTTACAGAACCGTTAATTAGTTCATGGGCATATTCTCAATCCAGTTTGACTTTTTTCTGAGATAACGGACATATTGATTCCGAAGGATCTCTTTTAGCTGAGATCCCCGCGGATGATGATTTCCCCATGATTAATCGTTCGTGTTCTTGTGACTATCCCAGACTCTCATTGGATTCTCTCAAGGAAATCTTCCATCGGAAGTTGATCTAGTATTCATTTTGAGCAAAATCTCACGCGAAAAGGTGAATTTGTCTTTGAGACTACGGGAACATTCTCCTAGTTATAATCACCCGGAGTGGCCCCCTCGAAGTTCTTACTTAGAATTTCTGATGATTCAAAGGGAACAAAGATAAACGGAATGCATCTGGAAACATTCCGAAGAAATAATCTCGGGCACTCCGAAAAATAAGGGCCATTTCGGAGCATTTCAGCCAGGGCCGTCACCAGGGGGGTCTGGAAGAAATCTCGAAAATTTCTTTTCTGTTAGGAACATGTTCAACTAGTACGGATAAATTCCCTTGGAACTTTTTCGAAGCCCTCCATGGGCCTCAGGGCCCATTAAAGATCCATCCAAGGCCCCTTTTTAGCCTATTTTGGAAAAATCATAGCCCCGACTAGACTCAATATTTTTGGGCGTACTTGGGCGCATTTTCTCTCTCGAGACTGGTACTTCCAAGAGAAGAATTGTCCAAGGGCGATGATTGAGCCTAGCAACTCCTAGGAGCTATTCGCTGAGAGCACATTTTAGCAACTTTTGGGCCTGCTTCAGAGTGATCTAGCTTCCGCTAGACATAAGATAATCGACTTTTACCAATGGTCATTCTGAAGGTCTTGAAAAAAACTACAATTTGACCACTTGTGAAAGTTGATTTTCGGACTTTTTATACTCACACGAAGATACTGTATAAAGAAAACGAAAAGACATACAGTCGTTACAAGTTCAGCAGTTTCGTGAAAATGCCAAACTTCCAGCTCAATTTTAAAAAATCGTTCTTCTTCTTTCGACCCCAAACCTGTGCAAACATGTTTTTCGATACAGATACTCTCAATTAGAACAATAATCTGGGTGGGCCTTCCAATTCTCGATTCCATTCAGACGATTTGAAACACCCTTTCTTGACTCTTTGCTAAAAATGATCTCACAGGTGTGGCTCGAATATGCTTCCATCTGAACTAATGTGTGCCAACCCATGAGAAATCACTAAACAAAGTACCCCAGGATATGGAGAAAAACTCCCGGAGGCGAGCTCGGAGTTAGATGCGGTCTGGAGGTTCTTTTTTACGAGTCAAATATTGGCATTAATTCGTATATTTGGACGCAGGTGAGCGTGAGAAGGATTTTACTCATTCTAGCTCACAAATAAGACGTGCGTCTAGAAAGAGGATCCAAATATGTTTTTGCGAGCCAAAATGACAATCTAAACACGATCCGAGGGTCAGTTTGGCCTCAAAATATTGACAGTTGCTTTCAGACTAGAAATCACTTCAGTTACACGTTTTCCAGTGGAGTGGCTCCGGATGATGATTCAGAGCCTATCTGACTACGAAATCATATTTAGATTGAGTATTGAGTATTGAGTATTTATCCTAGACTAAGGACTCAGCGGTCCATTATAGTCCACACATTCAGAACAGATGACATCAATTTACAATCATTACAACATGAGTGCAAGGGATTACCTTCTCGCATCCATTGTTAGGGATTCCAACAAAAGAAATATGATAATGAAGAAAAAAAAATAGAAAGATTAAGTTATAACTTAAATAATCAACTACAAATATGTCCAAACAGTCGGACACTCTGGGGTCAACAATTTGAGCCTTATATTTGTATTACATACGCTATTACATTGCGCTCAACATATGGTTGTACAGAAGTCGCTTGAAACATGGTCTAGTAAACTTAGCTCTCATTTCTCTCAGTATTTCATTCCAATCACGACTCACGGCAATAGAGGAACTATTACGATACAAATCCGTTCTTGCAAATTCTATCATCAAGTGGGTGGAAGGAAAACGCTTAGAACCTGCCTTGTCAGCAGGCCTAAAGTTGAATTGGTTCACGAGATAGTCCGGCTTATTTGACTTCAGTATACTAGTTAGTAGGCAAATACCCAAGTACTTTCGACGAAGCTCGGAAGGCATTATACGGTTGTCAGTGTATGCTTGAGAGATGTGATCAAACTTTCTAATTCCTACTGCGTATCGCAGAGCCGCATTCTTGCATCTACTCAGTTTGAGACAAAGTTCTTTGGACAAGTCCATCAGTAGCCCAACATAGTAATCAAAGTACGGAAACACCAGCGACCTTATGAGCACTGACCTAGATAGAGCACCATCGAGCGTCACGCCCGAAATCTTATATCCTGGAAGTTAGCCGGGGTAAACTATTTTGCCACGTGGAATCTACCCAGGGCCTTGTCCACCAAGGAAATCGATTTGTCAGCCTCCAGGCATATACAATAGACCCCTCTGCGGTATTTTCAGTTACCTCCGAGCATGCACAAGATAGGAATCCCATGTTTTGTGGGTCATTACACGATTTTTTCCACAATTCGAAGACATCAAGTGAGAGTAGCACCTTGACAGGATTGTGTCAATACCTAGAATTGATCAAATGATATTGAAACATCGAATAACTACCCTTTCGCAGTAATTTTGGACACTTGGGTGTATGCGCAAGTGAGAATTTACCCACTCTTCGTTCCAAACGAAGGGTTTTCCGATGGTTCCATCACATTGTACGAATGTGAGACTTTCGTGAGGTCCTGTCTACCCAAGGAAACAATCAGAAAATATATTTACAACGTATAACTATAATTTCCCACGGTTTCTCCCCACCTCTGAGCATGCGGGAGCCTGTGTTGAGCTTTTTCATCCGTGAGAAATTAGCCGAGGTAAATTATTTCCCCACGTAGAATTTATCTGGGGCCTTGTCCACCGGGGGAACTGAATTGTCAGCCTCCGGGCACATCCAATTGACCCACTGCGGTATTCTCAGTCACCTCGAGCATCTCACGGACGAAAAAGTTCAACACAAGCTCCCGCATGCTCAAAGGTGGGAGAAAAATGTTGGAAATTATAGCTATACGTTATCAATATACTTTCTGATTGTAATCTTGGGTAGACAGGACCTCACGAAAGTCTCACATTCGTACAATGTGATGGAACCATCGGAAAACCCTTCGTTTGGGACAAAAAGTGGGTAAATTCTCAATTGCGCATACACCCAAGTGTCTGAAAATACTGCAACAGGGTCGTTATTTGATGTTTGAACATCATTTGATCGATTCTATGTGTGGACACAATCCTGTCCAGGTGCTATTCCCACTTTATGTCCTCGAATTGTGCAAAATATCATGCAAGTACCCACAAAACACGCGATTCCCATCTTGTGCATGCTCGGATATGACTGAAAATACCGCAGAGGGGTCTATCAGATGTGCGCGGAGGCTGACAAATCACTTTCCCTGGTGGACAAGACCCCAGATAGATTCTACGTGGGGAAATAATTTACTCCTGCTCACTTTTCACGTAAGAATAAGCTCATCAGAGGCTCCTGCATACTCAGAGCTGGGGGAAAACTGTTGGAAATTATAGTTATACGTTGTAAATATACTTTCTGATTGTTATCTTGGGTAGACAGGACCTCACGAGAGTCACAAATTCGTACAATGTGATGGAACCATCGGAAAACCCTTCGTTTGGGACGAAAAGTGGGTAAATCCTCAATTGCGCATACACCCAAGTGTCTGTAAATACTGCAACAGGGTCATTATTTGATGTTTGAACATCATTTCATCAAGTCTAGGTGTGGACACAATCCTATCAAGGTTCTATTCCCACTTCATGTCCTCGAATTGTGCAAAAAATTGTGCAACTTGTGCATGCACGGAGATGACTGAGAGTACCGCAGAGGGTCCTATTAGATGTGCCTGGAGGTTGACAAATCAGTTTCCCCGGTGGACAAGGCCCCAGATAAATTCTACGTGGGAAAATAATTTACCCCGGCTAACTTCCACGAAATCAAAAGCTTAATCGATTCACTGTCTTCAATAATCTGACCATCTATCATAATAGGAGGAGGTGGAGATTCACGTATACGTTTCAGAAAGCTTTTGGATCCAAACCAGTTCACTTCAGTTTTCTCTGTATTGATCTTTTGTCCGTTCGCATTGGCGCATTCGTTGATGTTTACCCCGTCAGCATTAACTCTCTCAACTATCGAGGTTAGATTTTTGAAGGAACCCGGAAGATAGAACGTAGCATCATCTGCGTATAGATGATGAAAACAGTAATTCAATATTGAGGGTGGATCAGTCATACTTGAAGACAAAAAAGGTGGCCAAGCTTTGCTACCTTGGGGGACACCTACATTTCTACTCATAGGAGCAGACTTCGGCCATCCGACGATACTACACGGTGAGTCATTTAGCCGAAAAAGGTCGAGTTGCGTGAACATGGGATTTTCCTCTGGGGTATGTTTTGGGGTCATTAGTAGATCATTTTCCAACAAGAATCAAAAAAATCGGTCGAGGGTTTTCAAAATAAAGTCGACTTTTCCGAAATTAGTCGATTTACTTCATTACTCACTCTCGTTTCTTGCTTTGAAATCGACTATTCAAAATAACCAAAGTACCTATATCCGACGTAAAAAGACCCAATCTTTTGAAATCCGAGGTCCAAATAGAGCCCAGATAAGATCCGAATAATTCGGAATGGTTCATAGAGCAAAGAACCCTCTCTTTACCGAAAGAATTTACGCTAAGTTCAAGGATATCTCTTGTCATCGGGGACATGAATTTTATAAATACTGGAGGGATGAACATATCAGTAGTGAAGTATTTCACTAGTATTTGGTATGCCCCAGACCTTCTCATCATTCGATTGGAATTCTGAATGTAAGTGAGGAGCTATATCTGAACAGCTTCCTAACAAAGAAGTGTTGAATTTTTTCGAACTGTTCTAATGCGAATTGAATTTTCAATCAGGGTAATCTTGTTGACATATTAATGACCGCTTTCACATGATCAAATTCTATAAACAAAAGTCACGCTCGATTATCATTGTAACAAATATCACAGGGCGCACTAACTAAAGAGATAGACTTTCACATTTCATATTCTGTAACATTCACCGTTTAATCTCAAGAGAACGGTAAGATATCTTATATTCTCCTTCGAATAGTTGAAAAAATAAATCATACGTGTAATCCATTGAATTCGTATAGTGCGCGGGAGAGACGATCTGAATAAGTAGAGTCTGCGGAATGAAGTTGACATCCCTTCCAAACTTCACTGAATTCGTGATGAACTGACTCGGATACTTGTCCGCTGTACCTTCCAAGACCAGTTCCAGCTCTACTAAGAAATTCTTCAATAAGATATATTATTACATGAGCTTTCGGTGTAACAGAAATACCAGAATTCAGATAGCAACTGAGAAAATCTTTCATTTTATCAACATATTGAGGATCGAGATTCATGCCAAAACAAGCTCTCACGACTTCTTCAAAACTTTCCAAAATCTTGACATATTTATCAAGAGGAGGTTCATCTCTGCTTTCGATGAGGTTTATGTTATTTAGTATCAATCTCAGGAGACCCTGCATTTTCCGTGAATTTTATCAGTGGAAAGAGGGTTTCCTGCACTATGAACCATTCCGGAATATTCGGATCTCAACGAGGCTCAATTTGGACCTCGGATTTCGAAAGATTGGGTCTTTTTACGTCGGATATAGGTACTTTGGTTATTTTGAATAGTCGGGCCCAAAGCAAGGAACGAGAGTGAGTAATGAAGTAAATAGACTATTTTCGGAAAAGTCGACTTCATTTTAGAAACCCTCGACCGATTTTTTTGATTCTTGTTGGAAAATGATCTAAGGTAAGTGCCTACTTGCCCTCATTAAGCCATTTTCCTAATAACTTTGGCCCATCTCCATATTTTCAAACGTACTTTGGCTCATTTTAAAGCTTGTCTCAAGACCTTCAAAATGAGCTGAGATACGTCCAATTTGGTTAAAGTGGAATCGAGCTGTTTGAATTCTCCCAAAAGGTGATTTTTGAGAGTTTACAAAAGTGTGTACCCAACTTGCCCCCATCATTAAAAACAATGTAATTCGGCGATGAAGTGAGTAGAATCGCTTTGGTCCGTTCTGATCACCGTGCAGTGACATTTATAGCTTTTAGCTGGCCCAAGACACCCTTTCCGTTCTATTTTGACGTGATAAACACGTTATGAGTGGTCAAAAAAGCCATACTGCACGCCTTTCCGAGATAACCATATGGGGGCATGTTGGGTACCCTCCGATGTCAGCCTTCTTGATTCTCAAACCATATTCGTGTTTTGTACATAAAATCGCTCCAAATCAGAGTTCTGCAACCCTGAAGAGCGGATTTTGAAGGTCTTGAGACAAGAAATCGAATGCGTCAAGGTACGTCAAGATTGGTCGAATAAAAATAAATTGGCACCGGTTTTAGTGAACGCGATTTTCTCGGTGATTTCTTAGCCGAGCAAACACGAAAAATGGAAAACTCACTTTATATTTTCTGGAGAACGCAGAAATGATTCGGGGTCGATGAAAACTACGTATTTTCTCATATTTTAACATTACGAACGTAAAAAAAGTTGCGGGAAGGTCAACGAGCGCCCATTCCCGAGATCGGCATATGGGGGCAAGTTGGGTACAGAGGCAAAATGGGTACACTTACCTTATTAATGACCCCAAAACATACCCCAGAGGAAAATCCCCTGTTCACACAACTCGACCTTTTTCGGCTGAATGACTCACCGTGACCACCGTTTGAACACGATTACTTAGGAAGGACTTAATCCAGTCACAGGCGGCGTCCGAGAATCCTAAATTTTTCAATTTTTCTACAAAGAGGGAAATGTTTACAAGATCAAAGGCACTAGAGAAGTCAATGGCAAGCATTAATATTACCAACTGATTATCTATAGCCTCACGAATGTCATCAGTAATCTTAATCAGGGCTGTATGCGTGCTATGATTTCTCTTGGGACTTGACTGCAGCGGGTCGAGTAACTCTCTGTCAATGACAAATTTATGAATTTGCTTCAAGGCCACGTCTTCCAGTACTTTTGAGATGGCACTAACAACATTCACTGGCCACCAGTCATCGAATTCTTTAGGGGTTGGACACTTAGGGATTGGTCTCACTAAGGCATGTTTCCACTGACTAGGGAAGCTACCTGACTCTAACGAGCTGTCAAAAATATGCACTAGAATTGGTAGTATCGTAGGCCTTCAGGAATCGTATCGGAATATAGTTTGGGCCACGCGCGCTACCACGGTTAGCCCGGATGGCATTCACAACATCAACGGGCTCAACATGTTCAAAGTAAAAGTCATCTCCTGCAAAGTATTTGTTTAGTGCATTTAGATCGGATGGACATGATTTGGGAGTGCTCGAATGTGGTCTTACCAAGTTCATTGACTATTCTCCAAAGTTCAACAAAGTCACGTGCCCGTGATATTCTGTGTTTGAAATAAGTTGATTTAGCATTACGGGTGGCCGTTTGTTCCTGGTTACGTGATTTCCTATATTCTTATTTGTCAGAAGACCTGTTCGATTTTCTAGCTATGCTCCAAGCACGATTTCCAGCTCTCTTTAGGTTTTTTATGTGCTAAGTGCTCCACTTCTCAGGGTGAACCTTGGTAGAGACCTCGATATCAGGCGCATGGTGATCATATAACGCAGTCAAAGTGTCCTAAAAAACTTACTTTATCCTCTACCGACGTTAGATGATGTATATAGCTCCAATCAATACTAGAGAGGTCAGTCTGAAAGTCTACAATTTAGAAGTTGCGGAAATCGCGGCGCCTTATCACTCGTGATTTCAATGACGGAACAGGGAATGCAAACTCTGCCAGAAGAAGATCATGCTCAGAGATTTCTGAGATATGATATTGTTCGTACGAGGTAATTTTCGTTAAATTAGAACAGCATGAATAGTTAATAATCGATCCCTTTACAATATGGTGCGTAATGTCGAACGGTAAAACTTCCAAATTGAAGATTTTTAATGAGTTCATTAACGATCTGCTCGAGTACGACAATCTAGCCCGATCAATATTAAGATCACCAGTTAGTATCAAGTAATCATAGACGGCATCACTATTTAGTAAGGTTTCTTCTACATCTGACCAAAAGCCACATCTTGGCGGACTGCAGACTAAGCGAAGGAGAACTTAACAAGTTCCTACCTCTAGTAAGACCATCATAAACTCAGGTTTCATGTCACATTGAAGCGAAATGTCTAAAATCTGTGCTTGGATCGATTGGTGAACATATACAGCGACTCCACCCCCGCCCTCCTTAAAGATTCTATCATGTCGTAACAGACAGAAATCAGGGAACTCGCATTGCTTGCTAGGCATACTGGGTTTGAGCCAAGACTCACTCATTGCGAGAACGTGAAGTCGGTATTTACTAACAACAGAGGAAATTTCCGAAAAATGAGGATCAAGTGATTGAGAATTTACATGACCTAATCTAAGCATACTCTTGGACTTATCCATAATTGATAAAAGACAATTTTCGCTCAATTTTTCTCCTCAGTACCGGACATTTGGATTTATCAGTAGCCACGTGATCATGGTGTGCCATATTGGCACTGCTACAATTTATACATTTAAGTGATTCTTTTGCATTACAATCTCTACTTGCATGTTCTCCCGCACAGAATCCGCAACATGCTGCCTTATCACAGTTTTGTGCTGGATGTCCATACCTAGAGCATTCATAGCATTGTAGGACACTGACATAATCTGCTATACGACAACGGGTCCAATTTACATTAACTTTTTACGATTTAGTAAACTTATTATGTGCACAGGTGTAGTTTCTACAACACAAGAACGGTACTGGGTGTTATCATGCGCTGGGTACAAATACACAATCTTAATGTCATCTGCGGATGCATCAGGCAAATTTTGTTCAATAATGCATTGCTTGATCTCATCCTGTCTCAAACTCTTAGGGATGTCATGTATAATAAGCCTCGGATTATATTTACGATCCTAATTTAATTCAAGACCAAGTTGCTCAAGTAGAGCGTTCTGAACGAAGTCTGGCGAATTAAAACCTTCACCTTCGATGATTACAGAGCTTTCCGGCCCAAAGTTCACGCAATTAACTCTCAATTTCATCTCAACAGAATCTATGGATGACTGCAAATCTGTTTTAGTAGACATAGAAGTGGGATATCGTGCCTTTTCTGTATCACGAGGTCCAATTATCACTCTTTCAACGGGTTTTATATTAAAAGCTTTACCGCGGGCAAGGAACACTTTCTGAGATGGTGTTTTACCGGCAACACATGTCATACTACCCGTCAAAACGCTTGGTGAGATCTGTCAGTGCCAGCACACATATTCGTGACCTTGTCTGTAACCACATCAGATACTTTCTTTACATTCCCACAAACTTCATTCAAGGCTACTTTACAATCAGATGCAAAATCATTCACCGCTAAGCCGTTCAAATATGCAGTAGCTAATTTATTGTGGGCATCACACATTTCAATTGCAGCAGTACGCATGGATTTCCTAACTTCGGATGTTGCGCTCAAGAAATAGTCCAGTAGCTTATCACGGTGCTCGTTTATGCTCTCTGTACTTTTTTTTTTTCTGTCTCACCTTGTCTGCTGACAGCTGGTGCGATGGTTTCGCAGTAGAGTTCATCTGCTATGGCTGTTTAGAGGGGGGTGACGTGGATTCAACGCTTGAGCTCAGCACATCGTTGAACGATCGTTTCCGCGAGTCGACACCGTTGCCATTTAGCTGCTTTCCTGCCTGACCAGTATCCCGACCAGTAGTTTGATCGGTATACATCGCCTCGAGCTCGTCGCTCATTGACTGGCCTCTAATTGTGAGTCCCGCCAATTGTCGCTAGCAAGAAATTCGCACTAACCTTGCAAAAATCAGCAAATGAATATCTTCACTGGATGCAGCAGACTGGACCAGCGTTGCCGAGATAACACGGCCTCCAGTTCAGATCTGCATAGAGCGTGCAGTGAACACCTGTAACACGGCCTGGGGGCCAAAATTTGCAGAAACACACAGATCAAAGTACGAGAGTAGCAGAAAGAAACGTGCTCACACTCACCACTCACACGATATTTAGATGGTCATTTTGAGTCGGAAATACATATTTGGATCCTTCTTCCAGCCGCACATCTCATTTGTGAGGTAGAATGAGGGAATTATCATATTTAGAGGCATGCAGGGTCATTTTCCCCCACGGAATCCTTATATCAGGCCTGCCAACATAAAATGGAATCAGTGTTGCCAACTTGACGGCGCGAAAAGTCCCTAGATCAGATCAAATATCCCTAGATTTTTTTGAATGTGCGTATATATATATTTGTTGGTGGATCGGTGGGTGGGTTGGTGGGTCGGGGGGTCTGTGTATGTGTGTGTGTGTGTGGAATCCTCATTTGTGAGGCAGCCCATTACACGGAATACGTTTTGTATCCTTCTTACTGTAATGTATCTTTCTGCATCAATATTGACGTCTTTACTGCGTGCGGTACCGGCTCGAGGATATGGTTTGGAGAGTTCGGGAGTGTATGTGTGTGTGTGTATGTGAGGCACCCTGAATTATAGAAATTCTTACTGCAACGAAGTATACATCGGATTATTGATGTCTCTATTGCGTGCTGAGAAAATTTGTTTTCTTATGTGATTGCGGTTTAAAAAAAATTTTTCAATTGGTTCATCATTTTTACTTGATTTTTACAAGATTTGAGAATAAAACAATCATGCTGAGGAACGATTTTGATATCGTTTAGATTGAGCATGATATGTGCGGATGAATCCAATATCACTTTTTTAATTGATTCATTGTGATGCTCCATGTAAATGATCGTCGAGAGTGACCTTTAGAATTCTATGTATTAGACATTCCTCTACCAATTTCAAGTCAGGAGATTTGAATTTATGAGACATCTTGAATTGATGGAATGATTTGAATTGATGATTATTTATGAATATTTTTGTATGAAAGTTGCGGTGAGCTTAGAATACCGATTCATCATCCTCGCTTCGTGTTCGAGTGACGGGATTGAGTAAAAAAGGGGGAGTGTACTATGTTTGGAGTGGAAATGTAACTCTCCATCACAGAGGTCGAAGGCGACATGATCAGATGAGACTCATACGTCGATCTGGGCTCCCAGTGTCGGGGCCAGAGCGATACTCAGATCAGAGGAAATCCAGCAACATGTTCCAGAAGAGTGGTGTCAGTGTTGTGTTGTTTTTTTTACAATAGCTGGGCAACAGGGAGTCACACTCTGTCGTATTCGGGAATGAAAAACCCAACTCCCATATGAGCCAAGGCATTATATGCTGTTGCAACTCGTACAAGTGTGGTGTGGTATTTCTTGAGCATGTGTGACGAGGATGATTCGATATTTTTCTCCTGAGGGAAGCTTTGAATCGGATTCTATGCCGAAAGATTAGCGCGAGAGTATTTGATTTCTAATAAATAAGAGGGAATGACTTGATTTCCTTTAGTGATATTGAATTCATACGCATATTCGTGAATTATTTGTAGTTCGATCGGGAAAACGATCGGATCGATTTTAAAAATTTTGAAATGTATCGGAAATTCCTAATTCTTTATGATCTATCCGGGGATTGGCAGACGATCTTGATTTCCTTAATTCGTGATCAAACAAATGTAAAATTAGAGATTTTTAAAGATGGAATCATCTTTAAAGATTTGATTTTTTGAATGAATAATGGTATTGAACTTGTTTTTTGTAGTGAGATATGAGAAGATTCCGTATTATCTAAATATATTGTCTAGAAAATTGTGATTTAAATCATGAAATACACTTTTCTTGATTTCGAAATTTTAAGTTGTACTAGAAGATCACACAGCTTAGCACTCACATATGATTCTTTGGAAGATGTCTTGAATCTTACTCTGGTTGGTTCTTCCCGTTGTTCTTCAAACACGCCATTCTTTCTTCTGCTGTGATACAAGTAATTATGTTGTAGTTCTTCAGTGTTATCCCATCGAAACGACCTTGAATGATTCGTAATTGATTATGTTTTCAATTCCTTCTTTGTACACTCCAAATCGATTCTAGTCTGTAGAACAGATTAGAATACATGAAAAAATTTCAAGATTTGAATAGAGACTTACATGACGAATCGGCAGGTGTACGTATTGCTTTCTATAGTATTCTGTAATACACATTTGGAGGGTCAAATGTCATGTGACGTGAGAGAATGATTGTTTGAAAACGATTAATGGTTTTTCATGACAGAGATTATGTTTGAGATACATATACTCCTCAGTTGTTACTATCAAATAAATTAAGCTTATAAGGTACGATATGATCATGCAATGTGTTACATGGAGTAGTTTTTCGCGAGAATTGAAAGATTGAGAATATATGAAAAGTAGCTGATGATTCAAAACGTCATTGGAATTGATTCAAAAGTGAGCGCGAGATCGCGTTATTCATTTCGCAGATCATGGAAGATTTCATGATGAAGAATAATAATAACACGCGACTTTGTGTTGTGTTGAACAGTTCTATTGTAATGGACATACTAATAGAGATCGCGAGAGTATTCGAATATTCCTCATTAAACGCGGTGTATGATGTCGATAATAATTGATTTGAATTAGCCCCATAGTAAAGTCGACTTACGATGAATTGTAATTTCCTGCTTTTCAGATCTCATTCTGCGTTACTGGTGGTGAGGGAATGGACTGGTATGCTTTAGTCCTTCTCACTTTTTCTTTCATCGTTGGCCGATAAGTTCTGCTCTTGTTGATTTTCCTCATGGTATTTGAATAGAGTGGAACATCGTCTTACGAGTCTGTTAATTAGGAATTGAGTTATGGATGTTAACATGTTTTGAGGGCAAGAAATTATTAGAATGAGGTATGAAGTTCATTCATATATTATTAGTAATATGTATTGCTTAGCGCCCATAACCGGTTATTGTAAGACTCTTCTCACATTTCTTAGTTAAACTGATGGAAGAGTGCGGCTAATTAAACTATTTACGCTTCTCATCAGTGGCTATATTTGACGTTCATCTTGGTTGTGCGAAGTGCCCGCGTTTAGTCGCGGAGTGAACGATAAAATGGAATGGGAGCGATGCAAAAACTCACGTGACCATGCGGTTATGAAGATCACATCACAATATGCCGCAAAGTGGGAATTTCCTCGGGAATTTTTGGAAAATTTCACGAAAAAAAAAAAATTTTTCTTCATTTTTGTCCTCCCGAAATCGCGCAAAATTTTTCTGAAATTTCGTTTGCTTTATTTTCGTTCGGAATTGCTAAAAATTATGACAACGGAATAATGCAAGAAATTGCGTGACTATGTGATTACGTGAATCACATGAAAAAATACGGCAGATTGGGAATTTTTTGGGAATTTTTGGAAAGATTCATGCAGGAAAAATTTTTTTTCGTATTCTTGTCCTCCCGAAATCGCGCAAAATTTTTTGAAATTTTCATCTTTTATGTATTTAATCGCTCAAAATCGCGCAAGATAGTCAAAACATGTATTAATCATGTTTTTGGACAGTTGAAACCGAATAGAGTTCGATATTCTTGTTTTTCTTACACAATTTTATGATTCGTTTAAATTTGATAAGAAAGTCTCAAGATAATTGAACACGAGTGATACGGGGTATTAAAAGTAAGAATTCTCAGGCCAAAATTGGCTTATTATATATAGATATCAGATTTATTACTCACTTGCTTTCGTGTCGACTCCTTCTCAAACAACTAGGTGGAGGGATTATCGCAGTCCATCCCTGCCCTTCTTGATGACTGGTTCGAGCAGGCGTGTGTTGTTGCGACGGGAACAACAGGACGACTGCAAACTGCATCAAGACCTTGTATCACTATCGGTTTCCCACTTTTTTTCAATTACTGAGAGGCTTCATCTTCCGCGGCGTGCACGTGGAGTCGCGGCAAGAGTCGAACTCCGATTGTGGCCCGCGCAAGAACGTGGGGTTTCTAACTTTACTCCCTCCATTGAGTGTCGCGTATATAACTCTTCTGACGTGCACGTCTGCTTGCACGGGGTGTCCAGCCAAGACTGAGGAATGGCGCCGAATGGCCTACTATTACGTGCCACTTCATATTTCTTCAATTACTGCGTCGCATGATGTCCTTCGGTATGCGGTTGTGCTCGCAACAATGGGCCACGTAAGACTGCGAGGTGATCGAGGAGTGTGTCTGATTGAGTGATTTGCATTTCTCATGAGCGGCCACATAGGACGTTTTTCTTCGTCGTGCGAGTTTTGACGCAGAGTGAACGCTAAAATGACATCCGGAAGACACAAAAACTCACGTGACTATGCGTTCATGGTAATCACTTCAAATGACGCAAAGAGGGAATTTTCGGAAAAATTCACGAAGAGAAAGAATATTTTTCTCATTTTTGTCCTCCCGAAATCGCGCAAATTTTTCTTGAATTTCCATTTCTTTATCTCAATTCCTTCCAAATTGCTCAAAATCATGACAACGGAATGATGCAAGAAATCGCATGACTATATGGTTACGTAAATCACATTGTGGTCCTACTGAAAACTCATCTTATTTGATCTGCAAGCATTTTCAGGAGCCAATACGCCTATCTGAAACATTTATAGGCCGAGCAGTGCGAGGCAATACGCTAGTAGTACATTAAGCAACAACGGCGCCAACAGGAAATTTGCGCACGAGTCACCGCAACGAGTGTGCAAACGCCTCATTTACGCACACTTCCACCGTTTACACAATGTGCGAATGGCTAATTTGCGCACGCAGTGCTCAAATCAGCCATTTGCGCACTGCGTGAACGACGAAACTGAGCGTGAATGGAACGTTTGCACACGAGTTGCGGGGACGAGTGCCCAAATGTCGGCGCTCGAGTTGCTGACGACATTTTTTGTTATTTCTGTGAGCAAAAATATAACCCGCGTCCTAAAACACATCAAAGAACTAGGGGATGCTGTGAGAGTTGGCCGTCGTCTCGAGAGTTGACGGACTTTGTTCCTTTCTCGCATTGGTGTGTACAAATTTTCCGAGTCCTTGTTCCTCCTCAAACAAAATATGAACCGTTTTCATTTGAACTACTTGGGATCCATGACAACTTTCTGAAAAATTTTGATAGTGGCGTGGAGTGACCAAAGCATCACCTACAACGAATGATCAATGCACCTCAAGCATTCAGAGGGACATGGCATGACGGGGTCACAGGAGGGCGGAGGAGAGGGTCCAGGGGGTGAAGCCCCCGGCGGGGTCTAGGGGCGGAGCCCCCGCCGGGAGGTTCGGGGGGTGGAGCCTCCCGACTGAAAAAAATTCTGAGGAATGTATCAGGAAAAACTCTATCGCCCATATAATATGTTACCACGTTGCTCAAAACTGTCGCTGGCGCTCGAAAGATCAAAGTTAGATATTCTTCACAATCATGTATGATGATGATATATCGATAGATGACGGTATAGAATGATCAGACAACAACTCGAGTCCAGTGCGCAGACGAATATTGCACAGTGCATCAACGCCTCATTCGCACACTGTTCTTCGTTTACGCAGTGCGCAAACGAGTATTTGTGCACTGCGTGAATAGTATATTATGATACAAGAGCGCAAACGACGGTTTCCGCACTTCGAGTGACTTGTTTAGGCCCGAGCCGCAGGCGAGGGTCTATATAGTTACGAGAAAGCGGAAACCGTTGCGCCCAAGGATCATGTTATGTTTTTTGATCTCCTGTGAGCGAATGAAAAGCGACAAATAGTGTGCAAATGACTCATTTGCGCACAGACGATCAAAATTAGTACATTTCGATACAAGGGTCTAAAACGTTTTATTGCGTCCGAGTGATGGGTTTCCGGCCCGAGCCGCAGGCGAGGGTCGGAATCATCACAAGGATGCGAATTATAGGTTCTACGCCCCTGTATCCAACTATACTTTTCGATAAACTGTGAGTAAAAGTCGACAAACTGTGCGCAAAGTGCACTTTTACGCGCAGTGTATCGAAATAGTATGTTTTGCACCGAGTTCATGAGGTTGTAGCTCGCTTCCGAGCGATCGGTTTTCGTCCCGAGCCGGAGGCGAGGGTTGAAATGATCGCTCGGAAGCAGGGAACCCCATGTGCGAGGCGCGAAAGTTATTTTTCGCAATTTTATAGGCACTCAAACATCGGAAAATTGCAAAAAAAATATTCGCACACAGTTGTGTCGGAATAATGTGCGAATTCGCTATTCGCACACGCACACTTGCGTCTAAATGGCCATTTTTGCACACAGATGAAAATTACTCTCACGCTCACCTGCGTCCAAATATACGAATTAACGCCCATATTTCACTCGTGGAAAAGAACCCCCAGACCGCATCTGTTTCCAGGCTCGCCTCCGGAAGTTTTTCTACAATTTTTGGGGTACTTTGGGGACCGACAGGTTGGCGCACATGAGTTCAGATGAGAGCATATTTGAGCCCCATCTGTGAGATAATTTTGAGCAAAAAGTCAAAAAAAGGGTGTTTCAAATTGGCTGAATAGAATCGAGAATTGAATGTCCTACCCAGATTATTGTTCTAATTGATAGTATTTGTATCGAAGAACATATTTTCACAAGTTTGGGATCGAAAGAAAGAAAACGATATTTTGAAATTGAGCTCAAAGTTTGGATTTTCCACGAAACTGCTCGACTTGTAACGACTGTAAGTCCTATGATAAGTCCGATAATCAACTCCTACGAGTGGTCAAATTGTAGCTCCTCTCAAGATCTTCAGTAGACCACTGGTAAAAGTCGATCATCTCATATCTAGTGGAAGCTGGATCACTCTCAAGCAGGCCCGAAAATTGCTAAAATGTGCTCTGAGCAAATAGCTCCTAGAAGTTGCTAGGCTCAGTCATTGTCCTCGGACAATTTTTTTCCTTGAAAGTACTAGTCTCAAGAGAGAGAATGCGTCCAGGTACGTCCAAAAATATTCAGTCTAGTCGGGGCTATGATTTTTCCAAAATAGGCTAAAAAGGGTCCTTGGATGGATCTTTAATGGGCCCTGAGGCCCATGGAGGACTTCGAAAAAGTTCCAAGGAACTTTATTCGTACTATTTAAACGTGTTACTAACCGAAAAAATATTTTCGGGATTTCTTCCAGACCCCCTTGGTGTCAGTCCTGGCTGTAATGCTCCGAAATGGCATATATGAAAATTGAATTTTCGGGGGAGGAAATACTTCGCGGCGGTCAACGGGGGGGGGGGGAGGACTTTATCGCCGGTTTCATGCTACTATCCGGGTGACCGCTCGTGCAACCACCCATTGTCAGGGGGGAAACAGCTTTGCCAAAGTTCACCGATGATATCCTAGTGAGTACTGACAAAGAACAGATCACCTTGCTCCTATTCTTCGACTCTAGTCAGGCCTTCGACCCGATATCACCATCGAAGCTGCTGAGCAAACACTTTCAGGGACTATTCGATCTACCGGTCAATCCACAGAACTTATTTGTGGAATTTCCGAAGAATTTTCTGAGGGTTAGAGTGTGTCAGTTACATTCTTCATAACTGAGGTATCATCTGACACACTAGCACTAAAGAGTTTTGGGGACTTTGTTTTCACTTCTGCATTTCGATTTTTCTTTTCTTGTTCTTTTATCAATTTTCATTGCATACGACAATTCTGAGACCTCAGAGTAGATCGCACCAATCTCATCACGTCTGACACCAATATAAGGTCCATCCAGAAAAAAATATCCTGGAAGACACACTGATGAGCGTGAAAACCAAAAATCGAACGTTGCTCTCAATCAAATATCCACAGCTCGACTATATGGGCATTTCTCTGGAACTTTAACACCTGCTGAAATACAGCTATGGATGATGATATAAGAGAACAATCGAATCTATCGGTCCCGTACGAAGTGAAGACATCATTATCCAAGTCTTGAAATAAGATATCTTTGGCTTCTGTATGATTGGAAGCAGGTTGATTCATTCTAGCTCATTTGAAGAGAGAAAATTTGGGGGAAATCCTGTGGAGCTACTTGGTACTCTCGCCTGGTGATGCCGCGCAACTTTTTGGGTTGATTCCAGCTGTATTTGGTGAATAAAATATTGACGAGAGGTGGCCCAGGAGCACGATAGTGTGCTACCAAATCACCGAAAATTCGTCGACTTCGAAAATTGGAAGTAAAAAGTCAATCACGTCTCGTCAACTCAAAGATGATGACGCCAAGCTCATGCCATGACTCTGAACGCAATTCTCGAATTACATACCTAAAGTATATGTCTTTTCGGTGATTTTGCGACAAAGCTCGTGTTTGTACGATCTTCCTGTCTAGAACACGACCATTTTGACGTGAAATAGAAAAAACGTGGCTCACGAAAAAAGTTCAGTTTTTCTGTTCCCACATAGGCGGATTGAGCTACATGTGGGTGAAACCAATTGTGATCGGATACCCTCACCGTATGAAGCTACAAAAATCCCAAAGCGTTCGTTGAAATTATTAATCTTGCCAAATGTAAGCTCAAGAAATTCTGGAAAATCTACGAAAAATTACTCGAAGCTCGACTCGTTAACGTGATTTTGGCGATGCCACCAAGGCTATATGAGTTTCAATAGTGGATTCGTAACTCTTAATACTACACAAATACGTGAGTGAAAGGTCCCAGGTGTGCGTTAAGCGGTTTTGGTTTTTTAATTTTCAACGATTTTCAGCAGAGTGCAAAAGTTCCAGAGAAACGCTCATATTGGAGTCGAGAAAAGATTTTCAGCCCCTCAAACAAGTGAAAACTGAAGCTGAACGTTTGTGAATTGTGATTCCAGCTGTGACAGTAGTGTACAGATAGTACTGCGGGCGCTAGTAGGGTACCATGAGGGCTCTGGACGGGCTCTGGAAGAGTTACAGAGACGTTCGGGCATCCGTGCGGACGCCGTCCTGCGCAGCGTTGCATGCCCTGGTCCCTCCCTTAGTTTGCCCTAACCCCGCCCGCGCCTTTCCCGTACGGAGCCTAATTTTTGTCAGGGCATGCCCGTCTGAATTCTTATACAGGATACAGAGACCAAGGAGTTCATGCGTGGGATAATACATTTTCGATTCCAGGAGAGCCGAGCACATCGCTCCGTTCGGAGAGGGTTGGGTTGGTTACGTACAGATTCGCGGAGAATGTAATCCGCAGCTCTCTTGATTTACAAAATCATGCACTTGGGAGTACCTCGCTACCTAGCTGCGATGTTCACCAGGTACCAATCTGAACGCCCCGCACGCGCTGACGCAGGAGAGCGGGTATTTAAATATCCCAATCTGAGACTTGGATGAGGAAAAGTTTTTACCAGGTTTAATGAACTCGCTTGCGGAACTTCCTCCTTCCGGGCTTCTGGTAGTTGGCGGAGATATCGTTATTTGAAGAGGCCTTGAGAGATGTCTTGCTGATATTTTCTCTCCAGGAGATTGGCTTAGAGAAAAATAGTCTGTCGGCTGAAGGGGTCTCCGTAGGGGTTTCGGTGTCCCCGGATGGAACAAGGTGATTTCGATGTATCTTGATCCACTGAATCCAAATTTCGATAGAAGAATGTCGCAAAGTGATGCAGAAAGAATTATTGACAATCATTTATAAACAATTGAAAATGTCTTCAAATTGACGAGGAAATTTTTGATGAAGTGCAGGTCCTCTAAAATTGAAAAAGTCGAAATTTTTAATTTTTGAGGACCTGCAGAATAGACGTGGAATGAAATTTTTTGATCTCCCAAAGCTTAAAAGTTTCGTCTATGTATCCACTCTCAGTAAAACTAACGAAAACCCCGGAAAAATGTAACACGTCTTTGTCAGTTGACGGACAGTTTCCCATATTTTTGATCCCATCAATGCGTAAATTTGAGCAGTTAACACCTCGTTGTTGGCTCGTTGGTGTTCACACGTTGCCTCAATCCATCCGCAGTCAACAATGGTTCCCTCGGACCACTTTCTACATTCGCTAACATCCCTTTTTACCGGGAAATTCCGGAAAATTTGTGAGATTCTCCAAATTTTCCGAGAATTTGATCTTTTACGAGAATAAATCACCATGCCTTATTCAACTTACACATACCACTGTTATAAATGATGAGATCACTCCAAGATATGTGAAAACTTCTATTGTGATGAGATACGCCCAAAATTTGATACGTGTGATTTTCCAAAGATGTGTCAATAACATACAGTACCCACCAAAAATAATGGAACATCGATAACGCACAAAAACATCGACTGCTCAAAAACTATTGATCGTACGGCAAATTGGGAAAATCATCTTCAAGATCGGAAAAAATGCTAACTATTCGTGTACCTCAAAGAGTTTCGTATGATTTTCCATGTGCAGTATTCACTGTCAGAAAGTGAAATTTCTCAAGTCGCGTCAATCACCTGTAATTTTCACGGGCATGACCTTCAATTTCCTCCTTTTTAGAATTCTCTACGATGATCTTGAGCCAAACAGTTACTCTTGGACGACAACGATGGAATATGCGTGCTACATGTATGGTTCCAAGGATGTTCCGCTTTATTCTTATTTGACTTCGTTTGTGAACATGAAATATGACTTTGAAAAAATGTCAAAGTACACCTGATCGATGTGAAATTGTCTGGACTTTCAGAAAATGTGGTTGGAATTGCCCTGAAATACGCTCCTGAAGAGCTACGTTCGTTTTTCTTTATATAATCATGAATTTTGACTCAAGACAGTGTTTGAATCGACGACAACTCTTCAGGAGTGCATTTGAGGGTAATATTAACCACATTCTCTGAAAGTTGAGACGATTTTGTCAACATTCTGTCGCACTCAGAGATGAAAGTCTCGATCTCTATGTGAGCCAAGACATCATACAAATTTGTTGCAACTGGTAAATGTAATTTGTCGCAATCATTGATATTGTTAGTGTTATGAGTGATTCCTTTATATGTTCTATTCTTGGAGATTTTATCATTGTGAAGATAAATTTCTACGATGGGTGGAAAATGATTTGATGTTTTAGGAATTCTAAGACCGTGATATTTTGGAATTTCTCTGAGATCACTTTTGAATTTTAGATGTTCTAAAATCGATGGGACAGAGAAAATTATTTCACAATAATTCATTATTGTGAAATTTTTTTTTTTGTTTATGTACATCGGAAGTTTCTTGAGAATTCTCAAATAAGATCCTGTGTGATTTGAAGTTCATAACGAATTTTCGTGAGTTGTAATATATTCTCTCTAATTTTTATTATTGATTATACTTCAGTAGTTTTAAAAAATGATCATTTCGTCAAAATCTTAATAGGATGAAATCTGAAAATTCTCAAAGATTCACCGAAATTCTTAATTCTAAGGGCTGGGGACTCAAAAAAGACGTACATATGTAATCATATGGTATTTGTGGGGATCTCCATTTTCGCTAAAAATATTTCACTAACCTGTTCATCCCTGACTGGCCCTCTGTCGATCCTTGGCAAGTACTTTTCAAAATTTAATTCAGATCATGAGTAATGAAACACAGAAGGATGGAATAAGGAGTGGGATGGGATATAGGGAATATGTATAATGCATTTAATCAATTATTTTACAATCAATGATACATATATACACAATCATCTTTCGGTTTTTCTTGTGACTTATTCTATTTTATTATAAATATATTATGATTAAAATAAGAAGAGATATCTAAAAGGACGTCGCATGGTTATATTGTGGTTCCGGTAAGATCTGAAATTTTTCAACATTATCATCAATCGGTTTTCTCAATTTATTCAATCGATTGATGTGAATTTGGAATGTATTTGAAGACGTTCACTAAAATAGGCCTCTTTGTTGAGACACGCGAGTCGTCTAATATGTTTACCGTTAAACACAATCTTATTGAATGAGTCTACCGGTAAAATCGAGTATAGAAAACAATTTACGTGATTCTATCCGCAAAATGAACGAGTTAATCATGATGATAAAATATTACGAATGAAAATGAGTTATAAAACAAATGTAGGGTAGATTATTTATGATGAAGAAAAAAAGAAAGAATTTGAGTTTGAATTAATTATGAATCCTCAACGAGTTGATTCATTATATATCTGAATTGAAAAAAAGGTTTAAAAGAAATTTCATATATGAATATATCACTCACCACTCCATCTTTTCAGAATTGCCGTTGAATAATTCACGTCTTGATGAATTATAAAGAATGATGTCCACAGTCTCCTTCTGTGTCTTGATAAATTCTCCTTTCACTGGGATCTTTGTTGTACTGAACGTTTCTTCATTTTCTGGACACCTGTAACATATAATGGAAACAACAATGATTATTAGTCTTCTTATAGATAATATTAATAACTGAAAATCAACTATTTATGTATACGGAGTGTATTAAAAAAAAATTTCTGAATTTGAAATATGACTCACCACATAATAAGCATTATTGGCGGATGACTGATATTAAAGTTATGAAAATGTTATTAAAAATTCAAATAAAATATAAAAACTTACCCAAATATTTCGATGTGTCCGACGCAGATATCTGTGTAAAGATATTTCACCGTTGTTCATCCTCAGTGATCCATGTGTTCGCTCCGAAGAGCACCGACAGACTGACACTTGCCAAGTTGTTACGTGGCATCAAATGTTTTCCCCCCACTCTTCTTTCACCATTACAGCTTGATTCTGTTTGGTGCACAGGTGTGAGGAGAACAAGTAACAATGACTGACGTCAATACAGGAGCGCGCAACATTGAGGGCTTCCCTACTCCTCCTGGCGTCAGACGTCTGAGGAATTTCCAATGTGCTTTTGTTGTCAAGGAGAAGGGGTAAAGAAGACTGGCGCCACCAAACAAGCGCGTATGTCTAGACATCCCCCTCTCCTTTGACTGATGAACGTGTAATGTATTGTGACGCGTCCTTGCAATCGAGAAGAAGGGTTTATGAGTTTATGAGTTTCATATAGGGTTTATAAGTTTCAGTATTAGATGAATCAAATAAAACCAGATACACATATTATATACTTCTGATAGCATCAATGGATTCATATATAAAATTCGTATATTTCATGTAAAACATCGTATTTTATCAGATATAACATACAACTCAGTAACAGAAAATTATCTATCTTAATACTAATGCTACATATGATGTACTCAACATTAAAGACGAATGGTGAAACATAAAAGTTAATACTATTCGATTTCAAGAACGAACTATTTATACATTTTTGAATTGAGAATTATGTTCATCATAAATGTTCTTATACTACGGTTTTCGAAATTCATCTACATGTTTTATTCTTGGAAAACTCCTTCATAAACAACATTTCGAGTATGAATGAGGATGTGTTTGTTTTATACTGTGTTAGCTGTATTACGATTTTCTGTATTCGCTATAGCATTCGTTTTGATGAGTATTTTCAAATTTTTCTTTGATGTAACCCTTGACAGAGCTACATAAAGTTGTCCATGTGCAGAAACCGGATTTGGTAAATAAATACCAACTGATTCAAATGTCTGACCTTGAGCCTTATTGATAGTCATGGCAAAGCCAAGTCTTATAGGATATTGTCTACGGACCATATTAAATGATATTTTGTCTCTTGAAGGTTTCATATCTATTCTAGGTAGAAAAACTTTAGCACCTGCGTTTTTTCCTGTAAAAATTTCTGCAAATATGAGATTTGCTTTGATTTCCAAAACTAGTAGACGAGTGCCATTACACAGTCCTTTTTTATAATTTAGATTTTTTAATAAGACGATTATACAACCAACTTTCAGATGAAGTTTGAAAGGTGGGAGACCACTTGGAGTTAAGCTATTCATGAATCCTATAGGTATTGTTTTACCAAATTCGTCATCTTCATCTACTTCTAAATAATCGCTAGACCGACAAAAATATAATTGACCTTTCATGTAATTCAAACTTTCATTGTTTATTGTGAGAACGTCACCATTTTTTGGTGATAAAATCACTTTTGAACGTGAAGAATCTCGCGGTGGATCTATTGATGTTCCGAAGATTTCTTTGACGATATCATCTTTTACTATGAATTCGTCAGGAATATGACGACTACTGGTTTCTTTTTCAATTTGAGTACAATTCACATTCTCGCCTACATCTAGAAGCCATCGTGTGAATTCCAGTTCTGAATCAACAACTCTCATATTCTCTGTTAAAGTATATTTCTCAAAACTTGTCGAAAGTTCAATCTTCTTCACACAACTATTTACGATTTGAGTTCTAGAACCATGCCGTATAATGTGTAATGTTTGACGAAAATTACCAGAAGTTACTACATTTATCCCACCAAATGGTAATTGATTTTTGTGTAATCCTTAAAAAGTTTATCGGCTGCTTCGAAAGCGTATTTATTCACCATCGAAATTTCGTCCCAGATTATTAATTGAATCGTCTTCAAAAATTTACCGTAACTAGATTCCACCATGACATGACAAGGGGTTGTTTCATTCAACAATAATGGCAATTTGAAACCTGAAGATGCAGTATTACCATTGATTAGTATATCTCCAGCGATACCAGTCCAAGCTACCGAAAAAACTACGATATTGTCGATCAAACAATGTCGTATCAATGTATTCAAGAGGGAACTTTTGCCACTTCCACCAGGACCGTCAATGAATATATATCTATTTTTACATTTTCGATTAATGAGTGAGTCAAAGATGGCCATAAAAATTTCCAATTGAGCAGTAGAGGGATTTTCTTTTTCATAATTTTCATTTAAATGAACAACTGAAATTTCCTCGGAACCATAATCTTCTATATCGAATTCGACTCTTGGTAACCCGAAATCTTGCAAATGAAAACCGTGATCTTCTAAAACACTCTCGATGATTTTTAACGCATCTTGTTAGGCCTCACTTTTATTTCTTCTGGGATTTAAAAAATGCTCCTTGTATTTATCAAACAAAAGTGCAGCATCACAAGGTTGATGTGAAATAAGTATAGAGGCAAAAAGTTCACAAAAACTTTTGGGGAATTGAAATGTTGCTGCTTCGCTGAGACATTTGTCCCATTCATCGCCTGTTTTAACAAGTTTCAATTCAATTGCAGCTTCTCTATAACTTGGATATACGATACCATTGATCGTCCTCAAATGTTCAAAACTTGTTGCTCCTTTTACATTTAACAATAATAATCTCAGGAAATATCTTTCTCGTTCTTTCGGAGATACGAAATAGACTCGTCCAATGACTGGTTTATGAAATTTTTGCCGTGGATGCCATTTTTTTGTTTCATCATCATAAACATAATGCTCACAAGTCTCAGCATAAGTGTACTTTCTCGCTTCAACATCTTCTTGATTCAATTTAAACCACGCAGTCAACCTCGTTTCAGAATTTTTTTCTAAAGCTTCTTTTATCTTCTTATCTCGAAAATATACCAATTGACTATTTTCCAAATGTACAGGAAGGCGATATATGACGAGTGAGAGTCTGTGGAGAGGATATTCAAATATGCGAAACGCTGATTCTGAGGGACAACGGAAATAAGTTGCTAGGAACATATCGATCTCGTCATAATCTAGAACTTTTTTTGGATTTTGATTTTTTGATGAACCATCAGATGTTTTTTGATCAACAATATTGATTTTCAAAGTTGCAGTATCAGGTCCCTTATATAAGTATTTGAAAAGATACTTGATCAAATGAATAGTTGCACAAAATTGTACATTAATATGAGTTTGGAGAAGTAAAAGCGAATATGGATTATAAGGTACTACATATCGACGGCTCCTACGAAGAGTAACACATTTCTTACCAACGACGAAGACTAACACATTTCCTCATCAACAACGAAGAGTAACACATTTTCTTATCAACGACGAAGAGTAACACATTTTCTTATCAACGACGAAGACTAACACATTTTCTTATGAACGACGAAGAGTAACACTTTTGTATGAATGACGAAGCGGGTTGCCTGGCCTGCAGGGGTCGAATACAAGTATCGGAGCTGAATGAACTGATAAATGGACGGACGGACGGACGGACGGACGGACGGAGGGAGGGAGGGAGGGAGGGAGGGAGGGAGGGAGGGAGGGAGGGATTGTAGATTGTAGATTGGTTTTTTATTTGGTGTCTTGGGGTATCACCCTATCTGACACAAATCGATATACAAGATTTCATAATTATTCATAGATATGAATATAGATTATAAAAATTGCATTTTATTCTTATCATAACAATTGAGGTAAAATAGCTAGTTGTCACAAAAAGGAGACTGAAGGAGCGCAAAGAAGTATTACAAAAAGAAAAATGATTGAAATTTCTTAATTTAGCCCAAGTGTGAAGGAAATGAGCAACTAAATCATAAGAATAGAAGTCAATTTTGCTGAGCGCTATTGACATCGAGATTGAAATTTGAAAACGAAAATCAAGAATGATGATTGAGTGGAACATAGTGAAGTATATTAGCTATCCCTTGTTTGCGAGTTCGATAGAATTTGAAGATGCGAATGAGTTCACATCAGATGCAAATGTTAGACAGGCACGAGATCAAATCGTGCATTCAAGTGAATTAATCGGATAACTTATCTAGAGAAGAGTTTAAGTGAAAGGGAATAGAGAAACTCATAAAGAGCATACACATGCTGTAATAACTGTATTCAGCCGAGTCCGTGCCGAGTTTGGAAATTAACCAAATCAAATTCTGAAAAAATCGGCACATCAGGCCCGCATCTCGGAGGTTTCATACATACGGTGAGATTTTTCATTACAGGTTTCCGTAGTTGAAAACGAGTACTCACGGAATGCGCTTTTTTGAACAAATTATGCACCTCTTTAGGCCAAAGTGGGCTACAAGCAATTTTCGAGTCATTCTCGTATCCAAAAATATCTCTTATTGACTTTTTCTTCAATTTGGATGAATTCACAATAATCTTATCTCTAATTGTAGGTGATGAAAGTTGGATAACAATCGCTTGAGAGTTGAGATGGCCTGCTTCATCAGAGGTTGATTTAGAAGTTTGAACTGACGAACATTTATCCCGAAAGCTAGGGCCTGTCCACTCTCTTACGTTTATGATAGAATTTTTAAGCTGAGGCAGATCAATAGCGTCGAAAATTGTTTCTGCGATTTCAGATTTTAAGAGTTTCAAATCATGAGGTATACCTGATAAGATCATCTCAGCAGAGTCTACTAGCGTTGAGTGATGGCGAAGTTGAGAAAATTCGTTGCGAAGCTCGGAAACATCTTTTTCCAAGGCAGTTATTCGATCATCTATCCTATCTTCAAGGGCGTTTAATTTTTGTAAGATTTTTTCTTGTGAAGCATTAAAATGCGAAATGAAAAGTTTGAAATACGGCGGTATGTCGCCCGAATTTTCATCTTTTTCTGAGATATTTTCAGAATTACGTGATTCAGGTGAAATCATCTGATCCCGTATAGGAGCACTCACTGTGGTGAAATTTGGAGCCATAGTACTAGTATGGTAGATGCACAGTCACAACACAAGATCGAATCAGCTGTCTGCTGTAGGCAAAACGTCGTCAAGGCAGCTCACGTAAATATAGGCTCAGGGTGGATCACGTGTGGATCAGGCTTCAGGGTAGATAATACAGGAATTAGGTTGATGCCACTGCCATCTATTAGTCGCTGAGGTAGTTACATGGAGATCCGGCAGAATTAGCTGTTAGGTGTTCTAACCTCCAAATTGAGAACGTGCTGGTGGAAATGTTGGTAGAATACTTGCAATATGCCCAGATCCACGGAGATTTATGAATCCAGTGAATATTTGCAAGATTTGGCGTGCAAAGATCTGTAAATGAAAAGCCCGTAGGCACCTTGCGGCAGGAAAAAGTCGAAAACACAGAGAAGCACTGAAGAAAGCGTGTGATGAGACTCACCGAGAGAGAGAGAGAGAGCGAGGGAGGGAGGGAGGGAGGGAGGGAGGGAGGGAGGGAGGGAGGGAGGGAGGGAGGGAGGGAGGGAGGGATGGATGGATGGATGGATGGATGGATGGATGGATGGATGGATGGATGGATGGATGGATGGATGGATGGATGGATGGATGGATGGATGGATGGATGGATGGATGGATGGATGGATGGATGGATGGATGGATGGATGGATGGATGGATGGATGGATGGATGGATGGATGGATGGATGGATGGATGGATGGATGGATGGATGGATGGATGGATGGATGGATGGATGGATGGATGGATGGATGGATGGATGGATGGATGGATGGATGGATGGATGGATGGATGGATGGATGGATGGATGGATGGATGGATGGATGGATGGATGGATGGATGGATGGATGGAAACGGAAGAGACTGGAAACGAACGGAATGAAACGGAACGTACGGAATGGAACGGAATGGACCGGAACTTCGTTTTCCACTCCGTTCCATTCCGTACGTTCCGTTTCATTCCGTTCGTTTCCAGTCTCTTCCGTTCCATTCGTTCATGGTCCATTCCGTTCCATTTCCTTCCATTCCTTCCAATTCAGCTCCATTCCATTCCGTTCCATTCCAGTCCGTTCCGTTCCGTTCCATTCCATCAATCCATCCATCCATCCATCCATGCACCCATCCATCCATCCATACCATCCATCCATCCATCCATCCATCCATCCATCCATCCATCCATCCATACCATCCATCCATCCATCCATCCATCCATCCATCCATCTATCCATCCATCCTTCCATGCCATACATCCGACCCATCCACTCATCCATCCATCCATACCATACATCCGACCCATCCATCCATCCATCCATCCCATCCATCTTATCTACGCATCCGTCTATTCATCAATTCATTCAGCTTCAATACTTGTATTCGACCCCTGCAGGACAGGCAACCCGCTTCGTCATTCATACAAAAGTGTTACTCTTCGTCGTTCATAAGAAAATGTGTTAGTCTTCGTCGTTGATAAGAAAATGTGTTACTCTTCGTCGTTGATAAGCGGCTATGTGTTACTCTTCGTAGGAGCCGTCGATATGTATTATCTGCTATCTTTCCGTTTCCAAAACCAATCATTCGACCATCATTACGTCACCTATATTGAGAGTATTTGTTTTCAAAGAAACGAGTTTCTTCACAAAATTGAAAAGGGAAATCTTTTGTACTTTGTCCACTTTCGGACTCCATACAAGGAGACTTGGGGTTCATATTACCACAAGGACCGTGAATCATATGTTGTTTCACTCATTCATAGAGTACTGGATAAAGTTTTTCATCAGGTATTTCTGCGGAAATGAATCGATCTATGTCAATCGCATCTCGAATTTTGTCAAAATCATCTAAATATAATAAAGAATGGACATGAGGTAATCCTCTCTTTTGAAACTCTTTCACGAACACTGGGCCGCACACTGGGAACATACACAAATTTTTTCCGGACCATCTCTCACAACCGAACCAGGCAAGGTTTGACGAAGTGAGTTAGCTCGATGTCTCCGCCAACTCTTCCTCTTCACAGGAAAAGTTCTCAAATTAGTGACAGATCAATATTTTTCCCGTAATATTAGCGAATCTGAATAAAATTCTGCACCCGTTAGGTTCAAGTCAACTTTGAGTCGATGTAGAGACCCGGATTTTCACTCGATCGAGGTGAAATTTTGAACACTCTCCCAGTTCGATAGGGAAATGGGGATAATGCGGTCAAAAATGGAATTATAATGATAGTCTCATTATAAAGTTTTTCCATTTTTTGGCCAAAATTAATCAAATTTCATATGTATCGATAGAGAAAAATTTTTTCAATGCAGAAATGTAATGGGCTAAACTTTCTGACTATTGGATGATATGATAAAAGGACTTTTAACCCTCTAAGAGAAGCCGACACAGAAGTAGTTGACTTTGCGGTTTGACTTTTAGAGGCTCATAAGACCGATACCATCGGTAAATCCCGACGGAAAATATAAGTCCGCAGCCAGGCTCGGGTCATAAACAACCCTCATAAAGCCATTATGAACTAACTCCAGCCAAATTCTGAATAATCGAAATAATCGAATTGCCCTCATTCTGATTGCGGAATCTGCTTGCTGATACCAGGCTGATCAATTACAAACTTGAATGGGAAAAATTGGATAAGATTAACTATAAAAAATGATGATCGGCGATATCACTACAATCGATATAATCTTATCAGATATTGGCCGATTTCGACCATTCGAGTTTCTAAATGATCGGCTTGATATCAGTAAGCATATTCCATTCTCAGAGTGTGGTTAATCCAATTATTTTGATTAGTCAAAAGTTGGATAGGATATTCCGTAATGACTTTATGAGGGTCGTTTATTACTCAAGCTGGGACCGTATTGAGTAATAAACGACCCTCATAAGGTCATTACGGAATCTCCTATCCAATTTTTGACTAATCAAAATAATTGGATTAACCACGCTCTGATAATGGAATATGCTTACTGATATCAAGCCGATCATTTAGAAACTCGAATGGTCGAAATCGGCCAATATCTGATAAGATAATATCGATTGTAGTGATATCACCGATTATCATTTTTTACAGTTAATCTTATCCGATTTCTCCCATTCAAGTTTGTAAGTGATCAGCCTAGTATCAGCAAGCAGATTCCGCAATCAGAATGGCGGTAATTTGATTATTTCGATTACTCAGGAATTGGCTGGAGTTAGTTCATAATGGATTCATGAGGGCTGTTTATGGCCCGAGCCTGGCTGCGGACTCATATTTTCTGGCGGGATTTACCAATGGTATCGGTCCGATGTGCCTGTAGAAGTCAAACCGCAAGGTTAACTACTTCTGTGTCGGCTTTTCTTAGAGGATTAAAAGTCCTTTTATCATATCATCCAATAGTCAGAAAGTTTAGCCCATTACATTTCTGCATTGAAAAAATTTTTCTCTATCGATACATATGAAATTTGATTAATTTTGGCCAAAAAATGGAAAAACTTTATAATGATAAGACTATCATTATAATTCCATTTTTGACCGCATTATCCCCATTTCCCTATCGAACTGGGAGAGTGTTCAAAATTTCACCTCGATCGAGTGAAAATTCAGGTCTCTACATCGACTTAAAGTTGACTTGAGCCTAACGGGTGCAGATTTTTATTCAGATTCGCTAATATTACGGGAAAAATATTGATCTGTCACTAATTTGAGGACTTTTCCTGTGAAGAGGAAGAGTTGGCGAAGACATCGAGCTAACTCACTTCGTCAAACCTTGCCTGGTTCGGTTGTGAGAGATGGTCCGGAAAAAATTTGTATATGTTCCCAGTGTGCGCCGGTAGAATTACCAAAACATTGTTTTGTTGTTAATTCCATTTCAAACTGAGCAAGTTTTAAGGCAAACACACGAACAACGATGTCAGGACGGTCAAACGCAGTTGCCCAAGGTAATAAATTATCTTGTATTTCAGGCCACTTAGGGTTACATGTTATAGTAGTAAATAAAGTAGGTTTACCTAGGCGCCCGAGTAATATTATAGTGTCCATATAATTTTGTTGTTGACTTCTAGGACCCCCTTCAAAAGAAGAAGGTAAAATCACCACTTTACCAAGTGTACTTTCAGTTTTTTCCGCCTCTTGTAGTAACGAATCCATTAGTCCATAATAATATGCAACTCTCAAATCGTCTTGATGACTGCGAATATAAAAAAGTCGTTGGGAAAGTACTCTTGACCAAACATCAATCCACAATTGTTGTGACAACTTACACATATTTAATCGAGCATTGGAATCACCTCTGATTGTAAAATAATATGCATAATATTGTAAAGCTGTTATGTTTTTCTCTTTCTTCACATCGTAATACATTAACTCTGGACGCCAGCCTGGCTGTCCAAAAGGGAACATCAAAGGATAAACCATTGGATCAATATGTTCACTTAAAGTTGGAATTCGTGTTGGAACAGTTGATCGAGAATAGATCCGAAAATCACGCTTTTGTGACGTCAATTGATCCTCTTCGCCTACACGAACCATAAAAATTTCGTCCTTAATTTCGACAATTCGATGAGGATTATTATCTCTTACGACACCCATCGTTATAACAGGCGGTGTTACTCCCTCTTCACGTGCTATCTCATTCTGTTCACATTCGACTTCAAACATCGTTTTGAATCCTTTAATATAAGGATTTATATCAATCAATGTATCATTTACCAAATCATGTAATGAACGTGGAAATTTCTCTTTTTCAAAGTGATCGAGTCTCTTTGCTCTTGCTACTGCAGAATCTAAGATGTCCAATTGTGAGTATTTGGAATCCTCATCATTTTCAGCGTGTAAAGAAAATGAATTATGATATGTGAGACCATTAATACGAAAAACAGGTGGGCCTATCGTTTTTACAGGAGCAAAATTTGCTCCAAAACTCGCCATCGCGAAAGTATTATTCAATTCGCGAATATTTCGTTGATAAAAAGGAGAGAATTCAGATTCCCCTGTCCTCAAGTCCTTTAACTCAGATAGATATTCTGGATCAGATACTAATTCTAATTTACCTTTTCGACAACATTTATTGAAAAGCTTATCTTGAGTCCACAAAATTGACATTTATTATCCATTTTTCCAATAGAATTCGGTAAAATTTTGGTTTCATAAAAAAAGTTGTTTCCAATAAGTGCAACTTTATGATATACGATCATTTTCTTATTAATTTCACGATCATCACTGATACATTGATTCATATAATTTTGTTGCTCATAATTCAATTGGAGACGTGTATTTATCACTTCTTCGATACTATCTAAGTCATTCAAAAGTTGTACATCCATAAGTGCCTTTTTAGAAGGATGCATGTATTTATTCTTCTTCAATCGTTTAGAATTTTCTTGTGAATCACTTAGTTGTCGGTCACGAGGAGACATCAAAGATCTTTTGAGAGATTTTCTGTTGGTTTCCATTCGCCTCTGTGATTTTATAATATTAATCGCAGAGAGTTGCGTTAAAATATTCGGACTACTCAACAATAGCTCTTGATCATTTTTTCTTTTTGCTAATTTCCATTGTTTCGACTTTTCTAAGATGGTGGGATACTTGGAAGTAAGAGGCAATATACATGATTCGTCTGTGCGCCCAAAATTTGAAAGATCTGAAGTTTGTAATTTTCGTTTCAAGTCAGAAATCAGTGGCAACTCAGGACTCACGTCAATTTTGTTGGAGTGAACACATGAATTGGAATCAGATTCCAGATTTATATCATCTTCTGACAAATCAATGAATTCTGTAACAATAGGACGCGAGACATGAGATAATTGTAAAAACTCATGTGTAAATCTTGTCATGTTAATTTGTTCTTGGAATAATATAGATTTATGTTGATTTGATTCTATCGTCTCAACTAATTTGATCGAAAAAGGCGTCATAGTAACTTGTCTTTCAAGAAATGTTTTGATCAAATGACTACGCATACGGTGTTCTATGAAACGAATTTGACATGGGCATACATTAAAATGTAATGCTATAGCGTTTCCAATCGCAAAACATCCACATTGAAGAGCTTTTGATTGCAATTGAACATCCTCATAGATGACATTGAGAAATTCTTTTTGAGGTAACAACCTATTTATATACCTGAGATGCTGTTCGTTTAATCTTCCGTGGGCACTATCGTACACATATAGTTGATCATTTTGAATTTAACACATATCCAATGACCTGCTCTTCTGGGTCCAGAAGATAAAATTTGTGTGAACACACCAGTAAGCGGTTCGATAGCTGACAGATGATCCAAGAATATCGTGTCTTGCATTTTCAATTGTGGTATAAGTCGTGCAATAAAAGTCATATGTAAATCATTCAATTGACTTTCAGGCGTATCTCCATCGAGCCGCAAGATGTCATAAAATTGTCTTCTTTCTTCTTCAGAAAGATTCATAATGTATTTTTCCTGTAATCGAAATTCATCTATTATACCATATAACATATGAATCGAATATAACATTACAAATATCTGGATAAGAATTTTAGAAAACGTTCATTATACCTTGTAAATTGAATTAGAATTCTTTCAACTCGTCCAGCAACAAAATTATATCAACTGTCTCAAGATTCCTGAAGTCGCCCATGAGAAGTGTCCAAATTTTCCTGAAAATTTTCAAATATTAAAAACACCTGAAGTAAACAAACTTTCCTTCATAATTCACCTAAAACAAACAAATCAGCGACAATTATCATCTTGAAAATTTCAAAGAAGTACAGTTGTTACTTTAATGATTAACAAAAATTACAGTTATAATCGCTTGAATAACAACAGTTACCAGAAGAAATTTTAAACATTCCTTCAAGCGATTATGCCTAATAGTTTTAACAATTAAAAGAGTTAAAAATATATCAACACACAGTTTTACATATATATCAACAAGAATAATCAGATTTGATCTAAAATATTGCCTCCGCAACTTATCAAAGCATGTATACCCCACGATTTTCATCTAACGCCAAACGAAAAAAAGGTAAAAATCAAATCACATCATAAATGAGGAAGCTATCTCAATAGTTAACACGAAACTTGAAAAGAAATTTTCGATAACTTCTGAAGTAAAATAAGAGTCTAAAAACTTCACTTATTAGCCAACAAGTTCAATTCCTGTGAATAACGGAACCAAAAAAATTCTAATGATGAATTCTTCATAAGTTTCACATGAATTCCGTTAAAAGTAACAATTAGTGATTTCTCAACTATGTAAGTCGATAAAAAAGGAATCAAAAGCATATAAATCATCATTCCATTACATGAAGATGATCCTCTTTGATAGAAGTTGATGTGATGAGTATTTCAAAGTCAAGTTCAATGATAACTTCGAAAATTTCCGGAATCTTTTCAACGTTGTACCAAGTATTCAGATGATTTTATAAGTTAGCAATGAAATAATTTATTTGGACATCTTTGTACAATGGAACAATCTATGTTGTTCTTTAGGACCAAAAATTGATAAATCGCAAACTAATACAATAGCAAATTTACTTACATCTGTAAACTAACTTTCTGGTCTACGAAAGTCTGTCCAAATACTCTTCGATGTGACAAAGTAATGAAACAATGGTACCTAAAAATGAAAAAATTAAATTTGAACATTATGAAACGTCATTCCCGGAATAAATTCTGTATCGAGTTTAGAAAGAAGTAATGAATATTTTCTTGAGTATCGTTGACCAGGTCAAACATGACTGCCAAAGTGACCATAGTTACTTCCTCGGAGAAAGATCGTAAGAATCATGATTCCGATCTTATATCACTTAAAAAGACACATCCAGAGGCGCATTTTGGTGCTCAATAACTCAATTCTCAAAATATATCAGCTCATCTATATTGAAACGAGTTCCATCGATTCTTCTTCTAGTTTGAACGAAATAAAGATTATTAGATGGATCTGGCTTTTCGCAAAATTCCATCTCAACAATCAACTAAATGGACTCTCATTTTGTTTCAATGATTTTTTATTAGTAAATAATGACATCATCCACATTTTATGCGCTGTCGAGTCAATCTAGATACGGCGTTTAATTAAAACAGTCAGTTGAACGAAAACTCGTAATTACTGAAATTTACCAGAGTAACTTCAACCATTTTGATTTGAAACTCCAAAAAAAGCAAATGAGTAGAACAAAACTGTAAAGACAACATCTGAAATATAATACCAAGACGCATCGGATGAGCACAAATACATGATAGTTTGAGCAAGAAATCACAATGAAATTTGATCAGATATATAAACGTTACTGTCAACCAGTTTTATGAACAAAATACAAGAATCTCTTTTAAAAATACATACATTTGCTAGAAGTTTTTTAAATGGACTTTTCTACAAAGTCATGAGAGAGAAAGAGTTATGATTTTGCAGTTGAAAAAATCGAAATCGGATTTTTTCAGTTCACCCACAAAGTTTCAGGATAAAATTCTAACTGAATTTTATAGCAGTAATCTGCATATATTGTACGTTGAATCTATTTTTCTTTTATTATCGGGTAAAAATTGAAGTTATCATAGAAGGACATTGTTTCTTCGAGAATGCCTTATGTACTCTCAATTCTGAAACATTTCTTACCGATATTTTCTGGACTCATGATTCTGACACTTGTTGATTTTCCCTTTTTCCGTTGTTGAATTCGAACAAATTTGTTTTATGAATCTTTACTTCATCCACGTGTCTATATCATGTGGAATTTGAGTTATCTGTAAATTTCCGTACTTGCGACACTTAAAAATAGAAACTACACATGTCCGACCTTTCAAGTATGAGCTCGTGTTAACAAGTGGAACTATGTGCCGAATAGAGAAATGCTAGAAGCAAAAGGACGAAGGTATTTGAAAAATTTTTCACGAGTTTGAGCATTCAAATGTGAGCCCAATTGTAGCATATAATACCACGTGACTAATAGAAGGAACGCTAGAGGAGAAGGGATAAGACGCTGCAAAAGTTTTCATCGCGCAACTCATGTCCACGTGTTGCTCCGAAAAGACGCGTTCGTCGTTATTCGCCTTGGAATTGAGCTTGGAATTCGCTCATAACGCCGACATCATATCATCCTTTTGAATATTCTGTCTCAACAAAGTTCTTTCTGATTGATTCCAAGAGAATTTGGAGGTAAGTATATCTCATTATTGAAATGGATCTAATTATTCTACATATCGGATCACATCAGCTGCCTTGAAAAAAATTCACATATACAATCATTGATTTCGTTCAACATCTAATTTTCATCATAGAATCGAACGAATGATTGTCTCTTAGATTTTAACAGCAAGTCATTTCTTCAAAGAGAACATCAATGAAAACAGACAGGTTGACCATTAAAAATTTCGACTTTTCTTATGTATCACAAATTCTTAGATTTTAGGTTATGTAGACATTATTTACATTTGAATGAATGAATTTATCGTTCTTTCGAGCCACTTATAATCGTCGCGCTCAGGCGACGATCACAGTCTGACAAATGTCAAACTGCAACCTTTGAGGCTCCACTTTCATAGTGGCTCGAAAGAACGATGAATTCATTCATTTAAATGTATTTCATCAAATCGAGCGATAGAGTCAAAATATCGATGAGATCTACCTTATCGGTATAATTTGCATATGTAGACATTATCTTTGAGATGCAATAAATTTCTATGAAATGCTGAAAAACATGTTGATTTAGTTTTAGTTCTTCAAAATATTGCGAATGCTCATCAAATATGTTTCAACAAATGTTTCAATCACATTTACAACCTCAACTCAACAAAAACTTCCAATTAAATCATAATGCTACATATTATCCATGCTATGACTCATTAATCTACTTAAATATTGCCATACAATTTTTGAAAACAATTGCTAATTTTCAGAATTACAGTTCAAGATGACTAAAAGACCTTTCGACGATTCAGAAATGAATGAACTTCAGAAAAAATTAGAAATCAAACATCCTCCTACACAATCTAATGATGAGAATAGTTCCTCAATTTATGAAGGAAATGACAGTTATGATGAACGTACAACAAAATACTACGTTCAATGTTATGAAGAAGACCTGAAGAACTCAGAGAATCAAAAGAGTGAAGACGACGTCTTTGAAACTGTATCAGAAGATTCTGGATATAGCGGAATTTGGTTCTCTGACTCTCATGACAGTGATAATCCTGATGATGAACAACTGTATACCCAGATTAATGGTGGCAATGAAAAAACCAAGTTTATAAATGATGATAATCTAAGAAATTTACTTCAAAATCAAGAGGACAATTTGATAGTTGACTTTGATCTATACAGTTATCGTAATACTCTTCTAGTTAGTATTAGAACTGGAATGAGCGAACCAGATGGATATGAATTGACTGATTTTCTAGACTTACAAGATAACTTCCCTGGTGATAAAATATGTGAGTATCCATTCAAAAATATCAATACATAATTTCTGATAGCTTACTTCGTTCATTTGATAACTTACAACCTTTTTGAAATCTTGGACTTCAAAGGACGAGTTGTTCACATATCACAGCCTATTTTGTTGGTCCACGGAACTAAAAATATAAAGTCTCAGAAATTGATGATTGAAGATAAAAACAAATCACGAGTGACTACCAAGGAAAACATATGAAATGAAATTGCATGCATAACTTAAAAATGTATTTTTTTTCAGATGGAACTTTTTCTGTGGGACAATGATATTTTACGCTATGAAAATTTGATTACCAAAGAACAAACAATATGTGTTATCGACGATATCATGGGAATGCCTTCTATTCACATGTCAGTGTATATTACTCCACTAACCCAACTTAAAATCTACAAAGATGTAGTGGTGTTCGAAGGTAAGAAATTTCAAACTTGTCGCTGAAATCTAATTCTAATCGACTTTTCCTTCCCAGTTTATTGGAAAAAACAACTCCTAGATCCTAATAAGTTACATCACGACGAAAACAGATCATGTTCTTCAAAATAATGATGAAGATAGCAGAGTGGAAGTGAATCAATAATGATCCCTTCGATACAAAATTTTATAATCACAGGACAGGATTTGAAAATTTGGGTGCACAGTATGTGAATTATATTATTATTTCATTTGTAAGTTCATTGTTGATTATTTGTCAAGTCTAATGATTATACAGTGTTTATTATTTATAAGAAGAAATCATCTTCCATGGAGAAATTCATCGAGATTTCTTTTTGATTCATGGAGACTAATTTACTTATTTTGTATTTGCTGTGCAATTATAATCTAACATTCCTCTTGTATGTATCATACAGTTTTCAAACAAGAGACTCATGAATATTCAAGTAATTTTTCACTGATTAATCAAATCAAGTAAATGCATTCCAGCACAAATGTATCCTTATCACAAATCATACGATTCCTATGTTATCGCTGAATGACACATGACTATATGATGATTTATTATTTCACAGATTGTCCTTTGAGTTTGAACTAGAAATAATGAATCTAATCAAAATTGCTTATTCAATTTCATGTTACAACACATCTTTGAAACTTCCATGGATGTTTTCTACCTTGACTATTGCACCCTTTAAACAAAGTAAGATGGTTCAAAATCCTTCTGTAATCTACCAAAAAACAAATAAAAAACTAAGGAAATACAATTGGTTTGAAACATGGTTATTGAAGAAAGTTATGTTGAAAATCAAATTGAGAACTTTGAAATTGAAGTCAATTCCTTGATCTGAACAAAATAAGATCATCAGTATTTGAATTGAAAATATAACATTATTTTACAACTTCTTAGGAAGAATCTCCAGCCGACAATTCATTCACTCAGTAGTACCATAAAATGAGTATTTTACAGTGACAAATTCATTTCAAATAAAATACGAATTCAAAACTTTTGATAACACAAACCAAGCAGTGAACCGATAGTTTCAATTGGTTTTTTAGTCAATTATTCCAATTTTTATCACTCCAAATCTTGTATCTCATAATATTTACATTGTAGATTGACAAAATTGAAAGCATATGTTATTATACACCATATTCTCACTCGGGGCATAAAATGATAAAACCAATGAGGATAGATCATCAACTATCTAATATATGCTCCTCCACAAATCTACATGTGACACTGTTTTGGAAAATCTCTGGTGGTTATATATTTATGATGACAACCAGGTTGGAAATCTGTAACACAAATTTATACATCACATTGACTCTCATGGGGAGCTGAATTGTTAGTCAAAAAGAATTACAAATAATTTGATCTGATATGCATGAAATCCTTCAATCACATGATATTTTAACATCAAAATCCTGCGATTACAGCTCAAGAGATCAAAATAATTCAGATATCAAGTTTGTTAAGACTTGCTGCGCTTACAAAAATCTTACTCGATATAAACTTTTTTTGGACTATGAGCTTTTACTTTTTATCCTTTACATAATTGGAAGTTCACAATACAATAGAGGAGAGTCCAACAAGCTTCTTTGAATGTTATATCTGAGTTCGACTGTCATTTGAAAGATGCTTTAAAATTTGACTTACCCATCATCTTCCGAATAAATAATTCCAACGAAAGCAGATCCTCCACTTTAGGATTCTCCTGAATAGACGTCTCTTGAGTAGAATGAGGACAGATAGGGAATTTTTTCATTGAATCATCTTTTGTTTTATCAAATTTCATCTTCTTTTTGAATTTGAGTTCATCTTTGAGATTTCCTTGACTTCTTTTGAAGATACGAATCTCCATCTTTACAATTTTCAGAGTCCTATAAAAAAGTTGAAGTAACGATAAAATATCAATACAATCGATAAACTTAAAAATCACTTACTTTTAAACTACCGTAAATTTGAAGATCCTCAGCTTACAAATATGATTTTCCACCGTGATTAATAAGATCAAATAAACATTAATTCCAATGGACATCAAATGTTTGATTTTTGAGAATTCATGAGCAGTACACGCTAAAGTTGAATACAAAACACGTATTTCATGGGTACACCCTAATCACACTTTAAAAAGAATCTTCACACGAACAGCGTAAAACGTGAACGACACTACAAGTTTTCAGTAAAAGCCGTTCTCAGGGGTCGTATTACGAGAACGAAAGTCGTCTCACCGTCACAAACTCATAACGCTAAATATACACAGGATATATCTATATGATTGGTACTATATAGATATATCCTGTGTATGTTCAACGTCAAGAGCAGTCAAGAGTTAATGACGGTAAGACGACTTTCGTTCTCGTAATAGGACCCCAGTATGTACATTAGACCACATTACACGTTCAATATTTCGGTAGTGTTTACATCAATGTGAAGTCCTTGAGAAGTTCGGAATGCTAAATGTTGCTCCGAAATATGCAGAGCATCAGCACATTCACGTAAACGTCGTCGTAGAAACATTGTGTAACCCAACCAGTGCTGAACTCACTCGTTCTCAGTTTTTCACTCAACTCAACCTCCAAAAAGTCGCCGTCTAGCAAACGTCCGTACGAAGATCACGATGATCATAAAGTTGATCGTAAAAAGTTGAAAGAAACACATGAAATTCCAACTGAAGATGAACTAACGAAAAATCTCAAAAATCTTCAGGAGATGGGGAAAATATCTGATCTTGTGGAGTATATTCCAGCGTTTATAGGGCATTTGAAAAAATTGCTGGCAAGGTATGGAACTAATAATATCATGCTTTATTTTGGTGAGTTGAAACTAATGTTTGAAGACATCTCATTTCTCAAAAGTATGGGACTACGTGGGTCCTTGATGTTCCATCATGGATTTTGTTTGATCGAAGGAATAAAGATACTTGCTAACCTTATATGTTCAAGTTGGAGCACATTTCTACTCTTTACTAAATTCAGTTCCAGATTCTCTGGAAAAATAATGCTAAAGAGTCCCATCTACAAAAAATTCTACAACAAAGGCACTGTATTTGATTTTGAGATGATGAATGAGACAGGAAAAATCAAAGGAAAAGTGTTTAATGAAGACTGCGAAATCATATATCCTAATCTGATGGTGAGCGAGGTTTTACAACAATCATATTTCATTTGAAGATTCAAATGTTGCAAATATCATTTCTCATGTCAAGAATATGTCTTTAGATGTAGCTTAAAGAGTTTCAAGTTGAATATCAAAGTTTCGTGGAATGGTATCCTCTTTTTTACATGACCTGTACAACATACGATTCCAAGATTATAGAGCACGTCATAACCTGAATTCAGTTAATTGATATAATCTTGTATTAATTGACTTGAAGTGATCTGACAAATTTAATCTTGTAGAGGAACTGTCAGAAAAGATTTACAATTTTATGTGTTAAAGGACATATAATAATTCATTTTAAAATCTTTTAGGTAGGGTCAACATATAACATATCAGGAGCCCATATAGGAATATCGTCACCAAATATTCATCCAAAAAGATATGAACTAATTCTTGACTCGAATACAGTCATAATACGAATAGAAAATAAATCATTATCAAATCTCCAAAATGAATATGGAATAGTTCGTTACGCGACTATTCATAACTCTCCTCCGAATACATTTATAGGTAAGCGAACTCACTTTCAATTCCACTAGAAATGCTTTGTGTATCACATTCTATAATCAATGTCTGATTTCAGATTACATTGGACGAGTTATTCCAATTGATGAAATTGAAAATATTATCAAAAAAGATGGAATTCATTTGAGTTTTAGAAATGTGGAGGTTGCCGATAAAGATGAGAATAAGGTATTGATATCTTAATGGCAATTTAAGCATTCATAGATTTCAAATAACACTATATTTGTTGCCAGGTTACCATCGTATTTTGGAATAAGATTGCCACTGAAGGTATAACATATCTAGGCATTGGGAAGACGATTTTCCTTATTCATGTAAAGATTAACGACTATAGAGGTGAAAAAAAACTGTTCTACAATGCCAATTCTGAAATGATGGCAGATTTGCCACTTTCAGAGTTAGAAAAGTAAAAGAACATATTTTCAAATTCTCCCCAATAAAACTCATAATTTATTGTAATATCTCATTCATCACCTATTTGTTATTTCAGATTAATGCCGGAACCACCAAAAATTTGAACCGTAGAGTGAGCTCATCATCCTGCTCTCCAATACGTCTATGAATGCATTTACATTTGATCCTTTAAGGATTCCTTCGATACTCTAACTGACTTCTCACACCCAAAGATACGAATTTTTGTTTATGTCAGTTAATTAATTGAATTTATTTTAGGACTTTTTGATTTTTCAACTTTTAAGAAATCATCTTAGCTGTTGTAAGATCTGAATTCATTAAATTCAAGAAAAACCATCTCACATGTCAATATTGACTCGTAAAGATGTTACTTATATGTATTCATAAATTGATTTTCACTTTCTCCTCTGAAAATCTATAGAAGTACTATTCATGTTTCGACAATCACAATCAATAATAACTTTGATAAGTATTCTTATATTGTAAATAAACGTACGTGAATACTTATCTGAATAAGTATGATTTCTGAAAGAGATGACCTACAAATTGATTCAAATACATGTATGTATATAACAAATAAAGTTAATTGTAAAATTTTGCTAATAAACTATATTCCCATTAAGATTGAACTATGAATTTTATTCGATTCGTGATGAATTTCATTCATTGAAGACCAATTAGAATCCACCATAATTTTCAGTACTTTTGTGTCATTCAAATGGAATATTTTTATTCAACTCTGAGATACTCATACTGCGGTCATAGACAAGAATGTAAATACATATCTATTCCATTTCTTCAAAAGCCTTTTTTGAGAAATTTTAACTAGAATTACGACAAATTCTTTAAAGATGTAAAAAAGTTGATCATTCAAATACACTTCTCAAAAAAATGAACTACACTAACAATGCTGATCACTTACCGTACGAGAACTTTCGACGATTTTGAGAACTCACAACGTTCTATATCGATACCTCCGTGTAAACCTTGAAATAACGTGTACCACCTCTACGAACTCTTAAAATGCTTTTTGGACGTCTGTGCGTAAATGAGCCATTTTCATACTGTTTTGCGCTTCTTATTCGCTCACAGAAGATCGATAAACATAGTGGATACTTGGGCGCAATGGTTTTCACTTCTTCGTAACTATTTAGACCCTCGCCTGCGGCTCGGGCCTAAAAAAGTCCCTTGAAGTACGAAAACCATCATTCGCGCCCTTATATCATAATATATTATATATATAGAAACAACTACAGAAGTCATTTTTAATGAATATTTTGTACTCTTTTTATTGCAATTTATCATTTTATCAGTCCAGGGCGACCTTAAAAGAATACCATCGGAAAAGAGATCAAAATGTCAAGTTCGCGTCGCGTAGTTTTTTATTTTTTCGACCTTTGTAAGTTTGAAGAACAGTAATAGAACTTATTCGAGATTCGGGTGGGTGATACGTCAAATATCAGGGTATTGTTGATCAAATCCCATTGCTACAAGAATCTAAAAACCACTTTCTGTGTATGTAATGAAACATACATTTCGTGACGCGATTTTACTTACAATTTTACTCCTTCAGTTGTTTTCGATAAGAGCAGATTTACCTCGTTTTGAGCTCTTCCGCACCAATTTATTCTTAAAATAAATCGTTAATTGCAACTTTTTTTTAGTCACAGTATCGAAAAACATTGATTTTCACACTTTGCGGAGTAGTTTTTGCTCCAAAATCTAATTTTGTTTCATTTTTATGTCACATCCGTGCGCTAATGAGCAACCCTCAAACGCAAAATTCTATAAGTCCTAATTAGCTTTTTTCAAAGTATTTGGTAGCCCCCATCGAATCTCAAGACTATAACTTGAACCGTTTGGCCGTGAGATGAATTTTAGTGTCAAAATGTCAAGTTCGTGCCGCGCCTCAAAATGTCATGTCCGTGTGACGCCGACGTGTCTCTCCATGTTATCCTTATGGTATCTATGAGTGAGAAAATTTACATTCGTGCGCAAATTCAATCAGACTTCATATGTTTCAAAGGATAAAAATACATCTTCAAACCTCCAAAGTGGAATGTAACACTAACACATTATTACTCCGCAATCACGAAGTTTTGACAAAACTACTCATATACAAATAAGGCAAAATATAAGATTTTACTCTTTGGAGCTGTGAGAGGTCATTTTTTCAAGTACAAACTTACACATATTAGACTCGTATTTGGTGAAATTTTCATTAGAAACATATTTTTTTTTTTTGGAAATTACAATTCCATCAAAACACTCATCTCAAGAACAAATCCCATTTGATTTACAAAAGCATTTTGAAAAGCCAATACGCCTATCTGAAGCAATTACAAGCAGAGAAACGCGAGGCAATACGCTAGTTTAGAATAGTGATCTATGACAAGAATATGTGCTAACCAATTGATATAGGACATGTCCACTCATACTCCTTTCCAGCAGTTGTGGGGTATTTCATGCGGTATCAGACTTCCTCTAGTGTTGTTCCTTTGAAATTTTCTACAAGCTCCGCATTTTGCTATCATTCCTTCAATCTCCCTGGATATGCGTGGCCAAAACACAACTCCTCTTGCTCTGTATTGGTTTTTTTTCTATGTCCATGTGATCATAGTGCAGTTTTGTTGATACGTCTTTCCTCAAATTATCTGGTACAACGATTCTCTGGTCTTTATATAGTATGCCTTCATGCCCAAGAATACTGCTTCGATAAGTATGGAATGCTTCACAACTATGCGGATTTCTGCCGGCCTACCTTTTTCTTATCAACTCCAGCACCTTTTAGTAGTTACTTATCCGAGCATGTTTCTTATAAATATATATTCCTCATCTTGTCATCCATATGCTCTAAAAGCTTTGTATTCTGAATATGCGTGTCTACATCTTCCAATTCTTCGAATTCATCTAAATGTAATCTCGATAGGGAGCTCGGAGAGAGAAGTTTGTAGAAACATAGGCTGCTTATGGTGATCCCGAGGCTGGGACCTGTCTCGTTTCGTCTTGCTCTATTCTAGTGCGAAAACTCATCAAAAGTTACGCCACATGATTTTGACGAGGAATGATCTCATCTTTCAAGAAAATGTATCAGATTTTGTCTCAGATTTGAGGTGTCACCGATTTCTCAAGTTTTGTTATGAAAATTGATTCATTCCTCGTTTCTGCCGTCCATATTATATTTGAGACAGAATCTGATAGAATATTCTGAAAACTGAGATCACTTCATGTTGAACTAACGTGGCGTGATATTCTTTTGATGAATTTTTGCACAAGAAAAGAGCAAGACGATACGAAACAGGTGCCAGCCTCAGGATCTCCGTAAGCAGCCAATGTTATACAAACTTTTCTCTCCAAGCTCGTTGCTCGGGCAGAAAAGGTCGTACTGGGAACTTTAGCAAAAAAGCAATTGTATGTTTTGAGACTAACTACAAGATCTTGTAAGAATTTTTGTGATCCGACCTTGCCCGTCAAAGTTGTAGGTGATCCACTGGGGGAGAATTTTTTCAAGGTTTTCAATGTCGTTTACGGGCACCCAAAAAACACTTGAAAAATATTTGAAACTCATGAATCGATAGATTCTTCTGTGATCTTCAAGATCTCATCTTCAAAATTTGTAAACAATGGAGGAGTTCAAGGTTATCATGGATTTAGTAAGACCATGCATGATCCATTAATTTTGGAAGGTACTGTATATCATTTCTAAAGATTTTCAACTTTTTGATGTGACTGAGAATGTTATGGTAGCATTTGTGGAATATCTCTGATGCTGCTGTGGTCCCCAAAGGGAGGCTCGACCATCTGAATCCTCCAAATGGAGTCCCGAAGGTTGTCAGTTTTGAACTTCTTTCTTTTAGAGGTACTTGTGACAATGCATCTGACGCATCTATTTGGCAGAAGAATTTTGCGCATTCCAATTCTGAAGATAAATCTTCGAATGTTTGGCATTGCCTTGGATGCCGTATTAATAAAAACTCGTATAGTATGGATCTAGGACGATTTTCAATGATCCGTCCGGCTTCCCTACTGTCAAGGCTCTATGAACAAATTCTGTAGGTCCGTTCTCGCTAACGATCACTCTATTCCTCTCCATGGAGATTAGTTTTCGCTTGAATTCCTCTAGTAGCTCAAATGAAATTATATTGCCATTTCCCCCTCTGTAATTTGGCTAGCGATGGAACACATATTCAAAATCAAATTTCCCAATACCCACGAAGATGACGCTATATTTCTTGTCAGCCGTGTAATGGAATTGGAAAGAGACGTTCCATTCTCTTTGATTTCGTTCACTCGTTTAACCAAATCCAACTTTTCTAACATTGGTCTGCCGAATGCCGGCACGCCATCACTCCGTCCTATATGAAATTGTATATTCCCAGCATGGTTTTTCCATCATTTTCATCTTCAGGAATGTGACTCTGCTTCAGTATTCCATGTTCCTCAGAATCATTTCGATCATTAGGATTCTCACGCTCATGCGAGTTGATATCACTTTCAGACTCAGACTCATAGATTTTTCCCTGTATAACCTACTAAATGATAATCTTTCTCTATTATTCCAACGTGTCGAGCTACGACAACTCTGTTTTGAATTGAACCTTCATACTCAATCTTCACATATCCAACTAATCTTCCTTCATTCGCCTTGCTATCTCAATCCTAACTCCTCCTTGCTTCTCGTCCTCTGACAAATATTTCACTCCCTCATGAACGCAAATCCTTATATTTGGTTTTCGACCTTTCAAATCTCCGTAAGGACTTTTCTTCTCTATGGTGTTTTCCAAAGTTGGATTCTTGAGATAAAGTGCGGTTCTCACAACTTCAGCCCGGATTTCACGGTTCAATGCAGCTTCCGGAATTGAGCATCTAGCAACTTCCGTTACTGAACGATTGTAACGCTCAGCTGTTCCAATTTGATCGTGAGCATGAGGAGGACACGGCTCCAGAAATAAAACTCGCTCTCTATGAGAAACAAGAATCTGTTGATTCATGTACTCTTCCCCAGTAACACATCTGAGCTTTTTTATTTTCTCACCAGTCAATGTTTCCACATAATTCACATGAGGTACGAAACATTCAATTACCTCAGTTCTTGCTCTCATCGTATAAACCACGGCTGCTCCATGATGATCACCACTGAATCTGATAGAATATTCCACTGTTCTTGTCAGTAGTATTCTGAAACCCATTCACATCGTCATGAACTATCTCTAAAACCTTATTTGCTCTTCGTCGATTATTTCCAGAGGATGAATTATGCATCTTATGTTGTACACACGTTCCTCTATATCTCAATTTCAGATGCTAGTTGATTTGGTTTTCTTTCTAACAACTGTTTATGGATGGAATATTCGAATAATAGAGATTCACAAGTCCTAATCCTGTATGGAATCTTTCCTTGTCCCATGCTTCGTGATCTTATGCTGCTTTTTTGGTTGGATTTATTTCTGACTCCACTCAATTCCAGCACGTCCCCACTGAAAATGCTCACGTACGGCGGGACGTGCAGCGAGACGTGCAGCGGGACGTCAGACGGGACATGCGGCGGGACGTACCGCCGGACGTCCGGCGGGTGGTGACAAATATGGTCGGTTTCCTTACCTCCCGCCGCACGTCTCGTCTGACGTCCCGCCGTACGTTCCGTAACTAGAAAGTGAGTGGCAAAGTTGACTTCTTTGGGATGCATCAGCGAAAGACTAAGATGAGATACCGGATAATACTGGAGTAACGTATCATGTACGGCGTAGTAGATTGAAGGTATACTCGAGTGAATTGAACATTGGACAGTTACCACCCCTTCGTCAAACATAGTGATATGAATCAGTCATCATTCATGGGGTGAGAGCTATTCTGTCCGAATGAGTGTGATAAACCAGACCTTGAAGATAAAAAGATCATCAATCATCAGTTGATAAATTATGTTTCAAATCACATGTTCTCAAATTGAAGAAGAAACGCAAATTTGATCATCAGTAATCTCATTATCCACATTCTGGGATCTCAAAAGGAACTTTTGCATTCATTTCTGGTATCGTATCTCGCGGAAAATAAGAATCGCAGTTTCAGATTATGTTATAGTTCCTCATTTCATCCAATCATATCTTACAGATCATGTGCATGCAAATGCATCGTTATGAAGATGAATCACAAGAAAATAAATGGATGAATCAGCAAATTCAGATGACACAATATATAAAAATCACGTATCACAATTGATCACATGTGTAAAAAAATCAGAGAGCTTTGTTAACAGTTTCTCCATGAGTGTGAGTCTAGAGTTCTCAAGGGGATGAAAATCTTATCGCACGGCACAATCGTTTCACTACGGTTTCCAACTATGATTGGGGAAATATATCTCAAGTATCCAGTATTCACAATGTTGATCATTCCAGAAGGACCCGCTGTCACCCCACTAAAATGGGTGGCCGCCCAGGTGGGCACCATGGCGGGCGCCCGGGAGGTTGCATGAAACCGATGATTCAGTCGGCCGCCCGGCGCCGAAATATTTTTTCTCTGGAAAATCGATTTTCATATTCATGTTTCCCCGAAATCCCGAAATTATGGTATGTGCAGTACATGATGATTACAACTGAGTTCGTTTGTTCACATTGGATCTATCCCTGGACCTGAGGGGTACTGATACATGGTGTTGTTATCAGACACTTATACAGTTTGTTGCATTATGAGTATTTGTACTCACTAGCCACTCGGTTCGTCGTACCTGCAAAGGACCTGACACCGAGCTGAGCGAGATTTGGTTCAATAATCAAAGAGGAGAACCGAGTCCGAAAAGCCCCCGACTCATTAGTATGGACGCTGGATTTGCTAGTCACTCAGATGGTCGGATACCTAACAATCTTGACACTGAGTTGAACGACGATAAAATGTATTCTCATACTAACATGATGAAGAATTGAGACAAGTCAAATTATCGAGTTGACAGTAAGAAGCCACCCGATGCACGCGACTACTCGCCGAACGGATATCGATCCGATCGTCGATCTCGCGGACATACGCGACGCGCTAATCGAAAGAATCTTGAAGACTCATGTGATGATGAGCAAGATTCCGAAAAACCGTGTTGTTTGAGACAATCAAGACGTGACCGATATTGGAATAAAATAAAATACGAAGACGTCTCCTCGTTCTCTACTGACCCAGATGCTTCGGATGACGACAGCCCCGCACGTTACAGTAGCCGCGGCAGTGACAAGAATTACGCGAAGAGTGGTACAAATTGGAGAATCAATTCAAACCATAACGAAAGAAAGTACCGTAGCACTCGTTCATCAATCCATTCTCGAAGCAACAATAGCAAAGGGTTCTCAAGGGAGAGTGACCGTCAGTCAAATACAAGCACAAAAGTGAGACGCTCAACTGCAAGGAATCCGGAAAATCAAGCTCTCGTTAATAGACGTCGTACATCGCAATTCAAACTCACATTGAATCAAGCTCTTAATGATATCATGCCATACGATGGAAACTCCGACACGTTAGCATTTTTCTGTCAATTCGTGAGATACGTTCTAGACGAAAACGGTTCAACGAAAAATTTTTGTCCGATATGACTACCCAATATAATGGGGTTGGCGGAGCGGATGGAGTTTTGGCAAGATTGAAATGAGTACAACAAAGAGAGCAGAAAGATGCAGGAGACTATGGGCCGCGTATTCAAACCTTCCACAACCGTTCGCTCAATGTGTACGACTCGGATCAAAATCTTGAAGATTGGGAGCGAGAAACTTATGAAAATAACGCGGATGATGAAGCATTACAACAATTCATCTTTGGTCTCGCAGGAGCATTACAACACCAGGTTAGATCAACGAGCCATAAAAGTTCACGCGAAACCATCTTAGAAGCGGTGAATTTCGAGAGCGAAACGAGTGTCCGCTCTGTATTTTCAAATATCAACAGCTCTCAAATGGATGGAGATGAAATGATGGCGCTTGTAAACACACTGGTTGAACGGAAAATGGAAGGAATCAACAAAATTACACACTCACCAATAGAATCGGTGACGGTAAATCGAGCCATAGTATCAGACGAAGGTGGATTTTGTTACGTTTGAGGACATTTGGAACGGGGATGCCCAGTAAACTGCCACGATTTCAATAACTGCCGATCATTGATAGATCGACTCAGGCAAGATATTCCAAGACCGAGCGCGACGTCGAGGCCAAAGTACGAGTCGATACGACAATCATACGGGTGCGTCCGTCAACAGAATGGCGTCAACCTCGGCCGGTAGATTATCTCGGATAGGGGTCGAATGTAATTATTGTCTCGGGGGAGGGAATTATGAAGAAGACTGCTCTAAAAGGATCCGGAATTCAGAATTTTGTAATCATTGTTTCATACGTGGACACGATTTGAATAAATGCCGTTCTTCAGAGGATGCATCACAACTGGGCTTCATTTCTAAACGTTAAATAGAAATCGCACGGGAAAGGCAATACATTCAAATGCAATACGAATTCCCACCTGATAGGTCAGGAGAAAGATACAATGCCAAGCGAGACAATTCTAGATACGACACACCACGTAACTACAACGACCGTGATTTTGGAGGCCGTATGAGCAATCATAGCAATAGAGATCCCAACTCTCATGATAATAACTCGAACTTTCATCAGAATCATGGCACTAATTGACATAAAGATTTTGTCCACAACTATGAGGGTCCCAATCAAAATTATTACGGGGGTTATAGTGGGAATAATGTGGAAGGACCAAAAGCCATTAATAACTCACGTAACAATTTGGCCCTCCCAAAGATACCCAGGAAATTACAGACCTCGAAATAACAATTATAGCTCAAATCACGCTGATAGAGAGGGAAATGACCGAAACCCGTTGAATAGCAATAAGGCGAATTTTTTGAATCGCAATAATGGATATGAACGTTTCACGGAGAATCCCGTGCGGGGTAGTTCACTTGTACCTCATGAGCAGCATCAGGGAAAACTTGTTAATTTTCCGAATACGAAAAGTACTCATTTCAATGGTTAAAAACCTAGTTGAGTAGTAGAATTTGTATATGGCTGAGGCCCACGCATTTCAAGGAATAGCCTAAGTGATTTAGAACTACGTTATTACAAATATAGAGCTATTGAGAGTATAGAAAACGCATGAATGTTTTTCAATGAGAGAGTAATTAGAACATGCAAATTTAGAATTCCATCGTGGTTAGAATCCACATACAGCATTCAATCAACTGAATTAATTAGCTTTATCTTGACGTTTCATATGTGGTTAGAACCCACGTAATTTTTGTAATTCCTGGGGTGGTTAGAACCCACGTATCTCTTTGTAATTTCTAAGGCGGTTACAGTTTACTATACCAGAGCATAATGTGGTTAGAACTCACGCACTCTCCTTTTCAAATGTTAGAGTGGTTGGAACCCACTGTATCAGTGAGCAATGTGGTTTGAACCCACGCTTCCTGTCCAAATTGTTCAGATGGTCGTAACCCATGCACTCCCAAGATTATTATTGTAGCAGTTAGAGTCCCCTATGGAACCCACGTAACTAGTGACATATTTTGTGTAATTAAGATTCATTGGAACCTAGATGTACAAGAATGAAACTTGGGTGAAAAGAGTCAGGTTTAGTGATTAGAATCCAATAACGATCGAATTCATGGAGCGGATTTGGATCTCCTGGGACTCAGAATTTTGTGCTCAGAATCCACATTCTCAATTGACCATATAAATAATCAAATACAAACCGAGGGAGATATCACATATGTGGTTAGAGACATCAAATTGTAAACCTTCATTTGGTTGGAGTTATTTTATCATCTAAGTCCGTGTAACTGCGAATTCATATTGATAAATTGAGTATGCAGGCGTCCCTCATTCAACGCGGTTTTGGTCAACGCGGCTTTTGAATTCCCACCTTTTTTTTGTTCAACGCGGTTTGGGACTTGTACAACGCGGTTTTGAAGATGAAATTACTGGAAAAAGCTTCGAATGACGTCAGTAAAAAGACGCAATCGACCGCAAGAATAACAAACAATTTACATCGAATCTGTTAAGTGCTAAAACTTGTGAATAATGATACATATAACAGTCCTGTGGAATTCTACTTTCCAATGCTCTCTTGGGTGAACGAATCAAGACTGTATTCGTCATGATGATTTATTGATTTTCTCAGACAAATACGTTTGATCGTTTGAACCCCCAACCAAAAAAATTCAAATTCTTGTTTACATAAATCTTGGCTGTATTTTTAGCAAAGTAAATTTTGAAAAAAATAGTGAATTTATCAAGTCTTCTCCATAATGTCTGCAAAACGAAAACAAGTAAGGTGAAGTGGCCAGTAGTGGAATAACCCGCTGCGTTCGACTTATAGTGGAACAGACCGGATTTGAGACCGAATAGTTTAGTCAGTGAATACTCAAATAAGATTCTATGTGGATTCAAAAATAGTTTGGAGCCTTCTCTAAATGGTGCATGTTGAGTTATTTACATGACTTCAGCCGTTTATTTATGATAATTTGTTGAGAATCCGTCGTTAAAATCTCGAGCTCAGCAGGCTCGATTCCACTCGGCCGAGCCCGGGACCTAATTTTTTCAAAGTGCCAGCGTAGTGAATTATAACCAGCTAGGACTGGAATTCTTGTTACTATAGTTTAACAAGGTCTTCTAGATCCGATTCTGAGCAATTATGAGCCTCGAATAAATATCGAAAATTTTGGACCTTTGAAAACAGGTGTGAGAATTGCAGAAGTTGCGCGGAAATTTAGTCTAAATGAATCAACAATAAGAACTATTCGTGAAAGTGAACAGAAAATCCGGAAAAGTTGTATGGTTTATCAGCACACTAAAGATGATTTCATTATTGAAAAGACTTTTATTTGATCCCAAATTCACAAAAAAACTCGATCATAGTTGGTCGATCATGAGTCTTGGTACGCATCCCCTACTCCTCCATAAGAGCAATGCTTTGTTCAACGCGGTTTTGCTCAACGCGGTAACCTGCCGGAACGTAACCCCCGCGATGAACGAGGGACGCCTGTATATTATATATATGTACTACTGGGAAGTTCGGAAGACGCCGCTAGGCAGCGCTACGCTGAATTTCGGAGCGAATAGCTGATTGAATCTCTATCTCTCTCTCCCTCTCTCTCTCTCTCTCTCTCTCTCTCTCTCTCTCTCTCTCTCTCTCTCTCTCACTATGTATACTTGTTTCGTATCGATTCTTTTCCCATTCCCGTATACTGCACGGGTCTCTAGAACTCGGTCCCAATTCGTGGTGCAGATCACCCACGGGATTATTGTCGGATATGTTTCTGGGCACTCTTGGGATCATATCCCAATCGGAATCGAAATCGCCACTTGGGCCGTTTCTAAGAGAAGTCCAAGAATGTGTTTATTTGCCACCTTTCGACCTTCCTCGTTCTACAGTTCGAACAGGACGCATTTTCACGAAAAATGCGTGAGAACCTCTTTTGTAGATCTTGAAGAACTGCAGAAAAATGTGTCCTTCTCTCTTTCCGTGGAACTCACTTGTTGGAGATATTAGAGGTTTTTCCACCAGAAATCATATTTCTCCCACCTCCTCGTTCTATAGTTCGAACAGGACGCATTTCTATGAAAAATGCGTGAAAACCTCTCTGTAGATCTTGAAAAACTGCAGAAGAATATGTCCTCTCTCCTCCCCGTTAAATTTATCTGTTGGACAAATCAGATGTTCCTCCGTCAAAAATCACATTCCCCCACTTTCCCGCTCTACAGCTCGAACAGAACGCGTTTCTTTGGAAAATGTGTCGAGACCTCTCTTGGATCTTGGGTCAAAACTTGGAAAAACTGCGGGAGAATATGCCCTGTTCTTCCCTGTAAAACTCACCTGACGGAGAGATCAGAAGTTTTTCCACCAATAATAGTATTTTTCCGTATCCCTCTGTTTCATAGTCATTATTCGGAAAGTACCTATTCCATCGACATCATGTGGACTTATCCCTGGAAACCATCAGAAGACAAATTCAGAAGTGACGGAGCGTTTCTTCTGCTCGTTTTCTTCATCAGAGTATAGTATGTTCGTCGCTGACTGCTGAATTCCATGGCTTATCCCATCCCATTATATCAATATTCCAGAGAAAATGTTGAATGCATGGGAAGACGTAGAATACTGATGAATGAATCTGGGAATGGTCGAACGTTCTCCTTCCGACAATCCGAATCACTCTTGGGAGGGGGGATTATTCAGCTATCCACAGAGTCTATAGGACGATGGATCACGGAAGAAAGATCGGAAAAGAAGAAAAAATTCATTAACCAGATCAATTTATTCAAGATACTGTACTTGAATGAAAAAAAAGATCAGAAGAAATGGATCGTGACTCCCGTATTGGTCTTTTGATAGTCCATAGGAATTAATCCTACATGGATGTTTATGAGATACATTTTTCTCGAATTATGATTGTGGAATGGGAGGAAGTTACGGAAAAAGTACGAGTGTTGATGGAAAAACCCTAATCCCTCCACCAGGGAAGTTTGACGGAGGAAGAAGAGTATTTTTTCGCAATCCTGTGAGATCTACAATATAGGTCTCGACACATTCTTCGGAAAAAACGCAGCCTGTTCGAGCTGTAGAACGGGGAAGCGAGGCAGATATGATTTTTGGCGGAAAACCCTCTGATCTGTTCAACAGGTGAATTTAACGGGAAGAGAAAAGAATATATCTTTCTGCAGTTTCCCAAGATCTACTGAGAAGGTCTCTAAATTTTTCGTAAAAATGCATCCTGTTCGAACTGTGAAACGAAAAAGCGGAAAAAATATGATCCCTAACGCGAAAACCTCTAATATCTCTAACAAGTGAGAGTAGTATAGGGGACACTATGGGCCGCCAAAACATTACCCCACCACATACCCGCGCGGCGACGATTGGATGAATCATCACTGTACGGGCATGCGCGAATGCGATGCAGACTCCCGTCCCCCCAGCGAGCCCCAGGTCCGCACTCCACTACCAGAGCTCGATGTTCACGACACTGCGTCCGACGTTCGACTGCCTCGATAACGCGCAAGTTCCTGGACCACGAGTGTCGGGATGACTAATTACCTCGTGAGTATCAATCGTCGGAGAGAGGATAATGATGAATATTCGCCGATCTCGAGAATCGCTGAGCATTGCATATTACTCATCGTTTCCTACTGCGCAAAAGAGATGTACTTTCATTGACACGTGACAGGTGACGATTTTATGAGCAATGCTGACTAGACAATTATGAGAGAAACATGTTGACAATTATACCGAGTTTTAAGAATTGGAGCATTCCTTTGCGATAAACAACATATCTGTGAATTCTGTGCTTCTAGAACCAGTAACATTATTCTCAAACTTATATACGGACGATCCCATTCCCATGGTTGGTAAAATGAATTTGGATTGTGGGGTGAAAAATAACATGTGGGATATACAATTTCATATAGGACAGAGTGATGGCGTCCCGTTATTCGGCAGACCAATGTTAGAGGAGCTGGATTTGGTTAAACGAGTGAACGGAATCAAAGAGAATGGAACGTCTCTTTCCAATTCCGGTTTTCCAGATACGGCTGCCGGAGAGTCAAAAAAGAGTGGTAGTTCCTTAAAGGCGGGGTTTATCAATCTTAATTCCTTAACGGATAAGATTGAGCATCTACGCCTGCTCGTCGCCGCCGATCCCTCTTACCATCTTTTTGGGGTAGCTGAGTCGTGGCTGGACGAGTTCGTGGACGACAGTCTTGTTCAGATCCCAGGTTATTCGCTGTTACGCCAGGACCGTAACAGAAACGGTGGTGGGGTTGCTCTGTATGTACGTAATGATTTCAAAGTGGAGAGGCTTGCCTCGTCTAATACTTCCGGTTCAGGGTGTCCCGGCATCCCTGAGTATCTATTTTGCAACGTACAGCAGAGTAACTCGCCATCAATATTAGTAGGTGTGATTTATAGGCCCCCAAAGGTCGCCATGCAGAAGGATGATGGGCTCTTCGGCTCATTACGCCGGCTGTGTGGTGACTATAGCCACAAAGTTATCATGGGGGATCTGAATGCAGACTTGCTGGACACAGCTCATCCTGACACAAAGACATTGACTGCACTGACGGAAGAACTGTCCCTACAGATTGTGCAGCATGGCGCGACTCATCAACACAACCCTAATGTATCTCACAAATGGATCGACCATATGTATGTAGATGAAAATGACATCATTATTGACTCACGAAACAGACTACTGCCCAGTTTCGGCAAGCACGCGGTCATCGACGTGACGATCAACGTCTTCACTTCTGCTCCGCCTAAAAATTCCTTCACATACAGGGATTTCCGTAACATCACTCCGGAGATTTTAAATGACCGTCTGCTTCGATGTGACTGGACACCTCTTGGAAATGCCGAAACCAGCTTGGAAGACGCGATTCACTGTTTAAATGAAAATTTGAAGATTGTTCTAGATGAACTAGCACCGGAAAAAACTATTAACCCGCGAAAAAAGGATGCTCCTTGGATATGTCCTGAGTTGAGAGCGCTCATGAATAAGCGAGATGCAACGCGCAGACGCTGGGAGCGAAATCAACGTAACCAGCGCAAGTGTTCCGAGCTTAAGAATGAGTACTTTCGGCTCAGTGAAGAGGTCGATTTGCGCGTTGAACAAGAGCGTAACTCCTTCCTTCAGAACCATCTCTCAGACGCTCTTGATCAGAACAAGAACATCTGGAAGGAGATGCGCAGACTTGGCCTCTTACCTAAGAGCAAAGAGGAGGAACTCCATGGTTTCACACCGGATGAGTTGAACGCTCACTTCACGGGAGTTTCAGTTTCACCCCACGAAAATATCAATGAGGCAACGGACGATATTAATTCGGCATCAGAGGAGGGCTTCAAATTCAAGCCCACGAACTTCAATGAAGTGGTCCTTGCTATTAAACATTTTTCCTCACAGGCCCGTGGGGTGGATGGAATTCCTCAAATCGTGATCGCGAAAGCTCTTCCGACCATAGGTGATCTTATTGTACACATTTTCAACTCCTCTTTCGCTCACAGCATCTTTCCCGAGGCTTGGAAGCGAGCACAGTTGATTGCGCTAAAAAATACTGTAGCTCCATCATCAGTCTCGGACTTCCGCCCCATTGCGCTCCTGTGCTTCCTTTCCAAAGTTTTCGAGAAAATTGCACATGACCAAATCACGGAGTACTTGAAGAAAGAAAAATTACTGGATCGCTTCCAGGCTGGTTTCAGGCAACACCACAGTACCCAGACAGCTTTGCTGAGATTGACTGATGACATCAGATTAGGTATAGATAGGAAAAAGATCACCCTACTACTACTCTTCGACTTCAGCAAAGCCTTTGACACAATATCACCAACGAAACTGCTGAGTAAATTGCGACAACTTGGTTTGTCGCGATCGGCACTCTTGTGGATCAAATCATATTTACAAGGTCCCACCCAGCTAGTCACTTCCAAGAACAGTAAATCTGATTGGCTCACAACCAATCTGGGTGTTCCACAGGGTTCCGTTCTCGGACCACTACTCTTCAGTTTATACGTCAATGACTTGCCCGGGTTACTGGACGGAAAGTCGGTAGATCATCTCTTCTACGCTGATGACCTTCAAATTTACCTCCAAGTGGAGAAAAATAAGATCAGGGAGGGAATCGCTCGACTAGGAGAAGCAGGGCGACTGGTTGCCGATTAGGCTGCGGGCTCCGGCCTGCGTCTCAACGCTGGTAAAACTAAGGCAATCTTTTTCTCCTCTGAGAGGAACATCAAGGATCTGAAAAGGATGGATTTGCCAGGTGTTGAGATACAGGAGGGAGTTCTCGTCCTTTTCAGTGATACAGTCGTGAGCCTTGGTGTTGTATTGGATAGTGAATTATCGTGGAAACCGCAAATAAATCGAGTGACGAAGAAAGTCAACAGAGCCCCATACGGTTTGCGGTTTTTTAGGGCTTGCATCACCAGGACTCTGCGAATTCGACTAGTCGAGGCGTTAGTCCAACCCCACCTGGACTACTGCACGGTCGTATATCTTGACGCCACAGACGAACAGCGGCAACGGATACAAAGACTGAGCAATTCATTTGTCAGATACGTATATGATCTTAGGAAGGATGAGCACATCACTCCGTTCAGGGAGAGCTTGGACTGGCTGCGTACTGATTCGCGGCGAATGTACTTTGCAGGCATTATTATGTATAATATCATGCACATGAGGGAACCTGGTTACCTGTCTGCAATGTTTACCAGGCACCAATCCGAGCGCCCAGTGTGGGGAGATGCAAACGAGTAGGAACTCAAAGTGCCTAAAGTGAGACTGGAGTATGGAAGAAGATCTTTCCAAGTTCAGTGTGCTTATTTTTGGAACTTTCTCCCTTTGGGTATTCGGCAGATACAGAAAATTTCATTCTTTAAGCAGGCTTTGGAAGAATTCATTCTATCGCAACCCTCCCAGAGGATTGACGTGGACAAGAGACAATATTTCAATCTTCGATACGTCTGAGCTCTTTTCTTTGGTATTTCATTTTTATTCTTTCTAGATTGAATTGTTAAGTATATGTGACCTTCTGTCACTAGACTGAAGTACTCTGTGATATGTAATTGGGCTCCTGACTTTTAAAAAACTGTTTGAATTCTAGTTTATTTACACCTTTGTGTATTTCTCGCGCACTCTGTGCAATATGACTAGTCACGAATTGTGGTATACGTATGATAAATCCTTGACCAAATATATGAGAACTTATAATATATGTATTTCCGACGCGCGTCATATGTAACCATATGCAATTGGATATTTTTTGTCTACGGACGAATAAAAAGGAATCAATCAATCAATCAATCAATCAATTCCATGACACGGCTGACGAGAAATATAGCGTCATCTTCGTGGGTATTGGGAAAATTGATTTTGAATATGTGTTCCATCGCCAGCCAAATTACAGAGGGGAAAATGGCAATATAATTTCATTTGAGCTACTAGAGGAATTCAAGCAAAAACTAATCTCCATGGAGAGGAATAGAGTGATCGTTAGCGAGAACGGACCTACAGAATTTGTCCATAGAACCTTGACAGTAGGGAAGCCGGACGGATCATTAGAAATCGTCCTAGATCCATACTATACGAGTTTTCGTTGATACGGCATCCAAGGCAATGCCCAACATTCGAAGATTTCCTTCAGAATTGGAATGCGCAAAATTCTCCTGACGAATAGATGCGTCAGATGCATTGTCACAATTACCTCTAAAAGGAAGAAGTTCAAAACTGACAACCTTCGGGACTCCATTTGTAGACTTCAGATGGTCGAGCCTCCCTTTGGGGACCACAGTAGCATCAGAGATATTCCACAAATGCTACCATAACATTCTAAGTCACATCAAAAAGTTAAAAATCTTTAGGAATGATATACAGTACCTTCCAAAATTAATGGATCATGCATCGTCTTACTGAATCCATGATAACCTTGAACTCCTCCATTGTTTACAAATTTTGAAGATGAGATCTTGAAGATCACAGAAGAATCTATCGCTTCATGTGTTTCAAATATTTTTCAAGTGCTTTTTGAGTGCCCGTGATCGACATTGAAAACCTTAAAAAAATTCTCCTCCAGTGGATCACCTACAACTTTGACGGGCAAGTTCGGATCACCAAAATTCTTACAAGATCTTGTAGCTAGTCTCAAAACATACAATCGCTCTTTTGCTAAAGTTCCCTGTACGACATTTTCTGCCCGAGCAACGAGCTTGGAGGGAAAAGTTTGTATAACATTGGCTGCTTACGGAGATCCTGAGGCTGGCACCTGTTTCGTATCGTCTTGCTCTTTTCTTGTGAAAAAATTCATCAAAAGAATATCACGCCACGTGAGTTCGACGTGGAGTGATCTCATTTTTCAGAATATTCTATCAGATTCTGTCTCAAATATAATATGCACGGCAGAAACGAGGAATGAATCAATTTTCATAACAAAACTCGAGAAATCGGTGACACCTCAAATCTGAGACGAAATCTGATACATTTTTTTGAAAGATGAGATCATTCCTCGTCAAAATCATGTGGCGTAACTTTTGATGAGTTTTCGCACTAGAATAGAGCAAGACCAAACGAGACAGGTCCCAGCCTCGGGATCTCCATAAGCAGCCTATGTTTTTGAAAACTTTTCTCTCCGAGCTCCCTATCGAGATTACATTTAGATAAATTCGAAGAATTGGAAGATGTAGACACGCATATTCTAAATACAAAGCTTTTAGAGCATATGGATGACAAGATGAGAAATATATATGAGTGATTCTGGAGCAAGCTGGACAAAACCGTCACCAGGGGGGTCTGGGAAAAATCCGCAAAAATTTTTTTCCATTAGTACTATGTTGAAATAGTACGAAAAATTTTTTTTCAGATTTTTTCGGCCCTCCCTGTGGGCCCCAGGGCCCATGAAAGGGCCATTTTAGGCCCTTTTTTAGCCTATTCTAGGAAAATCATAGCTCCGACGCAATTCAATATTTTTCAACGTACTTGGGCGCATTTTTCTCGTCAAGACTAGTACTTTGGAGAAAAAAATTGTCCAAGGCCACCTAGTGAGCCTGACGACTTCTGCCACCTATTTATTGAGAGCAAATTTTAGCGATTTTTGGGCTTGCTTCAAAGTGATGTAGCTCCCACTAGACATGTGATAATCGACTTTTACAAGTAGTCATTTTGAAGGTCTTGAAAATACCTACAATTTGCCCACTTGTAAAAGTCAATTATCGCACTTTTTGTTGGAGCTACAGTCGATACAAGTTGAGCTATTTACGAAAAAGTCGAAAATTCAGGACTCGATTCCAAAAATATATCTTAATTTTTTTTCACCAAACTTGTGCGAAAATTTTCTTTCAGACATCTACTTTTAGTAAAAGAAATTTGGCGGAGGTTATTTTTTTTTATTTTTTTTGCCGAGCGTTACAAAATGCCGCATTTCGTGGTTTTAGCAAAAACAGCATCTTTGACCACGGTCACATATGCTCCCATCTGGACTGATGTGCACCAATCCGTGTGAAAGTACTCCCCAAAGTACCCCCGAGTACGTGTAAGAAGTTGCGGGGACGAGCCTCCACCCAAGAGCGAGCTGTAGGTTCTATTTATCGTGTCAAAAATAGGCATTATTTTGGCTATTCGAGCGTAAGCGACTAAGAGCATGATTTTACTCGTTCTGGCTCACAAATGAGATAATGGGGTAGAATGAGGATCAAAACATGCTTTTCCGACTCAAAATGACCATCTCAACACAATTCCGAGGTCAGTTTTGCTCTAAATAGTCGTCCCTCTGCCCCTCAAGAACTTAGATTCTTTCGACGGGTTCTGACCCGTTGAGGCACTAGACGACATTTTAGAGCTAAAGTGACCTCGGAATTGTGGTCAGATGGTCATTTTGAGTCGGAAAAATATGTTTGGATCCTCATTCTAGCCCATTATCTCATTTGTAAGCCAGAACAAGTAAAATCATGCTCTCAGTCGCTTACGCTCGAATAGCCAAAATAATGCCTATTTTGGACACGGTGAATAGAACCTACAGCTCGCTCCTGGGTGGAGGCTCGTCCCCGCAACTTCTTACACGTACTTGGGGGTACTTTGGGGAGTACTTTCACACAGATTGGTGCACATCAGTCCAGATGGGAGCATATGTGACCGTGGTCAAAGATGCTGTTTTTGCTAAAACCACGAAATGCGGCATTTTGTAACGCTCGGCAAAAAAAATAAAAAAAAATAACCTCCGCCAAATTTTTTTTACTAAAAGTAGATGTCTGAAAGAACATTTTCGCACAAGTTTGGTGAAAAAAAATTAAGATATATTTTTGGAATCGAGTCCTGAATTTTCGACTTTTTCGTAAATAGCTCAACTTGTATCGACTGTAGCTCCAACAAAAAGTGCGATAATTGACTTTTACAAGTGGGCAAATTGTAGGTGTTTTCAAGACCTTCAAAATGACTACTTGTAAAAGTCGATTATCACATGTCTAGTGGGAGCTACATCACTTTGAAGCAAGCCCAAAAATCGCTAAAATTTGCTCTCAATAAATAGGTGGCAGAAGTCGTCAGGCTCACTAGGTGGCCTTGGACAATTTTTTTCTCCAAAGTACTAGTCTTGACGAGAAAAATGCGCCCAAGTACGTTGAAAAATATTGAATTGCGTCGGAGCTATGATTTTCCTAGATTAGGCTAAAAAAGGGCCTAAAATGGCCCTTTCATGGGCCCTGGGGCCCACAGGGGGGGCCGAAAAAATGTGAAAAAAATTTTTTCGTACTATTTCAACATAGTACTAATGGGAAAAAATTTTTGCGGATTTTTCCCAGACCCCCCTGGTGACGGTTTTGTCCAGCTTGCTCCAGAATCACTCATATTTATAAGAAACATGCTCGGATAAGCAACTGCTAAACGGTGCTGGAGTTGATAAAAAAGAGGTTGGCCGGCAGTAATCCGCATAGTTGTGAAGCATTCCATACTTATCGAAGCAGTATTCTCGGGCATGAAGGCATACTATATGAAGACCAGCGAATCGTTGTACCAGATAATATGAGGAAAGACGTATCGACAAAACTGCACTATGATCACATAGGCATAGAAAAAAATCAATACAGAGCAAGAGGAGTTGTATTTTGGCCACGCATATCCAGGGAGATTGAAAGAATGATGGCAAAATTCGGAGCTTGTAAAAACGTTCGAAGAAACAACACTAAAGAAGGTCTGATCCCGCATGAAATACCCCGCAACTGCTGGAAAGGAGTAGGAGTGGACATATCCTATATCAATTGGTTAGCACATATTCTTGTCATAGATTACTATTCTAAATATGTGGGAGTGGGTCGATTGCAAGATGAGAGCTCTGAGTCTGCGATAGTGGATTCAAAATCCTACTTCTCAAGATTTGGAGTGCCGAGAAAGGTCAAATTAGATGACGGTCCACAGTTTGATAGCCAGTTCCTCGAAGAATTCAGTAGAACTTGGAATTTTGATCATGTATTATTCAGTTCGTACTAGCCTAGAAGCGACGGCATGGTAGCGACATGTCTTGGAACATTAAAAAAGTCATGAGAAAAGCATTGTATGTCAGGAAGGATCCTTGTCCAGCGCTTCGTGGATTGAAGAAGATGTTCAAAGTTATGCAGAACCTCTAATATCTTCCATATTCCCGAATATGGATGGAATGAAAAATAGAGATATAATATACGAATAGCATGAGCCATTTGGTCAAGGACAGATATATCACAAATTGTGACTAGTGAAAGGAGTTGCGAACACGTATGAATGAGATGAGGACTCGGATTCACGGAAAATATCACAGCCAACTTCAGTCAGGCGACGGAAAGTCACATATTACTAATTGTGAGTCAGAGATGAGAGCCCAGACCTATCTTGAATTGGAAAGATGCTCCTAGTCTGGTGGCTGAAGGGGTTTCCGTAGGGGTTTCGGTGTCCCCGGATGGAACAAGGTGATTTCGATGTATTTTGATCCGCTGAATGCGAATTTCGATGGTAGAATGTCGCAAAATGATGCAGAAGGAAGTCATTAACAATTTCTTATGAAAAATTGAAAATCTCTTTAAATCGACGAAAAAATTTTTTTTCAGGTTATTTGAATGATTCTACGTCGGAAAGTTCTCCTGACATTTTCCATGAAAATGCATAGTTTTCCCGGAAAAAATTCATGAAGTTTTGAAAAATTCGAAATTTTCAATTTTTGAGGACCTGCAGAACAGACGTGAAATGAAACTTTTTGATCTACCAAAGCTTAAAAGTTTCGTCTCTATGTCTACTTTCAGTAAAACCAACAGAAACCCCGGAGGAATGTAACACGTCTTTGTCAGTTGACGGACAGTTTCCCATGTTTTTGATCCCATCAATGCGTGAATTTGAGCAGTTCACACCTCGTCGTTGGCTCGTTGGTGCTCACACGTTGCTTTTTATCCATCCGCAGTCAATAATGGTTCCCTCGGACCACTTTCTACACTTGCTAACATCCCTTTGTACCGGGAAATTCCGAAGAATTTGTAGGATTTTCCAAATTTTCCGAGAATTTGATCTTTTACTAGAATAAACCACCATGCTTCATTCAACTTACACATACCACTGTTATAAATGATGAGATCACTTCAAGATATGTGAAAACTTCTATTGTAATGAGATATGCCCAAAATTTGATACGTGTGATTTTTTAAAAATGTGTCAATAACATCTAGTACCCACCAAAAATAATGGAACATCGATAATCGCACAAAAACATCGACTGCTCGAAAACTATTGGTCGTACGGCAAATTGGAAAAAGCATCTTGAAGATCGGAAAAAATGCTAACTCTTCATGTACCTCAAAGAGTTTTTTCATGTATTTTCCATGTGCAGTATTCACTGTCAAAAAGTGAAATTTTTCCAGTCGCGTCAATCACCTGTAATTTTCACGGGCATAAACGGATCGGAAGAAACTCAACAGGATCTTGTAGGGCTTTCCAAGACCTTAAATTTCCTTTTCTTTAGAATTCTCCACAATGATTTTAAGCCAAACAGCGTGCTACTTGTATGGTTCCAAGGGCCGGGCGTTCCGCCTTATCTTGATTCGACCTCATTCGGAGTCTGATTCAAAATTCGGGAGATTACAAATTCTGAAAAAACTTATCTTGAACCATACAAATTCGGAATGAGTCAAATTCGTATTGATGCAAATTCGGAACTCTTAAGATGTGGAATCCCAAGGTTCAGAATAACATAAATTCGGGATTACAAAATTCGGAATGAGGATGATTCGGAAATTCAGATTTCGGAATAGCGTGAATTCGAAGGTGTGGGAATTCTGAACTCTAAATTTCGGACATTGAAAAATTCGGAATAAAAAAATTCAGAACATTTCAAATTTGGAATTTTGAAAAAGATCAGAATTTCATTCATTCCCGCATCCTGAAGTTTTTGGTTTTTGTGTGCACTGATATTTCTGAAAGCGTAGTTACGAGACAAGTCGCTCTGGAACCGCACTCTCACGAGATGTGCTATATGTAAGCTACAGCTCCGATTCTAGCTGCCCGGATAGCATGTCTCTAAACGACCATCGCGTTCATGTATGTACACCACGGTCGCAAATAATGAAACTGTTATCGACCAGGCCGGGGATATTATGATCGTAAATAGCGGGGTCGTGGATGCCGGGGACGCGGATAACGAGCCCGTGGATAGCGGTGCCTTGGCAAATCCGGGAATGGTGAAACTTCGGAGGTAAAACCAAGGTCGTGGATGTCGAGACCACCGGTACATACAGTAGGCCCCGCTTAATGTGATCGCATCGGGCCGAAAAAATTGATTCTCATATTAAGCGGGTGATTCTTATGTTCGGAAAATTATTGTATTACATTCTTCAATATAGAGGCGAATCGGGCCGAGCGATTCTGATCACATTAACCGATTGATTCTATTATCCGTGATCACATTAAGCGGGGCATACTGTATACGGAGATCTTGCAGCAGTTACCGTCTGGCCAGGAGTGTCATATTTTGTAGTCTATACCATTATAAAATCTGTTACAGAAGGTGTGTACATACTATTACCGGGGTGTAGCAAAAATATTGGAGATTTTATTCGTCCATTTTAAGTTTTTCGTAAACCCTCGCGGTTTTCGTAACTCTTACGCAAAGTATGGCATTTCAGTGTCACGCTAGGTGTGTAATGATTAGTGATCTCCTGCTGTTCAGTTTCGCAAAATCTCTATCCGGCAGCGCGCTGATTTGCGTATACGCGAATACGGGGATCCTTCGGGTACGCGAGTCATCATTACGTTTGGGTATATACATTTCTTGGATTGCTCGCGTACGCAAGGGATCCCTGTATAATATTGGCGAACGCGAATCAGTCCGCTGCCGGATTGAAATTCTGGCACGTGCGAGGTCCAGCCTCGCGTACGTGAAAGTGAACAGCAGAACATTACTAATCGTTACATGTCTAGCGTGACACTGAAATGTCATACTTTGTGTAAGAGTTACAAAAACCACGAGGGTTTACGAAAAATTTAAAATGGACGAATAAAATTCACAATCTTTTTGCTACCCCCCGGTTACAGTTATACACACACCTTCTGTAACAGATTGTATTGTGCTTGCTTCTGGAGGACAGATAAAACAAGTTCGACTGCTTAGGTCTTGTGCTGAAGATAACCATGCAATTGACGTGATAGTTCAAATCATGATACCCTACCGTAAAAGTAATTTGCGTCTCAATTTTCATCTATATTTTTTACAAACCACTAGCGTCTGCTGTAATTCGTTGTGTGACCTTCCGTCACCGGCAACATGAGACGCGCTGCAAGAATCGTCGGACAATTTTCAAGGACCAATGATGAGTAGACCCCGCGCTATCATACTGACTATTAATAGTCGTTTCCCAGAGGTGAATTCGAATTTCCGCCTCAACAGAATACTTCAGCTCGCGTCACTGCTCAGCGACTCTCGTTTGCTGGACTGAATCAACTATCAATCAAGCAGATTTATTGGTATTCTCAATGATGAACGATCATCCTCGATGCAAGTGCCATATTGTATGAGCATCAAGCTTATAAATTCGGTGGGTACTCTCATTGAATCGCTGAACTTACACAGAGCAACTCAGCTACCTGACGTAGTGCTCCCCAGAACAACGTATTTGATGCTCGGAAATACGCACACTGTGATATTAATGCATCCCTTGTCTTGGATTCTTCAAAATGAGCATAGCGAGCAGTCGCTCATGACTTATAAACCAGACACGCTGCTTTGAATTGAAGGAATTCTCAAAGTGATAGATCTTGCTCCCGGACAATTTTATCGAGTATCTTTCTAGTAATGAGATAATACAAGAGTATCATTATGATAGTGTCTTCAGTTCGACATGGGTATTGTGAAAATTTCCTCGCGACTCAGGAATCCAGTTATGTGCGACGTCGCCCACATGAGGAAAATATGCAATCAAGGTTGAATTCGGTGTGACTGCCTAATTTATCACGAATGTAACGGTTCCGTAGACCAGATGTCGGTCCTAATTTCACGTTTGCTTCATGTCAAATCTCAACTATTTACCGCACACAGCTACATTGTTAGCTAGGAGCTAAGCTCCTCCCAAGTTGGTGAACGAAAATTGAAATGAAGAACCAATCGATCCAGCAGTTCTAATACTACAGTGAATATCGAGTTCCTGAAAAAATCACTTGCGACTGCATCCTCCTTACTATCGATCCGACTTGTTGATTGATAGGTATTGTAAGTCGTAGGGTGAGGCATGCATTATGAACAACCGGGCTGATGGAGCTCGATCGAAGGTGGTTCTTATTTTCACCTCATACGTTTGCAAAATTCATAGCGCTCGAGGCCTTTGCGCGTTCAAATCATCACGGAATGTGATCGATGAATTATCCACACATATTTCGCATGCATATCGGATTGTGATTATCTTTGAATGCAGAATAATGTAGTGGTCATCAATTATTGGGATACAGCGGAATCTCTTTTGAAAATTGTTTATTTTATCTTCAAACTCTCATGGATCAATAGTTGCAAAATCAACGTCTGCTCGTGCCATCCCCATCTGCAACCGAAACACTTGATTTGTCTGCTTAAGCTGCTTGCAGGAATCGATACGCTGTGCATCTGGCGTATTAGAGCTCTTTTTCTGGAAATGAATATCAATTTTTCCTTAGTCGTGTGAGGACTGTTGGCCTGGGAAACCTTCTATAGCTGATTATCTTGCCACTCTCAAATTAACATCGAAATTATTTGGATAATTATTTCGATTCCACTATTTCTCAATCATGTGGACTGTATTGAATTGTTTGGAAAGAAAACGTCTTTCTTGAAATCGTATCTTTATCTGTATGGTAGCAGCAACACCAGATTCCTAATGGATTTGATTCAATACGATTCCCGACTTTCAAATTTGGTTGTAGAGCGATAGAATCGCGAATTTCCACAGCAGTACTGTCGAGAGCAGATTTCAAATTCTCTCAAAATACCGTGGCCTAGCTGGTTTCCAAAAATCAATTCAAGGGTACATTCAGGATTTCGTCAAAAAATCACCAATACTCTCGATTTCTAGTGTCAAATTTGATCAAGCCTGATCTTAGAAAACCCAAATTCACACTACCACACATTGGCGATATGTTTGTTAGCCCCGGAGGCGGATATGGTAATCATCCGTGATTACGATTCATACCAATCAGATGAATGCTCTAAGTGAACATATTTGAGAAAAATTCGGATTTCAGCACAAAATCTATAAATATCTGATGGAGTTTCAAGTTATTGGTACCACACTGAGTTAAATTTCTGCTGATTCTTTGAATCATATGCCCTGAAGAATATCGAATTCTTGACGAACATGAAATTGCAAACAACTACGATATGACTGAAATAGAAAATACCATGACCGCCGATGAAATCTACCTTAATGCTGAGATAAATAACTGTTAGATATACTACAGCTAAAGAGTGCGACAAAACGCGATGTCAATATATCAATCAATATGTATAAGAAGGTATTCACTTATAGCAATGGCCATTGAACTGAACTTTTCGCCTGTGCGATCCCGCATATTCTAGAAGAACTCTTTAGAGACATTCAATTTTCCATTTCTCTATTCAGAACACCCCATGAGATAAATCAAAGCCGTGATACGAACCTAAAAAATAACTTCTCGCAAAGTTGCTCATAAACATGACAGTGAAGGCAATGAATCCAAAACTTGTTCATCCTATTGAATATGAATTCACACGCACAAATATCGGGAATCAGAATTCATGTAACTGAAGCGTATTGATCTCTAAATTCTGAGAAATATGAATACCTTTGAGATGATCATTTCTCCAACAGTGATACATCAAGGGATGGAAAATCATCCATCGAAATTATCGATACTTATCTGGGCGGACCGTTTTCTGACGATTCTTTATGAATTGTAAAGCCGGTGCAAAAACAATTTGTAAATTGATCCTTAATATTTGACTTCTTTTAATGCGAAATCTGTTTCTGACCGGGGTGAATGTAGTTCCGTACATTGTAAACCTTGGCCACACCCAATCACACTTGCTCCAAGGTATTATTTACCTCTCGCTTATGGTACTTATCTTACTATACGCTAAATATATAGATATTAATTCGGATAAGATTATTGGAGGAGAATGATCTGATAACCCTCGATGGTCCATTCATCTCTCGATAACCCGAGAATCTGTAAAATCAATATATAGTTAATGTGGTCCATCTTACACTAAGAGAGGATACCTGTCAGTCTTAGTTTATACGCCATATTTACGCATTTTTGGAATGACCACGCATTTTCCAACTATCAAGCTCTTATATTTTACACTCAACGCACCAAAGATCGATCAACGTCCATTCCCGTAAATGATTGCGACCATATCAAGTGACAAGTCCAACGTGATCTACACGCGTTTAGACCAGCTCGACCACTCAAATGACGAGTCATCTTTCCATCACGAAGAATGTACAGTTAGTGAGACTGATTGAAGATATTCTCAACCCCTAATCAAAATACACAGAGCAACATATCACTGGCGCAGAACACCAAGCTCAAAAGCCAGTCACCCACTTGGGTGACCAAGCCGAAGAGCCAGTATATTGCGTATAGGGGACCCACACTCAACACAATATCGCCTATATATGCTTTATGTGAAGCACCAAACTTGTAAAGAGACAGTCGCTCGCAAGGATGACAAATCTCAAAGCCAGTGAAACACGCTTAAGCCTATACATAACCAAGTACGATAGCTGTTCAAGTATCCATTGACGCGAGCACCAAACTGATAGGCCATGCGGCCAGCATCGCCAGTCCAAGGGACCAAGCTGAAGAGTTAGTACCTCACTCACGAGAACACAAGAACGAACTAAAGTTCTCGGCTGACGATATGTGTCATATCTCACTCTGAAAAGTAACTGATGTTGAGATTGATCTAAACCCCAACTGAGTGGTCATCACACAATGCTTCACCAGGTAGCAAGTGTGATTTGGCTGTGACCTAATTCACCTTGTATTCCATTACTCATCGAAACTGTAAAAGATATTATGATGTAGCAATTTGAATCTTTAATGAAAGTCATATACATTCTACACAGGAAGGAATAGAGGATTCTAGACTCAAGAGATATCGAATTCTCAAAGTTACACGTGAAGGTAGCAATTGAAGAATGGAATTAAGACAATTATACAAAGACAAACATATGATGGCTAGTATGAATGATCTAAACTGATGTAACCCTGTCAAAGCCCTTATCAAAACTCTTGTCTTCCAACCTTATTAAGACTCGTTTTTCAACACTGTAAAGTAGCTACTATTCCTATAAGAATATAAACTTAACATGACCATTTGCGCTCCTGACGTCTTATTCTCACGAAGTTCAATGGCAGGGAAGAGGTGGCACAAAATTGTCGCCCAGCTCTGTAAAAGAAAGGAGAATGAGATGATTTTCATTCAAAACGTGGTGGCTCAGCTTTTGAGACTTCATCTAATATCCACAGTGAAACATTGCAGCTACAATTCGTGGGAAAGCTCCTACTCACCTCTTCTCTTCATCGCTAATCGCGCTCGATTGTTTGGACGCTTTTTTCTTTTCCTCTTTTTGGCACCTGTAATGAGAGATATAATGTATGTGCGAGAAAAAAAGAATGAAGTCGGATTCATTCGTTGAGTGAAAGAAGGGTGTATGGACAACTCAAATTCAAAAATCTTAGAGAATCTCCAAATTACAATATTCCAACGAAGCTCTATTTGTTGGTTAAATATATATTACACACACACGTGTATGCGTTTGTGTGTGTGTGTGTGTGTGTCAGTATCCGTTATTTACCAATATTTTTTTATCAACTTCTTCACTCCCTAGAGAGTCTGCCCATGACCAGAAACGGACGTAAAAACGTCGAAAGGAGGCAAAAAAATTTTCTACCTATGCCTGTGGAGCGATTTTTAATGATTTCTGAGTGAATTTTTTCCCTCGGTTATTGGCTTCTCCTGTGCATGCGCACGATTAGATGCCTCTAAACTATTTTCAATCGACAAGAGCTGACAAAATTTCGAGGAAACTTCGTCAGCTATCGATTAAAAATATTTCCAGGGACGTTTAATCATGGGCATGCGCAGGAGAAGCCAATGACTGAGGGAGGAAATTCGCTCAAAAATCACTGAAAATAGCTCCACAGGCACGGGTAGACCATTTTTGCCTCTACTCGGAGTTTTTACAATCATTCCTGGTCATAAAGAGACTCTCTACGAAAATATTGGTAAATAACGGACACCCCAATACATATATACACACCTTCGTTGACAAAACTCTGTGGGTCGGTAACTTGAGATGAGTCTGATGTACAGCCAGAATCATACTCAGAGGGTCGTTTGCCTCCTCCGCATTGCATTCCTGGAAAATAAAAAGAATACTGTACAGAAGAATTGAAATTACAGACTTGAAATTTTTCATTGTACATTGAGCACGGGTGAACAAATTGTTGTAGCTAAAGTTGATACAAATGCTCGCCTTGGGATTAATAGCGGGAAAATAGTTTGATTTTGATTGAATATGGAATGACTCAAATTGTGATTTCATTGATGATGAGGATGAAATTTCTCATTCGGAACAGGTACCACAATGTTTTGACTATACTATGGCGCTATCATCGCGCGAACATATCCATTACCTGTGAGAAGTGGTCTGAATGGCTCGTGTTTTTTAGGATGAGACACTGTCTTTGTTTCATTCTGAGGAACATTTTGCACCCTCACCAGAGCTTCAGGATTTGGTCGATGTATTCGTGTAATACTCGTTATTCTGAGCTTTCGGACTGGGTGGACTGAAAATCGTACAATACAAAACAAGTTTAGTTCAAAATGAAAACTTGTGAGTAGAAGGGTTGCATCTCAATGCAAAAGATACTCATGACTATTGAATGTTCAGAGCAATCGATAATGAACATCCGAATTTGTTAATGTAAAACTCATATTTATATCATACAGTATAATGCTCACGGCATCGATTGAAATGGAATCTGAGAGAGTCATATCTTGGAATTATGTTTCAACTCTCAACATCCTAATATTTTGGAGCAAATTCATCTCACTGGTGTAAATTGTACATGAGTCATTTCGGAGCATTTCGACAAATGCCGTTACCAGGGGTTTATGGAAAAAAACCCAAGAAAATTTTCCTATTAGTTCTATGTTTAACTAGAACAGGGAAATTTTTTTTGAATCCTTTCGAATCTTCCCGTAGACCCTGGAGCCTAGTAGAAGCCCCTTTCTGGCCCTTTTTCAAGCCTTTATCCGAAAAATCATAGCTCCGACTGGACTCAATTTTTTTCAACGTACTTAAGCGCATTTACTCATTGAGATTAGTACTTCCGAGAGAGAAATTGTCCAACATCGATTATTCAGCTTAGCAACTTCTAAAGCTATCTACACAGAGCATATTTTAGCAATTCTTGGTCCTTCTTCCAAGTGACCAAATTCCTATGAGAAAAGTAATAACTGACTTTCACCAGTGGTCATTTCGAACACCTTGGGAAAACCTACGAGTTGGCCGCTGGTAAAACTCGATTGGCATTCTTTTCATAGGAGTTACAGTCGATACAAGTTGAGCAGTTTCGTAAAAACGCCAAACTTTGAATTCAATTCAAGAAATCGGTTTTCATTTTTCGTCATTTTACCTATGAGAAAATGTTCTCAAAGACAGTTGCATGTGTATTGCCAATTAAAACAATAATCTGGGGGGGGGGGTTATCTTGGTCCCTGATTTTTGGTAGACTGTTGAAAGTACCTTTCATTGACTTTTTGCTGAAAATTACCTCAAATATGGCTTGCATCTGAACGAATAGGCATCAATATGTGTGGAATTACTCCCCAAAGAAAATACCCTCAAATATGTATGAGAACTTTCAAAAGCAAGCCTCAAGCTAGAAACGAGCAGGTTGTACAAACTAAGGGGTCTAGAGGTGGTATTATTTTGTCCATTTTGGTGAGCGAGATTTTGATTTTCCGTGTTCCTGCTCACAAACGAGACAAGTGGCTGGAACTGGGATACAAAAATGGTTTTTTCATCTCAAAATGACCTTCTCAATACGATCCCGGGGTCAGATTAGCTCTAAAATGTCATCTAATGCTTCAACGGCGGTAAACCCGGTTATCAGAGTTTTGGTGACTCTAGAGCAAATTGCAATGCTTTAGAGCCAATCTGACCTTGGGATCGTGTTGAGATGGTCATTCTGGAAGGGAGAAAAATGTTCGTATCTTTCTCCAGCCGGTTCCCGGTCAATCGCCCGATGCCACTCGCCCGATTCCACGCGCCCGATGGTCAAGCGCCCGACGGACATTTACCCGCCATACAATCGCCCGATGCCTGTTTGCCCGACTACATTCGCCCGATTCGACATTTGCCCGATGGACTTTCGCCCGTCAAGACTATCGCCCGATTAGAAATTATTATTTTTTTTTAAAAGCACATTTATTCATCCAAGAGTCAATTTTGTACTGATAACTTTCATACATCCATCTTAGGGCTTATTCAAACGCCAGTCATCATAGAATTCATAAAATATGATAAAACAAAAATTGTAAAAAATGTGGAGTACGTTTTCACATATCTTACAGGTAGCCCATAGTCGAGTAATAATATTATGACAAGATTTGAATTTGCTGATTCAAGCAATACTTATATTATAAGACATGGCTTCCAGATATTGCAACACTCGCCCATCATTTTTATAGTCATTGTAGTTGTGCGCGATTGCCCGAAGCCTCTCTTGTGCCATGACCCACCGTCGTTTGGGAGCAGCCCTCACATTCTTCCCAAGGCTGAGCTCGATCAAGCAGGTTTCTGTGTCACGTTGCTCCTTCTGCAATTCTTTCAAACAAGAATAGAAATCTGGATGCTTCTTGCCAACCACAAGCGCGAATCTGTGATTCCATCCTTCACTTGTATTATTTGTCTTGTGCTCACCACGGATTACAGCGTCATACTGATTCCAGATTTTGATGGCATAAAGGGGTGGGGCCGCTCTTGCACGACCACAGCGAGGCTTCCCTCGAACGTACGTGTAGTCAAAGTAGTCATAGATCGGAAACAAATCTTCCGGTATGTGCTCTCCTAACAACTCAAAAACCTGGATCACATCTTCTGGTGGAACGAGAGCTACTGCCAAGATCATGTGCGTGGATTTCCTAATACTGTCGTCTTCTGTATCTTGATAGGCAGACTGTAATCCTTCATCTTGTACATGACGGTAGACTGATCGACCCAAGTGGAAGAAACACGAAGAGATTTCGAGAGTTGGATGAGCGAAGACAATGTGTACAGCATTCATCATAGGTATTTCGAAATCTAGTAAACATCTTCGGGGTCGGCAGTCTCTGATCCCCCACTCCGTAGCAGCTGATGTCACAGCTCTTAGAGCAGTTTCATAAAGTACTTGACTTTTACCAGAGAGTAGAGAAAATACAAAAGGAAAAGCAATGAGTGGAGCATCGTCGTCATGCCTTCTTGCTCTGTTTACAAATCCAAGAATCGTGAATATCTGGAACGAACCAAAATTATTCATTTTAAAATTTAATATTGAAAATATTGAGATAATTATTTATTTTTAAATAATTTTAAATTTTTGTCAATTTTTATTATTCAAGATTCAAAAATCATAAATTTTTCAATTCGAGGGATATCGAGTCACAGTTTATGTTCAGGATAAAATTGCTCATAGTTGCTCACCTGCGTGAATATTTCTGGAGCAAAGCCAAAAGAACCATCAATACTCCACGTATCACTCTTAGCAAGTAGCTCTAAATTCCTCCGTGTTCCAAAGACAATAACCCTGCCGAGAGCCTGGTTAAAATTCTCATCTTCTCGAGAGTCATATAACAAAAACTGTTCCACATCCATCGTTTTTTGGAAACGCTCGGGAATAGTTTCGAGCTCATTCAATGATTGAGGATTGGCTGGCATCTCACGACGTCGATATCGCCGCAGGGCTTTGTTTACATTTGTTCGTTCAGGTAGTTTACTCAGCACACCTGGACGTAGACCGGCAAGCTGAGTTCGCATGATCTACATAGGAGTGATATATCTATATAGAAACTCATATAATCACGATGCGTATGGGAGTGTGAGGAAACTACACAGATGAAAGTGGAGAATCACATGAAACCGAAGCAAAAGCAGAGAAATAAATTTAGTCTCATAAAGAAAATTACCTGAGTTGGTGGTAACTCTGGATGCTCATCAGCAGTTCTCTTCAAATTTCGCTTGACTACTTCAGCTTTTGCTTCATCGGGATCAGCAGGATGGCTGTGCTTAGATTCATCCGGGCCTTTGATAACGGTGATCTCTTCACCCGATTGCACTGTTACCGCGCGAGCTGAACATTCCCCATTGCGCAGTTTTTGACATGCCCAGTGAAACTTTCCGTTCTTTCCAGCTTTTGATCGGACATAAATGAACCCACGAATCACCAACTTCAAACCAACTATCCTTGGACCACGCACATCAAGATCCATCGCTTTTCGCGCGCCAAGCACAACTGCACACAGCAGGAACAATGCCAATCTACCTCGACTCGTGCTACTGATATGACAGTACGCGATTCGATGTAGTGTGAGTTGTACACTTATATTGATGGAAACTGTGTCCGCGCATGTTTCTAATCGTTTCATCAATTAAATCACACGAATTCGTAGTTCGACTGAGTACACGAGAAGCTACTCTACAACATTATGCCAGTGATAGATTGACTCAAAAGCGAGTAGTCAAATAGGAAGGCATCGGCAAAAAATTTTTTTCGGGTGAAAGGTCGTCGGGCGAAAAGCTATCGGGCGTTTGTCCTATCGGGCGGTTGGAGTCGGGCGAACGGCATCGGGTAATTGAATTCGGGATATTTTATATCGGGCAAAGGTCCATCGGGCGCAAGTACCATCGGGCGAGTGGCATCGGGCGATTGTCCGGGAATCTCTCCAGCCACCCGTCTCGTTTGTGAGCAGGAACACGGAAAATCGAAACCTCGCTCACCTGCCCCAAAATGGAAGAAATTATGCTTATTCTGAATCCGTCAGTTTGGATACCTTGCTTGCTTCTGGCTTGAGGCTTGCCTTTGGAAGTTCTCACACATATTTGCGGATACTTTGGGGATTAATTCCACACATATGGATGCCCATTAGTTCAGATGGAAGCATATGCAAACCATATTCATGAGGTAATTTTCAGTGAAAAGTCAAAAAAGGGTACTTAAATCAGTCGACCGAAAATCAGGAACCAAATTAGCTACCCAGATTATTGTTCTAAATGATAGTACCTGTCTTCGAGAACATTTTGTCATAAGTACGTTGACGGAAATTGAAGAACTGATTTTTCAAATTGAGCTCGAAGTTTGGCATTTTTACAAAACTGCTCGACTTGTATCGACTGTAACTTCTATGGAAAGTACGATAACCGACTCTCACCAGTAGTCACTTTGTAGGTTCTTTCAAAACTTTTAAAATGACCATTGGTGAAAGTCAGTTATCACTCATCTAGTAAGAGCTTGGTCACTCGGAACAATGCCCGAAAATTGTTAGAGTATCCTCTTTATAAACAGCGTTTAGAAGTTGCAAGGCTGAATGATCGATGTTGGGCAATTTTTTCCTCGAAAGTACTAGTCTCAACAAGGAAGATGCGCTCACGTTTAAAAGAGTTGAGTCTAGTTAAAGCTATGGTTTTTCGGAAATAGGCTTGAAAAGGGCCAAAAACGGGCTTCTACTGGGCCCTAGGGCTTACGGGATGCTTCGAAGAAATTCACAAAAAAATTCACTGCTCTATTCTGACAGAAAAATGATGGGAGAAATCCGGGAAAATCTTTTGGGATTTCGTCCAGAACCCATTGGTGACGACATTTGTCGAAATGCTCTGAAATGACGCACATTTATATCACCATCATCAGTTACACTGCAAATTGACGAGCCTGTTTACCTTTTCTCAGTGTTTCTGCTTCATCTTCATCAACTCCGGCAGATTCTGGCTCCTGTTCCATTAGCGCAAGACTGAAATTCTGATGACGTGCCGTATCATAAGAAACGAATTTTTGTCGTAAGTCGTGACGAGAAGAGTCTGTTTCTCCACGACGAACCGGAGTTGAAGTCATGGCTGGAGGAGAAAGAATATCTTCTTCGCTGTTGAATCCAGAAGGAATATTGGAGCGAGATTCCAGGCTCGTCAGGGTCGGTCGTTTGACATGTTGATCAATCTTCTGAATTCTCACTATAAACAGCGCACGGAGAACAAGTAATGAGATATTAAAGCTGGTCAAATCAATTAATATCCATTCAAAATTACACATAGAATAATGACGACTTTTAGTACATTCATATTATACACTGTGCAATCTGAACATGGCGCCATAATGCGCGAATTTCGTGCATCAGAAGTTGGAAACTGAATACTCTCGGCATTGACGATATTGAATCACGAAAAACCATGAGTTATGAATTTTAGGAATTATTCAGGTGTGAACGGTATGGTTATGAATCATTCATGCGTTGTTTCTGAAGTACGTCCAAGAACATTTCTCTTAAGTTCTGATGATGGAGTGTACGAAATGAGAGAATACTGTATAAAACTCACAGCTGCAGTGTTTCATCTTTGGCACTGGAGGGGTCCCAGGAATTTCCGATATTTTCGATGAGTTGGATGATGTTTCTGTGAAAGGGAATGTAATGCTCATCATAAGTGCATGTGACAGATGGTGCATGATTTGTTGGACCAATTCGGGCAGCAATATGCAAAATTGTACGTTTCAGGAAGAACGAAATATTGTGATCTCGTAATCGCCTACCCCCATCGTCTTCACTTCCTGATGACTCTGGAACGATATTCTTGACATTGTTCATCGTAAAAACAGGGGCGTGTTCAGTTGCACGGAGTATGGTTGAATCATCAGCAATTGTTTTGTCGTAATGCGAAGAGTTGTTCGAGCTACTTTCCAAGTGAAGTGTAAAGTCTGTAAAAAACGTATCAGCATAAATGTATGTTATTTCGGATATCCTTATGTTTCCTTGAGGATACAGGCTGCGAATTTGTTGTTCTTTTCTCAAATGCGAGCTTCTGTAACTCACCTGCATCACTGTTTCCAGACTCAGTGCCGTGAAGATTGCCCAACTGATCATTGACACCAAAGTTAGGGGATTCAGTCGGCAAATCCGGCGTTGAGTCATGTTCCTGACCACTATCCATTCCACCACCTGCAAATCAAATTAAGACGCGATACTGTGATTCTTTCCGACTTTGTATCGGGTTAGTAATCGAAAAAATTGTTTTGGGGATATGCATGCTGCTTTTGCAGATTATTTTCCCCCGATTTAAATTCGTTGTAAATTTATCTGATTATGTAAGTGAATGATCATTCTTCAATAGTAGTCAATAGAGGGTGGTTATTTCTGGCTCATGGAAATCTCAGGCCTCAGTTCAACATGATTTTAGCATCAAGATCGAGTGATTTATAGTCTATTCAAAAGGTTCAAGATCAATTTGCGACTCCTACGTTATGATTCTAGAGTGTATCTACTCGCCATTTCACCGCCAAGAGCCCGATTTTGTGAGCTGCAACGTCATCTAGATTAAACCAATTCCAAACAAAAATCTCTCCCATACGGTGGGCGAGGATTGAATCACAATGGAATCAAAATCGGAGTCGTTCATTCTTTCAAATGCGAGCAAGATTACTATTTTGACTTATTGACATGGGAAAGTACATGAAAAACTTAGAGCCATTATGGTCCGTGAAGTAAGTCTTGCAGCAGCTATGACTCTGGGGCATTTCAGTATTGTCTTCCAAATTTTTTCGAGACTAGCGGTGGTACCTGGTGCGGTAAGATATTCAAAAGAGCTAACAGTAAGACGCTTGTCCTATCAAAATTGATTTACTCACATCGTGGGGGCTGAAGCTGAAACAATTTGTGAGTGAACCCAAGTTACACGGTCGAGATCTAACCTTGGTACACTTCACAGTTTGCCAATAGTTCTGGCTAGCGACCTCAAATTGGATCTTGCAAACCTTCATGCAAAAAGTGAGACTGTATGTTTCTGAGTACTAATTGACATACAATTCGTCAATGTACATACGTTCGAGTTACAAGTCTAATAAGATGAAAATTAACGAAATCGTATCAAAAATACCGAAATTGACTATATGTATTTTCCTAAGCTTGAAAACTTGGGATCGGGGTTTTGCTTGCATTTAAAATAATGAGCAGCTTTAATTACGATTCCAACAGAATTTTTTCCGTCTTGGAGTAGAAAAACTCCTTAACTACTTTTACGCCTAATTTTCGATATTGATATCGAACAATCCGACACTTCCCGCCCACTTTGCTCTGATTTTCAGAATTTTGGTTGAATTTCCTGAAATCCTAGAGTTTCCAGGAATATGGTTTCGATTTCCTGATAATTGAGAGATTTGAGAACTTTCTAACACCCCGAAATAGCATAGACTCCGCTGTTACATAATGAAAGATGTTCACTGCTCGGAAAAGTCCGATCCATTCTGATGACTGATTCATACAATTAATAATGAAATTGTGAACAGCGGGTTCATATACATCAGATTTCCTTATGATCGAATACAAACTATAGAGAGATGTGCCAATCACAAAAAATTACAACTTCATCAGCTCATACCACCATATGTTGAATCCATCAAGAATTTAAACTTCTAGAGGGTGCTCCAGGCTAAAACTATTTCGGCCTACATCGCAACGTGTAAAAAAATTGGTAAAAGTCACCTCGTTCTGACTTGACAATTAACAATTGGATTCTTTATACAGTATCATGGAATACGGTGAAGTGAGAATAAGCTCGTGAACGATTAACATATATACAACGCAAGATGATTGCTAGGAGTACCAGTAGCTCCCGGAATCCCCGATATATGCTTTGGGTTCAGGAATCCCTGCCCGCGCCGGATCATCTATCCACGAACAGAATTAGTACATTTTTTTGACAAACTGTAAGAGTAAGTGGAAAATCGGTGCGAAAAAGTTACTTTCTCGTACAGTGTGACTTTTCGAGGAATTTTTCGTGATTTTCTCGCGACATTGGTGAAGGAATTTCTAAAACCAGAGATCGCACCTTGTTCATCTCCATGTTGCCCCGTTGCATTTGAAGACCCTGCTGCAGCTAATATGGGTGTCGGTAGATTTTGAGATGCTGGTGCACTCTGAGCCGCTGCTGCATCAACCTCGTCATCTGAATACACCGTTTCGGAAAAAAATGCATTACACAGATATCCTCACGGAACTTGGAGGAACTCAATTCCACAGAATATATATGAATCATCACCTTCGTCTTCTGACTCTTGAATTCTGATGTTCCTCCATTTCCTCCTTCTTCCCGGCTCTGTAAACGATAACAAGATTCAACAAGGCTCATGTATCTTCTAGAAAGGTGTGCCACTCTCATTAGAAATCGACAGAGATGCTCTGATTCATGAGTGCAATGAATCCATTAGACACAAGCTTCCGTAATATTTCTGAACATATTCCTGGAATGCTTTGAAAATGTTGTAATCATTTCATTTCCCTCTCAACTGCCACGAGAAGCTATTCCAATTACTGATGATTTTTTAAATTCTCCAAAAATTCTGAGAATTCTGAAAAAGGTATTATACTTACGGTAGAAATGCGGAACAACGTCCTGTTGCGCTTGTGCACCATCGGCCCAATCAGCTTCTGCCTGGGCAGCTGCCGCCTCTGCTGCTGCTAGTTGCCGAGCTCTCCTGTTCCTCTCTCTCACTATCTGTCGTTCCATTGCAAGCTCTTCGTCAGTTTTGAAGATGTTCTTGTTGAAATCAACATCATTTTCTATTACGAAAATTGGAACTCAGACAGTTTCGACCAGTGGCTTGACAAGGTGAATGAGTATACGATGATGACGATGGGAATAACCTGGATCAATCAAGTCTGTTGGCGTTCTTTTCAACTGCGCGAACTCTGCATCAACGTACTCCTCAGCAATACGTGCGATGCCTTTGTTCACATCACCACCACTTTTGCCCTTCAAGCGGCCTATGGCTGTTATAAACTCAGGAACGGAAAGATTTACTGGAGGTTTTTCCAGCTCTCTCCAAGCTAAACGGCAATGGGATTTGCATTACTCTCCTATAGAATTTCAATCAGCGAGAAGAACATCAATTGGATTCAGATAAGAATGTACCTTTGAATAATTTCTTCTCAACTAACATGGTCCGGTATGAAGGCAGGCATCTGATTTGTTCTAAATTTCTACTCGCCGAATCCGGGCAAACATCAAGGATAATCGATCTGAGATTTGTTGAAAATAATATTATCATCATTATCACCATGAATGAGGGGAGGAGATAGATATATAAAAGCTTACACATAGCAATGCAAGTTTGCGGCCTCTTGCCGAGGTCAGTGTGCATAGTGTGATTGTTAGATTCTGAGCCATTATTCGTTCTGGTATCGAGGCCATAAACGCTGAAGCCCCTCGGTGTGATAACTTTGAGCCAGTAATTCGGAAAATATTCATCTAGGATAGGACTCATGTGTGCTCTTAGCTGTGGTTCCATAACTGCACATTGTCTGTCAAATTCACCTTGGATTTTGTCAGGAGGAAGGAATGCAAGAGCCTGCAAATCCAAGACCGCTCTGCTGAAACCTGGATGATTTCGAGCTGCTACGGGCAATTTGCTGCATTTAGCGAGGACAGCCTGGAATAATCAAAAAATATCCTCTAAATCAATTGGTATCCGATTGTTCATTTGGGAAGCACAGAAATGAGTTTTCATCTGAGAATGAGATGTCTTAACCCTGGCATAGGTACTTACCCAATCATAGTGAACGTTGCAACTAGTTATTCGCACATTCGGGAACACTTGTCGAAATCCCAATCGCATGGCTTGTTCAAAGTCAAACATACCAATCTCTAGCTCCACGAAAGGGTCTATACTCTTCAAGTGCGTGTAAACTGCTCTATACGCTGGCCCTGTCATACTTGTCATAAAGCAGTAGTAGACAACAATGATCTGCAAGAACACAATCTCACCAGAACCGAGAATAAATATGGACCATTTCGGAGCATTTCGGCCGGGGCCGCCGAAAATTTTGGGTATTCTCTCCAGACCCCCCCTCATGACGGCCTTGGTGACGCCCCTGGCCGAAATGCTCCGAAATTTCCTATATAAATTTTGGAAAATTCTGAATACTTTCTGCTCACCTTGGCTTTGTATACTACATTGACGCAAAACAATTGTTTGCACTCGGGCAGATTAATTCTAGAATAGAATGTGCCATCAAACAAAGCCTTCTTTGTTGAACCAAAATAATCCTTGATCAGTTGCTTGTCACATACAGACACGTGTTTATTTTTTTCGTCGTCTTCTATCACTTCTGCAGAGACTTCGAACTCACCATTATAGTTTAGAATCATGTGGAACTCGTGATTTTCAACTTGCTTGCAAAATTCCTTAAAATTTCTGGCTACTTTTGGGAAAATCCCAAGGCGAGTTCTCGACAGTGATGAGTAAATTGAGTGGAGAGATGTCATTGCCGCAGCATTCGGGAACCTGTAGATTTGCCGGGAATTTTTCAACTTCCTCAATGGAGCCACCACTCGTGATTTGAGTGTAAGAAGAAAAATATCTCAGAACTCAATCTTTGGAGAATGCGAAATGGAAATTTGGGTTTGAAGTTTCTCTATTTCCTGCTCACTTAACGGAAATTTGAGTATAGTTTGTGATTTTGATAACGGGTGTCTTGAGCTTTGATAGGAGATCAGTGAATTGGCGAGAGGTTCGAGAATGATTCTGCAATCTTGGATAAATTTTGTACAACGAGATTTTTGAACTTAGAATCCGCTCTTGTTGGATTTCTGATACCGTGATAGTTGAATACTTGGACCATAGAGAGTTAGTTGTTTCAATTTTAATAGAAATGATTTTGATTCTGAGTGATATCGGAGAAATCAACAAAATTTTATATCTTTGGGGAGAATTTTAATTTTGAGAATCATAATGGAGTTTTAAATAATATCGAACCATTATTAGGCTATTCAAGAATTTTAAAGCAGTTGATCTCAGTACTCACTTCTTACAAGCAGCTTCCCACAGTGGCTTGAACTCCCAATATTGATTGGTCTGCTGCTCTACCATCCACTGCCTCATGGTAATCAATTCATCCTCACCGTCGTCTTCACACCAAGGACTATGCGGTTCAATCGCCACTAACTCATTTTGCCCTCTGAGCAGTCTAGCTGTACCTTTACATTGCGATGTATTTTTGTTGCTACACTTGAAATATCTGCAGCATAATAAGAGATACTATCTATAACAACATGGATTTATACTATTTGATCAAAAATAGAGGAATTGTTTCTTGCTGACTTTCGAGCAGATGTGATTTGAGGAAGAAGAAATTCAAATGCTCACTTACTAAGAGTATTAAAGCTGAAATCCATAGAATATTTTATTCCTGACTATGATCGACTCTCGTTTCTACATAACTCACTCTCGAGTTGATCCTGAAGAATTTCGGACTTCAAGGACAAATTATGAGTACATATTAGAAATTTCGCGAAAATACAAAATCCAAGAGACCTGTACAAACTGAACGAGCTTCCATCTTTCCGAAGAATGAGGAAATTGAGATGTCGGGGAGTGATCAATCAGCTTCTTAAATCAAAAAACGTGAGCGTTTTATCCACGATATACCAACACAAAATGACTGCCTAGGGTGTTTTATAGCATGCATTGAGAAAGCACAGTGTACAGATGTGTCAACACGCTCGATTGCGCGTAACTATATGCATATTATATATGCAAGCTACGTATAGAACCGCGCGAGCCCGCGATCTTAAAAGAATTGCGAGAGCTTGCAAAAATATAGCGCAGATTGTGTGTTTACCAGGAGACGGTATATCATACATGAAAAATGTTACTTACGTAACCAAACCTTTGGTCCCATTGTTTTGGAAAATTCTTCCTTCTAATCTTCTGTAAAATTTTGGTATCGTGTTGTATTTTTTTCTCTTTTTCTCTGGAACCGCTACCTCCATGATAAATTCACCCACAAAGGACAAATGTAATGTTGGAATAAAGGTAAAAAAGGATCCAGACACAGGCGCAAATTCGCAATAACTGATGATCAAACAACCATAACCTTAGAAACACGTGTTGCATATTTATTCGCATACTGCATTGTTTACTTTCATATGTTTGGATTTGGAATCAGATTAAGAGAAGGAGAGTCATGGTTGTCGTGAACGATTTTATCATATCATGTAATCATAAGCATATCAGTTCCTCGCAGTGCCTTCATAATTTAAAATTTTTCTCGTTGACGTGTGAAATTTGAATCTCATACTTGGATGCTAGGTCCACACTCCTGTATCACGAGTTAGATAGGCGCCAGCCCCCAATTACCACTGAAGAATACCGATGAAAAATACGTGGATTATGCAGCGATTGTTGAAATTTGTTCAGTTTTCTATTCTCATAATATTCAATGTAATAATGAACAATCTCGCACTCATCTGGATTTTATTTGAATCACGGCAGTGCACCACTTGAACTTAATCCTGATTCAAGTTTTGACCGACTCTCTAATTTGGAAACAAATTTTCAACTGAGATATCCCACCTGTTCATCCTTTCCTGCAATTTGTTGAGTGAGGCTTGACCATCTGGATGTTGTTATTGTCGTTTTCTTTAGCTCTGCCTTTACACTCAAAATCGTGACATGCGTAGTATCTGGATGGACGTAAATTGAAAATGAAGCTTCATAAGAATCATTGATATGATAACAGGGTGTTAAATCCGGAAACAATCGGAAAATTGCGATTACTCTCCGATGCGGGGGGGGGGGGGGATTCGTTATTTAAACGAAATTCTGATTTTTAGTCGGGAGTTCTGAGAGCCCCGATCAAAAAACTGCAATCGTTTTTCAATCGTACTATGATTTGATTTGGTAAATGCATGTGTATTCCGATACACAACAAAAATTTTGGTCGAAGAAGTGCATTGACCGGATAATGATTTTCTAGTATATTCTTCGACGTAGAAGACAAATGTGATCCGAGTTTTGCGTTCACACGTTGGGGCTCATTTAATCGGCAAAACTGACTTCCCGATAGTCGAGAAATTTAAAACTTGTTCATTTATTATGCTTATTCAAAGATCTGGTCGTTCATTCTTCTAGTCTCAATCCGAAAAATGCGTTCGAATTTGGATAGAAATCTTTTTCATTGTATACAATACACGGCCTTCCCGTACCTCATCCCCATCTCTCATTTTTCGCTGATCTTTTCAACTTTCTGTATTATCTAGCTACGAAAATCGGCTGAAGGAATTTTTCTCAATCTCATATATTGCTGTCCAAAGTCAAAGATTCAGATTGAAACAAGCATTTGATGCTCTCTCTGCTGTTACCTGAATCCTTAGCTCATTCGGTTTATTATTACCCGTGACTTCCGTCCGTTTCATGTGTCTTGTAATGTACGCCTTGCCCCTGCTCAGGTCGCTGAACTCTGTTATCCATTGTTGACTCTTTTTTCGAGATTCAAACTCTCGCAATCGGCAGGGCTCTGTAGGCGTGATGGTATACAGGTAAATCCTCGCCAAAAAATGTATCAAAAATAGGTGCGTTTCAAATTTTGATTTGCATCTTCTTCGATTCTGTAGACTAGAATATGAGCATTGGATTCTATGAAAATATCAGAGATTCTTCCCCGACCTCGGCACACTAATGAGAATTCCGTTTCGAGATTGTTTTCTATTTCTTTTGTCAAAAAAGTATGGTTTCAAATTTTCCTGAAGTACATTTTTTTAAGAGCTTTCCGGCTCGAAACTTGTGCGCAGAAGTGGACTTACAAGGGTGGGACCACGGGTTTCGGATCACCAATCTTCCTCAGATTTTTCGACAGTTTCGTACCATCTAGAATATAAAGAATCCAGGGTAATGCCGTCGAAAGAGCCACCTGTTTAGAACTACAAGCCAAAGACGTTAGCATTATCAGTATATCTACACATATCTTTTTCGACATGAGCCTACATGAGCAATAGGGTGGGCCGAAAAAGGGCTTTTTTCGAAAATCGATACGCCCTGGCGTGGAAATGTTGTGTTTGTACATATAGATGTGAAAAAAATTTTGCTGGACGCTCAGAAATGAGATTTTAGGTCCCAGCAAGAGCCATCAAGCTTTTAGCAGAATCAACACAGGTTCAAATGGGAATGTGCCTAATTCGACACAATTTTCTTCCTAACTATGCTCGCATTTCTGGCGCATTCAAGCATTTTTCAACGTACTTTAGCCCATTTTAAAGCTTGTTCCAAAACCTATAAAATGAGCTAAAGTACGTCCAATTTTGACTAAACCGAGCCAAAATATCTTAATTTTTTCAAAAGGTGATCATTATTAAAAATCCCAAAAATAGGGCGATTCTCCCCTCAAACTTTGCTTGTAGTCTGGTGCATCTGAACATTTTTGAACGTATCTTAGCTCATTTTAAAGCTTGTTCCAAAACCTACAAAATGAGCTGAAGTACGTCCAAACCCGACTCAACCGAGCCAAAATATCTCAATTTTTCTAAAAATTATATAGTTTTGGAAAATCCGAAAATAAACGAATTCCCCCTCCCGCCTCACTCCTTTCAAAACTCGAAATGGAAAAGTTGAGATAGATTGGCTGGGTTCAGTCGGAATTGGACGTACTTTAGCTCATTCTGTAGGTTTTGAAACAAGCTTCAAAACGAGCTAAGGTACATTGAAAAATGTTCAGATGCACCAGAAATACAAGCAAAGTTTGAAGGGAGAGTCGCCCTATTTTTGGGATTTTTAATAATGATCACCTTTTGAAAAAATTGAGATAGATTGGCTCGGGTTAGTCGAAATTGGACGTACTTTAGCTGATTTTTTAGGCTTTGGAACAAGCTGCAAAATGAGCTGAAGTACGTTGAAAAATGCTTGAATGCGCCAGAAATGCGAGCAAAGTTAGGAAGGAAAAAGTGCCGAATTAGGCACATTCCTATTTAAATCTGCGTTAATTTTGATAAAAGCTTGGTGGCTCTTGCTGGGACCTAAAATCTCATTCCTCAGCGTCCAGCAAAATTTTTTTCACATCTATATGTACAAACACAACATTTCCACGCTAGGGCGTATCGATGTTCGAAAAAAGCCCTTTTTCGGCCCACCCTAATGAGCAATGATAATCTCAGTGCCTGTATCTTTGGCCAAGAGACCCATTTAGCAGAGTTGCTCTGGATTCTTCATATTCTAGGTATCATGAAACTGTACATAAATCCTGGAGAAGATTGGAAAACCGGGCCCCATGCCCCCCCCCCCCCATGTCAGTCCAAAACTTATCTAAAACAAAAAGATGGACAAACCCAAGGAAATCTCGGAATTAGTAAAGAACATTGCACATAGGTACTCTCAGCACTTCCTATCAAGCCACCGTACACTGAGAAAAAATTCTTGGTCGTACGACCATGCGTATTGTCGTACGACCAGAATGGTATTTGCTGCAGAACAATACCAATTTTGTTATCGCATCAATCTATCAGAACAATTTGGTGATCTGGTATTAGAGCCAGAATAGTTAAATATAACGCGTATATTTAAAATGCCCCGATACTTAATGAATTAACAGTCATATTACGGTTCTTTTGCTACAAAAGCTACCAATTTTTTGCACGGGATAGCACCGCAAAGGGACAAATATAATCCAACGATTTTTTAGGTTATTCGTGCTAGATTGGTTCAATAACAAAATTATTTTGCTGTGGTGACAATTCAGTATTGGTCTGACGGCAATACCACGTAACAATACAGTCGTATTGTTCCGACGGCAATATTTTATTCTCAGTGTAACTTTATTCTAGGTCTAAAAAATCGTATCTGTCTCAGCCAGCAATCGTTCTGGCGGAATCCTCAGCCTTCAGAAAGGAATTGATATCAAAAATCCAGGACTCTGCGCATGCACAGAAGATAGAAGTTTGTAAAATTGAAATTAGAAGGATGCAAAAAGATCTTGGAAAAATAAAAACCATACCGGGGCTATTCTCGCTAGGAACACAACTCTTCACTTGAAAATACATATGTTGAAAAAATCGCTTTTGCTGAAATAAATTAATGAGGCATTTACATGGAATCACCGATCCATAAGCTTGGTCAGGTGGGAGCGGGCATTTCAGAAGTGTTTGCTGTAGGTTACAAGTTCGTTTTTCGAACGTGTTCAACCGCATTCCTCTTTCCAATAATATATTTGAATAGAAACGATTTCAGTGAGAGACTGTCGATAAAATTTTGCAAAAACCGAATTAGAAACCAAATTTACATCAGCATGCCCGGGTCCGCAAACATTTCTGGTAATTCTCAATGGCGTAGGTGTTAATATTTCAAATAATGAATTGCAAAAAGATGATTCAAAACAAGATTTGAGACCTATCTGAATTTTTCCTAAGCCGAAAATCTCTCACCATCAAATCACGACGATCATGCGAGGAAGGGTGAGGGAGAATTTGTACGATACCTCGATAGTTATAAAGGGTTAGACACCGTTGACACTGCGATTATCCTTCCACTCGATGATGTAGCAATCCAACCTTGCTTGTAAGTACTGCACAACGATCTGTAGATTACTAAGAAAGTAGAATAAAATGCACGAGGTTCTGAATGCGACTGTGAGCACACAATAAGAGCTGCTCTGGGCGATGTCAACGTTCCGTGCTCCACCGCCGGCAAGTTGTATATATAGGTTTGTACGGAAGCCCGAATGGACATCCAGCGAGTCACTCATAAATGTACGAATAATACTCGGTTCGAGCAGGCCGAGCTAGTGACGTCCGAGCGAGCGAGTTACTTGTTCGCGCGGGTGGCTAGTTTACTCTACGTGTATATTATATACACCTTACAAAGGTACAAGTTTTGAGAATATGGTGATACTGTTTCTCATGAAACGAGGATCAAAGGAACCCGGAATATAGCTCGCCATTTACCACCAGCGATTTTCACCAGTCACGAAGTGATTGATATCTGAATATTTCATTGCTCAAGTACCTATTGTGGATGAGAAGGGGAAGTACAACTATGTTGTCAGATTAATTCTGAGTGATAGAGTAGGTGGTGTTGTGTCACGTGCCTTCAATGAGCCCATACATAGTTTGATATGAAAATTAAATCAACGGATTTCTTTTGAATCTCGAGGGTCAATTGATTCGAAGCTGCTGAGAGAGAATTATCTCTCGTGACTCGGAGTATCTGAGAAAATTAATCGAGATTCGCAAGAAATTCGTTGTTTAATTATCATATCAAGCTATGTATGGGCTCATTAAGGGCACGTGAGACAACACCACCCTTTATATTACACAAAATTAATTTGATAAAATAGTTGTCCCTCCTTTTTCCACCCTACAATAGGTACTTGAGCAATGAAATATTTAGATATCAATCACTCCACTACTGGTGAAATTTGGTAGTGGTAGATGGCGAGATATATTCCAGATTCTTCTGATTTCTTAAGAAAAACTCAAACGAATTTTCCCTCATTTTATGAGAAAAAGTATCACCATACTTTGAAAACTTGTACCTTATTGTGAGGTTTACCTGTGACATAATTTCGACCGTGACTTGTGCGTAGCATAGCTGTTTTTCATCTAGCCAAGTCAATGCTTGAGCTTGCAGTTGGAATATCATGGATCCCTTCGTTACTGCGCGCGGTATTTCACGAGATGATTAATTAACCTGAACCGGTGCTATAATCTCATCCCAGTAGTTTTGGGAGCGGATATGAGTCTCATGACTCTCATGTAGACCTTAGCTTATCATAAGTGGTCAAAATGTCCTTACCGTAGAGCATGTCCTAATTTGGAGTTGCACATTTAAATCGTGTAGTTTACCGAGATGTTCATTCGATCCCGGTTTCGCACCTCTCAAACATCAAAATTGGGTTATGGAAAGGTAACATTATGTACAAATCGAGTATCAAGTCTCACTTCAAAATAGTCAAAGCACAGCCGACATTTTGTCCTGGAATTTTGCAAATTTTTCGAATGCTTCTCGATAATGCGACTCCGGGTCTAAATCGCTTCAAACTGCTCTATAACGGCGTTAATCAATCCCTAATACACCAGAGTAAAATTTTTTACCTTCAGCGGAGTGATAAATTACGTGAACAGCCTCCCACGCTAGAATAAATGGAGGAAAAAAAACCCCCGTGATTATTTATGGCCAATTTTTCTGTTGCAAGATAAGAGATGTCCTTACCGTGGTCTCTGGCTCTCAAACACTAATGCAAGATTCGGGTCCGAAAATTTTCTTACAATCAACTCTCACTGTGAAAAAAACTGCGTGCCCGGAATGAACGATCCAGCTCGATTTAAGCCTTTGAACTCAGTTTTTATGCCAATTGTTCTTACCCTCGCCTGCGGCTCGGGCCGGAAACCCATCACTCGGAAATAAAACGTTTTACACCCTTGTATCGAAATGTACTAATATTGATCGTCTGTGGGGTACCTGAAGCAAGCGAACACTAACTCACGAATCGGGCCCAAACCAATTTCACTTCTTATTACTATTTTATTACTAATTTATTACCAAAGAAAGAAATTTATTACCGGTCATGGGCCCGAAATACGAGAGTTTTCGCTAGCGGAAGCTTACGCTAGCGAACACGTGGCCGGGGGAAGATCGTACGGGGATGTGCAATAGCTCATTTTTTATTACCTTTTTATTACTCTCAGAATACGTCCTCGAAATACGCGTGTGATATGATTCAGCTGAAATATGATGGTTTTCGCTAGCGTAAGCTGACGCTAGCAAACACCATATACAGGCGTAGCTTTGAGGACACTCAGAACTACACGGGATTTTATAACTTTTTTATTACTCTCGAAAGGTATAGTCGAGATAGTCCCGGGACCAAGCGGAAACCGATATTTGGGCCTGAGGCTGGACGAGAGCTGGAGCGGGGCGAGATGAGAAATATATGATAGACTGAGCTACCTCTGTACAATAACGTGCGAATGAAAAAATTCCATCGCATACGGAAACCTGTCTGACGTTGAGCAGGGTACACATGAGTCTTCAGAGATGATAGAGAATCGATAACGAATCAGCAAACTCGATCATAGGGCCCAAAACAGGGGAGACCCTGCTTAACGTTATTATAGTCGAAGTCGAGACGTCACGGGGGGATGCCAGAGAGTCCCAATGGACCCAAAACTCTACAGAACCTTAGATCAACTGGTTATGTACCATTGATGATGCCCAGAGAATTTATTACCAGTCAGCACCCTCGGCTACGGGGCCCAAAACAGGGAGAAATCGAGCTTTGAGCAATTATCTGCCCAGTTATGACGCCACTGTGGGTTGTGGGATGTTCCAATGGACCCGAAACTCTACAAAACTCTAGATCAAGTAGTCACGTGGTATCTCTGATGCCCAGAGAATTTATTACCAGTCAGCACCCTCGGCTATGGGGCCCAAAACAGGGCGGAATCGAGCTTTGAGCAGTTATCTGCGCAGTGATGAAGCCACTGTGGGTTGCAGGAAGTTCCAATGGACCCGGAACTCAACAGAACCTCAGATCAAGTGGTTATGTACCATTGATGATGCCCAGAGAATTTATTACCAGTCAGCACCCTCGGCTACGGGGCCCAAGAGAGGGCAAAATCGAGCTTTGGGCAGTTATCCGCGAGTTTTGACGCCACTGTGGGTTGTAGGTTGTTCCAATGGACCCGAAACTCTACAGAACCTTAGATCGAGTGATTATGTATCATTGATGATGCCCAGAGAATTCATTACCATTTAGCACCCTCAGCTATGGGGCCCAAAACGGGGCGATATCGAGCTTTGAGCAATTATCCGCGAGTTTTGACGCCACTGTGGGTTGTAGGTTGTTCCAATAGACCCGAAACTCTACAGAACCTTACATCGAGTGAATATGTATCATTGATGATGCCCAGAGAATTCATTACCAGTCAGCACCCTCGGCTATGGGGCCCAAAACAGGGCGGAATCGAGCTTTGAGCAGTTATCTGCGCAGTTATGAAGCCACTGTGGGTTGTAGGATGTTCCAATGGACCCGAAACTCAACAGAACCTCAGATCAAGTGGTTATGTATCATTGATGATGCCCAGAGAATTTATTACCAGTCAGCACCCTCGGCTATGGGGCCAAAAACAGGGAGAAATCGAGCTTTGAGCAATTATCTGCCCAGTTATGACGCCACTGTGGGTTGTAGGGTGTTCCAATGGACCCGAAACTCTACAAAACTCTAGATCAAGTAGTCACGTGCTATCTCTGATGCTCAGAGAATTTATTACCAGTCAGCACCCTCGGCTATGGGGCCCAAAACGGGGCGAAATCGAGCTTTGAGCAGTTATCTGCGCAGTGATGAAGCCACTGTGGGTTGCAGGAAGTTCCAATGGACCCGGAACTCAACAGAACCTCAGATCAAGTGGTTATGTACCATTGATGATGCCCAGAGAATTTATTACCAGTCAGCATCCTCGGCTACGGGGCCCAAAAGAGGGCAAAATCGAGCTTTGGGCAGTTATCCGCGAGTTTTGACGCCACTGTGGGTTGTAGGTTGTTCCAATGGACCCGAAACTCTACAGAACCTTAGATCGAGTGATTATGTATCATTGATGATGCCCAGAGAATTCATTACCATTTAGCACCCTCGGCTATGGGGCCCAAAACGGGGCGATATCGAGCTTTGAGCAATTATCCGCGAGTTTTGACGCCACTGTGGGTTGTAGGTTGTTCCAATGGACCCGAAACTCTACAGAACCTTACATCGAGTGAATATGTATCATTGATGATGCCCAGAGAATTCATTACCAGTCAGCACCCTCGGCTATGGGGCCCAAAACAGGGCGGAATCGAGCTTTGAGCAGTTATCTGCGCAGTTATGACGCCACTGGGGGTAGTAGGATGTTCGAATAGACACGAAACTTCACAAAAAGCTAGATTCAAGTGGTTATGTACCATTGACGATGCCCAGAGAATTCATTACCAGTCAGCACCCTTCGCTATGGGGCCCAAAACAGGGCGAAATCGAGCTTTGACCAGTTATCTGCGCAGTGATGAAGCCACTGTGGGTTGTAGGATGTTCCAATGGACCCGAAACTCTACAGAACCTAAGATCAAGTGGTCATGTACCATTGATGATGCCCGGAGAATTTATTACCATTCAGCACCCTCGGCTATGGGGCCCAAAACGGGGCGGAATCGAGCTTTGGGCAGTTATCTGCGCGGTGATGAAGCCACTGTGGGTTGTAGGATGTTCCAATGGACCCAAAACTCCACAGAACCTCAGATCAAGTAGCTATGTACCATTCATGATGCCCAGAGAATTTATTATCAGTCAGCACCCTCGGCTATGGGGCCCAAAACAGGGCGATATCGAGCTTGAGCAGTTGTCTGTGCAGTTATGACGCCACTGTGGGTTGTAGGATGTTCCATCGGACCCGAAACGCTACAGAACCTCAGATTGAATGGTTATGTACCATTGATGATGCCCAGAAAATTTATTATCAGTCAGCGACCTCGGCTATGGGGCCCAAAACAGGGCGATATCGAGCTTGAGCAGTTATCGGCGCAGTATTGACGCCACTGTGGGTTGTAGGATGTTCCATCGGACCCAAAACGCTACAGAACCTCAGATTGAGTAGTTATGTGACATTGATGATGCCCAGAGGATTTATTACCATTCAGCACCCTCGGCTACGGGGCCCAACAGAGGGCAAAATCAAGCTTAGGGCAGTTATTCGCGCAGTGATGACGCCACTGTGGGTTGTAGGAAGTTCCAATGGACCCGAAACTCTACAGAACCCTAGATCAAGTGGTTATGTATCATTGATGATGCCCAGAGAATTTATTACCAGTCAGCACCCTCGGCTATGGGGCCCAAAACGGGGCGAAATCGAGCTTTGAGCAGTTATCTGCGCAGTGATGAAGCCACTGTGGGTTGCAGGATGTCCCAATGGACCCGAAACTCAACGGAACCTCAGATCAAGTAGTTATGTACCATTGATGATGCCCAGAGAATTTATTACCAGTCAGCACCCTCGGCTACGGGGTCCAAAAGAGGGAAAGATCGAGCTTAGGGCAGTTAACCACGCAGTTTTGACGCCACTGTGGGTCGTAGGAAGTTCCAATGGACTCGAAACTCTACAGAACCCTAGATCAAGTGGTTATGTATCATTGATGATGCCCAGAGAATTTATTACCAGTCAGCACCCTCGGCTATGGGGCCCAAAACGGGGCGAAATCGAGCTTTGAGCAGTTATCTGCGCAGTGATGAAGCCACTGTGGGTTGCAGGAAGTTACAATGGACCCGAAACTCAACAGAACCTCAGATCAAGTGGTTATGTACCATTGATGATGCCCAGAGAATTTATTACCAGTCAGCACCCTCGGCTACGGGGCCCAAAAGAGGGCAAAATCGAGCTTTGGGCAGTTATCCGCGAGTTTTGACGCCACTGTGGGTTGTAGGTTGTTCCAATGGACCCGAAACTCTAAAGAACCTTAGATCGAGTGATCATGTATCATTGATGATGCCCAGAGAATTCATTACCATTCAGCACCCTCGGCTATGGGGCCCAAAACGGGGCGATATCGAGCTTGAGCAGTTATCGGCGCAGTATTGACGCCACTGTGGGTTGTAGGATGATCCAATGGACCCGAAACTCTACAGAATCCTGGAGCAAATAGTCACGTACTATCTCCGATGCTCAGAGGATTTCTTACCAAACAGTCCCCTCGGCTATGGGGCCCAAATCAGGGCGAAAACGAGCTTTGAGCAGTTATCTGCCCAGTTATGACGCCAGTATGGGTTGGAGGATGGTCCAATGGACCCGAACCTCTACAGAACCTTAGATCAAGTGGTTATGTACCATTGATGATGCCCACAGAATTGATTACCAGTCAGTACCTTCGGCTATGGGGCCCAAAAGAGGGCGGAATCGAGCTTTGGGCAGTTATCCGCGCAGTTATGATGCCACTGTGGGTTGTAAGATGATACAATGGACCCGAAACTCTACAGAATCCTAGACCAAGTAGTCACGTACTATCTCTGATGCTCAGAGAATTTATTACCAAACAGCACCTTCGGCTATGGGGCCCAAATCAGGGCGAAAACGAGCTTTGAGCAGTTATCTGCCCAGTTATGACGCCAGTATGGGTTGGAGGATGGTCCAATAGACCCGAACCTCTACAGAACTCTAGATCAAGTGGTCATGTACCATTGATGATGCCCAGAGAATTCATTACCAGTCAGCACCCTCGGCTTTGGGGCCCAAAACAGGGCGATATCGAGCTTGAGCAGTTATCGGCGCAGTATTGACGCCACTTCGGGTTGTAGGATGATCCAATGGACCCGAAACTCTACAGACCCCCGGAGCAAGTAGTCACGTACTATCTCTGATGCTCAGAGAATTTATTACCAAACAGCACCCCCGGCTATGGGGCCCAAATCAGGGCGAAAACGAGCTTTGAGCAGCTATCTGCCCAGTTATGACGCCAGTATGGGTTGGAGGATGGTCCAATGGACCCGGACCTCTACAGAACCTTAGATCAAGTGGTTATGTACCATTGATGATGCCCAGAGAATTCATTACCAGTCAGTACCTTCGGCTATGGGGCCCAAAAGAGGGCGAAATCGAGCTTTGGGCAGTTATCCGCGCAGTTATGATGCCACTGTGGGTTGTAAGATGATACAATGGACCCGAAACTCTACAGAATCCTAGACCAAGTAGTCATGTACTATCTCTGATGCCCAGAGAATTTATGACCAGTCAGCACCCTCGGCTATGAGGCCCGAAACAGGGAAAAATCGAGCTTTGAGCAGTTATCACCCCAGTTATGACGCCACTGTGGGTTGTAGGATTTTCCAATGGACCTGAAACTCGACAGAACCTTAGATATAGTAGTGATGTACCATTGAAGATGCCCAGAGAATTTATTACCAGTCAGCACCTTCGGCTATGGGGCCCAAAACAGGGTGAAAACGAGCTTTGAGCAGTTATCTGCCCAAAACAGGGTGAAAACGAGCGTTGAGCAGTTATGACGCCAGTATGGGTTGGAGGATGATCCAATGGACCCGAATCTCTACAGAACCTTAGATGAATTAGTCACATATTATCTGCAATGCCCAAAAAATCTCTTACCGGTCTGCACCCGGGTCCTCGGCTATGGTTCCGAGTCATCAGTTCGAACTAGCATTCATTTATGTCTCACAGAGTCGCGAGCGTACCTCGGCTTGAGTCGTCTCAGACTGGCTCACAGCTTCATGGTACTTCATTCTAGATATTCGTCAACCGTCAATCATGTTTATCAGAACTGTCACTAGTCAGCACCCACGGTGATGGGGCCTCAGAATGAGCCATCTCATGCACATGTACCGAATCACGCAGTTGGAACGACCCCTAGAGCTGTATGCCACTGTCACGGATTCATTACTCCATGAAATCTTAGTTCGGGTACTGGTCCATTATCAGGAATCCCTATATAATTAAACACTGGTCTGAAGCTTTGGTCATCGGGCCCGAGAATCAGTGGAATTTCCGAGAGAGTTGTGAGTCGCGCAGCCCAGACGGCCACCCGCTTAGATGACGCCGAGAAATGTAATGGGAAGGAATGGGCTCAAATATCCATGAGACAGTCAAGACATCTTTCAATCATCTGGGAGGCCCAAGGTCGATCATCTGGGAGGCCCAAGGAATCCATGAACAGTGGACCGCTGGACGATGAAGTTCGAAGATCCTAAAGAAACAACTCCACTCGAGCTTAAATTTACCTGGCGCGTATCATGGCGTAAAAAAATTATTTTCTCGTTTATGGTAGCATGGACGTCTGTCCCTGTTGCTATTCGTTTAGAAGTTACGTCCCGTGACATCAAATGCTATTTATTCTCATTCCTATAATGGAGAATCTGTTGAACAATAGATTTCATTGAGCGTGACACTATCTGAGGTAATCTATTTCGCAAGCATTCATAAGCGATACGAATAATATTTCACTCATTCTCCGTTCTCGTGAGGGGGATTCACTGATCTAATTACAGCAATGGCGACTTTCAGGCTTCCTTTTTCCCTCTCTACCTTTGCCACTGATCTAAGGTTTTGCAGAGATTCGGGTCCATTGGAACATCCTACAACCCACAGTGGCGTCATAACTGCGCAGATAACTGCTCAAAGCTCGATTCCGCCCCGTTTTGTGCCCCATAGCCGAGGGTGCTGACTGCTAATGAATTCTCTGAGCTTCAGAGATAGAACGTGACTACTTAATCTAGGGTTCTGTAGAGTTTCGGGCCCATTGGATCATCTTACAACCCACAGTGGCGTCATAACTGCGCAGATAACTGCTCAAAGATCGATTTCGCCCTGTTTTGGGCCCCATAGCCGAGGGTGCTGACTGATAATGAATTCTCTGGGCATCATCAATGATACATCATCACTTGATCTGAGGTTCTGTGGAGTTTCGGGTCCATTGGAACATCCTACAACCCACAGTTGCGTCATAACTGCGCGGATAACTGCCCGAAGCTCGATTTTGCCCTCTTTTGGGCCCCGTAGCCGAGGGTGCTGACTGGTAATAAATTCTCTGGGCATCATCAATGGTACATAACCACTCAATCTGAGGTTCTGTAGCGTTTCGGGTCCGATGGAACATCCTACAACCCACAGTGGCTTCATCACCTCGCAGATAACTGCCCAAAGCTCGATTTCGCCCCGTTTTGGGCCCCATAGCCGAGGGTGCTGAATGGTAATAAATTCTCTGGGCATCATCAATGGTACAACATAACCACTTGATCTGAGGTTCTGTAGAGTTTCGGGTCCATTGGAACATCCTACAACCCACAGTGGCTTCATCACTGCGCAGATAGCTGCTCAAAGCTTGATTTCGCCCTGTTTTGGGCCCCATAGCCGAGGGTGTTGACTGGTAATAAATTTTCTGGGCATCAGAGATAGTACGTGACTACTTGATCTAGGGTTTTGTGGAGTTTCGGGTCCATTGGAACATCCTACAACCCCCAGTGGCGTCATAACTGCGCAGATAACTGCTCAAAGCTCGATTCCGCCCTGTTTTGGGCCCCATAGCCGAGGGTGCTGACTGGTAATAAATTCTCTGGGCATCAGAGATAGTACGTGACTACTTGATCTAGAGTTTTGTAGAGTTTCGGGTCCATTGGAACATCCTACAACCCACAGTGGCTTCATCACTGCGCAGATAGCTGCTCAAAGCTTGATTTCGCCCTGTTTTGGGCCCCATAGCCGAGGGTGTTGACTGGTAATAAATTTTCTGGGCATCAGAGATAGTACGTGACTACTTGATCTAGGGTTTTGTGGAGTTTCGGGTCCATTGGAACATCCTACAACCCCCAGTGGCGTCATAACTGCGCAGATAACTGCTCAAAGCTCGATTCCGCCCTGTTTTGGGCCCCATAGCCGAGGGTGCTGACTGGTAATAAATTCTCTGGGCATCAGAGATAGTACGTGACTACTTGATCTAGAGTTTTGTAGAGTTTCGGGTCCATTGGAACATCCTACAACCCACAGTGGCGTCATAACTGGGCAGATAATTGCTCAAAGCTCGATTTCTCCCTGTTTTTGGCCCCATAGCCGAGGGTGCTGACTGGTAATAAATTCTCTGGGTATCATCAATGATACATCATCACTCGATCTGAGGTTCTGTAGTGTTTCGGGTCCATTGGAACATCCTACAACCCACAGTGGCGTCATAACTGCGCGGATAACTGCCCAAAGCTCGATTTTGCCCTCTGTTGGGCCCCGTAGCCGAGGGTGCTGACTGGTAATAAATTCTCTGGGCATCATAAATGGTACATAACCAGTTGATCTAAGGTTCTGTAGAGTTTTGGGTCCATTGGGACTCTCTGGCATCCCCCCGTGACGTCTCGACTGCGACTATAATAATGTTAAGCAGGGTTTCCCCTGTTTTGGGCCCTATGATCGAGTTTGCCGATTCGTTATCGATTCTCTATCATCTCTGAAGACTCATGTGTACCCTGTTCAACGTCAGACAGGTTTCCGTATGCGATGGAATTTTTCCATTCGCACGTTATTGTACAGAGGTAGCTCAGTCTATCATATATTTCTCATCTCGCCCCGCTCCAGCTCTCGTCCAGCCTCAGGCCCAAATATCGGTTTCCGCTTGGTCCCGGGACTATCTCGACTATACCTTTCGAGAGTAATAAGAAAGTAATAAAATCCCGTGTAGTTCTGAGTGTCCTCAAAGCTACGCCTGTATATGGTGTTCGCTAGCGTAAGCTTACGCTAGCGAAAACCATCATATTTCAGCTGAATCATATCACACGCATATTTTGAGGACGTATTCTGAGAGTAATAAAAAGGTAATAAAAAATGAGCTATTGCACATCCCCGTGCGATCTTCCCCCGGCCACGTGTTCGCTAGCGTAAGCTTCCGCTAGCGAAAACTCTCGTATTTCGGGCCCATGACCGGTAATAAATTTCTTTCTTTGGTAATAAATTAGTAATAAAATAGTAATAAAAAGTGAAATTGGTTTGGGCCCGATTCGTGAGTTAGTGTTCGCTAGCTTCAGGTACCCTCGTCTGTGCGCAAATGAGTCATTTGCACACTATTGCTCGCTTTTCATTCGCTCACAGATAGTATGATACAAGAGCGCAAACCGTCGTTTGCGCTCTTGTATCATAATATACTATTCACGCAGTGCACAAATACTCGTTCGCGCTCTGCGTAAACGAAGAACAGTGTGCAAATGAGGCATTGATGTACTGTGCAAATTTCGTCTGCGCACTGGACTCGAGTTGTTATCTGATCATTCTTCACCGTCATCTATCTATATATCATCATCATACATAATTGTGGAGAATATCTATTTTGGATCTTTCAAGCACCAGCGACAGTTTTCAGCAACGTGGTAACATACTATATGGGCGATAGAGTTTTTCCTGATACATTCCTCAGAATTTTTTTCAGTCGGGAGGCTCCACCCTCCGAACCTCCCGGCGGGGGCTCCGCCCCTGGACCCCGCCGGGGGCTTCAACCCCTGGACCCTCTCCTCCGCCCTCCTGTGACCCCGTCATGTCATGTCCCTCTGAATGCTTGAGGTGCATTGATCATTCGTTGTAGGTGATGCTTCGGTCACTCCTCGCTACTGTCAAAATTTTTCTGAAAGTTGTCATGGATCCCAAGTAGTTCAAATGATAATGGTTCATAATTCGTTTGAGGAGGAACAAGGACTCGGAAAATTTGTACACACGGAATCTATTCAAAATATTTTGAGAATTTGAATATATTATTGTGAAATAATGATTTTAGAACTTTTGAAATAAATCACTTGTTTCATCATCTCGAAGTTGATTGTTCTAATTGTTATATAAGAATTGACAGTTGGAAAACTTAAATGAAACCTTAAATTGAAGAAAGTTAATCGACACAAGGAAACTGGTGAGGATGATGGTCCGCACCAAATCATATTTTCCAACATATGTTAGTATCTCACATGTTTTTTTATGTATATAGTGATACTTGAATCATAACCAGAATATTTTAAGAAGTTGAATATATCATTTGATATAAGAATTTCAGAACTTATGAAATAATCTATTTGTTCTATCATCACAACATTAGATAAATGGAATTGCTTAAATTGTTGTATGAAAATTCAACGATGATGAACGTTATTAGAAACTCACATTAAAGGAAGTAAATTGACACAGGGGGACTGGTTGGGATAATGTTCCCAACCGAAAATGTTTCTGACTCACATCATGTTCTTGACTCACTCCGCTGAGAGCGACCAACGCAAAAAAAACCAATACAATATCATCAACACACCATAAACAACACGATGATACATTCAAATAACCCTCCATAATATTCAAAATTTACAAGAATATCAAAAATCCTATTTGCAACATCTAAAGTCTTAGTCAAATTCGATAGAACTATTTCAAATCTTCATCTGAAATTATACATCTAGATATTCACTATTTCACTAGGAATAATAGTTCGTAGAGTGGACGCGAATCATCAAATAGGATTCAATTACTTATTTTAAAACGACATATGAAAATTCTCAATAGGACATGTTTCAACATATGTTAATCTCCAATCTTAAATCACTTGTTAAAAAATTCCAACTGATCACCATCATCTAGCCCCATAGAAAAATAACTATAGTTTTAATCTTGTATTAATTCTCAATATCTTGGCAACTCATAACTATCCCGATAACAAATACAAATCTGAGAAACTCATACGTCTTCATCCTGATATGGATACCACATTAAACAACATTCTAGACTGATACGACTTCTCAAGATCAAACCGTTAATTTTCCTCTGATCTGAACATCGTCCTTTGGCCCGTGAAGGTAACCAATACGTGTTAGGTTCATCTGATCATGTCTCTCTCGGTCCCTGTGACGTGAAGTTACAACTACTCAGAATACACTTCTCAACACTCATACCACTATTATTATCATAATATATATACTCAACATTATATATCAGGGGTGATAAATCATTTTCAACAGTATTTCATTTTTAATTTCAATATATATTAACTATTACTTGAAAAGACGAATATCTTCAGAGTTCTTCCGGAGTTATTTGATGGTGATACAGTAATAAACACGTTAAATGAGTGTATGTATCATGGGCTGCCTCACATAAAAGAATTCACAAACAAAAGAAACAAAAATAGACGCACACGCACACAAACACATATCCATATCCTCGACCCGATGTCCACACACTCACAACACATGCTCAAACACACACAAACACATACATAAAACATCGAATCTATATCCTCGAGCCGGTTCCCACACGCAGTAAAGACGTTAATATAGACGATATATGTTGTTCGGTAAGGAGGATACATAATGTATCTCGTGTGCCAAGCTGCCTCACGAAAGAGGATTCTACTCACACTCACAAACACAAGACACAAGAATAGACACACTCACACACACACGAACACAAATCCATATCCTCCAGCCGGTGAAAACACGCCGTAAAATGTGGATATATTCATTATATTCGTCTAGTGAGTGTACGTGTACTGGACTGGCTCACAAAAAAGGATTCTACACACATTATCACAAACACAAGACACAAGAATAGACACACACACACACACACACACAACGACCCACCGACCCACTGACCTATTCACCCATCCACCAGCCCATCAATAAATATATTACAAACAATCTAAACAAATCTAGGGACATTTACACTCACCTAGGGACATTTGTCTCGTCAAGTTGGCAGCTCTGATTCGATTTTATAATGACAAGCCTGATATAGGGATCCCGTACGGATAAAAGGCGCCTTGTCGGTTAATATTGTTAATTGGTTGCTGCTCAGTAATTCCCGGATGAGGGGTGTAAGTCACGCACCCGAAACGTCGGAAAGGGACTAAGCGGTTAAGCATGGTGAATTGCCCCTCGTCCGGTATAGCCCCCGGAGTAAATTTTCCCGGTTTCTAACACCAAAGTGAGTGGGAAAAAAGGTTTATTAGGTCCCGAGGTCGCCTTCACTTTTTGTACCACCCTAAAACGACCCTGAAAAAGGCTAAAAATCGATATTTCTTAGATTACACCGTGTTCTGACGCATCTCAATGAATCGCTTTGAAAATTTTTTGACATATTCTTGAAATTTGAACAATTTGAGGGGATATATTTGCGTTCCGCTTACTTTTCATTTAGGCCCTAAAAAAAATTCTTAAAAATTAAAAATCAATTTTTCTCATAGAGATTGACCGGGGAAACGGAAAATTCCTATTCCAACGTGTTTATCAGGAAAAAATACGTCGGATATGAGTGTTTTTGGTCATTTTCAAGTGGTGGAAAGTGGTCAAAATCGACCAAAATCATTTTTAAAGCAAATTCTGATTCAGTATTTAGCATCTCCTGCGCATGCGCGTTTATCTGCGTCCCTAAAAGTATTCTTAATCGATAGCCAGTGTAATTTCCTTTAAGATGACCACTTGCAGAAGTCGATTTGATGCATTAGAACCCGAGATATAGCTATTTGTAGAGAGGAAAAAATTCAAAGTACCAAATCCGTGAACCGCCGGAGCCCAGTAATGAAGAGATGCTCAGGTTTTCGCTTCTGCTGCATGGAATAGACTTCTGCAGGGGGTCATTTTGAAGGTAATCGCGCGGGCTATCGTTTTAAAATGAGTTCAGAACCCGAAAATCACGCGCATGCGCAGAAAATCGCGTTATATTGTCTATGTGGCAAGATTTTTGCGCTTGTGGTGATGTGAGATGACCAAGATATACATCCTTGTTATTCTTGATTACATGATTCCCCGATCTTTGTGATCTCCTCATCCACACGCTGAGGTACTGGATGAATTGACTAGATTTTTCTGAAATCGTGACCACATCAGCAGATCAGCTGACCCGAGGTCACTGCCGAATACCGGCCTGCATACTCCGTATAATATGTAAGTGTAAAGCAGGTAGAGCTTAATTGTATCACCTTCTACATACCCTCCCTATTCGAGGTGTCAACCCTAACTACAGCGCCAAATTACCACGGACGAACGCGTAAGGTGGTCAAATATTGAACTGTCGCAATGCCTATTCCTATCTAAAATACATTGTCTGCTAGGGCACGCTTGCCACCTCGAATTGATGTAGTCTGTCAGCTATTCTATATATACATATATACATCTGATCGGCGGACCTAATGAGATATGCGCTTTTGCGCATGCGCTCAGACAATTGAATCAACAACTTGTCATTGTAGAACTCGTCTTGATGCTATACATCACACGACTTTGATTTTCGTCTTATCTGGCACCCTTCAAGCCCATCACACTGAAATTGCAAAAGATTTATTCGATCTCGTGACATTTGTCCATCGAGGTGTTCGATTATAGTGAGTGCTGACGAAACTCCCAATGGAACATTTCAAATTGACTCTTGTAACGGATGAAATCGGATCAAAAGTTCATCTCTAACTAACCCGACCTTTTTTCTGCATTCTGTTGAGCAAATTCGAAGAATCACGGAAAGAGCTAGAGCAATCAGACTGCTGTGCCAGATTTTGTATTTACAGTTTTGAATTTACACAAATGCTCATCCCAACCACCAGCAACGTCCAACATGTGGATAAGGCTGTAACACTGTGGGTTGTTAGCGAGTAGCCGGCTTGATTTTAAAATCCAAATTACACAAGTGAAACTTGAGTAACTGAAGGCGAGTGACCGAATAAGTAATATGCAGTTATGATTCCTCAATCAAGAGTTGCAGCAACAAATAGAAGAATGTTGCAGTCGACAATAATCTCATCTTTTTATACTTGAGCAACAAGCTTTTCGAGAAAGAATCTTGCCAGCTGTAATCTACTGGTAGTGTCTCTGTTGAATGCACAACTCAGAATCAAAAATCAATTATGTTCTTGTAGGAGTTCTAAGATGAAGCTGTAATGAATCTGGTCCAGTTTCTAATTCAATTGGGTTTGGGAAGAGGAACCCACTACCATTCACTTGTGTAAATCATCAAGTCCAAAGAACCTCGCTTCAAAAGTCCAATAGCTACTTGACAACCAGCAACTTGTATATAGTGTGAGTATAGATTCTGATCATGAATTCTCAATTCAAGCACAGATAGCACTCAGGCATGCGATATCCTTCATTCTCCATTCGAGAAGGGAACGCATTACTTCTGCGTCTGTGGCAGTGGTTCATCCAACGATAAGTTATAACCAAAAAGTTCTTGCACTTGTGCTGCAGTGTGCTTTGTGAAATGATTTCCTGTGATCAAAACAAGTTAGTGGGTCCTCATGGAGATAACAATTATGATGGGGATGGAGTTGACTTTGTCGTTTAATTTCACAAACATACAATTGAGTTCAGAAAGCCACTACAGTAACATTTGCAGAGTTTCTTAGACTTTTCAAATCAATATTCACTTCCAAAAACGCAGGCAAATGTCTTGTAACAAGAATAGCTTTCGTCAAGTGTTGCCAATACTTCTTCCCCAAATCATAGCTGCGACTGAGTGTGTGAGCTCATTGAATTTACCATATTGTGAAATTATCAATCTCAATTTTGTACACAGGTGATGTAACAGCTGGATAGCACTCGAAAGAAATTGTTAGAGGTTCCTGATGATAGAACACCCTTGTAGATAGAACTCAATCAATGCTGCCTTCATGCAACTCCTTGAGATATCCAAAGTATAGGATCCACCCCTGCATACTGACTTAGATCTCAGAGTATCGTCACACTAGACTTTTGCACTACTATGATAGAGGCGAATATCAGCTATTCGATACTTTAATGAAAACACAATGATAGGTAAGTCTTTCCCAATTATACCCAAGTGGTTGAATGAATGGAACCTAAAAGCTTGATGGAGGAATGTTGGATCCAGGTTCAATGTAATCTCATTTGAAATGCACAAGTATATTACTCTTGAATAGCTTCATCTTTAATGAATTTCAACCAGTTAAATAATGAATTTGTTGATAATTTTAGTGAATAGGATTGGGTATTGATCAATGTAAATAGTTTGAACTCGAATTAGGAATATATTAAACTCATAGGAATGCTTGATTCACAGATCAGTCATCTGAACAAGCTAGTCATTGATACGAGATGAAGTTGCTACTGCAGCTATTTGTGCTTCTGAAGATCTTTTTGATTTTGGGATACACTCCTAAGACTGGATGTTTGACTACACAGTTGTTATCCGTTTCAAATATGTCAAATCCAATTGCCAGGTATGATCCTATTTATTCCTCGCATTGCATCTTTAGGTGTACAAATTGCAATATGAACCTTTCCATTGTAGCACTTCAAAGGGTAATGATGAAGGTGAGCCTGTGACATTTTGTAGGAAGAATGAAGACACCAGATGTGTTCATTGTTATCAGTCATCCAGAAAGTTGCCAAAAAGCGAACAAATAGTTCTCACTGATCAATCAATTCAACGCATCTCTGAGTTTTTTGAAGAGGATCTTAGAGTTGGATCTCTTATATGTAAAAAATGTTATGGATCACTTTACAAACGAGCAAGCAAACGTGCAAGAGTAGATGAGCCAGTCCCTACACAGAACGTTCAACATGCCCAAACTTCTCAAGGTAGTCAGTCATCAAACTTCTCTGAGTCACCTCCAATACCATCTCAACAATCTTCTGGTGAACTCTATGAAGTCCCCGAAAAAAAAGAAATTGAGTACGTCAATGTACCTTTTGCAAGAACTATAATCTCTCACGGTTATTGTTTCATTTGTCGAGCCAAAAATGACATCGTTGACGTTCCAGAGGAGGCGCGTCTTCAAGTTTTTTCACTAAGACAGATTTACATTCCAAAGAGGAATCGTTGTTGCTTAAGACATTTGATTCAAAAAAGATTGCTTTATCGTAGCGAAGTGGATGATTTAACCATCTACTCGAATGAGTGCTCTATTCCTAGTTCAGAATTCTCCAGTTTCATGTCACGATTGAGTAACAAAGTCAACGAAGGGCTGTTTGAACATATCGGTGATTGGAGTATATCAGACGCGCGTTTGAAAGTTTTCACCGGACTTACTTCAGATTAATTAAAAGATTTGGTCAGCAGAATGAAATCACTACGTGCTTCGGAGAATAGAAATGCAATTCAAGCTGTAGTCACCTGTTTATTCAAACTACGGACCGGGAATTCTGACGAGGTGATTGCTTCAATTTTGGATCTAAGAAATCCTCGACTAGTATCTCATTTTTGTACATCAGTTTTGAATTCATTCGAAGTTGATATTCTACCGAAACGATTTGGACCGACTGTCTACACAAGAGATTATCTCATCAAAAACCACACGTCTCCCATAGCCAATAAATTATTCAATATCGGGGACCGATTGGCACTGATTTGTGATGGGACATATGTTAGCCATGAAAAGAGCGCCAATAACGCTTATCAGAGGAAATCTTACTCTGGCCAAAAGAAGAAACCTCTTTGTAAACCTATGACCATTTGTACAACCGACGGATTTGTTGTAGACTTGCCTGGACCATTCTATGGGACACAGAATGATGCCACTATAATGAAACTGATTATGGAAGATCCAAATGGGATACGGCGATTGTTGAAGCCCGGAGATATCTTCATTCTGGACCGGGGATTTCGGGATGTGAAGAGTTATTTAGAAGGACTCGGGTTTGTTGTGATGATGCCCGCCTTGAAAGGCAATCAGAAACAGTTGTCAACAGTCGAAGCCAATGAATCTAGAAAAGTCACCAAATGCCGTTGGGTGGTAGAAGCCGTTCATGGCATTATAGGTAGAAAATGTAAACTATTGCACAACCAAGTGGACAACAAGCTGCTTCCAAAAATAGGGCTGTATGCTCGCATAGCTTGCTATCTCCATAATGAATATGGGAGGAAGTTAAATAGTGACTCAGGAATGGAAGATGCTATCTTCGTGAGGATGACCCAAGATGTTCACAATAGTAATCAACTCGCTCTAGAAGTTGAAGAGAAGCGATGGAACAGACGCTCTTCTTTACTATTGAAGGTGACCTCGAATGACATACAAGATTTCCCTGAGATGACGGAGAATGACTTGAAGATCTTGTTTACTGGGTCTTATCAACTATCCCAAGCGGTCTCTTATTTGGCCGAGATTTACGATGATGACGGCAACATAGCCCTCAGTTATGTGAAAGAGTCGCCAGACACAATCAAATTCGAAGTGAGGTCTCGGCATATAAATAGAAAAATGTATAAATGTTTTGTGAAATATGATAGCCGTTGTGTTGGTATTCGTGGTATAGTTGGATATTGCTGCGAGTGTGCGAATGGACTCCGCACCATCGGATGCTGCTCGCACGTAGCATCTATAATTTATTACTTGTCACACGCCAGGTATTTATCGCAGATCATTAGACCAGCTGAAATTCTCAGCCGAATATTTGAACACGAAGGTGTGGAACCAGTGATAGCAGATGACAGTGAGTACGAAGACTGAGCTAGCGAACTCCAACATTCTCTAGAAACAGGAACCATCAGCATTCGAGAATCTAGGACATTTTCTACTTTTGATGTGGTTTTCGTCTATTACTCGCTCTAATACTTTCCAGGCAATACTCATGTGATGCGTCTCCAATCAAAATATACTTGGAACATAACCATATGAGTTCTCAGTCTTTCTTTGCTGTAACCTTGACGATTATTGGAACGGTGACGATGGAAAAATGGTAAACGCAGAGTAATCCTGCAATATAGACAATATAACGCGATTTTCTGCGCATGCGCGTGATTTTCGGGTTCTGAACTCATTTTAAAACGATAGCCCGCGCGATTACCTTCAAAATGACCCCCTGCAGAAGTCTATTCCATGCAGCAGAAGCGAAAACCTGAGCATCTCTTCATTACTGGGCTCCGGCGGTTCACGGATTTGGTACTTTGAATTTTTTCCTCTCTACAAATAGCTATATCTCGGGTTCTAATGCATCAAATCGACTTCTGCAAGTGGTCATCTTAAAGGAAATTACACTGGCTATCGATTAAGAATACTTTTAGGGACGCAGATAAACGCGCATGCGCAGGAGATGCTAAATACTGAATCAGAATTTGCTTTGAAAATGATTTTGGTCGATTTTGACCACTTTTCACCACTTGAAAATGACCAAAAACACTCATATCCGACGTATTTTTTCCTGATAAACACGTTGGAATAGGAATTTCTCGTTTCCCCGGTCAATCTCTATGAGAAAAATTGATTTTTAATTTTTAAGAATTTTTTTTAGGGCCTAAATGAAAAGTAAGCGGAACGCAAATATATCTCCTCAAATTGTTCAGATTTCAAGAATATGTCAAAAAATTTTCGAAGCGATTCATTGAGATGCGTCAGAACACGGTGTAATCTAAGAAATATCGATTTTTAGCCTTTTTCAGGGTCGTTTTAGGGTGGTACAAAAAGTGAAGGTGACCTCGGGACCTAATAAACCTTTTTTCCCACTCACTTTGGTGTTAGAAACCGGGAAAATCTACTCCGGGGGCTATACCGGACGAGGGGCAATTCACCATGCTTAACCGCTTAGTCCCTTTGATCAAGATTGACTAGACATTGGCAATAAAGTCCGATTGTATCAAGAATTTGAAGAAGTTATTTTACATTGAAACCGCCAACGGACGAGGAGGAATCCATATCAAAAACATTTGTCATGAGCTATCTTACTCAGTTAGTTTATTTTCCCTTGGAATACAAAATGCTTCAAGAAGGTAAAATTCTGACTGGAGCAAATGCCTTGAGATTGTTGAACCCTGCTCTGGAAGACGGTTTGTTGAGAGTAGTTAGTAGACTCAAAAATTCGGATCTATGTGACGATGAGAAATTTCCTGTAATATTACCTACAAAATCTACTCTGACCGAGCTCCTCATCCGATATTTCCATTACATCACGTTGCACGGTGGTACTCAACTGACTCTTTCTACTGGCCGACAAATGTTCTGAATCATTCGAAGAAAAAGTGCAGTGGAAGTTATGATTGATAATTGCACCAGTTGTCAAAGATACAGAGCTACTCCACAGTATCAAATGATGGCAGCTTTACCTCAAGAGCGTGTAATACCTTCCCGTCCATTGAAAAAAATCGGGCGTAGATTATGCAGGTTCATTCAAATTGTGAGCTTCGCGTATTCGCGGACAAACTTCTTATGAGGGTTATTTCATTATTTTCATTTGTCCTTGCACAGAAACAATTCACCTTGAAGCCATCTCCGAATATCCTACAGAAGCGTATTCAGCCGCTTTCGACTGTTCAAGGCAAGACGAGGGTCCTGTGAGCTTCTTTTAAGTGATCAAGGTCAGAATTTGGTAGGAACAGATGCCGAACTTAGAAAAATGTTCACCAAAGATTCACCCTACTCCAATTCCATCTCTCAGTCTAGTCTAAAAAGGGCAGCGGAAGAAACAATACTCACCTTTGAGGAATTCACAACAATCCTCGATCAAGTGGAGGCATGCCTCAACTTTAGGCCTCTCATGCCCTTCAGCGATGACCCTACTGATCTAGAGGCTCTCACACCAGCCCTCTTCTTGATTGGGGAACCATCACTTTTGATCGTCAAGAATGGAGTTATTGATGACGAAGTATCACCTTTACTACGCCGGAAAATAATCACGCAAATAGTCCAACAACTTTGGGAACGCTGGTCCCATCAGTATCTTCATACGTTCCATAAGCAAAACAGATGGATCTCTGTACGACATAATTTTGCTGAAGGTGACCTGGTTTCAGTAAGGAACGAAATCACACCGCCGCCCAGATGGCCACTGGGCCGAATCATCAAGACACTCCCTGGAAAGGATGGGATTGTGCGAGTCGTGCAGGTACGCACTGCTACCACCATTCTCGATCACCCGGTTGTGAAGTTGGTAAAACAATTTCAACAAGTGAAGATGAAGAGTGATTTTTGCAGTGAGTTCATATATAATCCATGAATCCCCAGTTGTGAAATCAGTGAGTAATTTTTAATTGATATCTTCTCTAGGGGGAATTTGAAATGACTTTTGATTTTCATTCCCAACGAAACCTTATTCATCTCACACTCTTATGGAATCCTTTCTTCATTTCCAAGGAATATATTCTTCTCTCAAAGTGAAAGGATGTTTATGCAGCACCGATCAAATGATGTTCACGACAGCACACATACACACACGTACACGCTCACGCGTTTAGCGTGGCAACGTCGCAGCTCATGCTATAGACTTGGCAACGCAGCACCAAAGGCATCGAGTCGCGGGGTTTCCGTCCGCCGGTTCCAAGCCACGCCAGTTAGTCTTCATGTGGATCGCGCACACGTCGCGCTTTCTTCAGCACCTCGAGCATGTATCATTTTGCTGAATATAGTTTTTAAGACTAGTTCAATCAAACATCCTCTTAACTCAATTTTGCATTCCCTCGAACTCACCTCGCATATAAACAAGTGCAATAATGATGATTCTAAAATGATGTCTCAGCACGGTTCACTTCGGTTCAGTTCAGTGCAGATATATTTGATTCGCTCGAACTCGATCTAATTTGGTCCATATCGGTTGAATTAGGTCTAGTCTTGTTCAGTTCAGTCTTATTTGGTGTCATTAGTACTACATTATCAAGAAATTTCTTCAAGATTCTTAGCCGTTAGTGAGCCGCAATTTAGTGTTGATCCACGGGTTGGGCGCTGTAGTCGGCGCGGACTAAAACGAGTTCGAGTCGCTGATGTTCTGCTGCATACATGCACTGAAATAATGCAAAGTGGATTCAGACTTCATTTTTCGGCTCTGCCGGCCAGAGCGCCCGACCCGCGGAACACCTCTGACCCTAAAGGTAACAACAACTATGAATACAACTGTTAATAGTTCGGGACTTTGATGTATCGAACTCAGCCACTCTGGAAATTCAACGTGGTTGAACTGAATTCTTGAAACAATATATCTATCAACAGGTATAATTCAAGATGATGTCATTCTTTCTCGACCATCATGAGAGACCTCTTCCTGGCACCTTTGATTGATCATCAACCATTATTTTAAAACCACTATCATTGAACCATTAAAGCGTTTCAGGGGCTTCTGACACTTGAAGGACATTTATGAACCAAGAAAGCGTTAGCAAGTGAGGCAATACTGCTAGTATTATAGGAAATGCAATATCAAAAGAAGTCATTCGTGGTTGGTGAGTCAAGAGTCCCGGAACGCCTTCTCCCATCAAGACAATAGTTCGGATAACGCGGTTTTGGGTAATGCCGCAGCCCGCGGAACGCAACCCTCGTATTATTCGAGAGATGCCTGAACGCGGTTCCGGCGTCATGTCAGCGCTAGTGATTCCAAGTGATCATTCACATCACAGAGGTAATCGCCAGTACATGATTGGAAAATCACGTAGAGAACAAGAAAGAATTTACGCGATTGATTGGGATCTTCTACGTAGGACTTTTTCATGAGGTGAGAGATGGCGGGAATGACCTGTTAGCCCAGGAGCATCTCTGGGCAATGAGAGATTTCATACATTCGGGAAGAGCTGTCTTCAATCAGTATCCATCTTCCCAATAATTTGGAATCTGTGATATTTCATCACTATCGATGCACAATCAGAGTTCTTCAATTTAAATTCTGAGTTCAATTCATACACTTTGATGAATCGCTCATAACTTCGAACTTCTTCGTGCTTTCGTTTCGAGCCCTACGAGAAATTCCTGAAGAATTCCCGTGCATTTTCTGATGGCATCTGAACATATTCCGAAGCCGTTCAATTTGTTGCAAGTCATCCCAGTGTGATCCTTACGGAAGTGCTAGATGCTGTCGGGGATGAATGCATTTTTTTCTATTGGTACATCTGTTTTTCTGCCAGATGCTGCCCACAAAACTGCTAAATCTCGGTTTGCAACAGAAATGTAGGTGTATTAATGGGAAAAATGATCCTCAGGAATTTCTCTATCATCAAAATTAAGCACCTTCAAGTATACAGTGCCTTTCATTGTGACGGCCGAGTCAGTCCGTCTTCCTTTCTCCCTGGACCGAATATTGTAATGATAACATTCTATGTTACAGCTTGAGCACGAGGAGAGTTGCTGCATAGTTGAGCCAGGCAAAAGAGAGAGAGGACCAGAGAGATGGCACCGTAGTAGGGCCCGCGCGCCCCATATGTTCAGCCGCCCCTGACGCAAGTCAATGCTGCTCCAGCCAGCATCGTTTTCCTATGCATTCCGTCCTGACGTTTTGGAGCGCTCGCACGCGCATATCGAGTTTGTTGTCGTACGCATTGTCCACGCCACCCGTAGTCCGTCCTTGGCACGATTTAGCCGGGGCTCTGGTGCGTGCATTTCATATGCTATGTACAGTGGTCTATGGCCAAAATTATCATCGTCTGGGACAATTGCAAGCTACCTGGTCGCCGTGAGCTGCGAGCGCCGGTGCCCGATCTGGGGTCGAGTGACCAACCTGCGTCATCATCGCCTGTTTCTTCGAGCACGCAGCTTCTCAATTCGAATTCTCACCCATTCTCCGATACCACGATCAATAGCAATATTCGGACTAATCATCCTATTTCGTTGAATGATTCTGGGAATTTAGATGGGATTCCTGAGAGCGCTGATCTCTGCGATTCCTCTGAGGAGATTCCTGTGTCGCCAAGACAATTCCAAATCGCAAAATTGGTGCAGGTCTCCTCGACCCAAATTTTTGAGTCTAATAGACAATGGGGGAGGGATAGACCGAGCTTATCGTCAGATCTATTTCAAAATATATCACCGGATCATGACCTTTTGTCAAATATTGATTCTTACAGGCAAGATCATCACTCCTCCGTATTGACGGATGTCAACATGGCTAAATCTTGTGCTTATCCTTCATTGCCAGGCGTGATGTCTGTTCAATGAAGCCTGTTCTGGCATCAAATTCTGCACGAGCAAGAGTGGCTTTGTTCAAATAATCATTCAGATCTGGTATCTTTTCAGATAAAACACCGAATGAAATCTTCTCTCAACATGAGAGTCGTGTTGGTATTCTTAGCGAAGGTATGTCTTCTGAGTCCTCCGCGAATCCCCTGGATGTCAATAAATTCCCCAATCCTTATCTTTGTATACGTTTTTTCAACATTAGTTCACCCCGATCACTTATACGATCATTCGGTTCCCATTTGATAAGAATGTAAGATTTGACAAGCTCGCGCGTGTTGTAGTGCAAACTTGTCTGCTTGATGAGATCCTCAAGTTTCTAGCATCTGGAAACGCATCAAGACTAGGGATGGGCCTGATCGAACGTAATCTTTCTAATTTCGCCACTCAGTTTCAGAACAATGTGATTTCCCGGGCGATTGAATCTGTCTCGTACCGACTTGTAATATCTCAAGTTCGTTGGGACCCACAGAAAACATTCGATGGTCGCAGGATCGATTACAAATACTTGTCTGAGCATGAGGTCGGATTTGAGTTGTCATGACCGACTTATGAAGCATTTTACTTCGTTTCCACTCAGATCGAGGCCGGGGCACATGCTCGTGCTCAAGATGAGGGAGAAAATGAATATCTTAGTTCCTTGGAACCATACACGAGCGTTATGCGAACATTAGAGTACCAGTTTCAGGTACGATCACCAATTTCAATATCGTTAGAGCCTTGGCATGCTCATTCATCTGATATAGTATCTTTCTTGCCTGAATGATATACTTTGCCGAATTCAGTGTACGATAGCCTAGCAAAGACTTCTGAATTTTCTGGTCATGAAGAACTGATCTATCATTCGGTATATTAGCTTACCACACAGATCGATCTATGTCACTTAATCAACAGATCCGTTGATTAAAATTAGATTGCATTAGCTGAGTCATTTAATAAAATGATTTATAACAATTTTAGTTTTGTATGAATCCATAATCATGTACTGAGTGAAGTATGGTCTGACGCTGAAGTGTGGGATATGGGACTAATGTCCGTGAGTATAATTTGTATGTTGTATGCATAAAGTGCTCCATGAGTGTCCAAGGGTCAAACGAAGAGACCCAGTGAATTTGTAATATCCAAAAAGTAATATCTCCGGAAATATGCCACAAGTGCAAAAACAGTACAGTGAAATGATCGCTCCCATGAAGAAATTTGGAGTTCAAGAGAACTATGATTCCTATTTGAATCGATTCGGAATGGATTGTATGTCTGTACAAGTGACCGCGTTTCAATTTATCCGGGGGATACAATCTAATTCCTTCTGAAATTCATATTTTCTAAGTCATGTCTGATCTCCATTATTGATTGATGATCTCTTCGATGAGAATGATTCACTTCCCATTCAAATATACTGAGCGAATGGCTCTATCACTTCATTTTTCGGCCCAGATTGAGCGAGGTAGGTTTCCGAGCAGGTACGCCAGCCAGCTAGCCAGCGTCTGGGGGAGGGGTGTGACGGCCGAGTCAGTCCGTCTTCTTCTCTCCCTGGACCAAATATTGTGATGATAACATTCTATGTTACAGCTTGAGCACGAGGAGAGTTGCCGCATAGTTTAGCCAGGTAAGAGGGAATGAATGAATGAATGATAACCTTTATCCGCCCAAGGGCAAAAATACAAAAATACAGTAGCATATGAAACATATGTCACTCATACATAATGAATACATTAAATTTATAAACATTTGTCGTTTTGATTGAGGCTATTGGAATTATCACAGGAAGTGAATAGTCATCTCGAGGCATCGTAAGATTCATGAGAGTCATGAGAAAGAAAAAGATGGAAAAGTCACGTTTTCATATACATATATCAGTCTTAACAAAAAAGGTTGAGGAAAAGAAAACATTTTCCCGTTTGGGAAGACATATAAAAAAAGACATGGGCCCACAGTCATATCACAGGAATCTCAGTTCGGAAGCGAAAAAGCCACGCATAACTCAGCTGAAGTAGAAGACATCAATTGAAACGGGCTCATGCCTATCACAGTTTACAAATTAAAATAGTGTTTTTTCTCCACATCAATCCTCTGGGAGGATAGTGTTAACAGGAGGTCTCTTAAGGACTCTTTAAATAATGATATCTTCCCAAGCTGCCGAAAGCCCGGAGGGAGAAAGTTCCACAAATGAGAACATTGGACCTGGAAAGATCTTCTTCCATATTCAAGTCTCATGTTGGGAACTTTGAGTACCCGCTCTTCTAGATCACCCCGTGCGGGGCGTTGGGATTGGTACCTGGTAAACATCGCAGCTAGGTAGCCAGGTTCTTCTAAGTGCATAATTTTATGCATCGAGAGAGCTGCGAAGTACATTCTCCGCGAATCAGTACGTAACCAACCCAAGCGCTCTCTAAACGCGGTGATGTGCTCGTCTCTCCTAAGATCGAAAATATATCTCACACATGAATTGCTTAGTCTCCGTTGCCGCTGTTCGTCCGTGACGTCGAGGTACACGACCGCGCAATAATCTAGGTGCAGTTGAACCAATGACTCGATTAGGCGAATTCGGAAAGGTCTGGTGATACATGCCCTAAAAAACCGCAGACCGTATAGGGCTCTGTTGACTTTCTTCGTTACTTGGTCAATGTGCGGTTTCCATGTCAATTCACTGTCAAGTGGAACACCAAGACTCACGACCGTATCTCTGAACGGGATGAACTTTCCCTCCTGTTTCTCAACCCCTGGCAAGTCCATTCTCTTCAGATCTTTGATATTCCTCTCCGAACTGAAGTAGATTGCCTTGGTCTCGCCAGCGTTGAGACACAGGCCGGAACTTCTGGCCCACTCGGCAACTAGTCGTCCTATTTTGCCCAGCCGAGCAATACCTTCCCTGATCTTATTTTTCTCGATTTGGAGATAAATTTGGAGATCATCCGCATAAAATAGATGATGTATCGACTTTCCATCTAGCAAGCCAGCCAGGTCATTCACATACAAGCTGAAGAGGAGAGGCCCAAGGACGGACCCCTGTGGAACACCCAGATTGGGTTCAAGCCAATCAGATTTGCCTACTTTAGGAGTGATTTGTTGGGTGCGACCCTGTAAATATGATTTTATCCACAGGAGTGCCGATCTTAAGAAGCCAAGATGTCGTAGCTTCCTCAACAGCTGGAATGGTGAGATTGTGTCAAAAGCTTTGCTAAAATCGAATAGTAGGAGCAGAGTGATCTTCTTCCTGTCTATACCTACTCTGATGCCATCGGTCAATTTCAACAAAGCTGTCTGGGTGCTATGGTGTGCCTAAGACCAGTCTGGAAGCGATGAAGTATCTTCTCGATCTTCAAATACTCCATGATTCGGTCATGTGCAATTTTTCCCAGAACCATGGAGAGAAAGCACAGCAGTGCTATAGGACGGAAGTCCGAGACCGTTGATGGAGCAGCAGTCTTCTTTAATGCAATCAGCTGCGCTTGCTTCTAAGCCTCAGGAAGAATGCAATGAGCGAAAGAGGAGTTGGAAATATGTACAATAAGATTACCCCATAGCCGGAAGAGCTTTTGCGATCACGCTTTGGGGTATTCCATCCGCTCCACGGGCCTGTGAGTAGAAATGTTTGATAGCAAGGACTACATCACTAAAATTTGTGGGCTTAAATTTAAACCCCTCCTCCGGTGCCGAGTCAATATCGTCCATTGCTTTATTAATATTTTCGTTGGGCGAACCGAAAACTCCCGCAAAGTGTGCGTTCAACTCATCCGGTGTGAAGCCATGAAGTTCCTCCTCTTTGCTCTTAGGCAAGAGGCCGAGATTGCGCATCTCCTTCCAAATGTTCTTCTTCTGATCAAGAGCATCTGACAAATGGGTTTGAATGAAGGAGTTATGCTCTTGTTCAATGCGCAAGTCGACCTCTTCGCTGAGCTGAGAGTATTCATTTTGAAGCTCAGGGTATCTATTGAAGTAAAAATTTCGCAAATCGCATGGCGCAGCGCGCGCGAAATATTGTTCGCGGGCGTGAAATCATTATTGATTTTGTGTGGTGAGTACGGAAATAGTCTGCTCTGAGCATTGTTCTTATCAAGCTGCATAACCTCCCACCGCATGTTCTGCCTATTATTAGATATGGTTCTCGTTTACCAGCCTGGTGATAATTATCCACAAAAATCCGTAGACGTACCTTTAATAGCTTCTGTAAAGTCATGTTGGTCCCCAAGTCTTGAAATTGGAAGTTAATGTTTCATTAAAACGACTCTTAGGTGTAATGCATGTGATTCCGTTGAGTTGCAGATTGATGAGTTGATACGCGATATGCGTGGATCAATCAGCTTTTGTGCAATATGACTTCACTAATAGGTAAAACCAAATATGATTCTACTAAAGTATTTTGATCACTCTCAACATCAATTTTTCCTTTCCCAAAATTGGCGTGAATTTAGAATATGATACTTGAGTATTGAACTACACATCAGCCAACTAATAATTCATGTCTGATTCCCACACTAATCTGAGGTAGATCTAAAAATTTTCTCCCGAAGCTGCCTGAAACCCTGGAGATATTTGCTGACTCTCTGAATTCATGATCCGTCTAAAATAAGTTCAATTGGCTGATATGTAGCTTGATACTCAAGTACCATAGTTTGAACTTGAGCAAATTCTGAGGGGAAGAGGCACTATTTTAGAAGTTATCAAAATACCCTAGTAAAATCATATTTTGGTTTTACCTATAGTAGAGTCATATTGCACGAAAGGTGTTTGATCCATGCATATTGCGTATCAACGCGTCAATCTGCACCTCAACAAAATTACATGACACCCAAGAGCCGTTCCAAAGGAGCATTAAGTTTTGATTCCAAGACTTGGAGACTAACATGACTCTAGAGAAGCTTGAGGGTACGTGTAATTTTTGGATCATTATTACCAGGCTGGTAACACACTCAAATATATCTAGTAAGAGGCAGAGCACGTAGTTGGGGGCGATGCAGCTCAATCAAAACAATACTCAGCAGACAATTTTCGTCGTCGCCACATAAAATCAATAATAATTTTACACCAGCGAGAAAAAATTTCGCGCGCCCGCTGCGTCGTGCGAATTACTAAATTCTTACTTCAATAGGACCCCAGGACACTTGCGCTGGTTACGTTAAATTCGTTCCCAGCGCCTGCGCGTCGCGTCTCGCTCATTCATGAGTACTCTCAGCTCAGGACCAATCCAAGGAGCGTCATTTTTACGCGGATTAATAGTTTTTTTCGGGTGATAATTCGTCTATAACGGTCTGTAAATCTCCATTTAAGCAGTGAATTGCATCTTCCAAACTGGTTTCAGCATTTTCGAGAGCTGTCCAGTCACAGCGAAGCAATCGGTCATTCAATATCTCCGGAGTGATGTTTCGAAAATCGCTGTAGGTGAAGGAATTTTTTGGCAGAGTGGGAGTAAAGACGTTGATGGTGACGTCAATGACCGAGTGCCTGCCGAAACTGGGCAGGAGTCTGTTTTGAAAGTCAGTAATGATGTCATTGTCATCTACATAAATGTGATGACAATGACATCATTAGAGGGAGAGAGATAGAGAGATGGCACATGAGTATGGCCCGCGCGCCCCATATATTCAGCCGCCCCTGACGCGAGTCAATGCTGCTCCGGCCTTCTCCTATACATCCCGTCGTGACATTCCGGAGCGCTCGCACGCGCACATCGGGTCTGTTATCGTGCGCGTTGTCCACGCCGTCGGGAGCCTGTCCAGGGCACAATTTAGCCGGGGCTCCGGTGCGTGCTTTCCATATACTTTGTGCAGTAATCTATGGCCAAGATCATCATCGTCTCAGGCAATTGCGAGCTGCCTGATCACCGTGAGCTGCGAGGGCCGGTGCCCAATCTGAGCTCGAGTGACCAACCTGCGTCAGAGCCAATTATAATGGTGAGTGCCTCTCGTGAATGTCTCTCTCCTCATTCTGGGCTTATAGATTGTATTTCCCCAAATGCGCCCTCGATAATCGTGCTCGGGCTTGATTCAACCTAACTGTCAGCGAACCGATTTGTGAATAGTTCTCTTAAATATATGCCCTTTCATCCTCAATTTTAATCGAGTGTGTGCTTATCCAGTGCTCCCTTTCCCTAATTTTTTGAACAATGACAGCAATCGCTCACTCCCTGAGCTTCTCAAATGAGAGCAGGCTCTCCCTGCAAGTGACGAATCACCAAAACCGTCACATCATAGATGATGGATCATGTAGAGTCTAAATGTAATAGTGATATTTCCAATCCACTTCGTCGTACGAGAGTTCTGGGAAAAGCATCTTGAAGATCACAAAAAAAGCTATCGATTCATTTGTTTGAGACATTCCTCGCGTCTTTTTTGATCGCCCGTGGTCAACGATGAGAGTTCAAGAAATTTCTCCCTGGATCAATCACCTACAACTTTGGCGAGAATAGTCTGATCACAAAAATTCTCACGGGATCTTGTAGATCTTTTGCGAACCCACAATTTTCTCTTTTCGAAGTTTTTTCTACGGCCTTTGCTGCCCGAGTGAAGAGCTTGGGAAGGCAATTTTGTATTACATGGACTGCTCTTGGAGATACCGTGGCTGGCGCCTGTTTTGTCTCGCCTTGCTCTATTATACTGCAAGAATTCATCAAAAAAATATCATGACACATGGTCCCGACTTGGAATAATCTCATCTTTCAGGATATCTTATCAGATTTTGCCTCAGATGTGACTGTTCGGGAAAGTCGTCGTATTCGGATATATTTTTAAACCTTTCGAGAACGAGAGAGCCAAGGCAGAGCAATGAACTTTTCTCTCCTTAAAATCGTATGATTTTGATAACTGCTGATTGGTACATTCAAAATTCTTAGAAATTTGGCAACATTGCTCTCCCTCAGTCGCTCTCGGCCACGACGGCGATCTCGCTTCGGCGAACCGGCAGTTGACCACCGACCGCCGAGCAGGCTAATTGTTGTAAGCCTAGCTCAAACTCGCGATTTCAAGTGCCGCGAGCTCCATCGCATTTTCTTCGCGAATTGATCTCTCCGCGTCGCGATTTCACCCCTCACTTCCCTCGCGCCTTTTTCCCTTTAACCAAATGTAGTGAAACGGAGAGTGAATAAATCCAACTATTTCATTTTCACAGTAATCGAGCGTTATAAATTTACGCTTCCACTACCCTGGTCTCGAGCGCCCCATCGCGATCTTATAATTAATATTCTGGGCTTCACCCAATCATTTTGGTAGCAGAGCGTCGTTGGGGCTCTCAATTCGGTTCTGTGTTTTAATAGTGGCATCGCTGGGTTTTGAGTGAATCTCGTCGCGCGAGTGAAAGTGATGTGAGTGCGCGGAGAGAAAGGAGCTCGCTGCCGTTGAAAATTGTGTTCGACGCGAGCTAAATCATCGAAGAGGCAATTTGGGCCTCAAGTACTGGCTTGGTGCAGCACCGGAGTCTACGAGGTGCAGAAATCCCCGGCCCCGCAGCAAGCAGCAACACGGCATCGGGACGAGCAGCTGGTGACCATCTTCAAGTCAAGCTGCAGCAGGGTAAGCCGCGTGGAGTTTTTCATGCGCATCGCGCCATCACCTGCTGCTAGCCGGAGCTACGTCACGTCGAAGTCGCTCCTCGCCACCGCTGCCTTCTCCGCCAACTTGCTTCGTCTTCATCGCTGCTGCGGGCCGCGCGCTCAGCTGGAAGAGCGCGCACTACAAAGAAGTGGGTATGAGGTGGCTGTCGCGCAACGCAGTCATCGCGGAGTAATTGGTGAGCGTATCGTTTCCTTTACTTATATGCATGTATAGTGCGGTCTTACTCGCACTTACGAATTTCGTTCGCTCAGCTGCGAGCCAGCTGATGGATATACGGCGCATGTATCCGGCGTTTGCACGGCTCGTAGCATATCATAGCTAATAGAATTATACTCTATTATAATATCTTGTCGGTGGTCACGTTCGAGAGTTGAATGGAGTTGAACTCGCGACTCTCTTTTAATTGTGTTAGTATTCGTGTTGAGTGGTATATGTTTGGCGCATTAGGGTCATGCTGTAGCAGAAGATAGACGCGATCGATCACTTTTTGTAATTGGATGGGGAAAATCGGTCGACCCAACGCTCTAATCTCTCTGCGTTAGTCAAACAGCTGATCTGTCTCAACTATTCTTCTGTTGGGAGAATTTTTACATTTTGATTGGGGTTTTAGTCTCGCGCGTTAGTGTGCGTTTCATTCAGTGGGTTTTGTGTTGTTGTGTGGGTTTTATATTTCAGACTGAGTTTGAAATTTTAATGATTTCTTGAACATTTGTTCTAACTGTGATAATTAGTGGGAGAATCATGGCTGCTAGACATCTTTTTAATCGGCAATTGCAACTTGTGGTTTACATTCGTAATTTTGATACAAATACTGCCAAAAAGAGCAAAGAAAATACCACTGTAAATTTTCTCAAAACTCGCTTGGAGTTATTAGGAAGATATTGGGATGAATTTCGCCAAAATTATTTGAATTTACAACAGCATAAGGATGAATTGAAGGATGAAGAATATTTTACCAAATTAGGCTTTCTAGAGATCGAAGTAAATTATTTAATTTTGAAATCCGATTCACTAGATAAAATTGCTGAATTAACGATACCAGAAGAATCACTGTCTGAACATGGTTCAGTTCATGGTTCTGCGCGAGGCTCAGTCCACGCGTCAGTCCATTCAGTCAATCATCCTCAAAATCAAAATTTCTACCCATATCAACATTTTGATGCGCAGCAACTTATACGTGCGTCATCGGAATTGCAGTCCATTCCTAGACTCGAACCGCCTAAATTTTTTGGTAAACTAGCTGATTGGGAATATTTCAAGGAGCGTTTTACATCGGTTATTGGGGAAAATCCTGATTTATCATCGTCTGCTCAATTGAACCATTTGTTCAATGCAGTTGAGGGTGACGCAGAAAAAATGACGAAAGGCGTCAAAACACGTACTACAAGCTTTTTAATTGCTTGGAATGAATTATGTCGACGTTACGATAACTCTCGGTTGAGATTGAGCACACACTTGAACGAATTGATAGATTCAGCCTCAATTACAAAAAAATTTTCTCAAGCTTTTGTTACAATTATGAACCAAGCAGAAGAATCTATCCAAGGCCTTCGCGATCTAGAGTGTCCCGTTGATGAATGGGATTGTTGGCTCGTTCATTTAATTATTCGAAAATTGGATCCGGGCACTAGAGAAAGTTGGACTATCGCGCAAGAAAATGTTGAGGGTTTTTCGACGTATGCTGCTTTATCTAATTTTTTGGAAAATCGTATTCAATCATTGAACGCAGCTCATTCAGGGTCGGTAGCGACGAATGAACCAAAGCCTGGTTCGTCGTCTGCTGGAAGATACCAAGGCAATTCTAGTAGAAGATACGCTGCTAAAAGTGATTAGCAGAATGTTTTCTCATGGCGTTATATGATGATAATTTTAACGAAAAAGAAAGTACCCTATATTTTGAGTTTTTCTTTCGAGGAAGCATTTCAGAGAGATTTGGGTCATCTGAAAGGAAATTTTTCCAACAATATCTATTGTTTGATTGAGAGAAAATTTTGATATAGTCGGTTTAAAGATGATTAAACTGGAGTCCTTTGTGAAAATTCCCTTCCCCCGGAAGAATCTTCATTTGAATAATGTTTTACGGATTTTATGAAAATTACGTATCAGCCAATCGATTCAGAATGGCGCATGAGTAAATCTTTAGGTCATTAGAATTGAGATAAATGAGTCGTAAAGGATGATACGAGGGAAAAATGAATATTAATTCTAATTTTCGACTATTTTTTGAGTCATTCGCTTGAGGAAGCTTCTTATAGAGATTTAAGCCATCTAGACTGAGGTTTTTTAAACAATATCCATCGTTTGAATGAGACGGAATGACGATGCAGTGGGTTTGAAAAGGGTTAAAATGGAATTTTTGGAAAACATTTTGATTTTCTAGGAAATTTGAGATTTGTGAAGACTCAATTGAATTTCGGTATTAACCAATCGATAGATAATGCAGGAAAAACCATAGTTTAGGTCATAAAAATTGAGATAAATGAGTTATAAAAGAAGGTACGAGGAAAAAATGGATAGTAAGGAAAATTTCCTATTATTTTTTCAGTTATTCTTTAGAGGAAGCTTTTTAGAGAGATTTGGGCCTTCTAGTCTGAGGTTTTTTTAACAATATCCATCGTTTGGTTGAGACGGAATTTCGATGCAGTGGGTTTAAAAAGGGTCAAAATGAAATTTTTGGTGGAAATTTTGATTTTTTCGAAAATTTGAGATCTGTGAAGATTTTATAAAATTTCGGTATTAACCAATCGATAGATAATGCAGAAAAACCATAGTTCAGGTGACTCAATTCGTGGTGAGACCGTGTGAGAAAAAGATATTTATGTATTAAGAGTCGAACTTTAAGCTGTTTTGCTCTAAGAACCCCATGGATCAAATTTGACTGAGAGCTGAAAGCTGCCAAATCACTGGGCTCTCAGAAACTGGATTTTGTACAACTTGTAGAAAGCCGAAAGTTGATATGGTGACCAGTAAAAGAAAAAGCGTGTCCGGTATAAAACAAGAAACACACACACACGAACACGGACAAAGGGGTGCAAAGATGGGTTTCTGGCTGGTGTGGAAGACCATTAGGAGGAAAAGTGTTACCTACAATTGATAGATTTTGGCGAGAGGAAGAGAATGGTCTAAGCCTTTTTTAGATAAACGGAATTTTGTTGAAGAAAATATTGGATTTGGTAGAAAATTTGATCAAAATTTTGATGGTATGAAAACAAAGCTTTCTCTTTAGAGAAAGCAAAATGTAAATTCAAATTTTGGAAATTCACGAAATAATAAGGGTCAGTCTAGCAGTCCACTTAGTTGTATAAATTGTAAAGGCGATCATGCATTGCACAAATGTGAAAAGTTTTTATCGCTGTCTGTGCACCAAAGATTTGAATTTTGTAAAACAAATCGTTCAAAGTATAAATTTTTTAAAGCCTGGTCATTATGCTGATAAATGTGGTTCTCAGTATAAGTGTAGTAAGTGTAAACGGCCACATCATACAAAACTACATATGGATTTTTCGGGTGCTTCAAAGCCAGAGGATTCTCAAAATTCGCAGCAACAAGCTGGTTGTCATTCAATTCACAGTTTTTCCGCAGTGTCAAAGCAAGCGCGTTTAGTAGCGATTGGGCGTGTCTGGTTACAAGGTCCCGACGGACAGAAAGTTGAAGCTCGTGCCTTGATTGACCCAGGCTCGGACTGTTCGTTCGTAGCTGATAGAGTCGTTTAAGCTTTGAATTTGCCGTCGCGGAAACTTAGGTTGGGCATCAATACTATTGGGGATCGACGCACAGTAGTTTCGACAAGTGAAGTTTCGCTCACTCTACTGTCCAAAATCGATTCAAATTTCTCGTTCGATATTGAGGATCTGATTCTTTCGGAACTTAGCTCATTTTTGCCTAGGTCAACGGTGAAATGTGACGATTAGTCACATTTAGATGGACTAACACTTGCGGATCCGGAATTTTTCATTCCCGCTAAAGTTGATTGTTTATTCGGCACAGAAGTGTATAGTGAAATTCTTAGAGAAGGTTTGGTAAAGGGCCCATCAAAAACTCCTACCGCTCAGAACACAGTATTGGGTTGGATCCTCACTGGAGGTACGGAGTCGGGTGTCGAAACTGTAAATCCTCGTGTCGTTTTATCTTTGCATGCGGGCGTTGACAGTTCTCTGTCGAATCAACTAACTAAATTTTGTGGAATTGAAGAACTCCCGGCTAATCGTCATCTTACAGCTGAGGAGGAGTATTGTGAAAAATTGTTTAGGTCGTCTGTTGAGCGCACGTCTGAAGGACGCTTCGTCGTGCGCCTCCCTTTCACACAAAATACTCATGAAGCTTCGTTTTCCGAATCTAGGGACGTTGCGGTCGCATGTCTACTACGATCTGAGAAAAAACGACAACGAGATTCGAAGTTGGATGGAGCATACACCGAGTTCATGGATCAGTACGAGTCACTGGGTCACATGAGACGCACGCAGCCACCAGATGGGTCAAAGCCAGCACCATCGTACCTGCCACGTCATCCTGTTTTCCGTAAGGACAGCGACAAAATCCGAGTCGTTCTGAATGCTTCGCACAAAACAGGTAATGGTAAAATTTTAAATGATTTTTCATTGGCTGGCCCCAAACTTCAAAATGATTCAACATTGGTATTAATTTTTTGGAGATTTTTCAAATATGGATTTTGTACTGACATAGATAAAATGTTTAGACGAATTTTGGTACATCCGGATGATGTAAATTGGCAGAGGATTGTCTGGCGGCCATTGGGACAAGAGGAAATCCTCGATTATGTCTTACTCACGGTCACTTACGGAACAGTTTGTGCGCCATACCTGGCTATTAGAGTTCTCCTTCATTTGGCTGGAATTTACAAGGAACAGTTTCCTATCGCTGTTCTCATTATCCTATATCGTCGATACATGGATGATTTGTTTGGGGGAGGGGATACTCTTTCAGCCGCATTGGAAGTTCGAGATCAGCTGATTTCTATCATGTCGTGCGCATGTATGGAACTTGGAAAGTGGTCAGCGAATCACTCGGATTTGCTGAGGGGGCTCTCTTCAGAAAACTCAGGCGACATTTCGATAGAACTCGACGATGTTGTTTCCACACTTGGGTTAAAATGGTCGCCGCACGATGATGAATTTTTCTTTCGTATATCGATGCCCTCTGCTCCTGATACGGTTACTAAAAGAACTATACTTTCAGAAGTAGCTCGGTTATTCGATCCTCTTGGTTGGTTAGCTCCGTTTTTGATACAAGCTAAAATTTTGTTGCAAAACATGTGGCATTTGAAAATTGATTGGGACACTCCTGTCGTTGGAGAAGTACTCGCGGAATGGCTAGAAATACGGTCACAAGTTCCCTTCTCTCGTCGCAAGTTCGCGTATCTCGCTGGTTGGGTACCCTGAACAGTTCAAATTGGGAACTTCATGGTTTTGCAGACGCGTCGAAAAGGGCTTATGCGGCCGCTGTTTTTTTGGTTATTCCAAGAGAAACTTCAAACTTGATTATGGCAAAAACGAAAGTCGCGCCGGTAAAAACGCTGTCCATACCTAAGCTTGAGGTGTGTGCTGCAGTTTTGTTGGTTAAATTGGCGAAACATGTGATGAATAATTTGGAAGTTCGGCCATCAGCTGTTTATTGCTGGTCAGATTCGAAAGTTGTCCTGGATTGGCTCAATGGTCACCCTTCAAAATGGGAGACTTTTGTGGCCAATCAAGTGAGTACGATCAGCAGCACTCTTCCTGACGCTGTATGGAGGCATGTTTGTTCAGAAGAAAATTGCGCCGATCGCGCAACCCGGGGGGTGACTGCAAAAGAACTTTTAAATTTGAACATTTGGTGGTATGGTCCTAATTGGATAACTCAATCGAAAGATGAATGGCCTAAAGTTTCGTCAGAAACCGTGTGCGCAGAAGCGCTTGCTTATTTGGTTTTGGAATCGTCACCAGTTTTAGAACATCTTCAAAAGCATGTCAGTTCTTTTTCAAAAATAGTTCGCATCGTTGCATATATATTTCGATGGAAATTCAATGCTTCGCGCAATTCTGAAGATCGTCGCAAATCTTTCTTGAGTCCTATAGAGTTGAACGCAGCTAAAGTTGCATTGTTCAAGTCCATTCAAAGGCAGCACTTTGCTGAAGAAATCTCAGATTTAGAGAAAGGGAAAAACTTGTCGAAGAAAAGTGACATCCGAAGATTGTTACCATTTTTTGATGCTCGTGGGGTTTTGAGAGTTGGTGGACGTCTTCAAAATGCAAAGTTGTCTTACAACGAAATACATCCAGTTATCTTGTCGAGGAGAAGCATCTTTGTTCAACGTTTGGTCGAGGAGTTACACAGAGATTTGTTACATGGGGGAGTTCAGCTTATGTTGAGTGATTTATATAGATGGGCGTGGATACCTCGAGTGCAACATGTAGTTCGAAAGGTTTATTGTAATTGTGGGAAATGTACTCGGTATGGTCGTAGACCGCTCATACAACAAATGGCCCCATTACCAGCGGATAGAGTTACTCCAAAGTATGCCTTTCAAGCTTGTGGCATCGATTATGCAGGACCAAAATCTGTTCTATTTTCTCTCGGAAGAGGTTCTGAAACCACAAAGCGATACTTTTGCATTTTTGTTTGTATGTTCACGCGAGCAACTCACGTTGAAACCGTTTCAGATCTCACCACTCCAGTATTCTTAGCCGCAGTTCATAGATTCGCTGCGAGACGGGGTAAATGCACAGATATATATTGCGACAACGCCAAAAACTTTGTAGGTGCTGAAAGAGAGCTTCGGCAATTATTTGACCAAACATCGGCATTTTCAATAGAACTAAGTGAAGAATTAGCTAAAGAAGGAGTCACTTGGCACTTTTCACCGCCTCGCGCACCTCACTTTGGAGGTTTATGGGAGGCGTCTGTGCGCTCATTCAAACATCATCTGAAGCGAGTGGTGGGTGATTCTAAGTTCACTTTTGAAGAATTGCAAACTCTTAGTCCTCAAATCGAAGCATGCCTGAATTCTAGACCGCTTTGCCCTTCGTGACCTGAAGGAACTGATTTGGTTGCCCTTACTCCGCGACATTTGCTCATTGGTAGATCCACGACTGCTTTACCTGAACCATATAACGATGCAGAAGTAACACAGTCTCCTCAGTGCAGGTGGAGAGCCATACAACGCATGAGGAATGATTTTTGGAATCGATGCCGTATGGAAGTCATGCATCATTATCAACTGAGGTCCAAATGGCTAGCAGTACAAGAGCAACTTCAAGTGGGAGATCTCGTGTTGTTGAAGGACGAGCTTACGCCACCTACACAATGGCCCATGGCAAGGGTCACTGCCGTCCATCCAGGAGCTGACGGATTGGTGCGCGTGATCAATCTCAGGACCGCCACCACAACACTTCGTCGGGCACTCTGCAAGATCATCAAGTTGCCCGTAGATCCTGGGGAAGAGGGCAGGGAGCCGTCTGATCAACCCGAAGAATAAGCCAAGGAACAATAAGAAGAATCATGAAAAGATGACCGCGTAATCTCGACACTTCACTACACACTTTTTCCTCGTTCCGCGACACCCGCGAATCATATGTCGCTCGTTTGGCCCCAATTTTGTGTAATGTGTATCCGTAGAGCTTCATTAGAGTCACAATAGCGTATTTGCCAAGTGGAATCATTCCAGGTGCGTGGCGACAGCCACGCCGCCCTATCGGGGTCTGCCGCAAGCTGTCTCGGTGCCAACAGCTGATCAGTTCGAAATGGTTTACCTCAGCGCGGGCTGGCGCGGACCCTGCAGTGTGCATACGAGGCTGAGTTCTATACATCAAAATTATGAATAACAGCAATATTGAATGTCTTACCTAGTGAATTTCAGTGATTTGGCGACATATGGAGGGTTGGGTATGCGGAGATGCATTACTGAAGATGAGGTTGCGGATCCGGGCCACATAATGTACACATTCCGCATACTCGACCCTTCATAAGTCGCCAAATCACCGAAATTCACCAGGTAAGACATTCAATATTGCTGTTATTTATAATTTTGATATATAAAACTCAGCCTCGTATACACTGCCGGGTCCGCGCCAGCCCGCGCTGCGGTAAACCATTTCGAACCGATCAGCTGTTGGCACCGAGACAGCTTGCGGCAGAGCCCGATAGGCTGGCGTGGCTGTCGCCACGCACCTCGAATTGCGGAACCGACGCGTAGAAGGGATTAGAATGATTTGTCCACCTTTCACCACTATTTTTTTTCTAACTCAGAGTCATTTCGAAGCCTACGATGTCAAATAATTGAATTCGTATCATTCAATCATACCCTGAAGTTGGACTGATTTACTATGTTGGTTGACTGTTGTCAATTTTGAGACCAACTGTGTCTCGTGCAATATTATTTTGTTGATTGATTTTGTTTTCGATTGTTGCGTTAGTAGCTGATCACTATGCGTGATGTCGTTTGTTCAAATTGATCAGCTTAACCACTTGAGTTTGATTTTATCACGTTGAGAAAGATTGGAGTAGAATGCTCATTTTTCTTGAGATTTTATTCACGCGTGGAGCTCGATTGAATTAAATTTCATCGATCTATTGAATTTCAAATGTTGATAGTTTTCACTTTTTCAGTACAGGAGTCCCTTGGTATCCGCGGTTACCCTATTTGCGCCCATCCCTTGCTATCCGCGGGCCCATGCCCGTGATTGATATAGAATGAATCCATTTCTGTGCAATTTCAATTGTGACGAGTGATGCGCGACCTTTCAGAATACCATCCGCCCCACATGTGTTACGTTTGGATGATACTTTCCTCTCTGAAAAGGCTTGGAACATGGATTGGCAATACATATTCTTTAGTCAGTCGAAGTTTTGAAGTATAGAGGACTGTCGAATTCGTCAAAATTGGTTATGCGCCGGTTTACACCATCATTTCTGCAGTAATTCTATATATTATGCTTTGGCATTTTTGATCGACCGTAAGTTTCAATATTCTGACTAAGTTCTCGATATTTTAATGATTCTCTACATGTGAATCAAATGTTGACATCCTTCGAGCCTCCACAGAGATATTTTGAGACGAGCGAAGCAGTCGAAGATGACAGATTTTTTCGAGAAATAGATTTACTTTTGTATGAATTCTACGAAATTTCGTCATTTTTATCGATTGTATATCATCCTTATGTACTACACTGTAAAAAAAATTTATGTAAATTTACCACTCTCAGAGGGGGTAATTCTTGGATACCACTCTGGGAGTTGTGATTTTACAAGCGGCTTGTAAATTATTTCACCGTCCAACGGTAAGTTTCATACAGCAGCGCCACCGCTTCGTCAGCTGAAATTTACCGTCGCGGTTGTAAATTTCTGTCTGCTGATTTTATTTTTTTTTTCTCATTGAGCACAACAGAGTAGATAGAAGCTCGGATGAGGGTGTCATGTGAATATTGTTTACAAATATATCGAATTTATTAGATTATTTGATGACACGCATGATATAAACTTATTTTAGAATAGTTTGAGAGGAACACAGTTTTGTAAAAGATAACCTCAAAACCAAATCCTACTCCGGACGGAACGACCGCACACAATAAAGTCACGAGACTTTACTTCAATTTTGAAATAATCAGAGCAGACCGGATTGCCCTGGACTGCTCGGGGATGTCGTCGGAGTCACAGACTCCTTCTGCAGCGGCAACCTCGCGATGCCGAAGAGAGGCGAGGGCAGTTTAGATGTTTACAGATTGAGTCTTCTGCTCGCGGGTCTAACTCAGCTTACTGGCATCACGCACGCGCAGTGCATACTTCTGTTGGGTGAAATTTACCACTCTGAGAGTGGTATCCAAGAATTACCCCCTCTGAGAGTGGTAAATTCACAAGCGCTTGTAAATTCACAAAAATTAGCTGAAATTTACAACTATCAGAGTTGGATATTTACCGACCTGTATTGTAAATTTACATTAATATTTTTCACAGTGTAGTTCACTCATCATTTTGTGACAAAAATGTTGAATAAATGAAAACCATGCATGAATAGCAATTTTTCTCGTGATTTGCACAGATGGTCGACCGTAACCCCCTGTTTCCCATAAGACCAAGGTCTTATTATCCGCGGTTTTGTTATACGCGGTACTTTTTCCAAACGTAACCCCCGCGGATAACGAGGGACTCCTGTATTATCAGTCACTGTCGGATAAAATCATTCGTAAGATCATTCATGATCAGTTGAGGCCTCAATCATTCAGTTTTTCTTCATGATTATGTAGTAATTTATTCAGGTTGACGACTCTGATTCTTTTCGTTTCGTATTCAATCACGGTTGTGGAATTTTGAATGTTTTCGTCTGAAACATTGAGTTTTTCGAATATTTCGTCCTCCAAAATTCACCTGGTTCAAGATCAAGTTGATAATTCATGTAGTGGAAATCCCTTTTTTTGTTGCTTGCTATGAGCAAGCAAAGGAGGCGGAATGTTCGGGAAAGTCGTTGTATTCGAATGTATTTTTAGAGCTTTCGAGAACGAGAGAGCCAAGGCAGAGCAATGAAGTTTTCTCTCCTTAAAATTGTATGATTTTGATAACTGCTGATTGGTACATTCCAAATTCTTAGAAATTCGGCAACATTGCTCTCCCTCAGTCCCTCTTGGCCTCGACGGCGATCTCGCTTCGGCGAACCGGCAGTTGACCACCGACCGCCGAGCAGGCTACTTATTGTAAGCCTAGCTCAAACTCGCGATTTCAAGTGCCGCGAGCTTCATCGCATTTTCTTCGCGAATTGATCTCTCCGCGTCGCGATTTCACCCCTCACTTTCCTCGCGCCTTTTTTTCTTGAACCAAATGTAGTGAAACGGAAAGTGAATAAATCTAACTATTTTATTTCCACAGAAATCGAGAGTTATAAATTTACGCTTCCACTGCCCTGGCCTTGAGCGCCCCATCGCGATCTTATAATTAATATTCTGGGCTTCACCCAATCAGTGACCTATAGGAACAAAACATGAAATTAATCCATTTTTCCAATAAAACTTGAGAAATCAGGGTCACCCTTAATTCGAGACGGAATCTGATCACATATTTTGAAAGATGAAATTATTTTAGATCATTCTTGTCGAAATAATGTACCATGATATTTTTTTGATGAAATTTTGTGCTAGAATAGAGTGAAGAGAGACGAAACAGACGCCAGCCGCAGATTCTCCATGAGCAGTCCATGTAATACAGAATTTCATCCACAAGCTCGTAAATTGGGCAGAAAAGGTCGTCCAGAGAACTTCAAAAAGGGGAAATTGTAGGCTTTGGGAACATCTACAAGATCTCGGGATAATTTTTGTGATCGTATCTCTCCCGCGGAAGTTGTAGGTGATCGATTGGAAGAGCAATTCTCTTAGATTTTCATCGTTGACTCCGGGCACTCAAAGAGGTTGCAAGAAATGTTTTGAACACATAATTCGATAGATTTTCTTGTGATCTACCACTGTTGAAAATATGTGATCTACCACTGTATGAAAATACCACTGTTTCAGTGAGACCGTACTTGATCCATCATCTATGAAAGGTACTGTAGATCATCCCAACCCCTCAAGGGTTAGTTCTGCCTCTTGAGATCCTATTCTTGAAATTTCCACACAACGCGTAGAGTCCAGAATACCACTATCCTGCAGAAGGCTAATCATGAGTTCACCGTTACTGAATTCATCAGTAGAGATGTGTGCAGATTATTGGAGGGGAATCATGGGTTCTATGCTCTAGTGGAATCGAGAGGCAGAACAGAGATAGCTCCGCAAGAGTGTCGAAACTTGTTTAGGTTTACTTCGGAAGTGAAAATTATATTCTACTGACAATAGAATCGGATAGCAGAGCCGAAAACTAAGCAGAGACATCCACATTCTCCATTTGTTGTTCTGAGGTGGATTCACTCAGATACATAAAGGATCGTTGCTTGAAACACCATGGTCAATTTGGGGGAGAAGTAGGGTACTTCCGATGTTACATTGCTCGTACTCACACGTATACATGGCTCTCTCACTTGCAGAATTGTGTCGAGAGTTGCACCACCAATCACCACCTGTATGCATTGAATAATACATGTAACAGCGTTGAGATTGCACAAATTGTAGGGAGAAAGCCAAGCTACCCAGTTCTCGAGCCTACTATTGACCTCATGGGAACAGGATGGAAACAGACAAGATCAAAATTCCTGATACGATATATGTATGATGTCTTATCATCCCAATCTCTCTTCATCGGCTTGATGAAGAGGATGATGGAAAGCATCATGTGCACCAACAGGCTCAATGGACTCCGGTCTACTGTGACGTTGTGAGTCTCGAGCCTGAGGCTCACGCCTCTCCTTGCCACCCGACTAGTCAGCGTTTCTGACGAAAATCCGTGGACCCCCTCCTAAGCGCGATGCCGCGTTGCGACCCATAGTCGTGGACGACGGGCCTAGATGGGACAGACCTTTCTGACCAACCGATCAACACACACTCTCTCTCAACCATCAATTATCTCTCGTACATGAAAGTCACTTTCCCATCCAATCACTCGTGATCAACCTGGAGATACCTCTCCCACGTCACATCCCCCTTTTTGGTACTGGGTCGGGTTTACTCCCGTGGGCTGGATTTGATTTTCAAGAAGTTAGAAGAATTTGCTCTTGAAAATTCTTGGATTCTGAAAATTTTTGCGAGAGTGTCGTAAAGAATCAAAAGTGACGGAGAGAAGGCAGGAGTATGAGTCTGAAGTTAGCAGACAGATAAGATAGTGACGCGTAGGATCATATAATCGAAAAAATAGACAATGTCCATTCCTTGAAATCGAAAAAGAAAGAATGGACATCTTGTAGAATTTCAATCTCAGCAGACAGATGGCAGACAGATGAGCTAACTTGAGGATGACGTTTTCAAATGAAGAACGGAAAAATGTCCATTGTCAGGAATCATTCGAAAACACCCACACGACAAGGGAAACCCGCCTTCCAGTTCATCTGTGCGGAGAAATCGGACTTCACGGCTGAAAAAACGATATTTTGAGCTGAATCCTCATCAAGACTGAGTTTTGGGGCCTGTCCATTCTCTGGATCGGACATATATGTTAGAAAAGACCATTTTGAACATGTATGCGGAGTTACAGAAAATGGACATCTCTAGATTCGGCCTGAGGTGCCGATTTCGACGGCCTCTCAAGTGTCTGCTGGCCTTCATCGGGTCCCAGCGCCATTTTGGGAGATGTCCATTCTCTGGATCCGACATATATGTTAGAGAGGACCATTTTGAACATGTGTGCAGAGTTACAGAAAATGGACATCTCTAGATTCGGCCTGAGGTGCCGATTTCGACGGCCTCTCAAGTGTCTGCTGGCCTTCATCGGGTCGCAGCGCCATTTTGAGAGATGTCCATTCTCTGGATCCGACATATATGTTAAAGAAGACCATTTTGAACATGTATGCAGAGTTACAGAGAATGGACATCTCTAGATTCGGCCTGAGATGCCGATTTCGATGGCCCCCCAAGTGTCTGCTGGCCTTCATCGGGTCGCAGCGCCATTTTGAGAGATGTCCATTCTCTGGATCCGACATATATGTTAGAGAGGACCATTTTGAACATGTATGCAGAGTTACAGAAAATGGACATCTCTAGATTCGGCCTGAGGTGCCGATTTCGACGGCCCCACAAGTGTCTGCTGGCCTTCAACGGGTCGCAGCGCCATTTTGGGGGATGTTCATTCTCTGGATCGGACATATATGTTAGAGAAGACCATTTTGGAAGTGTGTGCAGAGTTACAGAAAATGGACATCTCTAGATTCGGCCTGAGATGCCGATTTCGACGGCCCCTCAAGTGTCTGCTGGCCTTCATCGGGTCGCAGCGCCATTCTGAGAGATGTCCATTCTCTGGATCCGACATATATGTTAGAGAAGACCATTTGAGAAGTGGGTGCAGAGTTACAGAGAATGGACATCTCTAGATTCGGCCTGAGGTGCCGATTTCGACGGCCCCTCAAATGTCTGCCGGCCTTCATCGGGTCCCAGCGCCATTTTGGGAGATGTCCATTCTCTGAATCCGACATATATGTTAGAGAGGACCATTTTGAACATGTGTGCAGAGTTACAGAAAATGGACATCTCTAGATTCGGCCTGAGGTGCCGATTTCGACGGCCCCCCAAGTGTCTGCTGGCCTTCATCGGGTCGCAGCGCCATTTTGGGAGATGTCCATTCTCTGGATCCGACATATATGTTAGAGAGAACCATTTTGAACATGTATGCAGAGTTACAGAAAATGGACATTTCTAGATTCAGCCTGAGGTGTCGACTTCGATGCCTCTCAAGTGTCGGCTGGCTTTCATCAGGTCGCAGCGCCGTTTTGAGAGATGTCCATTCTCTGGATCGGACATATATCGTCGCCCCCGACGAAGAAAAACACCTCCCATTGTGGGCCAATGTGAAGTTACATTGGCGCACGATGGGAGGTGTTTTTCTTCGTCGGTGATGACGATGTGTTAGAGAAGACCATTCTGAACATGTATGCAGAGTTACAGAGAATAGACATCTCTAGATTCGACCTGAGGTGCCGATTTCGACGGCCCCTCAAGTTTCTGCTGGCCTTCATCGGGTCGCAGCGCCATTTTGAGAGATGTCCATTCTCTGGATCCGACATATATGTTAAAGAAGACCATTTTGAACATGTATGCTGAGTTACAGAAAATGGAAATCTCTAGATTCGGCCTGAGGTGCCGATTTCGACGGCCCCCCCCCCCCCCAAGTGTCTGCTGACCTTAATCGGGTCGCAGCGCCATTTTGGAGCATGTCCATTCTCTGGATCCGACATATATGTTAGAGAAGACGAGAAGAGACGAGAGGTCCGCCGCAAAGTATGTATGCCACGGGCCTGTTCTTTCAAGTTCTTTCTAGTGCAAAGAAATACAAAAAAATTAAAAGAGAAAGGTAAAGTTCATTTTTCAAAAACCAGGCATGAATTCGTGATCATGTGTGTATCTATATACATATATCTACCTATACATACGTGTATACATATAAACACATAAGTACATAGATACCAACATATTGTCCTCACATACAATATTACCTGGATAACACCTAAATATGGGTGGTTTTTCGATAAATGATTTTTTCTTTGATTATTTTCGATAAATGAAAAGTTAAATACGTCAAACCACTTCGAAGGCTACGAACTATCTGATTAGAGGGAATAGTCAATTCAATTGACAAATATCTTGTTTGATGTAATATTCAACATATCTTTTGGGTGTATTGGTTACTCAGAAGGGTTTTTCTCGTCATACAAAAGGATGGACATGCTTTATTTCATCGATTGGTGGCCTCAAATACACGTAGGCCATCTGTCTGCTATCTGTCTGCCATCTGTCTGCTAACTTCAGACTCATGGCAGGAGTTGAGCCAAGCAGAGTCTACGAGGAACAAGAAAGATGGAAAACAGCGAGTGCCCAGCCCAACACAACCGTCGTCAGGGACTTTAGATTCCCTGGTGCTATTTTCGTGCGGCATTTTTCAGTATGTGGGCTCTAAACTAAATCAACAAGTGACTCGAGCAACGCTCCGCTTTTTCAATGGACTCGGTAATATGTCCCAGCACACAAGAGTGAGCGTGAGATGAAGCGATATTGAGTATGGATGAAAGTGCAATTGGCACTGCAAAGACTCTGTTTTTTGGCGGTGCGGTTCTCCAAATCATACAGGATCACGCAATACCACCTCTCTGTTGTTTTAACACTCACGGGCCACTTCGATTTTAGAGTGCTAAGGCACTCGGAGCGGTTCTGAGTCCAGTGAAAAATCCAGAATACGACTTCATATGATAGAATTTTGAGCTGACTAAAATTTACAAACGGCGTGGCTCGACGTGAATGGTTCGAGAGTCAGATCAGAAGTGTCTTCATTCCGACTCACAGCTCCCTCTTATACATAGCGAAGTTTAGAGAGGGAGATCTGAATATGTAGAATTTCATTCCCTAACCAACTAATCGTTGGGGAATCAAATAACCCTATTACTTGTTAGGAATCCATACTCATAGAATCATCATCGTTAGCTGAAAGTTACTCTGAATTTAATCTAATTGTCATTACGTTATCTTACCTACCCAACTACTTGTCGTAAAATTTAATTGTTAACGGAGAATCTGATTTTAGTTATCAACAACATCCAAATATCTTTGTGGAATTCTGATATCATGAAAGTTGATTACCAACAGAAATCTCGAATTCAGTTGTTGACGAAATTCCCATGTCGCAGAGTCCCATTCTCCCTCAATAAAATCCATTGTTAATGGAGTTGAATGTTCACGCGTCGTTAACTCAATTGTTAAATTCTGGAGCTAATTGTCGTAGAATTTGATGCGTCACAATACAATATTCCATTATCGTACTAAGTGATTTGAGATGGGAATGACAAAATCGCAATTATGTGAAGTGGTCTGTCTGATGGTCGTCGATTGTTCCTGAGTATTGATTTTTCCCAATCGATTTTTAGATCCAATTCTGAAATCGAAAGTCACTAAGAAGTCCTCATGCTATCGTTCATCAGATTTCGCGCGTTAGATATTTTTCTGCTCATGTGAGATAGGCCTACGGTTACCCCGAACCCCATCTCACTTCTGGCTTTTTTTGCTCCACGTATGTTATATATAACAGATCTCCCCTCCGAGAGAGGGATAGAGGCCACAGCTACATCTCTTTAGTGCCTTATCTTCAAAGATGTAGAGTTGAGGTCAGTTCCCTGTCAAGAATACGTTCATTGAATTACATAGTGATTAATATTGAATATTATATTTCGTTCCTGAGTATGATATAGTTAATCCTGAAACGTGGATCTCTATCATATTTTACTATGGTTCATGCGGTCACGAGTGTGAAGAAGGGACATCTGATGCATATTCGAACTTTTTCAAGAACTGGTGAGTATTGACGTTGCTTCTATTGAAAATTCTTGCATTACTGCTGAGACATACTGCTGTGTTATTAGGTTCAATCAAAAGGACCTTCGATATCGCTCCGACTCGAGGAAGACTCTACATGCGTATCAAATTCGTCAACACGTATGGGATATACTCATTGCATCTGAGTTAATGACTAACGAACTTCAAGGTGTGTCCGAGTTGTCAATCAACATCCTAGGTCTACCTAATTGACGATGGATTTGAGATGCATCAGGGGAAAAGAAAAATTTCAAATGTATCAGAATGGAAGAATCCGAGGTGTATCAGGATCGGAATTGAACCTTCTCATTGCATATAGCTAGACTTATAGGATGATAGTTCATCTCAGGATCGAAAAACCCTGAAGCACGAGTCTCCTAAAGTGGAGAGGGAAGCTCGAATATGGTCTCAGATTTCACCTCTGTTCAAAGAGGGAGCAGGTGAACTGAGTGATATTGACACCATAGTTTAAATAAACAAATAAACTATATTAAAACGAACTAAAGGCTCATTACATGATGAACGAGGTGGTGCCGCCGGCTGATGGACGGAAAGTGGCGCAAGCCACTGGAGGTGACGGGCGCGAAGGCGCGCGACTCGAGAATGAAGAAAAAAATGGCGGCGCCGCGCCAAGATTCAAAATAGGTATGAGCGCAATGAGAGTCATACTGAACATTCCGCCCACCTCGATTGATTACACCCTAGCAATCGATGACTCAAGTGACTCCATTTCACACAAATATCAATAATTGACTTGAATACAGGACGGATATAACGCAAATGAGGCACTGCCAAAAAAAAGAAATCGAAAAGAGCAATAGGTTCAAGAGCTATTTCGCTCTGAATCGAGAAAGGAAATGAAAATTATGATGGAAGAACCGAGAATCTCAAACGGTTATCCATTCATCACACTTAATAAATACTTCTATGCTGATAAGATAGATGGAAAAAACTCTACTGAACTCAATATTAAAATAAAACTCTGAATAATCAAATGACGATTTCTTTAAGATAAGAAGTTTCGGAATCTGAGCTTTGAGTTACCCCAAAGGTTTGAAGAAAAACAGACTAAGTTCCTGGTACTCGGGAAACAAGTCCTAAAAGAAGGAGCGTTCATTCCTCTTGGAGATGAACGTCCTGAGCAACCGCGCAATTGATTCTACCTTCGTATAGTGCTCGCAAGCCCACAGAACGCTAACCTGGTGCCTGAAGGCTTACAAGACGCTTATACTACTTTAAATGACTCTAATTCAACCGAAAGGGATGAAATTTGATCTACTCAAATTCTTTAACTCGGAACTCACTAAAATTATGCATTAAATAGATCACTATTAATCACTTAGAGTCCAACATGAGTTTTTAATTCTCTTCACTGACTTCCTCCGACGAATCTGGTACCAACAACACAAGCTTAACGATTGGTGGAGTGAACACAGATGTGGCAGTTCGAAGCTTAACTACTTGAACTCGTCCATCAGAACCAGGGAGTGTTTCTGCGATCACAGCTGAAGGCCAGGAAGCAGGTGCTCGGCACTCATCTCGAATCAAGACGACATCTCCAACTCGATAATCTCTCGAAGGTTTCGACCATTTGTGTTGTTCCTGCAGTGCTTGCAGATAATCCTTCGACCAAGACGACCAAAATTCCTGAATTAGCTGGGTCATCCACCGGTATCGCTTGCCAACCGAAATTGGCCCTGATGGAACGGATGGCTCTAGAATTATAAAGGAGGGCCTTTGTATAAGAAAATGCGCAGGTGTGAGCGCAGCGAGATGTTGAGGATCATCTCTGAGAGACGCAAGGGGCCTTGAATTTATGCATGCTTCGATCTGACTGAGGGCAGTAGAGAATTCAACAAAGGTTAATACGTGATCACCAACAATCTTTTTGAAGTGATGCTTGGCGGACTTGACAACGAACCATAGTTTCTTCTTGCTGCCCTGGTGATGAACGAGGGGTGCTTGGCTGCTTGCTGTTCATTCACGTTCTCTTCACATTCGTATTGCTTAACTCAGCGCTTTCACTGAAGAGTTCAGCGGTTAACCGTTCTATCTCTCTGACAGGTGTTAATATGTCTCCATCCCGAGTGATAGCTCCGTGTCGAGAACTACCTGCGACTTCCACCGGCTTCTTGGAGGGCCCCGGGTGCACTGGATGCTCATGTGGTCTAGCTGTCGGTGCCATGTTCGTCATTCTCTGAATCAAAAATAAATCTCTTCTTACGAGCTCTCCCAAATTTGGAGGCATCCAGGGCGGACCCACCCATCCTCTGTCCCACAGATCCGAATGGATTCTCCTTTGGCAGGTTTAACGGGTAATCTTTTCAGACCAAGATCGTGAAGACAGGTCTGGCTACGTTGGAGAGCACACGCATTACTCAGGTGATGCCACCGCAGTCGGCTTTCACCAAAATGGCTGGCTCGGGGAAGCGATCTGATTGGTTGAGAAAGACAACAGACTGGAGCAGACATTTGCTCTGTTTGACCGGCTATTGGAGATTCGTAAGTTGTGAATGTTCAATTTGGAAGCTCTAATAACCGATGGGTTATCAGAATGTGATCATAGTCTCTATCCGACACATAGAATCAAGCTAGTGAGATGAGGAATTGTTCATAAACTCACCTCATAAATGATTTTGATCAGCTCATTACAGTCCTCTTTTTTCCTTCAGACATCTTCAGTCTTAAAACGTTTAGCGATATCTAGAGTTGAGAATTCACAACAGTACAGCGATATGCTCGTCATGTATCTCCAATAGCGGGATAACCGTCAAACAGGGCAAACATCTGCTCCAGTTTGTTTTTTCTTCAGCCAATCAGGTCGCCCCCCCCCCCGAGGTGGCCATATTGGCAAGATTCGACTGTCACGGCATCACCCAAGTAACGCGTTCAACCTATGAAGTGGCCAGATCTGTCTTCATGATCGTGTTTGAGCCTTCCAAACCGTCACTCACGACGTCGATCTCGTCATCCGTGTCGTCGGACTGTGATAACGATGAAGTCTGCTATTTCGTGCTTTACTTGATTCATCCAAATTCTGATTCAAAATTTCACCCGGATCTCGAAGTATCTTAGTCGAGATCCTTGGGCATAACAGTTGTGCTTCATTCAAAATAATTCAACTCTTGTTCCATATCATATCGGGATACTGCTCAAATCAGCGTATATAAGTGAATCCAATAAATGAACAACACTCGACCCTTGATTTTTGTCCTTTTACTCACGTTGGAGACAGCTACCTCTCGTTGCGCGGGAGGCTACGTTGTGTCACGTGTGCATTGTTCGACGGTTGTCGGAAGAAGGAGAAGTGGCGCAAATCACGTGAAGAGTTGAATTATCCAGGCCAAGCGAGACCTGAGTTAGCAAATATACGGTTGGGACATATCGGTGCCTTTCAAACAATGAGTTCACTTTGAATCGAACATTCCGCCCACTTCTCCGGCGTGGTAGAAAATGAAATCATCAATGTATTATTATAATTGAATTTGTAATAAGCTAGGAGATATGAAGGATAGAATTCCACAACCAATTGAACAATATGAATACATGGTATAGATTATATAATATGAATCATCTCTGATCAATCATCATGCTTATGAATCATCTTGACTGGATAAGAGTACCAGTCTATGTATTGGTCGTGTCAATTATGAAGGGCTGTTGGTACAAAGAGTAGCGACTCTGGTGCACTTATTCTTCCCAGGATGCACCTTGATCATTCGGGCCAACGAGCACCTTGCGATGGGCACACATTCATCTTTAATAAAGACCAAATCGTTCACTTTGATATCAGAGGTAGGCATCGCTCACTTGTGGCGTTTTTGAAGGTTCTGAAGATATCCAGTGGACCAACGTTACCAGAAATTTTGTTGTGATTGTTGGACCAATCTCAAGCGTTCCATTGGTGGAACTCGCTCTTCCGTCAATTCTGGCTCTAGAATTACGAATGATTCAGAACGAATTAGGGAATGAGCTGGGATCAAAGGACTCGTATTAGTTGGTTCGTCCGAGAGAGGGGGGTGAGAGGACGAGAATTGAGAATTGCCTCTACTTGGCAGAGGAATGTAGCGAGTTCCTCAAATGTCAATTTGTTCTCACCGACCACGCGGTTGAGATGGTGCTTGAATGGTTTCACAGCCACTCCCTAGAGGCCACCAAAATGTAGCGCCGCAGGGGGATTGGGAAGCCAATTAGTCATCGTCCCTGGTAGAAAGGCGATAGTTGAGTCCAATTCTGCAAAGGCTTTTGAAAAAAGCTCTTCGAGTTCACGATCGGCTCCAATGGAAGTGGTACTTTGATCGTTATACAAATCTAAACAATGACCACGGCGGGAGATGAATCTGATGAAAGCTGCTATGAAGGCTGCCGAGGAGTAGTCTGAGACGACCTCGAAATGTACAGCACGCGTACTCTTGCATATGTGGACGGCAATATATTCTTTCTGTGCTTCATGACCACGTCCCGGTGAAGAACGTACCTATATTGGACCAGCATAATTAACACCAGTTTCCGAGAAAGGACGCGAAACTCGTACGAGGCTTCCTGGTGATTGACCCATCCATTGATGTGATGTTGCTGCTCGACAACGCACACTAATAGAACATTGGTGAATTGTTCTTTTGACTGCATTCCGACCTCGCACGATCCAAAATTCTTGTCAAAGAGACGCAAGCGTAATCTGGTCGCCTCCATGCAACGTGAGCTTGTGGAATTTTCGAACAATCATATGTGTAAATGGGTGTTCAAGTGGCAATATGATGGGGTGTTTGTGATGAACAGTGAGATTCGAGTTTCCTAATCTGCCCCCGACTCTCATTATACCATGAATGATAATGGGAGAGACTTTACGAAGTTCATGGCTCTTTGGCAAGGGTCGATTGTTTGAAGTCAAGTCCATTTCTTCAGCATGAACTGAATGTTAAATAGTATGGATCCACGGTTCGGTTGAAACGACTTCAACCCAAAGGTGCTTGCGCATCTGTAAATTTTCTTGAGGTTACTCCTTATGGTTTCAAATAGAATGTCGTATGGGTTTGGCGATCGGGCAAAGGGGGCGCAAACTAGTGGACATATATGGTCGAAATTTTTTTTCTGGAAACCTGACTACGTCATCATTTTAGATCGAAGGAATACATATGAATCCAGATCCTCAGCCCTCCATGATTTCCCAGGCCAGACTTAGAGTGGGACAAGATTAGAGTGGGACCTCCTCTTCATGCGACCTAAAGTAACCCCAAAATACTGTAGAACGAGGTAACTTTGCCACACCCCCGGAATGAGATTTCAGAGACAGCTGTGGGTAACGTAAGGACTCTCATCACTCTAGTAACAATTTTCTCGAATAGAGATATGCGTGAGCTATGTTTTGCCTCCATGGGAGGTGGCTCTAGATGCCGTATAGTCGTCCAAAACCTATTTTTGTAGGTCAGTGTCTGTCAAGCAAAAAAATCTAGTCCCAAAACATTGACTCAGTGCGGGCACTTACCGTCAAATGACAGGTGAATGCTGCATATTCTCGTTGGGTCACACCGTTGGCTTGATGATCCAGTTTTTACATAGCAGATTTCTCACACTGTGCAAATTTTACATTGAGAGAACGGGAAAGACATCCTTTTTCCGATATGGTTGGGTAACACTACCACACTTTGAAGCAGTTGGTTTGCTCCAAGTAACGCATATTCTCCCCAGTTTTCGTCACATGATTCTCTATATCATCATACCCCCCATCCGATCAACTCAGTTTTTAACCTGTATGCTTCGACTGACGTCACGAAACTATGGAAGGCAAGAAGAAAACAGGGGTACAAGAACTGTTTTGATGGAAACTGACCCACCTTTTTTCTTATTGTGATGAATTTTTATACGAACTTGATTGACTCGGCTCTGCTGTAAACGAGATCTCATATAACGTGGATGGGCTCTACTAAGATTAAGAATTGTCAATGACTGTTCCGCGCTGAGCTCTGCTCAAAGTACTGATGCTGCATCGGTTACATGGAGCAGTGGCACGCAGTTTCATGTTCCTCTTTTGGTTAACAAAAATAATATAAAAGGAGTCTAGAACTCAATTCAACAGACAATTTGACCTTCATTTCTCAGCCCCGAATCTGTGAACGTGAATCCATAAGGGATAACTAAAGCACCCCCTTCCAACAGTCTCGTGTACAGAATGCCAAAGATGCGAATCTAGCAAAACATTTCGAAAATTACATGCGGCGAGCATCCGGCGATCATATTGCCCTGTGAGCTGAATTCCGTCCCCATTCCACTCTTTGGATTTGGGATGAACGAGCTGTGAAACTCTTGATATTTTGTAACTTGTATGCCACAGATCGTCATTGAGCCCGGATTCTTAGAGAATTCGATTGAGGTGTGATGAAGAATGAATTTCCATAAGAGGCTAGTAAGTACCCGAGAAGTACCAACGGTATGATCGTTTTCATTTTTCTTCAAAACTCTTGCAATTTGGATTGGAGAGTAGGTTGTTGACAACAAATCAAACAATAACCATGACTCGATGACTTATTTGAAGGAGAATCTCTGGAAAATTCACGTAAAATGTGAGTAAAACTTCATTGAGAGGTGCACGGCAACTACACGCCCTCAAAATCGACATTCAGTATTTTGGAGCTCTATGAAGCTTTAGATGTTTAGAGAAATGTTCGTCATGGTAGCAACATCGATCAAAACTGATAACATACGAGATATACTCTTATTTTCAAACGAGTTTTAGTCGCGTTACTAAAATTCCAGTGGAAATATTGGAGTGTGGCAAAGTGATCTCATCCCAGGTTTTGTAAAAAGTGTTTTGCTTCTCGTGGCCGCATCTTCAAACAAGATCCTCAGATCGAGTTCTACCTCACGACAATTGAAAGCTAAGACTCCAAGCTTTCGATTAGTTACTGGCTGAGATGGTTTTTATCGTCATCTTCCCGCGCTATACGGAGAACAATGACGAAAAAAAGTCAAGAGTGTGGCAAAGTTACCTCGGTTGACGGTATATCAAATCTGGGAGATATTTTTTCGTGATTTTGCGCTCAGTTTTTTGAGAAGAATACGATTGAGTACCTCGAGTGGGCAATTTTAAGAGTTTCGAGGTTCAGGACCGCCAAGACCTCTCATTACAATGGAAAATGACTAGATGTCATGCTGATGAAACAGTGCACTGATTTATCACTAAGAATTTTTTAAGAAGTAAGAATTTTACATAAAAATAGTCCTAAACATTTAATAAATCTGAATCCGATTCATAAGCTACTTCAGTAATTGCACGAGCGTGTTTGAGTTGCTCAGAATAGCAACTCGTGTGGATGGCGAAGTGCGAGAAGAATGGCCGAAAGCTCTCGATGATAGGAAAGAGTTATGCTTAAACAGTACGTTTGATGTGATAATTGCCACGCCGCCGATTTACAGAGAAACCGAAGGTCTTACTTTGGTACAGTCCTGTCAATGACTCATTGTCAATTCGAAATGATATGCGATTGTGGAAGACATGCTGAAAGAATCGCTTTTAATCTATCCGGGACATAATATATGTAAAATCTATGCCTAAAATGACATTTCTTACTTCCTGCAGAATAAAATCGACTTCAAGCTTTCATATCCATTGCACTGGAATAAGTTCACAGAGCAATGGCCAGTATTGGTAAAATGTATAGTATCACTTTCACGGACACAAATAAGGGATGCAAAACTCCAAGGACTGCTCGCGAGTATCGGTGTAGATGTCATCGGTGAGCATATAATTATCCCATGTCCGACACCTTCACATAACATTGATTGATTCAATTTCCATGGGGATATCAAAGAATCAGGATTACGTCTCATTTCTTGCGCGCATTCCTCTCAGATGAATATCCATGTTCCTTCCCAGGTTGTGCGGAGCAGGTATTAGCACTTTACTGCATCCCTCATCTTTTGGGGCCCTATCAATGTTCAACTGCTAATCGAGCTACGAATCTCAAGAATGCTCTTTCTGGCTGGAAGGCCCAAATCAACGAGATAAAAGATAGTTCTCTCAAAAGGATCGACGTGAGATCACAAGCTTGCACTATCTCGATAATTTACTGGAATATAAAAATTCCCATTCACGGTGTCTACTACGGGGAGCACGCCGAATTTGAGATGGTTTCCTGTACTGATGAAATTTGTTGAAATTCCCGACTATTACCATGAAAAGTTCTCAGAGGAAAACAATTCAACGTCTTAGATGGATAATATCTTTTCCATGTCATTATCCCAGCTCACGAATGAGATTAGCGGATATCACGGTGATGTAGATGTACGTAATCTGGATTGGGAGGTGATACGTGCGTCTGCTAACTCATGGGATATCTACGTACGCTGAATTGGAAACCATTTGCGTACGCTAAGTATGGAAGTATCAGGCTCGTTCTACATAAGATGCGCTCAGCGCGTGAGCGTACACGCTCACGCTTGCGCTCATAGTATTTGATGCAGGGAATTTCGTGAAGCAGCCTCACCAGTCATTTTCCACTCAGAATTTCCAGGAGTGAAGAGTTGGCTGACGCTTGGTGGACCCCGAGTGACATTATCGAGCCAACAAATCAAGTTTCTCCATATTTTTCCATGAGCGAATAGAGAAAAACATCAGGGTTGGCCACGCGAGCCTTTTCGGAAATAAATTCAGGTTAAGCACGGGTTTCGCGATTCAGTATCTAGATTGATGACCACTCGTCTTGCTCTTGCCTAGTTTCTGATCCCAAACAAAGTTACAGTGTTCGCAAACTTAGACGGGTGGTCACCAATGCCGAAACTAAGTTGCAAAAATGTTGCTCAACCTGGACTTTCCCCCAAAAAGGCTCGCGGTGCCACCACTGCTGGGTTCTCCTTCTTGTTCATGAAAAAAAAAATGAAGAAAATTGTTTTTCTGACCCAAAAATGTGACTAGCACACCGCCATCGATTATTCTCGCAGGTTCCGTATTCCACCGATAATGAAAGAGCGCGTAGCTTTTAGGGTGGTCAAGGCTGATGTTTTTCTCTGATTGGTTGTAGAAAAACACGAAGAAACTTGATTTTTCGTCTCGATAATGTCACTCGGAGCCCACTAATCATCGACTAACTCTTCCCGTGAGGGAATTCTGAGTGAAAAACGACTGGTAAGGCTGCTTCATGAAATTTCTTGGATTAAAAGCTCTGAGCGCAAGCGTATGCGCGTACGCTCACACACTGAGCGCATCCTATGTAGAACGAGCCTCAGCGTAAGCTGAATTCGGAATTATCCGCATGAGCTTACTGTGGAAATATCAGCGTACGTTAAATTGATAATAATTCGCGAACGCTTACTGTGGCGATATTGGGAGCTATCTATGGTGACATTTGCGTACCGTCAAATTGGATACATTTGGAACGATTTCGTTACTTTTCATTTTCTTTGGCTCGGCATCTTAACATACATTGACAAAACTCACTTCTATTTGTCATCAATCGCAAGCTCACAGTTTTAGCTTCCGATTGACGGGCTACAAAGTTCAATTTGATAAGTTTAAGCAGGAGCTATTAGCAATTTTTTTTTATTTTTTCATTTTTTTTATTGTATCTCATATACGGGCTAATCAGCCCTTAACAAAAGTAACGCATGAGTATCGATGGCACTAGTGGTATGACGAGTAACAGAGTTATAAAAATTCAAAATAAACAATATAAATAACGTAGTTCAATAATTATAAATTGAGTAACACTTCTTTACGCATCTGCGTTTTAAACAAATTTAAACGTAAGGATCTGGATTCGAAGAGGAGAGAATTCCATAACCTTTTCAGTCTGACCGAGCAGGAGTGGTAATGACGCTTGTATGTTGAGAGTATTTCCACATAAGGGCGTAGATTACGTATAGGATAATTGATTGTCCTTAGGTCAAAGCTAATATGAGTGCTAATCCCTTTAATTAGGTTGAAGAATTGTACCAAAGTTAGACCCCGACTGGGCAACTTTGGTATACTTACAAAATATTTCAACTCTACCCATCACCATGTGAGTGAACTAATTTTAATCGTTCAGAAGTTTTATTTTAAGCTGTTTGAAACATTCTAAAATCTTATAGACCATCACTCGACTCAAGGTGAGATGAAAAGAAGCTGTCATAGGCAGTTGTCCTGGAGTTACCCTATTCTCATGCTTCTTACATAGAGTGGGGTAACTTTGGCACACTTTTTCATGGTATTTTTCCCTGTTCTCCATTCATCAGAATTCCGAACGCTTCAAATACCCCAATGTAACGATGGTTTCTTCAATATGGTGATCTATGTGGTCGAGATGTATCATTTATTAGCTTGATTTCCAAGATCTCCCAATCATCCCACACTCGTCACAATGAGCCCCTTCTCATGAAATTCTATGAATTTTCTGATTTATATTCTATGTTTCCTTGAATCATTGTGATTACTGTGTTTTATACTGTGTAATACTGTGTATTACTGAAAATGTGTACATGACGTATCATATCTGTGATAAAATGTAAGACTGAATATGGCCTTGACAAAATTCTTACCGAATGACACAAAAAAATATTAGTAATGTATATACAAATGGGGAGACATTGACTGTCCCCTCCAGCTTTATTCATTTGTAATTTCATTTGTTGAGATATGTGTACATTCAGCTGTGACACTGACATTAGCAGAAGCTATTAGGTAGAAGTGTAAGGAAACTGCTATACCGACTTTGGTGAAGGCGCCACGAGATGATGAATATGAATATGTGCGAAGGAGAAGCGCTGCGCCAAGTGCGACAGATCGGATAAGAACGCTGTAGGAGAAAGATGTGTAAGGGAGCGTGGAACTCGGAGCAAGTATTGAATAAATATTATTTAGTGAAACAAGTGTTACTGAAATTGAAGTCCACAACAATCAAAGGATGAATACCTCTTTTCCCAACATGGTAGCAGGTGCTGAGGTTATAAATGTGGGAAAGTTTCGCTGATAATTTAATGAGAAGCGGGATTGGTGAAGAAATTGAAGATACGCCGCGAAGTTCAAAAAGAAGTGAAGAATCGTTAATACGTGGAACCGAGTTCCAAGAAAGTGAAGAAATTGAAGAATTAAGTGAAGAAGCTCCCAGTGAAAATACAGAAGAAATGGCAGGAGATTTTACAGTGCCAGTTTTTGACGAAAAAGATTACAGTAAATGGAAAAAAAGAATTGAAATGCTCTTGAAACTGGAGAAGTGCCACAAAGTGATCACGAGAGCAAAAAGGAGTACTGATGCAGCAGATTGGGATGATCAAGATCTCAAGGCAGTGAATTACATTTACAGTGGGATAAATAATAAACAACTGGAGTTTGTGAGTGAATTTGAAACAACCTACGATATTATAAAAAAATTTGATGAACTATATTTGACTAAATCAACGGCGCTCCAAATTGTTTTAAGAGACATTTTTTGGTGATTTTGAGAAAACGATTAATGAACTAAAAATTGCTGGAGCACAAGTAGACGAAAAAGAAGAAGTGAATTATATTCTGAGGACATTGCCGGAAAATTACAGTCATATTGGTGATCTGATTGATGTATTGCCAGAAGGGGAACGCACAACAGAGTACGTGAAAAGTAAGATTAAAATGCAAAATTTATTAAAATCGAGTGAAGAAAGCGCGGGCGCAAAAGCGAGTGCATATAATACGACAGTGAAACAAGAGCAAACTTGCTTTACTTGTAGCAAGCCCGGTCACATAGCAAGAGATTGCGCAAGCAAGAATTGGCAAAACTCTAATCAAAGAGGAAGAGGCGCACCGAGAGGAAACATGAATCATCGCGGCGGCCGTTCCTTCGGCAGAGGGCACGTGCACCAATACAACCATAGAGGTAGAGGTCAACAACGAGGCGGTTATCGCGGCGGTGGCGGTTACTATGCCGGCCACAATCCTTCTTATGGATACTACAATCATCATCGTGGTGGTGGAGGAAATACTCCGAATCAACATCAGTAGCAGCAACAGCAACAGTATATGGGCCTCAATACGTTCAATGTAGAAGTGCAAGTAAACGCGCTAGTATCGGCTTATAGTGTAGAGACAGATTTTAAAGATGAGTCAGCTCAAAGAATTAATTGGCTTTTGGACAGTGGTTGCACTGATCACGTTATCAATAATGAGGAATATTTTCACGAGTTCAAAAATTTGCTAGAGCCAGTAAGAGTAAAAGTTGCTGATGGAAAATTTTTGAAAGCCACAAAAGTAGGAACAGTCCTAAGTAGATTCCCAGTATATAATGAGGTAGTTTTGATCAGAATGACTGATGTATATTTTGTCAAAGAGTTAGACAGAAATTTGATAAGTTACGCCAAAATAACAGATCACAACAAAATAGTTTCATTAGGAAATGATTCAAAGATTTATAATAGGGGAAGAAAATTGATAGCAATCGCATGGAAAGAAAATAGGCTTTACAAGATGAATAGTTTCTTTATAAAGAAAGAAGTTCAAGTAAATACAGTGAGTAAAATGACTGATAAAGAAAGATTGCATAGGATCCTTGGCCATGTGAATTTCAAATACTTGAATATTTTGAGCAGAAATAAATTACTTGAAGGAATACCAGAAAACTTAGAAGCAGATTCTTTGAAGTGCAGAACTGGTATTGAGAACAGGATGCATAACACTCCTTTTTTAAATAGCAGAACTAGAGCTAGAGAGATTTTAGAGATTGTGCATTCAGATGTAAATGGGCCTCATGCAACTATTGGTATAAATGGAGAGAAATATTTTGTGAGTTTCATTGATGACTACAGTCAAATAGCCAGAGTTTATGTTATAAAAACTAAAGATGAAGTTTTTGACTGTTTTGTGACCTTTGTGAATGCGGTAGAGAATTTAACAGGTAAAAAGATAAAACCTTTGAGGTGTGACAATGGGTTAGAGTATTTAAATAAAAGAATCTATGATTCCACAAGAAGCGAAGGTATAGTAATAGACAAATGTCCACCTTATAATCATGAATTTAATGGGACTGCAGAGAGATATAACAGATCCATCATGGAGATAGCAAGATCTTTATTAGATGAAGCTAAACTAGAGAGAAAGTATTGGCCTGAAGTCATTTTGACAGCTGCTTATTTGAAAAATAGAACATTGGCAAACACTTTTGAAAAGAGAACACCTTTTGAAATTATGTTTGGTATAAAACCAAATGTGAAACATTTAAGAATGTATGGAAGTAAAGTTTTTGTTAGGATACCAGAGGCTAAAAGAATTTCCAAATGGGACAAGAAGGCTGAATTAGGAATTTTAATTGGGTACACTAATGTTGGATACAAAGTTTTGATTGATGACCAAATTAGAATTGCTGCCCATACTGATATTGTTGAGAGTGATACAAATTGTATTGGTCTAAATGGATCAGAAGATGAGCCTCACTCAGATTCTGGAAATTATGATGAAAATTGTTCAGGTGAAAATGAAAGGAGAAGTGAAAATAGGTCAGCAAATGATGTTCAAGAGTTGAGGGGATCAACTAGGCAAAGAAAGCCAAAGGACCCCGCACAAAATCAATGGGAAGTGGCTTATGGCCAATTTTGATGAAACTTGGCAGTGTAGTAGATCATTTCATGCTGATTAACTTTGTCAATGGGCTCGAAGAGCGCTTATGACTCATTTTTGAGATATTTTAATGAATAGTACGCAATTAATTGAGGTTACGTGAGCTTTGTTGTCACTCATTATTGATTTTTTTCATAGAAGGCTATTCACACTTCTTGAACGAATCTGAGCTCTTGTATTAGCCAGTAAAGTTCAGTCAGGGCAGAGAATCCGACGGATTACTTGGTTCATATCGAAACCATGGAGAATTAATTATAGATTTATTAAAATATCGTCATCTCTTAGGAAGGGTCGTTTTTTAATTGCATGACCCAGTGGTAGGCACATTTCAATGAGATACGAACCATATGTAAATGGTCAGTAGTTTTTGTAATTGCGTACAACATAACTGATTATGAGCCTCGTGAGTAATACATGTATCTCGAGAGAGTGGGTGGAGGAAGCTGGGGAGGGCTTCATCGTGAAAAATCTGTTTCACGAAGCATAGTGCTGGGCATCCCCCAACTCGGGGTGTTTGGAGTCACTGAGCTCGAATACGTTATCGTCCAGCCTCTATCTCGTGCGGGGGTGGCTGCGTGGGCGGACCATGCACGGGGGGCAGGCCGCGGTGGCAAATCGATATCGCTATCAATCCCAGAAAATCCTCTCAGGCTGCCAAGATGATCGTTTTCTCGTCATCGACCAGTTGACGATCTCGGGGGCAGCGATATCGATTTTTCAAAGCAGCCCCCCCTTCCCTGCATGGTCCGCCCTCGCAGCTTCCGCATCACGAGATAAAGGGCTAGACAATAACGTATTCGAACTCAGTGACCCCAAAAACCTCCGAGTTGGAGGACGCCCAGTACTATGCTTCGTGAGGAAGATTTTTCACGATGAAGCCCTCCCCAGCTTCCTCCACCCACGCTTTCGAGATACATGTATTACTCATCACAAGGATCATAATCAGTTATGTTGTACGCAATTACAAAAGCTACTGACCATTTACATATGGTTCGTATCTCATTGAAATGTGCCCACCACTGGATCATGCAATTAAAAAACGATCCTTCCTAAGAGATGACGATATTTTGATCAAACTATGATTAATTCTCCATGATTTCGATATGAACCAAGTAATCCGTCGGACTCTCTGCCCTGACTGAACTTTACTGGCTAATACAAGAGCTCAGATTCGTTCAAGAAGTGTGAATAGCCTTCTATGAAAAAAATCAATAATGAGTGACAACAAAGCTCACGTAACCTCAATTAATTGCGTACTTTCCATTAAAATATCTCAAGAATGAGTCATAGGCGCTCTTCGAGCCCATTGACAAAATTGATCAGCATAAAATGATCTACTACACTACCAAGTTTGATCAAAATTGGCCTTAAGCCACTTCCCATTGATTTTGTGCGGGGTCCTTTAGATGAGAATTTCATATATAATAATGTAATTTATGTGAATTATTGTAGCGCTGATGTGCCAGCAAATTTTGAGGAGGCGATGAGCTGTCCTGAAGCTGAGTCTTGGAGAGAGGGAACAGATAAAGAAATGTCTTGTTTAGAAAAGAATGGAACTTATGAATATGTTGAATTGCCAGAGAAGGCAAAAGCTTTAGATGTTGAATGGATATTCACAAAGAAACCAGGAAATGTTTACAAAGCAAGGTTCGTTGTTTTAGGGTACCAACAAAATGAGATGATTGAAGATATTTATTCACCGGTAGCAAAAATGATGACTTTGAAAATCTTATCATCTTATTGTTGTCAAAATGGATTTTATATTGAACAAATGGATGTAGAGACAGCTTTTCTAAATGGTAAAGTTACTTCAGAGGTGTATATTAAGCAACCGAAAGGTTACCAAGATAGTACGAACAGAGTTTGTAAACTTATAAAAGCACTTTATGGATTGAAAGAAAGCCCTAGGAGATGGTATGATTGTTTTGACGAGTCTTTACAAGAACTAGGCTTCAAGAAGAGCAAATATGATTCCTGTTTGTATTATTTGATTTGAAAGGATGTGACAATTCATATAATAATTTTTGTAGATGATTTGCTTATCTGCTGTAAGAGCAAGAGTAAAATCAATAGAGTCAAGAACTTGTTGAGTGAAAAGTTTAAAATGAAAGATTTGGGTCAAGTCAAAAGTTACTGGGAATCAATATTGAGTATGACATAGAATCAGGAAAGATGACTTTAGATCAGGAAAGTTACATTGAATCTATTGGTAGAAAATACAGAATTCAGGATGCTAAGACATATGAAACACCGATGGAAGAAAATCTCAAATTACACAAAGCTGAGTATAAAATTAATAATATTGGATACAGGAATTTCATAGGTGCTTTGGCATATGTAAGTGCTGGAACTAGACCTGATATAAGCTATAGTGTGAACTATTTGAGTAGATTTCAAAATTGTTGTGACGAGACACACTTTAAGTATGCTTTGAGAGTTTTAAAATATCTCTATAGTACAAAAGACCTGAAGCTGACATTCACCAGAAAAGAGAGTTGTGAAGTGTTAGATTGCTATGGAGATGCTGATTGGGCAGGCGACTCAACAGACAGAAGGTCTACTACTGATGGTTACGCTTTAAGATTTTATGGTAACGTCATTCATTGGAAATCCAGAAAACAAGGAAGTGTTACAAAAGCTTCTACTTATGCTGAATATGTAGCTTCATCAGAAGCAGTTAGTGAGATCAAACTTGTAAAAGGAATTTTGGGAATATTTGATTGCAATAATGATGAGCCAGTTAACGTATATGGAGATAACTCGGGTGCTATGAGTATAGCTAGATTTGGTAACTACACTAAGAATTCTAAGTACGTAGAAGTTCACTATCACTTCGTAAATGAAGCATACATGGATGGCATAATAGATATGAAGAAGATAAATTCAGAAAATAACCTAGCTGACATTTTTACTAAAGCACTTGGGAGAGTCAAGTTTGTGGAATTTAGAAATTCATTGAATGTGAAATAGAGAAACTGAGAAATGATTGTAAGTCATCTGTAACAGTATGAATGTAAGGAGGCGTGTTGAGATATGTGTACTATCAGCTGTGACACTGACATTAGCAGAAGCTATTAGGTAGTAGTGTAAGGAAACTGCTATACCGACTTTGGCGACGGCGCCACGAGATGATGAATATGAATATGTGCGAAGGAGAAGCGCTGCGCCAAGTGCGGCAGATCGGATAAGAACGTTGTAAGAGAAAGATGTATAAGGGAGCGTGGAACTCGGAGCAAGTATTAAATAAATATTATTTAGTGAAACAAGTGTTACTGAAATTTAAGTCCACAACGATCCAAGAAAAAATACCTCTTTTCCCAACAGTACTCCTGCTATTGTGCCTCTGAGCGAGTAAAGGCTATCTATCTATCTATCTGTCTATCCATCCGTAGATTGTTCCGGAATACTTCTTGCCAGGTACACTAACTGGACCACTCGCCTATCGATGCTGAATCAGCCTTTTCGGAAAAAGCTTCAATAAACCAGTACAATCGTTCACGCGGGATCTACGGTGGCTCCACTCACTGTTTCTGCGTGTGTCAAGAGGGGAGAATAGGTTTCAGAGCGATAGAATCGTTTACTTTGCCGAACGCAGCTCTAGAAGCGATTTTTCAGGGGTGTACAAAAGTTGCACCTACTGTACCAAAGTTACCCAATTTGGCAGTACGCTGAATCGAAACTCATTGCGTGGGCTTGGTATCCCCATCGATTTTGGGAACAAGGTAAGGAGCGCGCGCGAGGCATACTTCATCCTACGCGAATTTCACACTAAAAGCTGAGAACGTAACGAATGCGAAGAAAAATCTTCTTTCACACTGAATCCGAATTGTAGAAGCAGCAAACGCGAGAGATATTTCAGCGTACGCTAAGATCAAATATGAGGAACAGGGATCAATCAAAAAGTGTTGTCGTGTTTGCGGAGGTTGAAAAATATCCTTCGCGGACGCCAAATTGGAATTAAGAGGTGAAGCGCACGCGAAAGATATTGCAGCGTACGCTAACATTGGATTCTAGGCCCGAGAACCGAAGCGTATTCAAAAAATATTCTCCCGCGTACGCTAAAATATCTCTCGCGTACGCTTACTCATCTCTCGCAGGCTCTATTTGTCCTAATCCCATGATTGAATCAAATTTTTGCTTGCCCTGCGATCCCGGTTCAGAACAATTCAATCTTAGCGTACACAAAAGTTAAAATTTGGAGCGAAACAATGAGCGCACGCGAAAAATATTCCAGCGTACGTAAACGTTAAATTCTAGGAGCCGGAAACGTAGCGCATACGAGGAAAAACGTTACCGTATGCTAAATTCAAACCCAAAAAAGTATCGAACGCGCAAAATATTTTCGCTGCCATCGAATTATCTCTAACTACGGATCGTAGCGCATGCGATCTTTCGCATACGAGAAGATTGAATCTTGCAAACAAGGCAATTAGCGCACGCGGAGGATATTTGAGCGTATGCGAATAATATTGTTCCATGCTCAGCACATGCGGAATCTATTCGTAACGGCCTCTAGGAATCAATGTTCGCATTCGCTAAAAAATCTTGAAAGTGCGCTACTTGCCTTCCTCCATAATACTTCATTCGCGCACGCGAAGAACGTTTTCCGCACAAGCTATGATTCTTATTGAGGATGTTCCATCTTAGCGTACGCAAAAAATGGATTTTGGAAACAAGGCAAGTAGCGCGCGCGAGAAACACTTCAGCGTACGCGAACATTAATATATGAGCTGGAAACGTAACGGTTCCAAAAAATGATCTTCTTGTAGGCCAATAGTACATTTCGATACAAGGGCGTAAAACGTCCTATTCGCGTCCGAGTGATGGGTCTCCGGCCCGAGCCGCAGGCGAGGGTCGAAATCATCACGAGGATGCGAAAGATAGGTTTGACGCCCGTGTATCTGACTATACTTTTCGATGAACTGTGGGTAAAAGTCGACAAACTGTGCGCAAAGTGCACTTTTACGCACAGTGTATCAAAAATTAGATTCAAGAGGAAAGGCACACGCAAAAGATATTGTAGCGTACGCTAAGATCAAATGTGGGGAAACAGGATCGTAGCACAATTGAGAAAGGTTGTTTATGTATCCTGAGCTTGACAAATATTCTCCGCGTAGGCTGCATTGAAATCTAGGGTGTATCCACAAATGAAACGTACGCACTGTTCACGGCTCACAGCGCATACCCACGGCTCACGTGCGCCATGCGCTGCTCATCGAAATTTGGCCGGCGAGAGATATGGATTTCCCTCGTTACCGGCTGGATCTAATACAGAACTTGAGTTTGACGACCGAGAATGGATGACGATCTCCTGGGAACTCCATGTCACTCGCCGGCTAGAATCCGATGAGCAGCGTATGGCACACGTGAACCGTGGGTATGCCCTGGGAGCCGTGAGCAGTGCGTACACTTCATTTGTGGACACATCTCTAGAGGAATAGCGCCCGCGAGAGGTATTGGAGTGTACGCGATTCTGATGGCATTTTGTGTGCCCCAAAAATATTGATATCCTAGTTTTTTCCCTGATACTAGAAACTCACTCATCGCAATGCCAAAATAGCGTCCGAATCTGAAATGCAGAACATGCGCAGCCACTGCAGGGTGTGAGACACACGCGCATCGATTTGGGTTGTGCGACGAGGAGCTGAGCTTATGCGTTATCAATCTCAAATCAATCCAAATGATCGTTAGACGACCATATTTATGCATCAGGAACATTGGTTCCCGATAGTTGTGATACTAGATCCCAGGAATTGCAAAGCAAGTTGAACGTTAATCATGATTGGCAATAACGAAATTTTCTATCATATTGGAGACATCAAGACCGAAGGTAGAATAATCTTGAAAATATGTCGAATTTTCAGAACGACAACTCTCATTCAGACTCGGAATTATAACAGGAAAAGGCTAGAAGAGAGCCTGGGCAAGTGTAATGCAAAACATGTGCAGTCACTGCACGGTGTCGGGCTCACGCGCATCAAGTTGGGCTGTGCAACGAGGAGTTGAGCTCATGCATTATCAATGCGAAATTCGGTTTTTTGTCTAATGACATTTTTGTGCCCCATAAATATTGATCGCCCAGTTTTTTTCGAATCTAGAGGCTCACTCATCGCAACACCAGAATAGAGTCCGCTGAAGTGAAATGCAAAACATGCGCAGCCGCTGCAGGGTATGGGGCTCACGCGCATCAAATTAGGCACTCGATATCGCACCCTCTGCTCGTGACTCGAAAACAACTGAACTATCAATGTTGAACCGAAGCAGTCTGCATCTTCACCACCACCACCCAATCTGCGAATGGTAGCCACAGTGGTGCGCAGCAGACAACAACAGACATGACACAGCCTTCACCGGCGCTAACACATAACACATTGTGCCTATTTGAGCGCACGCGTTTATGAATTGGCAAAATCAGGACTGCGCGAATTTCCAACTTATCGTACGTGTGTCCTTGGAAAACTTGGTTGAATTATTCTCAGAGAACCCCAATTCTCTGAGAAATTGACGCAAGTGAGTTTCGAGTCACGCAGGCATTCGAGGAATTGATCAAATGGATCTCTGATCTTCCGATTATCAGCCAAGCAGTCACAATTGTGATCTCCATGTATCGCAAACCTAGGAAAGTGCGTAAGAAAGACATGCAACAGGCACAAACGTGGCGACTGGCAAGATAACCATCCATCACCTCGACTTCGGAAATCGCCATGGTACCGTCGCGCACACGATGGTCGTGGTTCATGCTCCCGGTGCACCGAAAGCATCTTCCAAGAGACTCACACTGGTTTACTGCATCTGCACCACGAACCATCGACGACGAGCAAATGCTGAAAATGCGAGTTTCGGCTGCAACGGGGCATATCAACCTTCTGCTGCAGCGGCCAAGGCAGCAGCTGTTTGCTCGACGGCAATTGAAGCTTGCTCGATTATGCAAAACATCTTACGATAGTCCAATTGCCCCCGCATCACCCGCGCCCCATCACAAAATTACATCAACACCGAGAACAACACTGCGTGGTTGTCTCCACAAGAGCACCAATTCAATTCAAATGATGCCACTGCCACTGCTGACGCTGCCGCAGCTCAGGTTTTCTCCAACACGTACAGCACAATGCATCACTTGATGATATTGCCATGTCCCGACTATCCACGCAAAAACTCATAGTCATTGATCAACGATAGAGCAGTTGACTACAATACCCTTCTAAGCCATAACCCGGCAGGATACACAATGTAATGCTTTGGTGTAACGGTAAGCCGTTAAACATCACACTTGAAGCATTACTGAAACAACGCTAAAAAACGATTCTTTTCATAAAAGTTACAAACTCAGGAATCCGTTACAAACTCGTTCGATCTCACCAATCAAAATTACAAACTCTACGCTACTCATTCTTTCTGGGATATACACTATTGATGTAATATATTGTATATGGCTTTTCCAGACTCGCCGTGTTTCTCAGGTGAACTCTAAGGGTCTTCTACTTTAATCCCCAAACTGATGGCGTTTCTGAGAAATATAAGAACGCATAATATAATCTTTGTCAGTGTTGCTTGAATCAAGTTGAAATGATAGATATGCATGTTTCCGAGTAGAGTTTCCAACATTTAGTCGAGTCTTTGCTACATAGACTGGCAGAACACAGTTCCTGTAACAATGGATTTGAAGGAAGGGTAGTATACATAGAATGAATGATCTGTAGCGATACGAACTCCTCCAATCGCACCTTCATCCCAGGACAAACATCACCTAGTACAGATATGAAATCAACGGAACCTCAAATTTGTCTCAAAGTTCTGCAAACCGACTTTTTTAATGTTAATCCCAGCATTGAATCCCACTGCACCGAAGTCATTGATATTTACATGTTGAAGTATGCTAAAATAACCATGATGAAAGGATATAGGTGTGCAATAATTATACCCACTAAGCGCTTATTCCAAACTTGACTCAAATTCACAATCATTAAGGCAAGGTTGGACTTATTCGTCACAGTAAAATATCCAACTATCATGTCAACAATCCAGTGAAATTAGAAATCCATCACAGGCATAAGAGAAAACCTCACTAGAGGCTATTTTATAGCATATGTTTACTTCTGTTAAGGTGGGATATAGGAACTCGATTTCACAGCGTGTGATGAAGAGTATTCTCCTGCTGGACTGAGATTTGTGTGAACAGTGAGTACTTAATGATATGAAAATTTTGTTTGATCACCTCCCATACCACTGTGGAACTTCTCTCCATACACATGAAGAAGGGAGGTCAACTCAGGGACATTCCGCAGGGATTTTGTGGGAATAATCAGCAATGATACACTCTATGTGACAACTATCAGAAACCATTCGATGCAGATTCGGGGTCTTATGCTTCATTACAGGTGATATACCCACGTAGAAGAATTTGATGATTAAATAATTATTGATCAAAATGATATAATAATAAATCCTAATGAATTCAGCACAAAGTCTTGATTCTGCATCAAGTGTTGTTACTCTGAATGTAAAAGTATCTGATCACTGCCACAATATTTCTACGGAGTCTTCCTGAGTAGAGCTCTCTTCTTCAGCATGAATTTCTACATAAAGAGCCACCAAAGAGTGATTTTGAGGCCCCTGCAGCTAAAGCTTCTAAAACCCCTAAAAACCAAGTCATGGATCTGGCAAGTCGGCCGATCCTAGTGATGATACAGTGGTGAACAATAGTGATCTAACAAATACTCATACTTCTTGTGCTTATGAGACAGAGTAAAAATGCTCAATCCTCCTTGCGACAGCGCGTACGATTGTAATATTGCCTGATGGGAAATTCGTTAGGACTCGCGCGTTGATTGACCCGTGTTTGAAGCGATCCTACGTGTCCGAAAATTCAGTTCAGACGTTGAAATTTACGGAAAACTCGATGCAATTCTTCGATCGCTGGTCTTAGTGGGGAGCATTCATGTAATGCGTCGCACGTGACGTCGTTCGAGATTAGTCGTACTGCCTTGTGTGATAAGCGAATCTCGATCCAAGCGATGGTGCTGTCTCGGATTACAGCTCATAACCCTCCAAATTTCAATATTCGTGACTCTTTTCCTCAATTGCAGGAGCTTGATTTAGCGGACCCCAACCCCTCAAAGTCGCACGAGATCAAAATATTGATCGGTGCTGACTATTCCACGAGCAATTTGCTTGGGGAAACTTGGCAAGGTCGACCTTATGAACCGGTCACCCAAGAAATTATCTTCGGATTTATCTTCACTGGACCACTTCCCCAGGTCAAATCACCCTAAATCCTGGTGCATACCCGTCATACTGCTACCGCAGAGCATCAGGAAATTTCGAGTTTTTTGGACGCCAAGCGCAATCGTGCCCCGCCAAAGCTCACCCCAGAAGAGCTCGACTGTGAATCTCACTTCCAGTCGACACATACTCGGTTACCAGACGGCCGATACATGGTTCGACTGCCATTGAAGCAGCCACCCAACTCTCTCGGCGACTCGCGCCTTAAGGCGCTAAAAAGTCTCTAGCGACTGGAGAAACGCCTTGTCAAAAATCCAGAGCTGATGATTCCGTATGCCGATTCTTCAAAAAAATATAAGAGCTTAGGTCACGTGGTAAAAATACCCCTCGATCAAGTGAGTGATCCTTCGACTCATTTCATCCCACATCATCCCATGCTTCGAGCAGATAGTCTCACTACTTCTCTACGCGTCGTGTTTAACGGTTTATCCCCCACTAGAAACGGACTTTCATTGAATAAAATCCTACACCCCAGTCCTAGATTACAAGAAGACATAACCTCCATCATCTCACGCTGGAGGCAGCACAAGTTTGTATTGTGTGCCGACATCGCAGAACTGTTTCTGCAAATTGTTGTCCATCCGAACGATCGACATGTCCAAGCTATTCTTCGGAGAAATCCCCCTCATGAGCAATTTCTTGTTTACATCCTTTTAAGTGTCGCGTATGGACTAGATTTTTCTCCTCATCTAGCATTGAGAATCTTGGCACAACTAGCTACTGATGGAGGTCCCAACTACCTCCTTGCAGCTCCGGTCTTGCAAAATGATACGTTCGTGGATGATTCATCTATAGGCACTGATAACCCCAATGAAGTTATCGTTATCCGTGATCAGCTGATCAACCTCACTGCTGCTGCTCAGCTCACCCATCGCAAGTGGGCAGGCAATTCCCCCGAGCTATTATCAGGTCTCTCAACCGATGATCATGGTGTAGCTGTCAATATAGCGATTCAGCCCGAGACTGATACGAAAGTCCTCGGTATTCCTTGGTCACCAGCCCAAGATATTTTCAAATTCAAAGTCACTGTCTCACCTGTGACAAAGGTCACCGAACGAACGATATTCTCATCGGTCGGTAAACTTTTTGACCCGTTTGGTTGGCTAGCACCCATTTTGTTTGTGCAAAAGTACTCATGCAGTCCCTCTAGCCACTCGAAATTGACTGGGACGAGACCCTCCCCAAGAATATTAGTAGCCAGTGGCGGTTATTTGAATCTCAACTTCCTATGTTGGGAAAAGTATCAATCCCTCGCTTGACCCAATTTCGTCCGAATATAATCTCAATTCAACTCAATGGATTTGTAGATGCGACCTCCCAGGCCTGTTCAGCTGTTGCGTATTTGCGCATAGTCACAGCGGCCGACCAAATAGGGAACAACCTGTTGATGGCTAAAACCAAGGTTGCTCCACCCAAGGAAACTACATCCTCCCGCCACAATTTGTTGGCAGCATTGCTACTCGTGCGGCTGCTAACACATAACACGGTTTCTATGAAAGGCGATGCTTCCAAACGCGGAGATGTCTTCTGTTGGATGAGTTTTGTGACCGTTTTAGGTTGACCCAAATAAGACCCCTCAACATGGAAACAATTTGTATCAAATCGAGTGTCATAATCAATACCTTACTGCCCAAAGCTCAGTGGAGGTTACTCCCTCCGGAGACAAACCCTGCGCACCACACAGCCTCTAGTCTTCCTGCGACCGATCTGGTCAACACTCAACTGTGCTGGAATGTCCCACAATGGCTTCATGCGACAGAAGAAAATTGGAATTGTGATACCACCACACCCGAAGTTGACGAAGAAAGACGAAAAAAGAGTTGTGCGCATCGTCCACAGTCCATGGGAGAGTGAGAGTTACTCACGTCAACGAACTCTTGGGCTCGTCTACTTCAAATATTATCACTTGTGATGGAATTCATCCAGGCATTGAAGACGAGGAGACCTCAACGACCTCGCAAAGATGTACCTCATTAGTGATCCTGCCCTCACAGCTGATGACATTCGGAAAGCCAGCGACTTTTGGATCAAGTTTGTCCAATTTCGGATGTTTCGTTCGGGAATTGAGACTTTGAGTCTATTGACTCTTGTCGGAACTGTCAAAATCATCGAAACTCATCAAACTCACCCCTCTCATCGATCAAGATGGCATTCTCCGAGTTGGAGGCCGATTGAAGCACTCTAGGCTCCCCTTTTCGCAAAAATGTCCTGCGATTCTTCCTTCTCATTGTGTTACCGAGCTGATTATTGCTCAAATGCACCTGAATTTGTTACACCCCGGCACAAATCTGACACTCACTGTTCTGCACCAACAATATTGGATTCTTGGTGCAAGAAACCTCGTCCGATCCTATCACCACAAGTGCGTCATTTGCGTCAGAATTCGTTAAAATCTCATGAACCAGATGATGGTTAACCTCCACGAGGCTTGATGTACTCCCTCGAGTCCGTTCACTCATACAGGAGTCAATCACGCAGGACCTTATTACGTCCGAAATCATTCTGGACGAGGATCAAAATCACACAAGGCGTACATTTTGAATTTTGTTTGCTTCGCAATGCGTGCTACTCACCTCGAACTGGTGAATGACTATATCACCGCGACGTTTTTGGACGCGCTCGATCGCTTCGTATCACGTCGTGAACTGCCGTCCGACATAAATTGTGACAATGGTGAGACTCTTGTAGGACCCAATCGAGAACTGCGACCGTACTACGAGAAAATAATATTTGTAAAGTGAGATGCCCTCGTTGATTCCCCCCGAAATAGTTGTATTACATTGAGTTCGATGGTACCAATACCCCAATAGCCGTGCGTGTGCCTTACCTCTTCGCTAGAGCTCACAAAATTGATATTTCTATTCGAAACATTGGGAAGGATTCTACTGGCGTCATCAATGAGCGCGGCTTCCAAATATCGCAAGCGATCAGCATCGGATAAATAAGGATGGGGAATAAGAGTGGATGAAAAAATGTCTTTAAATGTTAACCACTCAGCAGGATTTCCATCGAAGGTTGGCATCGGCAACTCTGGGAGATGGAACCCCACGCCTGGATGAACTTGGGCCGGCGCTGGGGCGTGACGATAAGTTTTGGCAGCAATCGCAAACGTCTCAGCTTCCTGCAGCCTTTCGAGGATAGAGTGTCTGGCTTAATCATAAGCCACTTCGACTACCGTGATATTTTTATCCACGGAGTAGTCATGCTGCTGGTCCTCAGGATTGGCTTCAGTATACAGCTATGCGTGCAAGTTTCGGCACGTATTCCGTTCTTCGCCTAGTTTGGACGATTTACCCTTCAACAGCTGCTCAGAGAGTGCGTGTTTTTGCACTTGTCGAGTCGAGTGTGTTAACTATCGACCCAGTTGTGATGTCTTGTTTCGCAAAGAGCTTGAGGTACTCTTTACTCGACATCTTGAGGCTGATTCTGTGTGGAATCTACAAAAATCAGTAATATCGTACGGTTTACGTACAAATTTTGAGGTGCGGTCAAGCCCGCAAGTGTGGCGAGAGCGGGTGAAACAATTAGCGCGAGCCGATAAACAGGTGAGCGCGGGAGATGATCGCTCTGAAATTTCGATCAAATCACAAGTTGCAAGTCCGGGCAGAAGCTCGAGCTTACGAAGTGAGACGGGGTCGAGCGGTAAGTAACACGCTCACACACGCAGAAGCATAGCACACATTACCAGCTTTGCGAAAAGTCGAGCGTAAGAGAGGGCGACTCGAGAGAGTGAGTGAGACAGCGCACACAGTGTACAGTGTACTACTCGAACGTATGGCTTAAGCGGACGATGTTCAATCAGCCGAGGTAGGGGTACTCAGCGAGAGAGAGACTCGCGAGTGAGACACTGAGCACGGTGGTCCTGGACAAAGTTTCTCCTCCGCTGACGACAGAAAGTGGGATTCTTGTTAGATATGGTTCGGGACATCTGTGGGATTACAACCTACTAAGAATCAGAATTACCACTTGGGCCGTTTTTTTAGAAAGGCAAAAAAACGTGTTATTCCAATGATTTCCCCTTTTCCACCCTCAAAACCTCGGAAGGGACGCATTTTATCGAAAAATATGTGGAGCAACTTTTTGTGGAACTTGAAACGATGAACAAAGAAGGTCTGAACACATTTTCCCATGTAAGACCTCCTGTTCCTGTAATAAACGTTTTTCGTCTGAGACTCGTACTTTATCTGTCATTCTTCGGTTTCGACCCCATGACTCGAAAGGAACACATTTCATCAAAAATTTTCACATTAAATATTCGTCGATCTTCAAAGGATGAACAAAGAACATATGTACATATTCTTTCATGTAAGGCCTCCTGTTCCTAATACGAGTCTCAGACGAAAATACGTTTATTACGAGAACGGACGACCTTGTATCAAAAAATGTGTTGAGACCTGTTTGATTCATATTTCAAAGATCTACAAGAAATTACTGAACACTTTTTCGATGAAATGCGTTCCCTTTGAGTTATGGGGTCAGGACCGTGGAAAATAACAGATGAAATACGAGTTTCAGACGAAAATACGTTTATTACAGGAACAGGAGGTCTTGTATAGTAAAATGTGTAGGGACCTTTTTTTTCATCGTTTTAAGTTCTGCAAGAAGTTGCTCCACATATTTTTCGATAAAATGGGTCCCTTTTGAGTTTTTGAGGCATGAAAAAAAGGAAAAATATCGAAAAAACACGTTTTTTCAACTTTTTAAAAAAACGGCCCAAGTAACGATTTTGATTCTCAGTAGGTTGTGATCCCACAGATGTCTCGAGTAATATCCAACAAGAATCCTACTTGCTGTCGTCAGCGGAGGGTAGACTTGGTTCAGGACCACCGTGTGAGGTGAGATGCGTGGCGCGGCAAGAGGAGTTTGCACGCGTCAACGGCTCTTCGAACAGTACATCAGGTGATTGACTGCTCTACAGAATGAAAGCTCACACGGACTAGAGTGACGTCACGTGTGGCGCGATGGAAATTTGACCAACTTAGCCGAGACAAAGTTGTGCGAGAGAGATAGAATATCCCTCCTGTAGTTGATCCCCACGTATAGCTGCAAGCTCACACAGGGTTCATAGGGTCGCGCGCGATGCGTGTTCGACTTGCACGCGAGGATGGTGCAGTCACTCTTTCGTACAATGCTCGCACGTCACTCAGCTCGTTGAAGATGAGCAAAGAGCAAGGGGAAAGGCGCCAAAATTTGTCGCGATCGCCGCGCAAGAAATCGTGAGAATTGATTTTAAACTCACTGCAAGTTTCTGAAATTCACCACGAAATGGTGAAAATCTGCTGTCGGCTCCTCATCCGGCTCGGAGGACCAGCGTATAATGGAAACTTTCGCAGAGTCATGGAAGGTGATCACACTAAATTTTCATATCATCAAGTACTCACTGTTTACACAAATTTCAGTCCATCAAGAGAATTCTCTCTCCCATACGCTGCAAAGTCAAGTTCGCATTCCACTACAGTAGAAGTGAACACATATTATAGAACAGCCGCTAGTGAGGTTTTCTCTCGTGCCTGTGATGAATTATCATTTCTACTCGATCATTCAAGGAATCTTTTGAGAACATCAAGAACTTCTCCAAAAATCTGTATAAGAAACTCCCTAAGCAATTTCTTGCAAGCGACTTCAGTTCTGAGAATTTCTAATTCAAAACACAAGCACAGAACTCTCATTTGAAACGAAAACTTACACTTTCTGGGCAACAATTTTGATATGAGGAAAGTAATCGTCAGTCATGTGATACAAGACCCTCATTCAACCGATGATATGTCTGATCAGATCATGTAGAGGGAATCGAACTTCGTATTTGATCAAAATAAGCAGTCATCTACTCGTCAATAGTCCACAGAATACTCAATGATTTTTTCTGGAAGTTTTGAAATTCTAATCAATCCAGAGATTGATATCTTCAAAGATTGGAATGCTGGAAATCATCTTCTTGCATCACACCAGAGTTATTCAATGCTTTTTGTTACCTGGTAAAGTGTATGATTGCTCTTGGAAAGATATACGAATATGAAGCTCAGATCAGTTTAGGAATCAGGTGATGGAATTCAATCTCGTCTCTGGATGCTCTAGTGGAGAAATCTGCAGAATATTATTGATTTATTGAAATGAGTGATAGGTTCGTCCATGCAATTTCATTCAATGAATAATGATGAATGTTTGAATCATTATAACTTGATAACAGAATCCACTCTTGTAGTCCGAACAAATGAATGAATAGTATCAAACACTGGAGTCAGTGGCAAGAAGGCATCTAATTGGTTGAATATTTCAGGATGACACTGTAATAGACCAGATTGTTACTAACAAGATAGCCGATTGTTATTCCAGTTTTTGATTGATTATTCAAAGTCTGATAGTAATTGACGAGCACGGTGATATATGTGAAATGTATACACCTACCAAATTTTGAATAGACTCGTGTACATCGTTGAAATGAGATTCGGAGAGAAAGTGAAGGAACAAGAGACAGGTATGTCTGTGGTTTCTGAGATGTGTGAACAAAGACGATCATTAACACGCGCGAGAGATGTGGTTATCAGCGCGATTTGCGAATGTTGGTTTGAGGTTCGGACAGCTATATTTTTGCACGTAGATATTGTGACGGATTGAAAAACTCCATCTACTTATATTATCTTAAAAAACAATACTTTCAACAGATGAGACACGATACAATTGAAGATTCCCTTTAAGAGCCCCTTTTCATTCTTTGACTGCGAATATAATGTACACATATACACCGCTGGAAATGAAAGAAAAAAGACTCGAATATATTTTGAGAAGTCAATACTTTCACTAGAAGAACGAGATGGAATAGAGTCAACGGGAGAGCCGTCCCTTCCAATACATCAATATTGTCACCTGGCTACCGATGTTACAAGACGGCCACTCGAATAGAAAGTCTCTAATAAGCTTTCACTCCCACACAATAGAGCGCGCTAATAAAAGGGCCTCAAAGTCAGGACCGATCGGTTGGCACGCCTTTGGGGGTCCCGTGGGCCCTTAAATAAAAGATCCACTCATCGATCAAGTCTCTTTCTCCCTGTTTTTTGTCTCTTACTTTCCTCTTTCTCTTCTATATTCGTGGAAGTTTTAGGCATACGATGTTCCTGTCAATGTCATTGTTCTGTATGGAAATGACTACATAATAGAAAGACGAATATGGAAAGCACCTGTGAGGAATTACGGAACCGCTCAGCCGAGTTCAACAGAATGACAAGATGGCATCGTACAACTTGCAAATGTTTCAAAGTCATCTGTCAATCTGAGAAAAAAGCCCTCTCGGACTTTTCCTCAAATGCCGACTTTTTTGCAAGTTTCTTTATTTCGTTCTATCCTTTTTGATCGATAATTTTTAAATCTCATGCTGAGGGCTTCCTAGGGGCTCGGAGTGAGGGTGACTTCTATTTGCCTTTGGTTAAGCTAGCTCGCAAAAAAACTAGTTGGATTTGTGGCAGTCAGTCCCCAAAATTGATCTGATTAGACGTGATTTCTCTTGCTCTGCAATTTCGGAACTTACAAAATTTCTCACTGTAACAAGTTTCTTGAAAGGTTGAGAGAAATGAGATCTTTGAAGATCATTGTGGTGTCGTTGTCTGATATTGAGGTGCGAGTTATCAGATATAGTGTTACAGAATATTAGAAGATTATGGTGTAAGATATTAGAAAATGTTGGTGCAAATTGTTAAAATTTGTGCTACGGAATATCAGATATTGTGTTGTGGAATATTGGAAATCCTTCGAGAATATCAGGGATCATCCGAGAAATCAGTAATCATTATTCGAAGAAAATTAAGGCTAATTGCATCATCCCCAACTGAGCAGAGGATTGCTCTTTGATGAAAAAAAGAAAAATAAAGTTATAAAGCACCAAAACTTTCAAGATTGGCTTATTGATTTCTGTCAGCAGTACAGAAATTCCATGAATACAGTACATACCAGTATCTGATCATTAACCTGCTTCATAAAAATAAAATCTCAGGTGAGAGAATTCCATTATCACATGTAAAGTGGTTAAGTTTGCACCACACCCGATCCGTGCAACTCCCAAAAATTTGACCAGACAGTGACCGTATTCCACCGTCTCCTCGGAAAGAAGAGGATTTGAGGATCTTCCATTCATTCCATCGTGAAATGTGCAATTTTAGCTTCAATTTGCGAGTTTGTAGACTTAATTTGGATATATAGGGCTCGAGATATAGTGTGACAAAGGGGTGCATTTTTAAAAATTTCGCACGCGAGTTTTGTACTTTCGATCATCCTAAGATTTATTCTCGGTCAAGAAAACTATCTACATTGACATTACCCCAAGTTACTAACATATTTCGCTTCAATTTGCGAGTTTGTAAAGTTAATTTGGATATATAGGTTCCGAGACATAGTGTGACAAAGGGGTGCATTATTAAGAATTTCGCACGCGAGTTTTGTACTTTTGATCATCCTAAAATTTGTTTTCGGTCAAGAAAACCATCTACATTGACATCACTTCAAGTTAATAACATCTTGAGCTCCAACTTGCGAATTGGTCAAGTTGATTTGGATATATAGGTTCCGATATATAGTGTGACGAAGGGGTGCATTCTTAAGAATTTTGCACGCGAGTTTTGTACTTTCGATCATTCTAAAATCTATTTTCGGTCAAGGAAACCAACTACATCGACATTATTTCAAGTTACCAACATCTTTAGTTCCAATTTGCGAATTTGGAAAGTTAATTTTAACTCCCGAGTTTTGTACTTTCGATCATCCTTGAATTCATTTTCGGTTAAGAAATTCGTTCACATCGATATTACTCTGAGTTATCGACATCTTCAGCTTCAATTTGCGAGCTTGTAGGGTTGATTCGGATATATAGGCCCCGAGATATAGTGCGACGAAGGGTTGAAATTTTAAGAACTTTACTCGCAGGATTTGTACTTTTGATCATCTTAATAATTTTCTCAGTACAGAAACTCACTTACATTGATATTCGTACGAGTTACCACCATTTTCGGTTTCAACTTCCGAGTCTGCAGTGACAATTTGGACATATACAGTCCGAGATATTGAGTGGCAAAGTGTGTGCTCTATAAAAATTTCTCGAACCTTTTTTCAGCCTGTCGATCCCAACATAGAATTGGGTAACCGTTGAATGTTTACTGTTGTAATCACCCTCGCCGATTATTCACCTGATAGGCTGATTTCCTTAATTTTATAGAGGTAATTTGAAGTTCATTTTATCCAATAATCATCGAATCATAATCAATCACGCGTATGACAAATTTCGTCAATCCGAGCGCCGAAAAACTCAATTTTGACTCATTGTTCCGACCATACTCCAAGTCTATGAAACTTTTAGCATAACTTCGAATTTTAACAAGTAATAGGAGGATATCAGTTGGTGAAAACGCAACAGAAATTCACTTATCGCAGTCGTAAATGAAAATATTCAAGTTTAATACGCGTTTTTGACTCCGAGGTTACCCTATCAAACCTAACCTAATATTTGTTAATAGCTCAAGGATTATTGTCGAAATCACTCTTGTCGATTATCCATCAGCTAGCCTGTTGTGTTAACTTGAGGTGAACTGAAGCCAATTCCACCACGTAGTCGCCGAGTTGTGGACAATCATTCGCACGACAAAATTTCATTGATCCGAATGACGAAAAGCCTAGTTTTGACCTATTAATTCATTCCTACATCAAACTAATTCCTCTGAGAGGGGAATTTAGGATTCCTCTGAGTGATGATGAAGTGTGAGTAAGTGAAAAATATAACAGCAGGCCGTTTGAAGCAATCAGAGAAGAAATATTCGAGTTTGATACATATCTTCCCCGTACCTTCACGTATATCAGACCCAACGTAAATATTGATCATAATTGAAAACTCATTGTTAGAATCGTCACTATAGGAACCCAACCAGTTTGGTCCATCTCATACCCACAATTTGAGTTGAACTGAATCCATTTTCACCTCAGAATCACGAAGTTGTAGCCGATCACGCATATAGCATTTTTCATCTGGTCGAGTTACATAAAAATACACTTTTGCCCCATCACTTGACACATATTTCAAACTGATATACTTTGGGCAGTAATTTTATATTTCCCTTGGTAGTGTAGAGGTACAAATGAGTGACTGATATATCTTAGAACTATTTCATGTATCTAAGAGAGGAATATTGGAGTTCAATATCTATTTTCGCTCTTAATTTTACCCTATCGGTTCTGATGGAAGAATTGTCAATAGTTTGAAGAATATCGTTTGAATCATACTTATCGATCATCCGTCAAAAAGTCAAGTCTCTTGGCTCCAATTCTAGCACAATTATAGCAATTTTCATCGCATAGTCACCGAGGTACGACAAATCTCGCATTTAGTAAAATACATAGTCCCGATCGCGAAAAACTCGACCTTCACTCCATCAATCGACCCGTAGCTCAAAATTAAACCTTTTTTTGAGTAAAGTAGAATTTCTCCGACTAATAAAAAGGTAGATAAGCACATCATCTGCAATGAAAATTCCTTTGAGTCAATTGGAGGTGATATCGAGTTCGATTCTCATTTTTGCTTGTATTTGGACTCTGTGGGACCCAACACGAAAATTGTTTATCCAACCATAGTTATTGTTAAAATCTTCCGTGCAAGATATTCATTAACCTGGTTTGCCTTTTAGCTACAATTTCAGCCAAATTAGGTTCAATTTCATCCGATAGTCAACGTGTAATAGGCAAATGCGCATCCAACATAAATCGTCATCAAAATACATATATTCACTGAATTGATCCTCATTACTGCAGATATACATTACTTATCGAATATTGACCCATCACTTTGAGTAATAGAGATATCAAACTATAACACTATTCATCAACAATCGCCATTCCTCCAATAAACACAAGGTACCCAACCGAAGATCCATTAGAACTTGAACAGTTTCGATCCACGGTGTCTCCCTATATTATATAGGATGAATTCCACGCCAAAGCGACCTACGGAAAGGGGTCATCTCTCCGATTCTTTTTTAACCTTTTTCATTCGATTCTATGGCCCAGAATAGGAACTTCGGTTCACCTATGGGGCCCAAAAAAAGTTTCTCCTCTCCATTACACGCATATCCGTCAACAGACCGAAAATTTATCGTGTAAATATCGATGCTCTTTTATTCACGAAAATGGGAATATTTCGAGGTTTTGAACAGCTATCGATTCGCGGGTTGCGGCATGTGAAAGGACATGAAAAGACATATGAGAAACGTTGTCGGAAATCCCTTTTCTGTGATTTGGGGGCCTCCTGGAGGCGAAAGAGTGTTTTTCACTAAAGTGTTGATTTCTCAATAAGCCATTTTTTTTATTTTTTTAAAATCATATATTTGACGTAAGATTTTGCGTTCTTTCGAAAAAAATGGGTTTCAGAGAAGTTTGGGGCGATCCAAGTGACTTATGAGCCATTTTTTGAAAATTCGATTTTTCCGGTTTCAGGAAAAGGCGATTTTCTGCGCATGCGCACAAACGTAGACTTTCGGCGCCACTCTCAATGGAAAGCTGACAAAATTTCCTATAAAATGACTACCCGCAGAGTTGAAATTCATGCACTGAAACGCGATATGCAAGGATTAATTATGTCGAATCAAAATCACATGAAAATTCAGCCCATTAACGCCTTCGTGGCGCCTGCTGAGATGACACATTCACGAGATATTCTCGGGACTCAATTTTGAGTACGAAATTGACCTAGAAAAAATTCGGACCACATGGTTTCAACGTGAAATTGTATGAACTTTCGAAATATGCGATGAAAAGACCCGTTTGAGGCGAGACCGAGGTGCTACATTCAATTTTTCCGCAATTTTGAATCTGAAATATCGTATTTCCTGGCTAAAAATGAGTTTGGAATACCTTTTTTGAGTGCAAAAGTATTAGCAGATGGAGTTTCCACATACTTCCCAAATGCTTATAACTTCTGTCTAGAACATTCGGTTGGAGTCTATTGCAACATAATCGAAAGATAAGACATTACGTTTTCAATTAACCCCAAGATCATCTCGAATGGCCGTCATGAGTTCGAATAGCACCTAGCACCAGTTGCACCCCATTTTATGCCCAAAAATGCTTCTGCCACTTCATCAAATGTGCATCGACAAACTTTCGTCTGTCTGAATCGAAAGATATTTACATCTCAATTTGTGCATAAGATGAGACACAGAATTATAGGGAAGTGAGTTCACGAGCGCGAAAGATACTTATCGGATTGCGCGAATGCATAATGTGAATTCACCAGCTGGTTCTTTCACGTGGCGAACAATGAGTGGGCATGTCCTCGTATGACTAGTCAAACTACTACCTATATTTTTTCATGCTCAACGTATAGCAAGCTATGTGAGCGGGCTAGAAACAAAAATTGCTGCGTGATTCTATACCTGAAATCATTAATCAAAATCTCGTTGAAAATGACTCTTTGGGGATTGTTCTGTGCAGTTGCAAATAAAGTAAATGATTCGCTAATCTCAAGTCCATTTCTTTACCATAAGGATAACATGAAGAGACCCGGTAGCGCGGGACGGACCTGACATTTTTAGGTAAGGCACGGACCTGACATTTTGACACTAAAATTGATCTAACCACCAAACGGTTTGACTTACTGTATTATGTAAACTGGAATTGTGGGGGTTGGCGAGCGTAGCGAGCAGGGTGGTACCCCCCTAGTATGTATATATATATATATATATATATAAATATATATATATTTCTCTAGCGGGTAGTTTGAGGATTTTCCCGATATTTCATATATGAGTCCCTCGGCCATATATAACAGCTCTTAAGTGATATTTAGAGAGTTTCTGTCGCTTTCTGTCGTTATAAGAGTGTAGTAGAATTTTCAGGCTGATATATGGAACTCCGCCCTATATATTTGCACTGGAAAAATGGTGAATTTTGAGGATCTGGAATTTTGAAGATTCAGATATCCGATGGGTATTTTGAGGATTTTGCTATTTTATGACTTTTTGACTACAACTCGCATACCACCTAAGACCACTTCCATTTTGAATTGGTCAACAGTGGACTTGTGAATGAGCAGTGCACTAATCTACGATCGATAGATGAGTAACAAATCAACGAGCGGAGCCATTGAATAGCTTTTTGGATTCTTCTTGACTTCAGAATATGGAGAAAAGTTGGAGGCTCTGACTTGGCATGACCATACCCCGATCCTCATTTCGTTGAATCTCCTCCCCTGAATCATATTTTGTGCTCCTTAAAATAATGAATATCTCGTGCATAAGCGGACCTTGGCTCGAAGACGTACTGATAAACAGTACCCTCGTAAAGGCTGCGACTACATGAGATGCCTTCAGTGCGCAAGCGCGCATATGCGTGAGCGCGCGTATGTCAGGAATCCATAAGGTTCTGCTTTTTGATGGGCTTATAGAATGATGAGAAAGTGGAATTCTATCATAGGGATGTATTTGATCAATTCAGAGGTCTTTGTTTCCAATTATTCCCTGAATTGTGTTGCGAAACTACGAGGAAACCTCAAATCGTACTCTCCATAACAAAGCATTTTCGTCAAATGCACAAGACCTACACTATATGATGACACAAATTTCCTTGGATGAGACGAAAATCTACGGTGGATGACAATCAACTTCCGAAGTTTTCGTGGATCAGTCATGGATCAGTTGTATTTATGAGTTTTTTCCTGACTATGTACACTCGAGAACGATTCCGAATCTCATAGGCTTGTCCAACAAGGAATCATGTAGGAAACTCCTGATTCAAACTGTGTAATGTGCTCCAGTTGTTGCTCTCTCCCAACCTGGCGGTGAATTTTCAGGAATGGCTACGCCACGAGAATGGGATATTTACACATCTTTGGGATTCTTCTGCAAGAACGGCCCCAGGCAATGACGACAGGCCAAAAGAGAGATCAAAGTGCCGTCAAGATTCGAGTTGCATCGACCGCTCACATTCAAGAGAAACTCTCACGGCTAGTGAGGCGGCTGATCCGATCACACGATGTACAGAGCTTCGAGTGCACTAGTACTCTATGGAAGGTCAGAACGTTATAGAGGATCCATTGATTCGAAAGATGTAGGCAGTCATTCATCATGCTCTCTGGTATCGGCCATTCGATGGGATCCTCCTGCAAGAACAGCCACAAGCGATCACGACAGGGCAGTAAAGGACAGGAATGCTAGTTCAGACCTGGAACAACATAACAAAACAGTCAAAGATCGGAAAGCCGTCGGGAGACGAGTTATATTGCTCGTTGGTCACTCGCGAAGGATAACATGATCGAGAGCCACTTCCATGGCCAGCGAGGCTGTCAATCCAATTCCACAATAAGTAGAGCTCCGAAAGCTCCAGTATTCTATGGAATGTCAAAACGTTGTAGAGGACTCATCAATCCGAGGAACCTCAACGGTCATACATGATGCTCTGCTGTATCGTTTTTTCTAAGCACTTCTTCTTCGCAACTAGCCCCAAGAGATGAAAAGAGGCCAGTAAAAGACAAAAATGCTAATGTATACCTTTCACAACACAATAAAACAGTAAAAGATCGATAGCCATCAATAGACGAGTTGTATTGCTCGTTGATGACTCACAGGGGATAACATCCTCGTTAGCCGTCTCTAATGGCCGGGGAAGGCGGCCGTTCCGATCGCACAATGAGCAGAGCCCCTGTCTACTACTTCTCTATGGGATGTCGAAAATGTTTCAGAGGATCCAACAATCCGAAAGCTCTCGGCGGTCATACATGATGTCCTTCTGAATCGTTTCGTCGAAACAACTCCCCTGCGGAACTAGCCCGAGGAAATGACAACAGGACAGTGAGAGTCAATACCGCTGATTTAGACCAGACACGACGCAAGAGAATGGTAGAGGATCGGAATGCTGTCATCAGCCAAATTGAATCGCTCGTTGATGACTCACAAAACATGACATCCTCGAGAGTGACTCTGAAGGCTGCATTGGCAGCTGATCCGATCCCACAATGAGCAGAGCCCCGTGTGGGGTACTACTGAATGGAACGTCGGAATGCTTCAGAGGATCCAACTACCGAAGGACCTTGGCGGTCATGCATGATAATCTTTTGTATCGTTTATTCGATGCAACTCTTCCGCGAAACTAGCTTCAAGGGATGGAAACAGGCCAGTGAAAGATAAGAATGCGAATTAAGACCTGGCGTAACACTTTAGAACAATAGGAGATCAAAACGCCGTCAATAGCCGAGTTGTATCACTCGCTAAGTTTCGAAAGCGGCGCTCAAGGCTAGCGAGATGGCTAATCCGATTCCACAATGAGCAGAGCTTCGAGTGCCCGTGTACTTTATGAATGACCGGAACGATATAGAGGATCCAACAATCAAAACGATGTAGGCGGTCATATCTGATGCTCTCTTGGATCAGTCATCCTATGCGAATCTCCTGCACGGACAGCCGCAGACGATGACGACGGACCAGTGAAAGACAGGAATGCTAGTTCAGACCTGGAAAAACAGACCAGAACAGTGAAAGATCAAAAAGCCGTCAGAAGCTGGGTTGTATTGCTCGTTCGTCACTTACAGAAGATAACATCATCGAGAACCACTTTTGAGGCCAGCGACGCGGTTAATCCCATCCCACCATGAGCAGAGCTCCAAAAACGTAACTACTCTATGGAATGTCGGAACTTTATAGGGGATCCAACAATCCGAAGAACGTCGGCGGTCATACATGATGCGTATCTGTCTTGTTACTCCTCTGCAACAGTTTTGCGGATAGCCCCGAGAGATGACGCCAGGCCAGGGGAAGACAAAAGCGCTGGATTAGACCTGGTACAACAGAACAGAACGGTAGGAGATCAAAATGCCGTCAATATCCGAATTGTATTGCAAGTTGATGACTCACAGAGGATCATATCCTCGAGAGCGACTCTAATGCTTGACGAGGCGTCTGATCCGATCCCACAATGAGCGGAGCCCCAGGTGCACTACTTCTTCATGATACGTACAGATGCTATAGAGGACCCAACAATTCAAAGGACCTCGTCAGTCATACATGTTGTTTCTTTGTATCGTTCCTTTGATGCAATTCTTCCACGAAACAACCCCCAAGGGATGACAACAGGCCAATGGAAGATAAGAATGCGAATTAAGACCTGGCGTATTACTTTAGAACAATAAAAGATCAAAATGCCATCAATAGCCAAGTTGTATCACTCGCTCAGTTTCGAAAGCGGCGCACAAGGCTAGCGAGATGGCTAATCCGATTCCACAATGAGCAGAACTTCGAGTGCCCCAGTACTTTATGAATGGCCGGAACGATAGAGAGGATCCAACAATCCAAACGATGTAGGCGGTCATATCTAATGCTCTCTTGTATCAGTCATCCTATGCAGATCTCCTGCACGAACAGCCGCAGACGATGACGACGGGCCAGTGAAAGACAGGAATGCTAGTTCAGACCTGGAAAAACAGACCAGAACAGTAAAAGATCAAAAAGCCGTCAGAAGCTGGGTTGTATTTCTGGTTGGTCACTCACAGAAGATACCATCATCGAAAACCACTTTTGAGGCCAGCGACGCGGTTAATCCCACCCCGCCACGAGCAGAGCTCCGAAAACGTAACTACTCTATAGAATGTCGGAACTTTATAGGGGATCCAACAATCCGAAGAACGTCGGCGGTCATACATGATGCGTATCTGTCCCGTTACTCCTCTGCAACGGTCCTGCGGATAGCCCCGAGCGATGACGACAGGCCAGGGGAAGACAAAAGCGCTGGATTAGACCTGGTACAACAGAACAGAACGGTAGGAGATCAAAATGCCGTCAATATCCAAATTGTATTGCAAGTTGATGACTCACAGAGGATCATATCCTCGAGAGCGACTCTAATGCTTGACGAGGCGTCTGATCCGATCCCACAATGAGCGGAGCCCCAGGTGCACTACTTCTTCATGATACGTACAGATGCTATAGAGGACCCAACGATGCGGAGGACCTGAGCGGTCTTACATGATGTTCTCTTATATCAATTCGTCGATGCAACTCCCCTGCGGAACTAGCCCGAGGGAATGACAACAGGCCAGTGAAAGTCGATAACGCTGATTTAGACCAAGCACGACACAAGAGAATGGTAGAGGATCGGAATGCCGTCATCAGCCGAATTGTATCGCTCGTTAATGACTCACAAAGCATTACATCCTCGAGAGTGACTCTGAGGGCTGCCTTGGCTGCTGATCCAATCCCACAATGAGCAGAGCCCGTGTGCGCTACTAATGAATGGAACGTCGGAATGCTTCAGAGGATCAAACTATTCGAAGGATCTTGGCGGTCATGCATGATAATCTTTTCTATCGTTTATTCGATGCAACTCCTTCGCGAAACTAGACCCAAGGGATGACAACAGGCCAATGAGAGTTGAGGATGCGAATCAAGACCTGGCGTAACCCTTTAGAACAATAGGAGATCAGAATGCCGTCAATAGCCGAGTTGTATCACTCGCTCAGTTTCGAAAGCGGCGCTCAAGGCTAGCGAGATGGCTAATCCGATTCCACAATGAGCAGAGCTTCGAGTGCCCTAGTACTTTATGAGATGCCGGAACGATATAGAGGATCCAACAATCAAAACGATGTAGGCGGTCATATCTAATGCTCTCTTGTATCAGTCATTCTATGCGAATCTCCTGCACGGACAGCCGCAGACGATGACGACGGGCCAGTAAAAGACAGGGATGCTAGTTCAGACCTGGAATAACAGACCAGAACAGTAAAAGATCAGAAAGCCGTCCGAAGCTGGGTTGTATTGCTCGTTGGTCACTCACGGAAGATAACATCATCGAGAACCCCTTTTGAGACCAGCGACTCGGTTAACCCCATCCCGCCATGAGCAGAGCTCCGAAAACATAACAACTCTATAGAATGTCGGAACTTTATGGGAGATCCAACAATCCGAAGAACGTCGGCGGTCATACATGATGCCTATCTGTCTCGTTACTCCTCTGCAACGGTCCTGCGGATAGCCCCGAGAGATGACGACAGGCCAGGGGAAGACAGATGCGCTGAATAAGACCTGGTAGGACAGAACAGAACGGTAGAAGATCAAAATGCCGTCAATATCCGAATTGTATTGCATGTTGGTGATTCACAGAGGATCACAGCCTCGAGAGCGACTCTAATGCTTGACGAGACATCTGATCCGATACCACAATGAACAGAGCCCCTTGTGCACTACTCCTCTATGGAATGTTAGAATCATATAGAGGACCCAACAGTTCAAAGGACCTCGTCAGTCATACATGATGTTTCTTTGTATCGTTCCTTTGATGCAATTCTTCCGCGGAACTAGCCCCAAGGGAGAACAGCAGGCCCCTGGATGGCTATAATACTAGTTCAGACCTAGCGTACCGCAACAGAACTTTAAAATATCAAATGCCGTCAATAGTCGAGTTCCATCACTTGCTCTGATACCAGAGCCACCCTCATGCCTTGTGAGGCGGCTGATCCGTATCCATAGTGAGCAGAGCTTAGAGTGAACTCCACTCCATGAAATGTCAGGACGTTATAGAGCATGCAATAACTCGGAAGATGTAGGCGGTGATTCATCATGCTCCCTAGTATCGGCCATTCTATGAGATTCTCCTGCAAGAACAGCCCTAAGCGATGTCGACAGGCCAGTAAAGGACAGAAGTGCTAGTTCAGACCTGGAACAACATAACAGAGGAGTAGAAGATCAAAAAGGCCGTTCGGAGATGATTTGTATCACTCGCTCTGATTCGAAAGCGGCGCTCATGACTAGCGAGGTGGCTAATCAGATTCCACAATGAGCAGAGCTTCGCTTGTCCTAGTACTTTATGAAATATCGGAACGATATAGAGGATCCAACAATCCAAACGATATAGGCGGTCATATATGATGCTCTCTTGTATCAGTTATTCTATGCGTTTTTCCGGCAAGAACAGCGCCAGTCAATGACGACAGGCCAGTGAAAGACAGATATGCTAGTTCAGACCTGGCACAACATAACAGAACAGTAAAAGATCAAAAAGCCTCCAGAACCTGGATTGTATTGCTCGTTGGTCGCTCAAAGAAGATAAGATCATCGAGAACCTCTTTCAAGGCCAGCGAGGCGATTCATCCCATCCCGCAATGAGCAAGGCTCCGAAAGCGTTACTACTCTATGGAATGTCGGAACTTTATAGAGGATCCAACAATCCGTAGGATGTCGGCGGTCCCACATGATGCTTGACTGTATCGTTTCTCCTCTGCAAGGGTCCTGCGGATAGCCCCGAGAGATGACGACAGGCAAAAGGGAAGACATATGCGCTGAATTAGACCTGGTACAACAGAACAGAACGGTAGAAGATCAAAATGCCATCAATAGCCGAATTCTCCGGCAAGTTGATGACCCACAGAGGATGACATCCTCAAGAGCGATTCCGATGATTGGCGAGGCGTCTGATCCGATCCCACAATGAGCAGAGCCCCTTATGGACTACTCCTCTATGGAATTTCGAGATGCTATGGAGGACCCAACAATTCGAAGGACCTCGTCAGTCATACATATTGTTTCTTTGTATCGTTCCTTCGATGCGATCCTTCCGCGAAACTAGCCCCAAGGGAGAACAACTGGCCCCTGGATGACTATAATACTAGTTCAGACCTAGCGTAACGTAACAGAACAGTAAAAGATCAAGACGCCGTCAACAGTCGAGTTGCATGGCTTGCTCTGATACGAGAGCCACCCTCATGTCTTGCGAGGCGGCTGATCCGTATCCATAGTGAGCAGAGCTCAGAGTGCACTCCACTCCGTGAAATGTCAGGACGTTATAGAGGATGCAATGACTCGAACGATGTAGGCGGTTATACTCAATGCTCTCTGGGATCAGTCATTCTATGAGATTCTTCTGCAAGAATGGCCCCAGGCGATGACGACAGGTCAGTGAAGGACAGGAATGCCAGTTAAGACGTAGCGTAACACAACAGAACGGATTAGTGAGAGATCAAAATGCCGTCAAGAGTCGAGTTGTATCGACCGCTCACATTCGAGAGACACTCTCATGGCTAGCGAGGTGGCTGATACGATCACACAATGAGCAGAGCTCAGAGTGAACTCCACTCCATGAAATGTCAGGACGTTATAGAGCATGCAATAACTCGGAAGATGTAGGCGGTAATTCATCATGCTCTCTAGTATCGGCCATTCTATGAGATTCTCCTGCAAGATCAGCCCCAAGCGATGTCGACAGGCCAGTAAAGGACAGAAGTGCTAGTTCAGACCTGGAACAACATGACAGAAAAGTAGAAGATCAAGAAGGCCGTTCAGAGCTGAGTTGCATTGCTCGTTGGTCACTCAAAGAAGATAACATCATCGAGAACCTCTTCCAAGGCCAGCGAGGCGGTTTATCCCATTCCGCAATGAGCAAAGCTCAGAAAGCGTTACTACTCTATGGAATGTCGGAACTTTATAGAGGATCCAACAATCCGTAGGATGTCGGCGGTCCCACATGATGCTCATCTGTATCGTTCCTCCTCTGCGAGGGTCCTGCGGATAGCCTCGAGAGATGACGACAGGCCGGGGAAAGACGAATCCGCTGAATTAGACCTGGTACAACAGAACAGAACGGTAGAAGATCAGAGTACCGTCAATAGCCGAATCGTCCTGCAAGTTGATGACCCACAGAGGATGACATCCTCGAGAGCGATTCCGATGATTGGCGAGGCGTCTGATCCGATCCCACAATGAGCAGAGCCCCTTATGGACTCCTTCTCTATGGAATGTCGAGATGCTATAGAGGACCCAACAATTCAAAGGACCTCGTCAGTCATACATGTTGTTTCTTTGTATCGTTTCTTTGATGCAATTCTTCCGCGAAACTAGCCCCAAGGGAGAACAACAGGCCCCTGGATGACTATAATACTAGTTCAGACCTAGCATAACGCAATAGAACAGTAAAAGATCAAGATGCCGTCAATAGTCGAGTTGCATCACTTGCTCTGATACGAGAGCCACCCTCATGCCTTGCGAGGCGGCTGATCTGTATCCATTGTGAGCAGAGCTGAGAGTGCACTCGACTTCATGAAATGTCAGGACGTTATAGAGGATGCGACGACTCGAATGATGTGGGTGGTTATACTTAATGCTCTCTGGTATCGGTCATTCTATGGGATTCTCCTGCAAGAACGGCCCCAGGCGATGACGACAGGCCAGTGAGCGACAGGAATGCCAGTTAAGACCTAAAGCAACGCAACAGAACAGTGAGAGATCAAAATGCCGTCAAGAGTCGAGTTGTATCGACCGTTCACATTCGAGAGACACTCTCATGGCTAGCGAGGTGGCTGATACGATCACACAATGAGCAGAGCTCAGAGTCAACTCCACTCCATGGAATGTCATGACGTTATAGAGCATGTAATAACTCGGAAGATGTACGCGGTGATTTATCATGCTCTCTAGTATCGGCCATTCTATGAGATTCTCCTGCAAGAACAACCCCAAGCGATTTCGACAGGCCAGTAAAGGACAGAAATGCTAGCTTAGACCTGGAACAACATGACAGGAAAGTAGGAGATCAAAAGGCCGTTCGGAGCTGAGTTGTCTTGCTTGTCGGTCACTCGAGCAAGATAACATGATCGAGAATCAGTTTCACGGCCAGCGAGGCGGTCGATCCTATCCCTCTGTTCCGGAAGCACTACTCCTATATGGAATGTCGGAACGTCATAGAGGATCCAATAATCCGAAGATTCTCGGCGGGCATGAATGATGCTCATCAATATCGTTAATTCTCTGCAACTTTCCTGCAGAACTAGCTCCAAAAGATGACGACAGGCCAGTGAAAGACAGAAGCGCTGATTTAGACCTGGTACAATATAACAGGATGGTAGGAGATCGAAATGGCGTCTATAGCTGAATTGTATCGCAAGTTGATGATTCGCGATGGATAACTCCCTCGAGAGCCACTCTAATGAACGGGAAAGGCGGCAGTTGCGATCCCACAATGAGCAGAGCCCGTGTGCACTATTACTTGATGGAACGTTTGAATCCCCCAGAGAATCCAACATTTCGAAGGACCTCGCCGGCCATGCATGATGATCTTTTGTATCGTCTATTCGATTCTCCTCTCCCGCGGAACTAGCCCCAAGGGATCACAACAGGCCAATGGGATACAAGAATGCGAATTAAGACCTGGCGTAACGCTTTAGAACAATAGAAGGACAAAATGCCGTCGATAGTCGAGTTGTATCACTCGCTCTGATTCGAAAGCGGCGCTCATGGCTAGCGAGGTCGCTAATCCGATTCCACAATGAGCAGAGCTTCGAGTGCCCTAGTACTTTATGGAATACCGGAACGATATAGAGGATCCAATAATCCCAACGTCGTAGGCAGTCATATATGAAGCTCTCTTGTATCAGTCATCCTATGCGTTCCTCCTGCAAGACCAGCGCCAGTCGATGATGACAGGCCAATGAAAGACAGAAATGCTAGTTCGAACCTGGAACAACATAACAGAACAGTAGAAGATCAAAAAGCCGTCGGAAGCTGGGTCATATTGCTCGTTGGTCACTCGAAGAAGATAACATCATCGAGAACCACTTTCAAGGCCAGCGAGGCGGTTCATCCCATCCCACAATGAGCAGAGCTCCAAAAGCGTTACTGTTCTATGTAATGTCGGAACTTTATAGAGGATCCAACAATCCATGGGACTTTGGCGGTCCTACATGATGCTTATCTGTATCGTCCCTCCTCTGCAAGGGTCCTGCGGATAGCCCCGAGAGATGACGACAGGCCAGGGGAAGGCAAAAGCGCTGAATTCGACCTGGTACAACAGAACAGATCGGTAGAAGATCAAACTCCCATTAATAGCCGAATTGTCTTGCAAGTTGATGTCTCACAGAGGATCACATCCGGAGGATCCAGAGGATCAGATGACATCCTTGAGACCGACTCTCATGGTTTTCGAGGCGCCCGATCCGATCCCAAAATGAGCAGAGCCCCTTGTCCACTCCTCCTCTGGGGAATGTCGAAATGCTATACAGGACCCAACAATTCAAAGGCTCTCGGTGGTTATACATGATGTTCTTTTGTATCGTTCCTCCGCTGCACTTCTCTCGCGGATGTAGCCCCAAGGGAGAACAACAGGCCCCTGAATGACTATAATACTAGTTCAGACCTAGCGTAACGCAACCGATAAGTAAAAGATCAAGATGCCGTCAATAGTCGAGTTGCATCATCTGCTCTGATACGAGAGCCACCCTCATGCCTAGCGAGGCGGTTGATCCGTATCCATAGTGAGCAAAGCTCAGAGTGCACTCCTTTCCATGAAATGTCAGGACGTTATAGAGGATGCAACGACTCGAACGATGTAGGCGGTTATACTCAATGCTCTCTGGTATCGGTCATTCTATGGAATTCTTCTGCCTGAACGGCCCCAGGCGATGACGACAGGCCAGTGAAAGACAGGAATGCCAGTTGAGATCTAGCGTAATGCAAGAGAACAGTGAGGGATCAAAATGCCGTCAAGAGTCGAATTGTATCGACTGCTCATATTCGAGAGACACTCTCTTGGCTAGTGAGGTGGCTGATCCGATCAGACAATGTGCGGAGCTCCGAGTGCACTACTACTCTATGGAATGTCAGAACGTTATAGAGGATCCATCAATCCGAAAGATGTAGGCAGTCATTCATCATGCTCTCTGGTATCGGCCATTCTATGGGATTCCCCTGCAAGAATAGCCACAAGCGATGATGACAGGCCAGTGAAGGACAGAAATGCTAGTTCAGACCTGGAACAACATAACAGTAAAAGATCGAAAAGCCGACGGGAGACGAGTTATATTGCTCATTGGTCACTTGCGAACGATAACATGATCGAGAGCCACTCCCATGGCCAGCGAGTTGGTCAATTCAATTCCACAATGAGCAGAGCTCCGAGAGATTCACTCGTCCATGGAAGGTCAAGACGTTGTAGAGGATTCATCAATCCGAGGAACCTCAACGGTCATACATGATGCTCTGCTGTATCGTTTCTTCTATGCAACTCTCCTCCGCAACTAGCCCAAAAAGATGAAAAGAGGCCAGTGAGAGACAACAATGCTAATGTATACCTGTTACAACACAATAGAACAGTAAATGATCGATAGCCATCGATAGCCGAGTTGTTTTTCTCGTTGGTCACTCACAGCAGATAACATCCACGTTAGCCTCCCTAATGGCCGGGGAAGGTGGCGGTTCTGATCGCTCAATGAGCAGAGCCCCTGTCTACTATTTCTCTATGGAATGTCGAAAATGTTTTAGAGGATCCAACAATCGAAAAGCTCTTGGCGGTCATACATGATGTCCTTCTGTATCGTTTCTCCGATGCAAATGTCCCGCAAATCTAGCCCTAAGAGATAACAACAACCCAGTGAAAGACAAAATGCGAGTTAAGACCTTGCGTAATGCTTTAAAACCTTAGAAGATCAAAATGCCGTCAAGAGTCGACTCAAATCGACCGCTCACATTCGAGAGCCACTCCCATGGCTAGCGAGGAGGCTGATCCGACCACACAAGTAGTAGAGCTCTGAGTGCACTTCTACTCTATGGTATGTCGGAACGTTATAGAGGATCCATCAATTCGAAAGATGTAGGCAGTCCTCCATCGTGCTCTCTCGTATCGGCCATTATATGGAATTCTCCTGCAAGAACAGCTGCAAGCGTCGACGACAAGCCAGTTGAAGACAGTCACAACAGTAGAAGATCAAAAAGCCGTCAGGAGCTGAGTTGTATTGATCGTTGGTCACTCACGCAAGATAACATGATCGAGAATCAGTTTTATGTCCAGCGAGGCGGTCAATCCTATTCCACAATGAGCAGAGTTCCGAAAGCACTACTACTCTATGGAATGGCGGAACCTTATAGAGGATCCAACAATCCGAAGAACTTCTGCGGTCATACATGATGCTTATTCGTATCGTTGATCCTCTGCAACGTTCCTGCAGATCGCCTCGAGAGATGACGACAGGCCAGGGAAAGACAAAAGCGCTGAATAACACCTGGTACATAAGAATAACGGTAGAAGATCAAAATGCCATCAATAGCCGAATTGTATTGCAAGTTGATGACTCACAGAGGATCACAGCCTCGAGAGCGACTCTAATGCTTGACGAAGCGTCTGATCCGATACCACAATGAACAGAGCCCCTCGTGCACTACTCCTCTATGGAATGTCAAAATGCTCTAGAGGACCCGACATTCCGAAGGACCTCGGCGCTCATACATGATGTTCTTTTGTATCGTTCCTTCGATGCAATTCTTTCACGAAACTAGCCTCAAGGAAGGAAAACAGGCCCCTGAATGACTATAATACTAGTTTACACCTGGTGTAACGCAACAGAACAGTAAAAGATCAAGATGCCGTCAATAGTCGAGTGCATCACTTGCTCTGATACGAGAGCCACCCTCATGCCTAGCGAGGCGGCTGATCCGAATCCAAAGTGAGCAGAGCTCAGAGTGCAATCCACTCCATGAAATGTCAGGACGTTATAGAGGATGCAACGACTCGAACGATGTAGGCGGTTATACTCAATGCTCTCTGGTATCGGTCATTCTTCGGGATTCTTCTGCAAGAACCTAACAGGCCTGAACAAAACAGATAATTACTTTCCTAGCAAAGATGAAGCTGTGGTGAGAGCTGCTGTGCAGCACGTCTTATATATCGCTCCGTCTCCGTCTCTCCGGTCGCTCTCAAACGAACACAACCCAACCTCACCAGCGCCATATGGAGCCTATGCATTCGTACAGCATCGTGTATGTCACATGTATATATGTATCGAAAAGTTACTAGATCTGTCGGGAGTATAACGCCGGCCAATATCAATAACCTGATCTCGGGAACATCCTAACTCATAATATAGGCACATCTCCATCCCCATTTGTCTCCTGTTCTCCTGCGATCTGGGCTAAACGACGAGTTGACGAATACAAGTTAGGCAGTATTAAGTATTCTCCAACTCGTCGTTCAGTCCAAATTGCAAGAGAGTCTAAGAAAAATGGGAATGGTTTTCAGCTTGCATGATGACCGCATCGCCTCAATGGTATATCAACCCCCCCCCCCCCCCGTTTCTAGTAATCACCATATTGAATACGTTCTGAGTTTGATACTCCGTCTATCAACCGTCGAGTTCTTATGTCTATAGTGTGCTGGACAAATGCTATCTTCAATATTTTCCTTCTAAATCCTTGATCCGAGAAATGTGCAAAAACTCAGGAAACATCTTCGACTTAGTTGACATAAGATTTAGGTCTCAATAGTCGACCTTTTTGAGAAAAAAAAAAAAAACTAAAGTTAGGCATCTTTCAAGCCTCTGATTTTGCTGTTTTTTAACCATTTCGACATAAGTAGATGATGTATTGTCCTTCAGAAAGTGGTTGCAAGTTCTGAAAGACACATCTCAAGTTGGTTGGCTCATGAAAATATTGAATAGTAAAAGGGCCAAGGTGTGACCCCTTTGGGGGACCTGAGGTCACTTTTGTGAGATCAGATGAATGGTCATTCAATCTCACAATCAGGCACCTGTCCTCCAGGAAAGGTTCAATCCAACCCACTTATTCAGATGTTATTAAATGAATATATTCAGAACTTTCTCTCAATTATGATACTACATACAACTTTTCTCGATTCCAAAAATTCCAAATTGATTAAATATGGTATGTACTTGGAATATAAAATAGCAAATACTTGAAATATTTTCGAGTCAATATGAGAAAAGGGTTAAGTATATTATGAAGACTAAACAAGAAAAATCATGATTCATTTAGAATTCTAGGTATTGGAAATACTTTTGGTCCTAGAAAAGCTTGAACCCAGTTTGGGAATTGGAAGAATTAAGGGGGCCAAGAATTAAATACAGGGCTTCATCATCACGATGAAGCCTTGATGACCCAGATCAGTTATGAGGAACATGAAGATCTATTGTGATACTCACTGCTTATTTGAAAAGTCTGTTTTATCTATTGCTATTTACTTTACAGGCTTACGTGTACAACCTTTGACTACTTGGATCAGTGTATGGAGCAGATGGGTGATATAGCTAGTCCACCATGGACTCCATCTATTGGTTTGATCATCTCAAAACTTTCTGAACAATAACCTAAGAACCCTTCACTGCTCAAACTCTAAAATCCTCATCTAATTTCTAACTCTGTGGAACTCGTATTCATCTTAAACTCGACTTTCAGTTGTGTTACATATGTTGAACAACTATTATACATAGACAGGCATACAGCAGAGTACAAATCAACCATGGAGTTTGTAATGGGAATCATTTGCATGAAATACAGGCCCCCTTCCTTGGAAAAGTTGATGATAGGAATGAGCAACAGCCTGCTTTTCAACTGCCTTGTTGCTTATTTAAGGAACAGCTTCTTGGTGGAATGTATGACTTTTAGATACAAGTCATGAAAATAAAAGCCTGCTATTTGGGATGCCTTGGCACATCAAGACACCTTCTGAATCAGGGTGATAACCTGTAAGTTATGAGGAAATTCTCACTTGCCAATTCAAGTCAAGAGCACGAATTCAGAACTAGAAGTTCAGTATGATCATCTATTTACATTACCAAATGGGTATAGAATCTTGACTCGACGCTTCCATGGAGAAATCAACCAAGTTTGCCTTTTTTCGTTATTTGAACAACTCAAAAAGTGTATGGTGGGTTGAGTTCTAGATGCTTGTCAATGATGCACAGTAATGCTGCTAATAATATTGCGATTTATTGGAAACAATAATGGAAAAAGTATAACCACATTCGGCAGAGATATATATGTGAAGAGGCATCATTTTTTTCATAAATTCACATGGTAACATATATAACTGATCTCTTTGTTATTGGTTAATATTCAAGACATGTCGGGAATCATAGAAATAAATCTGGTGAAAAATTCATAAATATTTTCACCAAATGCATTGATAGCTGTATCATTGTATTCAGTCATTGCTTAAAATTATCTCAACATTAGAGCTGATGAAAGTATGTCATGATGGATATTTATCAGTTCATACAAAGTGACTGGAATGCAACTTAGTGGGCCATACTGAAGAGCTCAAACCTGTTAATAGGTATCAAGATAGAAAAATGACATTTCTCTTATATAGCGGAAGAAAATAGCATGCCACTAGAGGTTGATCAAAGGGACAAGGATGCAATTGTATCAACTCGTACTTCATTGTTCTTGTTGTTTCTTTGGATCACCATCAGAATCTGATTTTTTTCCTGTCCATGTTTCTCCAAGATCGTAGATTTGAACTTGGCTGCCTATACGGCAGTAGATCCTTTCATTCAGATTCCGGCTCTGTCCCATAAAATCGGTCAAACATTTGGATTCGGCCTTTGAGAGAGTTTTGATTCGCACGCATGGTTGATTTTCATTACAGAGAAGATTTTTAGCATCCATTTACTCATTGAGAAAATAAACTAAACACAAGAAAAATCTGCAAGGAATGCTTAGCTGCTATACTGCAATGTATTATTCTATGCACGACCGAACAGTAGGGACTCTTCCCCCGGTCATAAAAGAAAGGTCTGCTCACTCCAAGTCGTGCACCCGTACCTTAGGTGAAGAATGAATCCCCCTACCCCGGCGCGAAAAATTCAATATGACCGGCCCATCATGAGGAGTACACTGAGAGACACGATCCTAGAAGGAAGGTCTGCCGACTCAGTGGGAAAGATGTGAAACATGCGTGAAGCCTACCGCCCCTACTATCTCCCCTCTCTCCGTCCAATACGGCGACCCTTACTGGGACAGCGTATACATAGGAGTCGTCTGCTCGCGCTCGTGCAAAGCCGTGAGCCCGCGCTGAAAAACATTCCATACTATTTGCAGCGTGCAAAAACGGTATTAATCACTCGTGGCATATTATCTGATAACATGCTGCAAGTAATTACTCCCAAATACTGGGTCCCATAACCTGAATCTCACCCCCCGGGGGGAGTGATTTGGGGGGAAATAGTAGTGGCGGCAATCTTCACTCATGTTTCACATCTTTCCCACTGAGTTGGCGGACCTTTCTTTTAGGATCGTGCTGAGAGAAAAGAAGGTAGGGGCTACTTAAAGTCGTGAGACAGGCAAGAGCCACATAGAAGGAGCCACGGCGTGCGAGTGGTACAAATTTCGCGTTGACTGTGGAACTGCTGGATGGGATGATCTGTAAATTTGTATGCACATTCGCTAGAAGCTCTACTCCCATACAAAGTAAGATTTGTGATTAGAAACAGTTCCAAAAAAAATGAGAAAAATCCTAACATTTTTCGTAATTCTTATGGATTTCTTCATCGCAAGCATTATTTTCGAAATGCGAGGAGGTTTCCCAGTTTTGAACTACAGCAAAACTCAAAGCGAGGAAATTGAACGGAGGGGTCTGAATTGATATCCAAGATTCAGATCGAATAATGCAATAGAAAAAAAGTTCGAGATGTTTCCGTACATGGATGTTAGGCGGCTGACGAGTACAATCTTGAGTTAACGACGCCTCATCAAACGATCTTGATGGATACCTCAGAACTCTTCCTTTATTGCATTATTCGCTCTAAATCTTGGTTATTGATATAATTCAGATCCTTCCGTACAACTTTCTCGCTTCGAGTTCTGCTTTAAGGATGTTCGATGGTCTTGACAAAGATGTAGAGATCGTGACCAAACCTTTTACATAATTATCTTTGAGACAAAAAAATACTCTATGAATTTTTTAAGTATTTTCCACCAGGCGTTTTCTCGAGATCTAACCCCTTACATTTTTCGAAATAAAATGGGCTCTTATGGACGGTGCCAACAATAATACCTTCCGGTGATCACAGCTCACCATGCGATTTGTGGAAATATGATCTAATTGTTGTCGAAAATCATCAACATACAGGTATACTCGCCGTGTATTTTCGTGCATCCGAGCGACAGGTTAGGTTAGTTTTCGTTTTCTTTCCTCACCGATCTCTCATGACACCATCGAACCTCCCTAAATCAAAACTGAACAACTTCCTCGCGTGCCAAAAATTATGCTTGCGATTACCACGAGAATCACAAAAAATGTTATCATTTTTCTAATTTTTCTGGAACTGCTTCTAATCACAAATTTCACACTGTACGAAAGCAGAGCTGCTCAAGAATGTAAATACGAATTTTCAGATCATTTCATCCAGTAGTTTCACAGTCACAGCGAAATTAGTGCCGCTTGTACGCCGCGGCTGCTTCTATGTGGCTCTTAGTCTCGGAATCATAGTCGTTAATCCGAGATCACGATTGGCGGATTAGGAGCACTGCGATCGCTGTGCCCAGAAGTGAAATGCCTCGCCGTGGTGATTGCAGCGCCTTAAATCCGCTGACTCTGATCTTGGATTAACGATTATGAATTCCAGCCTTACTCACGACTCCGCCCCTGCCTTTGTTATCTCCCAGTGTACTTGATACCACATATGCGCAATAGATGGACAACAGTTACAGCTCCTTCCCCGCGATCGACGGCAATAGAACTCGATTTGTATGGAAGAGCGCATAAGTGCTTCATCGACAAGCGTCCAGGGCACCACCTGAAACTCCAGCCCTGCTGATGAGTTCGGTTACGATGAACCCAGTTGTAGGTGGAGGACGAAACGCGTAAGAGCCTTCTGCTCAAGGCGTGTAGAGTCATTTATTAGTATGGATAGAGCCACGAGCCATTACTCCAATCAGGTAGACGCCGGCGCCTATCTACGGACCGGCTATATTGGATTTTTGGCGGCAGTGTAGGGGGAATCACTCTTGATCCGAGTTACGAGTGCAGGCTTGGAGTGAGCAGACCTTTCTTCCATCACCGTGGGCCCTCGGGCATCCCGTCCCCCTCCATGCGTAGTATCATTTATTGCAGTATGGGACTCAAGCATTCCCTACAATTGATCACTCTAATTGGCGTCGTGGTTGAACCATTTTCGGTTTCTAGGTGAAAAATGGACCCTAAGAATCAGGCCCATGAGAGAGCGATCATTGAAAATTTCTCAGATTTCCAAAGTGAGTCTTTGGCGGAGCTTGTGTGGCAAGAAACATGAGAAGGGTTATGCCCTCGTTCGCATGAACCCATGGTGACTCCGTGACACCTCTGGTAAGATCAAACTATTTCTGTGTTCCGAGAAACGATGAGAACAGTGGGGTATGGACTGATAAAGTTACATCCTTTGCCGCTTCAACTGATCTCCACCGATAATGAGTATCAAAGGTGGGACATGAGGTTGAGTCGGCAGATAGATATTATTTATTTCAGCCTGTAAGGAGGGTCAGGCCTTCTAACCCCTTGATATGCACTGCCTGCAACACATGCATGTTTCATGCTCATCGACATCCCAAGAGCGCGCTCGCGCACGTGCATCATGATCGAACGTCTGCTTTGCTGGTGGTTGATCAGAAAAGCATTGTTTGTCATGGCAATAGTCTTCCATTTTGATCGGTTTGATATATATTTTCCCACTTCAATATATTTCTCGTGGTGTTATGCAAGTTCACACATTTTTCTGGGACTTCTACGGCTCTTCGTGAGTGAACTCGGGGCTTAATCGCGTGTTCTCCCATAAGAACGCATGTGTAAGGACCGAATATTGAAGAACATCCTTTCACCCTGGAAAACCACCCCCTCCCTCATTCTCAACGGCTATCGATTCGTTAATTCTTGGAGTATACTTGGACATTTTCTCAGCTGGCTCAATATTATTGTTGCATACCCACTCGAGCCTTCTTGAGACCCGAAAATAGATGGCTGTATGAGTCACTTGTAGAACTTAACTCACACAGATTCTTTCCAAACTATTTTATTTTATACATAAAAACTAAAGTCTTCTCAAAGAATATAATTCATGTGACTATGAAACGATTGCTGCAGCACTTGCGATGGTATTTCGCTTCACCCAATGTAGATACTCCCCTAATATAAAGCCCCGACACAACTTGTGTGGTGTATGTGTGTGGCAATAGCCACACGGACACAATCATCAAGAAATTGTTACAACCATAAACCTACCATTCCGCACTTCAAATCTGAAGATCCTATCATTTGGTTTTTTCAATGCAAGGCTGTGTTTGAATCATGTCATATCACAGATCCAAATTAAGGAGTCATGTTTATAGTCCTCCATTCGAATACTGAATTGACTACAGCTATCATAGATTTACTGAAACAATCTAGACTGCCAGATATTCGTAACGAAATCAAAAAACGTATTTTGAGACCATGTCAAGGAAAACCTCAACAAAAACGTCTTCAGGGTAACGTTCGGTCCGAGGCAAAACCGTCTCAGATTTTTCACAGACACAAAAGCTCAATTCGAGGGCGTTGCATCAAAGCTGTGTTTCAACCTATTTTCCTCGCAGAAATGCCTTCTTACATTCATGATATCCTGATATCATATGAACAGCCAGACTAGGATCAATTAGCAGTTCTAGCTGACAAAATTCGCAACCACTTAAATCGTAAGAATGTTTCAGCAGCTTCAGTTTCGCGTGAGTCAAACGATCTGAACGTTGAGGACTTCCTGAAAAAATTGCCACGCCTATAGTGAAAGTAAAATCAATTAAAGAGAACCGAAATCACTCACGCTCACGAGGATGCTTACCAAGCAGATTGACTGTTTGGAGAGCTACTCATATTCCTGCTCACAAATATTGCGGTAATAATTATCTTCGCGCAATACACTCTGTTCATGGAAAAGGAGCTTCCCACCGCAAAGAACCGGATGACTGCAGGTACAAAAAACCAGCTGATAAGCAAGACGGTGACTCGGGAAACTAACTTTGCCGTCTGTTCTGGAGACAAAGTCAGGGGGCAAATCCCGTTGTCTCTTGCGCGTGACATGAGTTTCAATCAAACCCTTCTAATTGACACCGCGAAACACACTGTGAGAATATTGTCATTGAACTTCAACAGGTGTGCCGGTTGGACAAAAATTCGAATAGCTGGTTGAATTTGATGGTTGAAAATCCAACGAATGTTTACAGTGCAACCTACAGGCGCGTTGTGCTGCGGGTCTTCTATCCGACAGTAACGTGCTATTACTATATATTCATGTGACTAGGTCGCGGCTTTTGGATGCATTGCAGCCGTCGCTGATGGTAATAATTGGATCGCCTGCATTTGAATTCCTACATCATCAGAGCTCGGTTGAGAGTGATCGAGATCATTCAGAATTATGCTCACACGCTTATACGATACTCATCGCGCTCAATATCAACCCGCTATATCTTTCTGATGCCTCTGAATCATGCAGAGCTCCTACATGACAACGCGTTCAATCTCAAGATTCGTAGACCGTTCGTACCCAAAACTAGTGGCAGAATATTCGGTGGAATTTTGGGGATGAATCCTCAAACTTCCACAGATGTCCGATGGTCATTTTGAGGATTATCTCCTCAAAATGACCGTCGGACATATGGACATTTTGAGGAGAATCCTCAAAATGACCAGAAAATCCTCAAAATGACCGTCGGACGTCCAAAAAAAGCCTCAAACTAACCGCTAAAGATTCATATAGGTATGTACACACACATATAGTATACTCCATGTACTCCAATTAAAAGATATACAGAGTGATACATTTCGGAGATCTTGGGATACAGCTTTCTCCCTCATACTCATACCCGGCAATCCAACTTGCCTTAGGAGAAAAAGGTATGTATTGCTAACATTAGGGTGCATCCATAGTGCATGTCGCTTGCGTGCCTCAACCTATCTTTTGGACAGACATCTAAATTAAAATAGGTGGAAGCCAGTGAAAATTCTCTGAATAACGCGTATACATATGGGCTATCTCGGAGCATTTCAGCCAGACCCGTCACCAGAGGGGTCTGGAAAAAAATCCCAAAAAATTTTTTTCTCTTAGTATCATGTTTAAATAGTACGAAAAGATTTTTTGGAATTTTTTCGAAGCCCCCCATGGGCCTGAGGGCCCATAAAAGATCTATTTGAGGCCCCTTTTTAGCCTATTTTGGAAAAATCGTAGCTCCGACCAGGCTCAATATTTTTGGACGTACTTGGGCGCATTTTCTTTCTCAAGACTGTTACTTCCAAGAAAAAAATTGACCAAGAGCGATAATTGAGCCTAGCAATTTCTAGGAGCTATTCGCTGAGAGCACATTCTAGCGATTTTTGGGCCTCCTTCGAAGTAATCTAGCTCCCTTTAGATATGAGATAATCGACTTTTACCAGTGATCATTTTGAAGGTCTTGGAAACAGCTACAATTTGACCTTTTGTAAAAGTTGATTATCGGACTTTTCATTGGAGTTACAGTCGTTACAGGTTGAGCAGTTCCGTGAAAATGCCAAACTTTGAGCTCAATTTGAGAAAATTGGTTTCCTTCTCTTGACCCCAAACCTGAGCAAATATGTTTTTCGATACAAATACTTCCAATTAGGATAATAATCTGTGTGGGCCATCCAATTCTCGATTTTATTCAGCCAATTTGAAACACCCTTTTTTGACTTTTTGCTTAAAACGCCGATCTAGGCATGGCTCGCATATGCTTTCATTTGAGTTATTGTGCACCAATCTGGGTGGAATCACTCCCTGAAGTACCCCCAAATATTTGTTAAAACTTCCAGAGGCGAGCCTCAAGCCACAAGCGAGCTGGAGGTTCAAACCATCAGGTCCAAAATGGGCGTCATTTTGTCTAATTCGGGGCAGGCGAGCGAGGGCTGGATTCCCCGTGTTTCTGCTCACGAACGAGACGAGTGGCTAAAATGGGGATCCCAACATGTTTTTCGGATTCAAAATGACCATCTCAACACGAATCCAGGGTCGATTGAGCCCTGAATCATCGTCATTTTGCAGGACAGGAGCAAAACCTGTGATTACGGAGTCTAACGCCGTTTGAGGATTGGATGATATCATAGGCCAAAATTGACCCCGGAATTGTTTTTTGACGGTCATTTTGAGTCGGAGAAATATGTTTGAGTCCCCATTTTAGCCACTCATCTCGTTCGTGAGCAGAAGCACGGGGAATCGAGCCCTCGCTCGCCTACCCCAAATCAGACAATACAGTGGCCATTTTGGACCTGATGGTTTAAACCTCCAGCTCGCTTCTGGGTTGAGACTCACCTCCAAAAATTTTTATACATATTCGGGGGTACTTGAGGTAGTAATTCCACCCAGGTTGGTGCACGATGACTCAGATGGGAGCATACGCGACCCATGCCTATGTTGGCATTTTGAGCAGAAAGTCAAAAAAGGATGTTTTGAATTGGCTGAATAAAATCGAGAATTGAATGGCCCACACAGATTATTGTTCTAATTGAGAGTCTTTGTATCAAAAAGCATATTCGCACAGGTTTGGGGTTGGAAGAAAAAAACGATTTTTTCAAATTGAGCTCAAAGTTTGGCATTTTTACGAAATTGCTCAACTTGTAACGACTGTAACTCCTACGAAAAGTCCGATATTCAACTCTTACAACTGGTCAGAATGTAGCTTTTTTCAAGACCTCCAAAATTACCACCGGTAAACGTCTATTATCTCATGTCTGAAGGGAGCTAGATTACTTTGAGAGAGACCCAAAAATCGCTCAAATGTGTTCTCGGAAAATAGCTCCTAGAACTTGCTAGGCTCAATTATCGCTCTTAGAAAATTCTTATCTTGGAAGTACCAGTCTTGAAGGAGAAAATGCGCCCGAGTACGTCCAAAAATATTGAGTCTGGTCGGAGCCATGATTTTTCCAAAATAGGCTAAAAAGGGGCCTCAAATAGATCTTTTATGGGCCCTCAGCCCCATGGGGTGCTTCGGAAAAATTCCAAAAAATTTTTTTCGTACTATTCAAACATGGTACTAACAGAAAAAAATATTCTTGGATATTTTCCAGACCCCCCTGGTGACGGCCCCGGATGAAATGCTCCGAAATGGCCCATATACATATACGCGCGCACATACATATATATTGCGATAAGGTAAAGAGCCTAATTGAATTCACCTATATCCGCGACATCTTGTCCTGAAGGGACGAGGAATATCCAGATATAGATTCAATATATTTATCCATATATCTAACTAATAAATGACTTGAACTCAGACACGACATTTTATATTGACTGTGCGTTACTTCTCCATAACCTTCGGAAACTTTATTGATCCTGAACTAAAATTGATCTGATTCATACAAAAGATCTACAACGCATCAACTATAACAAGCGGTACTGCCTTGCTCGCTAACGCTCGCTCGGCTTCATTTTATTTGGTAAAGTCAAAAATTTTGCGATTTTGAAAGTATTTTAAAATTTTTAGAAAGTATATAAAGTTGGTTTGTATTATGTTTCTTCACTATTAAGACTATCGGTTAATAGAGGAATTTTGACGCTATCAATAATCAATGTTACGAGTTTTCTATAGAATTTTTCGATATTAGGAAGACACCCATCATTCGTTTTAAGCACAAGTGGGTCTCAACTATAGCTGAAATTATCAGAAATGTAAAACCGTTGGGAAAACATGGGGTCAACCACCGAAATCGTGAGCAAATTGACTGCAAAAATTGTTTCTGACTACACGTAACCTTATGGGCCAGATGCGTTAAGATGAGCTCGCGTGCTAACTATTCATATGATTTCTGTTCTGACCTAAGTAAACGGATCTTCTCTCCATTCCCTATAAATTGGTACCAGGAAAATCAAGGGTCAACCATGAAAATTCCTAGAAAATGAGAGTGAAAGTAAAAAAGCTAGCGTTGCAGCTAGTGCTTGCGTTGTGAGTATACCTATGTACAGCGCCAATACCGCGGTGGAAGGGGAAAGGGCGCGCGGGGCCCCGCGCTTGGTACGCTACTACGTGCTCGAACCTCTTTACATTTCTAAGTGCGCCTCTACTTTGATACCTACTTTTTGGATTAAGGATTTTTTAAGTGGTGGCGCAGTCCTACATAGTCGCATTTTCGGCGGCGGAAATCGGCTACAACTGGCAAGAGATTTGTAGGAAAGTTTGGGAGTATTTTTAGAAAACTTCTCCAGAATCAATTCCAAATCTCTTAGAAAACGTTAACAATTGTTGTCAAGTATTACTAATGGGTTCAGTGAAAGTGACTAAATGTATATAATGGTGTTCTACTCTCCTAATGAAAATTCTCACATCGTTAATAAATTGAAGAATTAACTTTAAAATGGTAGTAAGTTCACCTTTGAATTTTGTTCAAAGTTGTATACTCGTGAGTCAAATTTTCAACAAAGTTTCAAAAGGTTTCCTAAATATATTATCTAGGAAGTTTCAAAAATATGATTGGAATCCTTCTCGAGTGAATATTCAACTCTTATTCAAAGACTGACAAATATTTGGAACTTATCTAATGGTTTTTCTTAACATCTGTAGGTTATTCATACTAAACATCCAAATTCCATGATAGCATCAGGATAATATCTTGAAAACGACTTAAACTGATATAATACATGCTTTAAACTGAATTATGCAACCCATATAGTTCCAATAGATTCAGTTTCAATGCAATCAAACTAAATTTGTCCATTTCCTTTGAAGAATGTTATGAGGAACTCCAAAAATTTTCTACGATATCATTAAACGACGATAGAGAAAATTCTGTGACACCATTCTAAGAGTGATTCCAAGAAACGATAGTACAATCTCTTAAGCATTTTTGGAATTACTTCCCACATCATATTCAGTGATAGTTGAATTCAATCTAAAAATGAAAAAAGTGGTTATAGTCCAATTTGTTTTGTAGTTCAATCATTCCAATCAATGAATCATTTGTAGAAAAAATCATCAAATGAAATTCTACTGAAAAAAATAAAGAAAATGATGAGATAACTTAAAGATAACAAAAAGATGAAAAGATTACCCAAAGATGACGTTTAGATAAAAAGATAATCTGAGGATACCTTCAAGATAATCTTAGATGATGAGATAGTTGGGAGTACAGTAAGTATTCAGATACACGCGACAACATTTATCATAAAAGTCACTAGAGGGAGCTAAAGGTATATATATAAAGTTAAAGCGTCGAGCGAGGCCAGTTTGTCTCAACCCATCGAAGGGTGAGGTCGATGCCGCTCCAGGTGACCGAAAAGTCACACCTAGAGCCAACCCCCAGGAGCTATGAGTTCAATCGAAGTATATCACAAAGAGGTTTATACGTAAGTAATTACTTAGAAAACATTCAATAATAGGTATATTCAAACATATAATTTAGATAATTATATATCGTTTCAGTATCCAAAAGAGATACAATACACAGAATTCAGTATAGATTCAGTATACAGGAGAGACATTGAAAGACCGCAGAGGAGTTAACATTCCACCACAAGAGATTTAAGGATCATCAAAGGAAATTACATTGGTAAGTGAATAAATTAACTATTTTGAAAAGTCATTTTTATTTATTGATTACTCCAACGATAATAAAATGATTAATGAATGTAAGTCACTCAACATAAAAAATATGAACAATACTATAACTTTTATTTGAATTGATTCCAGCATATAACTCAGTGTACATCCTGCCAACAGTTGATTAACCCATAGAAACCGAGACCATCTAAAAACGGGTTGATATCTTGTTTTTGAGTTAACTCGAATTTTTGGAGGCTCCGATTAGGCGCAATGTACGTAGAATCCCATAAAACACTCTGGAACATTGGTTTTCGAGTCAGTCATGTGAAGCATCATAATGAAATTTCTCATAATTTTGGTTATCTATGAGAACTCTAGAGATACATTCTCGGTTGAAGGAGTGTAATCCACACCACTGGAGAGCCCCGTAGAGTCAAACCCAGTTAGAAACTCAGAAAAAGCAAAATACGCGCCGTACAATGACGGGTCATTCTTATCGATTTGAAAATCTGTCCGAATGATGTTTTGAGAGTGATATGAAAACTCGGAGTCTGTTGATATGCCTCAATAACCACACAAAACATTCTGGTATGGCCTTAAACAAGATGACTGAATGTTGAGAGGCATAAAATATTGATTCAAATATACGAAATCGAACATATTGTTCATGGGTCCTGCAGGACCCATACGGCGCCTATGGGTTAATCAGAGGATGGGAGAGAGTAACTTAGCCCCTGGAATTATCAAGAATCATATTCAAAAGCATTCTACACAGAGCCCTGGAAGGTCCCCTGTTAGTAAATGACTCATCCATAGATTTGTATATTCTTTTGGAATTGTGAAATTCTGGGCGACGAACGCACATACTCTGACTGCATCGTTTATTGAGCAATAGATTGAACGAAATAGAGGGGAAATTCTCCCAATAATAACTTTGAGATGATTCTGCAATCAATTAAAGTCGTCGTTAGAGATCAAAGTTTTCCTTTTTTCATCATACTCACCAAAATGGAATAACAAATAATAATGAACTTTTACAACTATTGTTGCAGAATGGATTTTACACTAGACAACGATAACAGTTCCCAATACGACACGATTGATGATTTGAAACAAATAAGAAATCACATCAATTACAATTAAGACACTTCGATTCTACACTGATGAGAACGTTGCGGTGGTTTGCCTAGGCCATGACTCAAGAGTGACTAACTTCGCTGAGAGCGACCGAAGCGAAAAATCCAAAACAAACTCATCAACACTACACTCATCACATATACAGATATGATACAAATCCATCAACACTCCACACACAACATAATGACACAATCAAATCAGTATAACAAACAGTCTCACAATTTCCATTTTGCAACAATAGAAGTTTCATTCAAATTCATTAATGAAATCGTTCCAGATAATCAACGAATTCTTTAATGAGTATTCAATACACAGTTGGAAAGATATTCAATAATCAACTATTTTCATAGTAAAATCACAAAAATTTCCATTCAAGCATCATCAGTTTCTCTTAGACGAACAATAACAGCTCTGGAAATTTGCATGATAGACGAAGAAAAAGATTTTATTGAAAGTTCAACTAAACATTGAAGAATATAATAATAAATAGTTAACTGAATAATGAATAATGAAACAAAGATCATCAAAAAACAACTGACTAATTTAAAAATTTCTAAAAGATCAGTTCCTCACGATTGAATAATACCATCTCTAAAAGATTGCACAGTACATGAAAAATGTATTACTCCAACTTAATATACCTGAGAAATGAAAATGTATTAAAAAATTACTCGAGAAAGTAAAAACGACCGGAAAAGCAAAGTAGAGATGATCAAAAAACGACTAAATAACTTGAAGATAACCATAAGATAACCAAAAGATAGAAAGATAATCGAAAGATAACTTGAAGATAAAAAGATAATCAAAATATAACTTTGAGATGATAAGTACTTAGATACTCGCGATACATAAGGTTTATTGTCTATCTCATAATATCAACTCATATTTTTTTTCGTCAAATTGGCAATCCTGCTTAGGGCCTCGACAGAAAGTGCGCGATGCTCTTTTCTCCACTTTTTTCCCCGTGTATAAACATAGGTGCTGTAGTTGCAGTCGCCACCACGGGCGCGCAATGGCGCTACTTCCACGGGGAAAAAGGGGGAAAAAGAGCAAATGCGCACTTTATGTCGAGGCCCTTACGATTTTACGTTGGCAGCCCTGCTCGGGGGGATCCGGACGGACGGGATTTTGCCCGCGGCTTAATTATTGTAAAAAAATGAAAAATTCTACCTAACGCACGAGAGATAGAACGCTCTAGGAGAGAGAGACTCACTACACCGCATACAACCCGGGGCGGGGCCTCGCACCCTGACCGACAAATCCCCGTGCATGCTCTCGCTGGCCAGGGCTCGGTTGGATCGGCTCCTCGGCTACGCTGCACATCTGGAGTACACTCTGCACTCCTCGCACGTGGCCGATGGCTGGAGCCGGTTGTGCTATACACTCACATGCGCACACATCCTCACGCGCGGATATCTACATCGCCCGTCCGATCGCGGCTATTCATAGATTGCCGTTTTCTGGGACGTCCCAGAAAGTGGAGAAGTATTGATAAAAAGTCCCAGAAATCGAAAAGGAGGTTCCAAAAGTCGGAGAGGCTGTGAAAGTGGATTTTGGTGCCGCATAATGGCACAATCATGCATGAAAGATAAACAAGCAATATCGGAAAATTCCACCGGGTGGAATTTCAACTACTTATCTTTGAATTTGGGTCAATTCCTTGCAAATTAACTTTAAAACTTGTAAGTCAATGACTTCATAAGAACGAGGGAATCCAAAAATCACAGCATTAACGGTTTTAGCAAGAGAGAGAAGAATTCACGCAGATCTTGATGTTGGCAATGTTATCTCTTTCAACTAGAAATTTGGTAGCTGATTAATTCCTCAAAAATAGAAATCTTGCTTATGTGGAGGGCCTTTGTGGCGGTATTCAGAGACCCTGCTCACGGCAATCAAGGTAGCAGGAGATTTCACATCGGAATACTGACATTGGGAGATCCCCCAAAAAACGTCCTTGAAGCTTCTAGAACAGTCGATTCGTAGAACTAAATTGTCGGTTATTCCCTCATATTGGCAACGATGCAGTATCAGGATGACATTCCCTGCTTCACATTCGCGTGCGTCGAAGCCGACTTGTGATGACTTCCATCTCAATAATAAAAGTACGCGATTTCCAAGTTGTTGCGATTGTCATGTCAATGCTGCACTGGGAAGTCTGCTCTGTAGAACTTTCAAAGTACAACCTCATACCTAATTTTAGGGAATTGATACGCCGAGCTGAGCTAGGCCCATTTCCAGATGTTCTGAGAAATCCATTCCGTTAGATAATTTCAGCTCTAATAGGGACCTCAGTCTTGATGGTAATTTAGCTCACAAACCAGGGCTGGTTAAAGGATGCGAGAGAAAATATGTTAATGAAAGTGTCCTTCATCTTCGATTTCCTCAAGTCCCAGAGTCCCAGTCAAGTTTCAGAGATTCTCCCGTTGCAGCAACAACTCATCTTGTCCTGGATTCAGACAGAATGATTCACCTGTCATCCTGATCACACTATTTTACTGTTTTTCCTTCCAGGTAAGTATGAAGATACCCTCTTCTCACTCTTTCTGTAAGTAGGAATCCCCATAATGCTCCTTGGCATATCATAGATCATTATCTAAGCAGACTATTCACTGCTCATTACTATAAGATTTTACGTAGGTTTGTTATTGCCCTTGGCATCCTGACTATGGAGAAAGGAAACTTGGTCAAATTATACAGTGCCACGTCGGAGGCTCAAACACACGTTTGTTCAGATCTACACAGGTCGAACGCCTTAGATCTCAAGGATGAATTATCGCTGGCGATCAGGTGCATCAACTGCACTCACTAATAGATTGTGATGGAAGATGAAGACTTACCCGCACTCGCGTAGTCTCGGTAGCTAATTGACAGGAGTTGAAGCGAGACATCGTCGTGACGAGCCGATACGACTCGTTACACTAGCTCTCCATTCTTGATGGATCATTCAATTTGATTCGAAGTGAAAGGCTTGCAACGCTCTTACAAGGGACAGTGCGCTCAACCTCGTAGGACTCTCAAATTGTACCAAGCAACATGCTATTGTTCTTGAAAATCTGTACTTACAGTAAAAACGATCGCAACATGGAGAATTTAGTCGGCAATCTTCTTTTCAACCACCTTGGAAGCGACTTTGGTCCCGCCAAAGTCAGAGTGGACCTCTCGAAATTTCGGAGCACTGGGGAGTGGACAACAGCGGAACGGATGGGCCGATGCGCATACCCACTGCAGGAACAATCGAGACTATCAATTGCAGTACAACACCGCATCTCGTGGATCGGTCGCTTCTGGCACTCAAGGTAAAAGAGAATATGGTCGCGACTACGACAACCACGGGATAGTCTCGATTGGTCACGAAGTGGCGATGTGCATCGGCTTCTTCGCAGGACCTGGGAAAATCTTCTGTCTCGAATATGGCCCAGAGAGCAGGATGGAATAGTGTAAGGGTGGAATGACGTACAGGACCGAGTCTCATATTTAAGGGTTGTCTGGTCCATGCAGTACAGGGATTGTTGATCGCATCGACGAGAAGTATAGGAGAGTCTCAAATGTTCCTGAAGGGGACATACACATCTGCTCATCCGAAGGATCCAGAATGATCTTCCGACTTGAATATGATCCTAAGAGCAGGATAGGACAGTATGAGGGAGAATTGTCGTGGAAACTGGCTGTAGAGAACTCACACTCCCTGGTGATACAGCATTCAGAGATATATTGTTGCATCCAAGAGATTCATGCGGTTGTATCGATAGTTTCGGAATTCGAGTATCGCATCGGTTTGGACGGGAGAATTGGAATGATTCTCTAAGTCAATCGTTCAGAGAGCAGGATCGTACAGCAAGAGGGCGGATTGCAGTACAAGACCAAATCTCGTTGATCAGGATTCTCTGACACTTGCGGTAGAGGAAAATTTGGTTCCAACCTCGACGACGGAGGGATAGTCTCGATTGGTCCTCGGGTGAACATGTGCATCGGCTTATTTGAAGGAATCAGGATGATTTTCTGACTGGAATATCGCTCTAAAAGCGAGCTGGAACAGTAAAAGGGCCAACCCTATTGAAAAAAATTATGTCATGTACATGACATGAAAACATGATGTCACGTTTTTTCAAAAAACAATATCACGATCTTGGACATTCATGACATAAGTCCATGATCAACTTCATGTCGTGGAAACTTGTCATGACCAAATGTCATAGTTTTATGTCACGAATTTTCGTCATGATGTCCCGGATTTCCCGTGCATGTCACGGGACTTAGTCATGATTATTTGTCACGATTTTCTGGATTTTCACGTAAAGTGAGGCATGTCATGTGACTTTGTCGAAATTTTTGTCACGTTTTGCCGAATTTTTTACTCAAACACGACTGTAAGATCCAGTGCATGGACAATAAATTTATCAATATCGTTCGACCAAAAAAAAAATTCACGAGTAATTACCAGTTGTGATGAACTTTGCCGACACCGGGACTCAAACCCACCCACTGTCGGATGTGTCAGAGCCAAAGTCCAACACCTCACCGTCGTGGGCAGCGAGGAAGGTTAGGATGAGTCTTGTGAAAAGCCTCCTTGGAGTGCGGATCGCTATAGCCGTTAGTATATAGGCCACATATAGGCGTTTTGATGCTTATTCGTTGATCTAATGATGACGAGCAGAATATTTCTGCCGCTCGCAGACGAGCAGGCGGGGGCAGTTGACAAAATTCTTTGAGCAAAGCTGAAAGAGAATCCAAAGTCTGTTAACAGCATCCGCTCGCTCGTCTGCGAGCGGTAGAAATATTCTGCTCGTCATCATTAGATCAACGAATAAGCATAAAAACGCCTATATGTAGCCTATATACTAACGGCTATAGCGATCCGCACTTCAAGATGGCCTTTCACCAGACTCATCCTAACCTTCCTCGCTGGCCACAACGGTAAGGTGTTGAACTTTGAATCTGACACATCCGACAGCGGGTGGGTTCGAGTCCCGGTGTCGGCAAAGTTCATCACAACTGGTACTTACTCGTCATTTTTTTTTTTTTTTTTGGTCGACTGATATTGAAAAATTTTTTGTCCATGCACTGGATCTTTCAGTCGCGTTTTAGTGGAAAATGCGGCAAAACGCTACAAAAATTTTGGCAAAGTAACATGACGTGCCTCGCTTTACGTGAAAATCCAGAAAATCGTGACAAATAATTATGACAAAATCCCGTGATATGCGCGGGGGATCCGGGAAATCATCACGAAAATTCGTGACATAAAACTATGACATATGGTCATGACAAGTTTGCATGACATGAATTTGTTCATAGACTTATGTCATGAATGTCCAAGATCGTGATATGGTTTTTCGAAGAAACGTGACATAATGTTTTTATGTCATGTACATGACATGATTTTTCTCAATAGGGAAATTCCGTTCAGGATCGGGGACCTTGGGAAGTGCTTCTCTGGCCCTTGCAGTACAGAAACAGTTGATCGCATCGACGGAAACTACAGGAGAGTATCGATTCTTCCTGGGGTGGGCATGGGCATCGGCTCTTCCGAAGAATTAGGGATGGTGTTTTCACTCGGATACGGTCGGAAAAGCACGATGGAACGGTGAAAGATCTGTTTTCCGCGGGAAATAGCTGAAGAGATTTTACGCTTTCTGTTGACAGAGCATTCAGAGATCTATGGCTGCATCACTGGGATTTGAGGGATTGTTTCGATTCTTTCAGAATTCGGATCCCGCATCGGTTCGGACGAGAGAATTTGAATAATTCTCTTGGTCGTGAGAGTTTAGAAAGTAGAATCGAAGAGTAAGAGGGCGAATTGAAGTACGAGAACGCATCTGGTGGATCGGTCGATTGGACATGTGCATCGGCTTACCCAAAGAACTCGAAATAGTTTTCCGAATTAAACATTGACCAGAGAGCTAGATGGAACAGTAAAAGGTCGGGTCCCCGTACATGAATGGTTACCTTGGGTAAACCTTCTCTGGCCCATCCATTACAGGGATGTGTGATCGCATCGACGAGGTTACAGGAGAGTCTCGATTGTTCTTGGGGTGGACATGCGCATCGGATCCTCCGAAGGATCCGGAATCATTTTTCAACTCGAATATGATCCAAATAACAGGATGAAATGGTAAGAGGTCGGATTGCCATGGGAAATGGCTGTCGAGAACTCACACTACCGTTGATACAGTATTCAGAATTGTATGGTTGAATCAATGAGATTTGTGAGGTTGTTTCTATGGTTGTGGGATTCGCGGATCACATCGGTTTCGGCGGAAGGATTTGAATGATTCTCATGGTCGAGATCGTCCAGAGAGCAGGATCGAACAGTAAGAGTGTGAATTTAAGGACGAGACCGCATCTCGTGGATCGGTCTCCTCTGGCACTTTCGGTCGAGGAGGATTGGGTCGCAACCACGAGAACGGAGAGATAGTCGCTGGCCTATGCAGTACGGGAATGGTTGATCGGGTCAACAAGAACTACAGGAGAATCTCGATTGGTCCTGGCGTAGACGAGTGCTTCGGTTTATCCGAAGAATTCGGGATAGTTTTCTAAATCAAACATGGTCTAGAGAGCAAGATGGAACAGTAAGAGAATGGATTTCTAAACGGGATTGGGTACCTTGGGTTAAGCTTCTCTGGCCTATGCAGTACAGGATTGGTTGATCGAGTCGACGAGAACTACAGGGAAATTTTCAATCGATCCTGGAGTGGACATGTGCATCGACTCATTCAAAGGATCCGGGATGATATTGTGACTCAGATATGGTCCAAAGAGATGGATGTAGAAAACTTACGCTTCCTGTTGATACAGCATTCTCAACTGTATGACTGAATCAATGAGATTTGCGGGATTGTTTCGATGGTTGCGGCATCCGCGTATCGCATCGTTCCGGCGGGGAAATTTGAATGATTCCCTTGGTTAAGTTCGTTCAGAGAGCAGAATGGAACATTAAGAGTGCGAATTGATGTACGAGACCGCATATGGTGGAACGGTCGATTGGGCATGTGCATCAGCTTATCCGCAAAACTCGGGATAGTTTTCTAAATCAAACATGGCCCAGAGAGCAAGATGGAAGAGTAAATGATTGGATTCTCGTACAGGAACTAGTACCTTGGGTGATGCTCCTCTGACCCATGCAGTACACCAATTGTTGATCGCATCGACGAGAATTACAGGAGAGTGTTGATCGATCCTGGAGTGGACATGTGCAACGGCTCATTTGAAGGATCCGGAAAGTTTGATACACTCGAATAGGGTCCGAATAGCAGGATAATATCGTGAAAGGGCTGATTGCCGTGGGGAATGGCCGTAAGAACTCACGCTCCCTGTTCATTCAGTATCCAGAATTGTATGGGATCAATTCCCCGCCAAAGCGACCTACGAAAAGGGGTCATCTCTCAGATTCTTTTCAAACCTTTTTCATTCGATTCTATGGCCCAGAATAGGAACTTCGGACCACCGATGGGGCCCAAAAAAAATTTCTCCTCTCCATTGCACGCACATCCGTCAACAGACCGAAAATTTATCGTGTAAAAATCGATGCTCTTTTATTCACGAACATGGGAATATTTCGAGTTTCTGAATAGCTGTCGATTTTCGGGTTGCGGCATCTGGAAGGGAATCAAAAAACCTATCGAAAACGTTGTCGGAAATCCCTTTTCTGTGATTTGGGGGCCTCCTGGAGGCGAAAGAGTGTTTTTCACTAAAGTGTTGATTTCTCAATAAGCAATTTTTTTTATTTTCTTAAAATCATATATTTGACGTAAGATTTTGCGTTCTTTCGAAAAAAATGGGTTTCAGAGAAGTTTGGGGCGATCCAAGTGACTTATGAGCCATTTTTGGAAAATTCGATTTTTCCGGTTTCAGGAAAAGGCGATTTTCTGCGCATGCGCACAAACGTAGACTTTCGGCGCTACTCTCAATGGAAAGCTGACAAAATTTCCTATAAAATGACTACCCGCAGAGTTGAAATTCATGCACTGAAACGCGATATGCAAGGATTAATCATGTCGAATCAAAATCACATGAAAATTCAGCCCATTAACGCCTTCGTGGCGCCTGCTGAGATGACACATTCACGAGATCTTCTCGGGACTCAATTTTGAGTACGAAATTGACCTGAAAAAAATTCGGACCACATGGTTTCAACGTAAAATTGTATGAACTTTCAAAATATGCGATGAAAAACCCCGTTTGAGGCGAACCCGAGGTGCTACATTCAGTTTTTTTCCCGAAAATACGATATTTCACATTCAAAATTGCGAAAAATTGAATGTAGCCTCTCGGGTTCGCCTCAAACGGGGTTTTCTATCGCATATTTTGAAAGTTCACACAATTTTACAGTAAAACCATGTGGCCCGAATTTTTTAAGGGGATTTTGGACTCAAAATTGAGTCCCGAAAAGATCTCGTGAATGTGTCATCTCAGCAGGCGCCACGAAGGCGTTGATGGGCTGAGTTTTCATGTGATTTTGATTCGATATAATAAATCGTTGCAGATCCCGTTTCAGTGCATGAATTCCAACTTTGCGGTTAGACATTTTATAGGAAATTTTGTCAGCTTTCCATCGAAAGTGGTCCCGAAAGTCTACGTTTGTGGGCATGCGCAGAAAATCGCCTTTTCCTGAAACCCGAAGAATCGAATTTTCAAAAAATGGCTGAGACACCGAGATCTGCGGGATTAATTTGATGGTTGCGGGATTCGCGTATCGCATCGGTTTTGGGCAGGAGAATTTGAATAATTCTCTTGGTCAAGATCGTTCAGAAAGCAGAATCGGACAGTAAGAGCGCGGATTGATGTACAAGACCGCATCTGGTGATCGGTCTCCTCAGGCACTTACGGTAGAGGAGAATTCGGTCGCTGCCACGAGAACGGTGGGATAGGCTCGATTGGTCCTGGAGTGGATGTGTGCTACGGCATATCCGGAGCATTCGGGATGGTTCTACCAATCAAACAGGGCCCAGAGAATAAGATGGAATAGTGAACGGGTGGATTCCTGTACAGGAACTGATACTTTGGGTGAAGATTCTCTGACCCATGCAGTCCAGGAATGGTTGATCGCATCGACAAGAATTACAGGAGTGTCTCGATCGATCCTGGACTACACATGTGCATCGGCTAATCCGAAGGATCCGGAACGATTAATACAGTCGAATATGGTCGATATAGCAGGATAGAATGGTGAAAGGGCGGATTGCCATGGGGAATGGCTGTTGAGAACTCACGCTTCCCGATGATACAGCATTCTCAATTGTATAAATGAATCAATGACATTCGCGGGATTGTTTCGAAGGTAGCGGGATTCGCGTATCACATCGGTTCCGGCGGAAGGATTTGAATGATTCTCTTGGTCAAGATTGACGTGGGAAATGGCTGTGGAGAACTTACTCTTACTGTTGATGGAGTATCCTGAGATGTATGTATGGATCGGCGGGATTTGTAGATTAGTTTCAATTCATTCGGAATTCGGGTCCCGCATCGGTTTATTCGGAGGAATTTGAATGATTTTCTCGGTCGATATCGTTCAGAGAGCAGAATCGAGCAGTAAAAGAGCGAATTGGAGTACGGGACCGCATCTGTTGCATCGGTCGATTGGACATGTGCATCGGCTCATCCGAACAACTCGGGATAAATTGACTGAATCTAACATGGTCCAGAGAGCAAGATGGAACCGTAAAAGGGTGGTCCCCTGTACAGGCTCGGGCACTTTGTGTGAACCTCCTCTGGCCCATGCATTACAGGAATGGTGGATCGAGTCGATGGAAACCACAGGGGAGTCTCGATCGATCCTGGGGTGGACATGTGCATCGGCTCACCCGGCGGATCCGAAACGATTAATAGAGTCGAATATGGTCGATATAGCAGGATAGAATGGTAAGAGGACGGATATCCGTGGGGAATAGCTGTGGTGAACTCGCGCTTACTCCCGCTGGAGTACCCTGGGATGTATGTTTGCATCACTGGGATTTGTCGATTTGTTTCGATTCATTCGGAATTCGGGTCCCGCAACGGTTTGGTCGGAGGAATTCGAATGATTCTCTTGGTCAAGATCATTCAGAGAGCAGAATCGGACAATGAGAGGGCGAGTTGGAGTACGAGACCGCATCTGGTTGATCAGTCGATTGGACATGTGCATCGGCTTATACGAAGGACTCGGGATAGTTTCACTTGATCAAACATGGCCCAGAGAGCAGGATGGAACAGCAAAAGGGTGGATTCTTGTTCAGGATCGGGTTGCTTGGGTGAACCTCCTGTGGCCCATGCATTACACCAATGGTTGATCGCATCGACAAGAATTACAGGAGAGTCTCGATCGATCTTGGAGTAAACATGTGCATCGGCTAATCCGAAGGATCCGGAAAGATTGATACAGTCGAATATGGTCGAGATAGCAGGATAGAATGGTGAAAGGGCGGATTGCCGTGTGAAATGGCTGTGGAGAACTCACGCTTACCTTCGATGGAGTAACCTGAGATGTATGTTTGCATCACTGGGATTTTCGATTTGTTTCGATTCATTCGGGATTCGGGTCCCGCATCGGTATGGTCGGAGGAATTTGAATCATTCTCTGGGTCAAGATCGTTCAGACAGCAGAATCGAACAGTAAAAGAGCGAATTGGAGTACGGGACCGCATCTGGTGGATCGATCGGCCGTATGCATCGGCTTATCCGAAGAACTCGGGATAGTTTCCTGAATCAAACATGGTCCAGAGGGCAAGATGGAACAGCAAAAGTGTGGTCCCCTGTACAGGATCGGGCACTTTGTGTGAACCGTCTTTGGCCCATGCATCACAGGAATGGCTGATCGAGTCGATGGAAACCACAGGTGAGTCTCGATCGATCCTGGGGTGGACATGTGCATCTGTTCATTCGGGGGATCCCGAACGATTAATAGAGTCGAATATCGTCCATATGGATATTGTGGATGTGTTTCGATTCATTCGGAATTCAGGCCCCGCATCGGTTTGGTCGGAGGAATTTGAATGATTCTCTCGGTCAAGATCGTTCAGAGAGCAGAATCGTACAGTAAAAGAGCGAATTGGAGTACGGGACCGCATCTGGTTGATCAGTCGATTGGACATATGCATTTGCTTATCCGAAGGACTCGAGATAGTTTGACTGAATCGAACATGGCCCAGGGAGCAGGATGGAATTGTAAAAGGGTGAATTTCGTTTCAGGATCGGGTACCTTGGGTGAACTTCTTACGGCCCATCCATTACACCAATGGTTGATCGCATCGACAGGAATCACAGGAGAGTCTCGATCGATCCTGGAGTGGACATGTGTATTGGTTCATCCGGCGGATCCGGAACGATCAATACAGTCGAATATGGTCGATATAGCAGGATAGAATGGTGGAAGGACGGGTTGCCGTGGGGAATGTCTGTGGACAAATCACGCATACTGTTGATGAAGTGACCTGAGATATAGGTTTGCATCACTGGGAATTGTGGATTTAATTCGAATCATTCGGGATTCGGGTCCCGCATCGGTCATTCGGAGGAATTTGGATGATTCCCTCGGTCTAGATGGTTCGTAGAGCAGGATCGAACAGTAAAAGAGCGAATTGGAGTTCGGGCCCCGCATCGGTTTGGTCGGAGGAATTTGAATGATTCTCTCGGTCAAGATCGTTCAGAGAGCAGAATCGTACAGTAAAAGAGCGAATTGGAGTACGGGACCGCATCTGGTTGATCAGTCGATTGGACATATGCATCGGCTTATCCGAAGGACTCGAGATAGTTTGACTGAATCGAACATGGCCCAGGGAGCAGGATGGAATTGTAAAAGGGTGAATTTCGTTTCAGGATCGGGTACCTTGGGTAAACTTCTTACGGCCCATCCATTACACCAATGGTTGATCGCATCGACAGGAATCACAGGAGAGTCTCGATCGATCCTGGAGTACACATGTGCATCGGCTAATCCGGAGTTTCCGGAACGATTATTAGAGTCGAATATGGTCGATATAGCAGGATAGAATGGTAAGAGGGCGGATTGCCGTGGAGAATGGTCTTGGAGAACTCACACTTACCTTCGATGGAGTAACCTGAGATGTTTGTTTGCATCACTGGGATTTGTGGATGTGTTCCGATTCACTCGGGTTCCGAGTCCCGCATCGGTTTGGTCGGAGGAATTTGAATCATTCTCTAGGTCAAGATCGTTCAGAGAGCGGAATCGAGCAGTAAAAGAGCGAATTGGAGTACGGGACCGCATCTGTTGCATCGGTCGATTGGACATGTGCATCGGCTCATCCGAAGAACTCGGGATAAATTGACTGAATCGAACATGGTCCAGAGAGCTAGATGGAACCGTAAAAGGGTGGTCCCCTGTACAGGCGCGGGCACTTTGTGTGAACCTCCTCTGGCCCATGCATTACAGGAATGGTTGATCGAGTCGATGGAAACCACAGGGGAGTCTCGATCGACCCTGGAGTGGACATGTGCATCGGTTCATTCGGCGGATCCGGAACGATTGATAGAGTCGGATATGGTCGATATGGATATTGTGGATTTGTTTCGATTCATTCGGAATTCGGGTCCCGCATCGGTTTGGTCGGAGGAATCTGAATGATTGTCTTGGTCAAGATCGTCCAGAGAGCAGAATCGAACAGTAAGAGGGCCAGTTGGAGCACGAAACTGCATCTGGTGGATCGTTTGATTGGACATGTGCATCGGCTTATCCGAAGGACTCGGTATAGTTTGACTGAATCGAACATGACCCAGGGAGCAGGATGGAACAGTGTAAGGATGAATTCCTGTACAGGATCGGACACTTTGGGTGAACCTCCTCTGGCCCATGCATTACAGGAATGGTTGATCGAGTCGATGAAAACCACAGGGGAGTCTCGATCGATCCTGGGCGGACATGTGCATCGGCTCATTCGGCGGATCCGGAACGATTAATAGACTCGAATTCTGTCCATTTAGCAGAATAGAATGGTAAAAGGGCGGATTGCCGCGGGGAACGGCTGTGGAGAACTCACTGTTACTGTTGATGGAGTATCCTGAGATGTATGTTTGCATCACCGGGATCTGTGGATTTGTTCGATTCATTCGGAATTCACGTCCTGCATCGGTTCATTCGGAGGAATTTGAATGATTCTTTCGGTCAAGATCGTTCAGAGAGCAGAATTGAACAGTAAAAGAGCGAATTGAAGTATGAGACCGCATCTGGTGGATCGGTCGATTGGACATGTGCATCGGCTTATCCGAAGAACTCGGGATAGTTTAACTAATTCAAACATGGCCCAGTGAGCAAGATGGAACAGTAAAAGGTTGAATTCCTGTACAGGAACGGGTACCTTGGGTTAAGCTCCTCTGCCCATGCAGTACAGGAACGGTTGATCGAGTCGACGAGAACTACATAGATCGTCAAAATACCCCCGAAATTCGATCACTAACAAGGGGGGACCACGGGGTCCGGGTCGCCAATCATCCCCAAAATTCTATCACAGTTTGCTACCACCTAGAATATGAAGAATCTAGAGTCACTCCGTCAAACGGGCCTCCTGTCCGGAGCTACAAGCAGAAACGTCAGAAGAAAAGCATTATCAGTATATCTATATATGATGAATTCCACGCCAAAGCGACCTACGAAAAGGGGTCATCTCTCAGATTCTTTTTTAACCTTTTTCATTCGATTCTATGGCCCAAAATAGGAACTTCGGACCACCTATGGGGCCCAAAAGAAATTTCTCCTCTCCATTGCACGCACATCCGTCAACAGACCGAAAATTTATCGTGTATAAATCGATGCTCTCTCATTCACGAAGATGGGAATATTTCGAGTTTCTGGATAGCTGTCGATCTGCGGGTTGCGGCATCTGAAAGGGAATCAAAAAACCTATCGAAAACGTTGTCAGAAATTCTTTCTCTGTGATTTGGTGGCCTCCTGGAGGCAAAAGAGTGTCTTTCACTAAAATGTTGATTTCTCAAAAAGCCATTTTTTTTATTCCTTCAAAATCATATATTTGACGTAAAATTTTGCATTCTCTCGAGAAAAATGGGTTTCAGAGAAGTTTGGGATGATCCAAGTGACTTATGAGCCATTTTTTGAAAATTCGATTTTTTCGGTTTCAGAAAAAGGCGATTTTCTGCGCATGCGCACAAACGTAGACTTTCGAGACCACTTTCAATGGAAAACTGACAAAATTTCCTGTAAAATGACTACCCGCAAAGTTGAAATTCATGCACTGAAACGCGATCTGCAAGGACTAATCATGTCGAATCAAAATCACATGAAAATTCAGCCCATTGACGCCTTCGTGGCGCCTGCTGAGATGACAAATTCACGAGATCTTCTCGGGACTCAATTTTGAGTACGAAATTGACCTGAAAAAGATTCGGACCACATGGTTTCAACGTAAAATTGTATGAACTTCCAAAATATGCGATAAAAAAGCCCGTTTGAGGCGAACCCGAGGTGCTACATTCAATTTTTTTCCAGAAAATACGATATTTCACATTCAAAATTGCGAAAAATTGGATGTAGCACCTCGGGTTCGCCTCAAACGGGGTTTTTCATCGCATATTTTGAAAGTTTATACAATTTTACGTTGAAACCATGTGGTCCGAATTTTTTTCAGGTCAATTTCGTACTCAAAATTGAATCCCGAGAAGATCTCGTGAATGTGTCATCTCAGCAGGCGCCACGAAGGCGTTAATGGGCTGAATTTCCATGTGATTTTGATTCGACAGTATTAATCCTTGCAGATCGCGTTTCAGTGCATGAATTTCAACTTTGCGGGTAGTCATTTTATGGGAAATTTCGTCAGCTTTCTATTGGAAGTGGTCCCGAAAGTCTACTTTTGTCGCATGCGCAGAAAATTGCCTTTCTCTGAAACCGAAAAAATCGAATTTTCAAAAAATGGCTCATAAGTCACTTGGATCATCCCAAACTCCTCTGAAACCCATTTTTTCGAAAAAACGCAAAATTTTACGTCAAATATATGATTTTAAAGATATAAAAAAATGGCTTTTTGAAAAATCAAAATTTTAGTGAAAAACACTCTTTTGCCTCCAGGAGGCCCCGAAATCACAGAGAAGGAACTTCCGACAACGTTTTCGGTAGGTTTTTTGATGCCCTTTCAGATGCCGCAACCCGCAGATCGACAGCTATCCAGAAACTCGAAATATTCCCATTTTCGTAAATGAAAGAGCATCGATTTTTACACGATAAATTTTCGGTCTGTTGACGGATGTGCGTGCAATGGAGAGGAGACATTTCTTTTGGGCCCCATAGGTGGTCCGAAGTTCCTATTTTGGGCCATAGAATCGAATGAAAAAGGCTAAAAAAGAATCTGAGAGATGACCCCTCTCCGTAGGTCGCTTTGGCGTGGAATTCATCATATATCACTTTTCAACATTGGCCTATATGTGCAATGTTAACCTCAGTGGCTGTATCTTCGGACAGGAGGCTCATTTGACAGATTGACTCTGGATTCTTCATATTCTCGATAGTATAAAACTGTCATAAAATCTTGGGGGAGATCGGCGACCCGGACCCCGTGGTCCCTCCTTGTAAGTAGCTAAGCTCAGTACAACACGGAGTTCGTGGGTTCAAACGGAGGGTGATACCTTCAATAATCGATATTAACAAGAATTAATGTTTAAATCTTAGGGCGCGGTATTAATAAACTATAAAATCATGCATTCTTTGACCTTCTTCTAGGTTTTCCCACAATAAGTCGGAAAATATCAATTTTTTGTAAAAATTCGTAGAATCACCTCCTGTAGATCTCTGAAAGATCTACAAAATTTATGCGGACACTTTTTCTCGCGAACTCCAACCCTTTCAAACTATTCCTCATCGAAGTCAAGATTGTATTTGTTTAATCAAATTGGCTGAAATTATTTATAACGGGCTCAAACAATTTATCTAAGAAAATCCAGTGAATTGGGAGCAGAAAAAATCTCGAGTCATTTTTTCCTAAACTTGATCGTTTTTGAGCGATGGAAATGGCCGATTCCGGGACTTGCAGTCCTAGGTGCATTCATGAAGGCGCCGCATTGAGGGTAAGTCGCGGAATTGGCCATTCCCATGACTCGAAAACGATCAGGTTAGGAAAAAATACCTAGAGATTTCTTCTGCTCCCAATTCACTGAATCATCTTAGATAAACAGTTTGAGCCCGTTATAAACAATTTCAGCCAATTTGATTAAACAAATTCGATCTTGACTTTGATGAAGAATAACTCGAAAGGGTCGCAGTTTGCGAGGAGAAGTGTCTGCATAAATTTTGTAGAACTTCCAGAGATCCACAAAAAGTTATTCCACGAATTTTCTCAAGTAATTGATATTTTCCGACTTATTGTGGAAAAACCGAGAAGGTCAAAAAATGCATGTCTTCATAGTTTCTTCATACTGCGCCCTAATATTTAATTCTTGTTAATATCGATTACTGAAGGTATTACCTACATTTTGAACCCACAAACGTCGTGTTGTACTGACAAGGGGGACCCACGAAGTGCGGGTCACCAAATCTCACCAATTTTTTCTCACAGTCTCGTGCCACCTAGAATATGGAGAATCCAGAGTAACTCCGTCAAATGGGCTCCCTGTTCAGAGCTACAAGCAAAAACATCAGCATTATCAGTATATCTATATATATATACTAGGGGGGGCAAGCCCCCCTGCTCGCTCCGCTCGCCAACCCCCGCTACTCCTGATTATTGATTTAAAGGAGTGGAGAATCAATGGGTACCTGAAGCTAGCGAACACTAACTCACGAATCGGGCCCAAACCAATTTCACTTTTTATTACTATTTTATTACTAATTTATTACCAAAGAAAGAAATTTATTACCGGTCATGGGCCCGAAATACGAGAGTTTTCGCTAGCGGAAGCTTACGCTAGCGAACACGTGGCCGGGGAAAGATCGTACGGGAATGTGCAATAGCTCATTTTTTATTACCTTTTTATTACTCTCAGAATACGTCCTCAAAATATGCGTGTGATATGATTCAGCTGGAATATGATGGTTTTCGCTAGCGTAAGCTTACGCTAGCGAACACCATATACAGGCGTAGCTTTGAGCACACTCAGAACTACACAGGATTTTATTACTTTTTTATTACTATCGAGAGGTATAGTCGAGATAGTCCCGAGACTGGGAAACCGATATTTGGGCCTGAGGCTGGACGAGAGCTGGAGCGGGGCGAGATGAGAAATATATGATAGACTGAGCTACCTCTGTACAATAACGTGCGAATGAAGAAATTCAATCGCAAACGGAAACCTGTCTGACGTTGAGCAGGGTACACATGAGTCTTCAGAGATAATAGAGAATCGATAACGAATCAGCAAACTCGATCATAGGGCCCAAAACAGGGGAGACCCTGCTTAACGTTATTATAGTCGCAGTCGAGACGTCACGGGGGGATGCCAGAGAGTCCCAATGGACCCGAAACTCTACAGAACCTTAGATCAAGTGGTTATGTACCATTGATGATGCCCAGATAATTTATTACCAGTCAGCACCCTCGGCTATGGGGCCCAAAACAGGGCGAAATCGAGCTTTGAGCAGTTATCTGCGCAGTGATGAAGCCACTGTGGGTTGTAGGATGTTCCAATGGACCCGAAACTCTACAGAACCTTAGATCGAGTGATTGTGTATCATTGATGATGCCCAGAAAATTTATTCCCAGTCAGCACCCTCGGCTATGGGGCCCAAAACAGGGAGAAATCGAGCTTTGAGCAATTATCTGCCCAGTTATTACGCCACTGTGGGTTGTAGGATGTTCCAATGGACCCAAAACTCCACAAAACCCTTGATCAAGTAGTCACGTACTATCTCTGATGCCCAGAGAATTTATCACCAGTCAGCACCCTTGCTATGGGGCCCAAAACAGGGAGAAATCGAGCTTTGAGCAATTATCTGCCCAGTTATGACGCCACTGTGGGTTGTAGGATGTTCCAATGGACCCGAAACTCCACAAAACCCTAGATCAAGTAGTCACGTACTATCTCTGATGCCCAGAAAATTTATTACCAGTCAGCACCCTCGGCTATGGGGCCCAAAACAGGGCGGAATCAAGCTCTGGGCAGTTATCCGCGCAGTTATGACGCCACTGTGGGTTGTAGGATGTTCCAATGGACCCAAAACTCCACAGAACCTTAGATCCAGTGATTATGTATCATGGATGATGCCAAGAGAATTTATTACCAGTCAGCACCCTCGGCTATGGGGCCCAAAACAGGGCGAAATCGAGCTTTGAGCAGTTATCTGCGCAGTGATGAAGCCACTGTGGGTTATAGGATGTTCCAATGGACCCGAAACTCTACAGAACCTTAGATCAAGTGATTATGTATCATTGATGATGCCCAGAGAATTTATTACCAGTCAGCGACCTCGGCTATGGGGCCCAAAACAGGGAGGAATCGAGCTTTGAGCAATTATCTGCCCAGTTATCACGTCACTGTGGGTTGCAGGATGTTCCAATGGACCCGAAACTCCACAAAACCCTAGATCAAGTAGTCATGTACTATCTCTGATGCCCAGAGAATTTATTACCAGTCAGCACCCTAGGCTATGGGGCCCAAAACAGGGAGAAATCGAGCTTTGAGCAATTATCTGCCCAGTTATGACGCCACTGTGGGTTGTAGGATGTTCCAATGGACCCGAAACTCCACAAAACCCTAGATCAAGTAGTCACGTACTATCTCTGATGCCCAGAGAATTTATGACCAGTCAGCACCCTCGGCTATGGGGCCCAAAACAAGGCGAAATCAAGCTTTGGGCAGTTATCCGCGCAGTTATGACGCCACTGTGGGTTGTAGGATGTTCCAATGGACCCAAAACTCCACAGAACCCTAGATCTAGTGATTATGTATCATTGATGATGCCCAGAGGATTTATTACCAGTCAGCACCCTCGGCTATGGGGCCCAAAACAAGGAGAAATCGAGCTTTGAGCAATTATCTGCCCAGTTATGACGCCACTGTGGGTTGTAGGATGTTCCAATGGACCCGAAACTCCACAAAACCCTAGATCAAGTAGTCACGTACCATCTCTGATGCCCAGAGAATTTATTACCAGTCAGCACCCTCGGCTATGGGGCCCAAAACAGGGCGAAATTCAGCTTTGAGCAGTTATCTGCGCAGTGATGAAGCCACTGTGGGTTATAGGATGTTCCAATGGACCCGAAACTCTACAGAACCTTAGATCGAGTGATGATGTATCATTGATGATGCCTAGAGAATTTATTACCAGTCAGCACCCTCGGCTATGGGGCCCAAAACAAAGCGAAATCAAGCTTTGGGCAGTTATCCGCGCAGTCATGACGCCACTGTGGGTTGTAGGATGTTCCAATGGACCCAAAACTCCACAGAACCTTAGATCCAGTGATTATGTATCATTGATGATGCCCAGAGAATTTATTACCAGTCAGCACCCTCGGCTATGGGGCCCAAAACAAGGAGAAATCGAGCTTTGAGCAATTATCTGCCCGGTTATGACGCCACTGTGGGTTGTAGGATGTTCCAATGGACCCGAAACTCCACAAAACCCTAGATCAAGTAGTCACGTACTATCTCTGATGCCCAGAAAATTTATTACCAGTCAGCGACCTAGGCTATGGGGCCCAAAACAGGGAGAAATCGAGCTTTGAGCAATTATCTGCCCAGTTATGACGCCACTGTGGGTTGTAGGATGTTCCAATGGACCCGAAACTCCACAAAACCCTAGATCAAGTAGTCACGTACTATCTCTGATGCCCAGAGAATTTATTACCAGTCAGCACCCTCGGCTATGGGGCCCAAAACAGGGAGAAATCGAGCTTTGAGCAATTATCTGCCCAGTTATGACGCCACTGCGGGTTGTAGGATGTTCCAATGAACCCGAAACTCTACAGAACCTTAGATCAAGTGGTTTTGTACCGTTGATGATGCCCAGAGAATTCATTACCAGTCAGCACCCTCGGCTACGCGGCCCAAAACAGGGCGAAATCGAGCTTTGAGCAGTTATCTGCGCAGGTACGGCGCCACTGTGGGTTTTAGGATGTTCCAATGGACCCGAAACTCCACAGAACCTCAGATCAAGTGGTTATGTACCATCGATGATGCCCAGAGAATTTATTACCAGTCAGCACCCTCGGCTATGGGGCCTAAAACAGGGCGAAATCGAGCTTTGAGCTCAATGTCATGTCTCTGAATTGTTCCTGAAATGTTCCTGAAACATTTCTGAAACGTTTCTGGAAGGTTTCCAGGGATATTCACATGAAATTCTTCAGTAACATTCCCCAGCCGTGGACATAACTATATTTCAGAAATGTCCCACTGAAATATTTTTGATATGTTTTTTGGAACGTTTCTAAGATCTTTTCGTGCTGTGTGGGCACTCTTAGAGTATAGGAAGAAGATCGACAATGTGAATGGGACATTCTTTTTTTGGAATCTTGGACTTTCTCCCTGCAAGGAATTTTTTCGTAAGTCTAATCAATCACTTTCCAAAGGATTTCAGGAGAAGAATCTCGGCACAGCATGGCTCGAATCAGTCGGATCATGTTGTTACGTGGAGAGATCATCAGGATCTTGGGAGTGATAGCGATTGGAGGGAATACCAAGTAGGAGTTCCTGGAAGAGTGACTGAACGAGGGAGCGGGTAATGGAAGTATACCACCACCGTAGCGCTCGTCACGGATTCTCTGCTGAACGAGAATCATGCCCAATGCATAAGTGTACCCTTATCGATGTTAACGATATAGCTACTAGGCATGATTTTAGTTCACGCGTTGACCGTCTCATGAAATCCTGTACGGAGAAATTGGCGCTTGAGTCGTGGGGCATATCGAATTCCTCCCTCTACTGGCATGATAGTTTCTATGCTCCCGGGAAGATTACAAGTTGCTGATGATTTGCAACGAGTACCGCTTACATCATTTCCGAACTGGAATGTTCAAAGGTCAGTGATAGACGATATCTACGCATGTGATCATCTAACGGGTCAGGAGGTAATGATGGGCTTTGAACTGCGGGATGCACGATTGAATGGCGGGACACCCTTGTTCTTGGGCTCCAGTATTGACCGGGAATTGATTCTCGTGCATCTGGAATGGTGGATGGGTATCCCGATTATCTGTTATGGAGAGTTGTTCACAAGTATGCGTATAGCTATAGGGCGACATGTATGTAAATGAGCGTATGGACATCGCATGGACGAGGGCGCGAGGGAGCCTCGAGAGAAGTTGGTGGGGCGCGATCACCCAAAGCACGGACGACGGGAGACAGCCATGTCCTCGTGGTCGTGTATCAAGGGCTCCTACAGTCAGGTTGTTTGGCTCGGCCCTTTTGTGTGATGAGTTTGGTGGCGAATGTGCGTAATAGTATTTAGTGGCAACGTACCGTTACCAAATCCATTGTATCCGGTCGAATGGCAGTGGTACCGATAACAGGTGAACGATAATGTAATTAATGGCATCAATACGTTAATTTGAGTGAATCTCCTGTGTTAATCTTAGAGACAAAAGTGTCTCTAACATATCTTCCAATGGAATTATGAGCCTGTCCAGAGAACCTCCAGGCCGAATTAGGGCGTAAACACCGCGGATAACGAGTTTGAACATCATTTGTTGATTATTCTGGAGTTCTGTCGAGTTCTACAATTTATTGCAACATCAGCCAGCCCGATGGGTCTGAATAGGATTTTCCCATGTTTTGGGTCCCAAGGCCGAGGGTCCGACAGATGAAAGGATCTTGGGGCTCTCTGAGAGGTAACTCCTCAAAAGGTCCAGAGTTTTGTGGAGTTGTGGATCCATTGGAATTTTCTACAACCTCCATTAAAGTCATAACTGTGCAGAAAGCTGGATCCCGCCCTGTTTTGGGCCCCATAGCCGAGGGTGCTGACTGGTAATAAATTCTTTGAGCTCGGGAGATGGTACGTGACTACTTGATATATGCTTCTGTGGAGTTTCGGGTCCATTAGAACTATTTGCAACCGACAGTGGCGTCATAACTGCGCAGATAGCTGCTGAAAGCTCGATTTCACCCTGTTTTGGGCCCCATAGCCGAGGGTGCTGACTGGTAATAAATTCTCTGGGCATCAGAGATAGTACGGGACTACTTGATCTAGGGTTTTGTAGAGTTTTGGGTCCATTGGAACATCCTACAACCCACAGTGGCGTCATAACTGCGCAGATAACTGCTCAAAGCTTGATTTCGCCCTGTTTCGGGCCCCATAGCCGAGGTTGCTGACTGGTAATGAATTCCCTGGGCATCATCAGTGATACATAATCACTCGATCTAAGGTTCTGTAGAGTTTCGGGTCCATTGGAACATCCTACAACCCACAGTGGCGTCATAACTGCGCAGATAACTGCTCAAAGCTTGATTTCGCCCTGTTTCGGGCCCCATAGCCGAGGGTGCTGACTGGTAATAAACTCTGGGCATCAGAGATAGTACGTGACTACTCGATCTAGAGTTTTGTGGAGTTTCGGGTCCATTGGAACATCCTACAACCCACAGTGGCGTCATAACTGCGCAGATAACTGCTCAAAGCTTGATTTCGCCCTGTTTCGGGCCCCATAGCCGAGGCTGCTGACTGGTAATGAATTCTCTGGGCATCAGAGATAGTACGTGACTACTTTATCTGGGGGTTTTGTGGAGTTTCGAGTCCATTGGAACATCCTCGAACCCACAGTGGCGTCATACCTGCGCGGATAACTGCCCAAAGCTTGATTTCGCCCTGTTTCGGGCCCCATAGCCGAGGGTGCTGACTGGTAATAAATTCTCTGGGCATCATCAGTGATACATAGTCACTCGATCTAAGGTTCTGTAGAGTTTCGGGTCCATTGGAACATCCTACAACCCACAGTGGCGTCATAACTGCGCAGATAACTGCTCAAAGCTTGATTTCGCCCTGTTTCGGGCCCCATAGCCGAGGCTGCTGACTGGTAATGAATTCTCTGGGCATCAGAGATAGTACGTGACTACTTTATCTGGGGGTTTTGTGGAGTTTCGAGTCCATTGGAACATCCTCGAACCCACAGTGGCGTCATACCTGCGCGGATAACTGCCCAAAGCTCGATTTCGCCCTGTTTCGGGCCCCATAGCCGAGGGTGCTGACTGGTAATAAATTCTCTGGGCATCATCAGTGATACATAGTCACTCGATCGAAGGTTCTGTAGAGTTTCGGGTCCATTGGAACATCCTACAACCCACAGTGGCGTCATAACTGCGCAGATAACTGCTCAAAGCTTGATTCCGCCCTGTTTCGGGCCCCATAGCCGAGGGTGCTGATTGGTACTAAATTCTCTGGGCATCAGAGATAGTACGTGACTACTTGATCTAAGATTTTGTGGAGTTTCGGGTCCATTGGAACATCCTACAACCCACAGTGGCGTCATACCTGCGCAGATAACTGCTCAAAGCTTGATTTCGCCCTGTTTCGGGCCCCATAGCCGAGGGTGCTAACTGGTAATGAATTCTCTGGGCATCAGAGATAGTACGTGACTACTTGATCTAAGGTTTTGTGAAGTTTCGAGTCCATTGGAACATCCTACAACCCACAGTGGCGTCATAACTGCGCAGATAACTGCTCAAAGCTTGATTTCGCCCTGTTTCGGGCCCCATAGCCGAGGCTGCTGACTGGTAATGAATTCTCTGGGCATCAGAGATAGTACGTGACTACTTTATCTGGGGGTTTTGTGGAGTTTCGGGTCCATTGGAACATCCTAGAACCCACAGTGGCGTCATACCTGCGCGGATAACTGCCCAAAGCTCGATTTCGCCCTGTTTCGGGCCCCATAGCCGAGGGTGCTGACTGGTAATAAATTCTCTGGGCATCATCAGTGATACATAATCACTCGATCTAAGGTTCTGTAGAGTTTCGGGTCCATTGGAACATCCTGCAACCCACATTGGCGTCATAACTGCGCAGATAACTGCTCAAAGCTTGATTCCGCCCTGTTTCGGGCCCCATAGCCGAGGGTGCTGACTGGTAATAAATTCTCTGGGCATCAGAGATAGTACGTGACTACTTGATCTAGGGTTTTGTGGAGTTTCGGGTCCATTGGAACATCCTACAACCCACAGTGACGTCATAACTGCGCAGATAACTGCTCAAAGCTTGATTTTGCCCTGTTTCGGGCCCCATAGCCGAGGGTGCTGACTGGTAATAAATTCTCTGGGCATCAGAGATAGTACGTGACTACTTGATCTGAGGTTTTGTGGAGTTTCGGGTCCATTGGAACATCCTACAACCCACAGTGGCGTCATACCTGCGCGGATAACTGCCCAAAACTCGATTTCGCCCTGTTTTGGGCCCCATAGCCGAGGGTGCTGACTGGTAATAAATTCTCTGGGCATCAGAGATAGAACGTAACTATTTGATCTAGGTTTTTGTGGAGTTTCGGGTCCATTGGAACCTCCTACAACCCACAGTGGCGACATAACTGGGCAGATAACTGCCCAAAGCTTGATTTCGCCCTGTTTTGGGCGCCATAGCCGAGGGTGCTGACTGGTAATAAATTTTCTGGGCATCAGAGATAGTACGTGACTACTTGATCTAGGGTTTTGTGGAGTTTCGGGTCCATTGGAACATCCTTCAACCCACAGTGGCGTCATAACTGGGCAGATAACTGCTCAAAGCTTGATTTCGCCCTGTTTTGGGCGCCATAGCCGAGGGTGCTGACTGGTAATAAATTTTCTGGGCATCATCAGTGATACATAATCACTCGATCTAAGGTTCTGTAGAGTTTCGGGTCCATTGGAACATCCTACAACCCACAGTGGCGTCATAACTGCGCAGATAACTGCTCAAAGCTTGATTTCGCCCTGTTTCGGGCCCCATAGCCGAGGGTGCTGACTGGTAATAAATTCTCTGGGCATCAGAGATAGTACGTGACTACTTGATCTAGAGTTTTGTGGAGTTTCGGGTCCATTGGAACATCCTACAACCCACAGTGGCGCCATAACTGCGCAGATAACTGCTCAAAGCTTGATTTCGCCGTGTTTCGGGCCCCATAGCCGAGGCTGCTGACTGGTAATGAATTCTCTGGGCATCAGAAAAAGTACGTGACTACTTTATCTGGGGGTTTTGTGGAGTTTCGAGTCCATTGGAACATCCTCGAACCCACAGTGGCGTCATACCTGCGCGGATAACTGCCCAAAGCTCGATTTCGCCCTGTTTCGGGCCCCATAGCCGAGGGTGCTGACTGGTAATAAATTCTCTGGGCATCATCAGTGATACATAGTCACTCGATCTAAGGTCCTGTAGAGTTTCGGGTCCATTGGAACATCCTACAACCCACAGTGGCGTCATAACTGCGCAGATAACTGCTCAAAGCTTGATTCCGCCCTGTTTCGGGCCCCATAGCCGAGGGTGCTGACTGGTAATAAATTCTCTGGGCATCAGAGATAGTACGTGACTACTTGATCTAGGGTTTTGTGGAGTTTCGGGTCCATTGGAACATCCTACAACCCACAGTGGCGTCATAACTGCGCAGATAACTGCTCAAAGCTTGATTTCGCCCTGTTTCGGGCCCCATAGCCGAGGGTGCTGACTGGTAATAAATTCTCTGGGCATCAGAGATAGTACGTGACTATCCGATCTAGGTTTTTGTGGAGTTTCGGGTCCATTGGAACCTCCTACAACCCACAGTGGCGACATAACTGGGCAGATAACTGCCCAAAGCTTGATTTCGCCCTGTTTTGGGCGCCATAGCCGAGGGTGCTGACTGGTAATAAATTTTCTGGGCATCAGAGATAGTACGTGACTACTTGATCTAAGGTTTTGTGGAGTTTCGGGTCCATTGGAACATCCTACAACCCACAGTGGCGTCATACCTGCGCGGATAACTGCCCAAAGCTCGATTTCGCCCTGTTTTGGGCCCCATAGCCGAGGGTGCTGACTGGTAATAAATCCTCTGGGCATCAGAGATAGTACGTGACTATTTGATCTAGGTTTTTGTGGAGTTTCGGGTCCATTGGAACCTCCTACAACCCACAGTGGCGACATAACTGGGCAGATAACTGCCCAAAGCTTGATTTCGCCCTGTTTTGGGCGCCATAGCCGAGGGTGCTGACTGGTAATAAATTTTCTGGGCATCAGAGATAGTACGTGACTACTTGATCTAGGGTTTTGTGGAGTTTCGGGTCCATTGGAACCTCCTACAACCCACAGTGGCGACATAACTGGGCAGATAACTGCCCAAAGCTTGATTTCGCCCTGTTTTGGGCGCCATAGCCGAGGGTGCTGACTGGTAATAAATTTTCTGGGCATCAGAGATAGTACGTGACTACTTGATCTAGGGTTTTGTGGAGTTTCGGGTCCATTGGAACATCCTTCAACCCACAGTGGCGTCATAACTGGGCAGATAACTGCTCAAAGCTTGATTTCGCCCTGTTTTGGGCGCCATAGCCGAGGGTGCTGACTGGTAATAAATTTTCTGGGCATCAGAGATAGTACGTGACTACTTGATCTAGGGTTTTGTGGAGTTTCGGGTCCATTGGAACATCCTACAACCCACAGTGGCGTCATAACTGCGCAGATAACTGCTCAAAGCTTGATTTCGCCCTGTTTCGGGCCCCATAGCCGAGGGTGCTGACTGGTAATAAATTCTCTGGGCATCAGAAACAGTACGTCACTACTTGATCTAGAGTTTTGTGGAGTTTCGGGTCCATTGGAACATCTTACAACCCACAGTGGCGTCATAACTGCGCGGATAACTGCCCAAAGCTTGATTTTGCCCTGTTTTGGGCCCCATAGCCGAGGGTGCTGACTGGTAATAAATTCTCTGGGCATCAGAGATAGTACGTGACTACTTGATCTAGGGTTTTGTGGAGTTTCGGGTCCATTGGAACATCCTACAACCCACAGTGGCGTAATAACTGGGCAGATAATTGCTCAAAGCTCGATCTCTCCCTGTTTCGGGCCCCATAGCCGAGGGTGCTGACTGGTAATAAATTCTCTGGGCATCAGAAATAGTACGTCACTACTTGATCTAGAGTTTTGTGGAGTTTCGGGTCCATTGGAACATCTTACAACCCACAGTGGCGTCATAACTGCGCAGATAACTGCTCAAAGCTTGATTTCGCCCTGTTTTGGGCGCCATAGCCGAGGGTGCTGACTGGTAATAAATTCTCTGGGCATCAGAAATAGTACGTCACTACTTGATCTAGAGTTTTGTGGAGTTTCGGGTCCATTGGAACATCTTACAACCCACAGTGGCGTCATACCTGCGCGGATAACTGCCCAAAGCTCGATTTCGCCCTGTTTTGGGCCCCATAGCCGAGGGTGCTGACTGGTAATAAATCCTCTGGGCATCAGAGATAGTACGTGACTATTTGGTCTAGGTTTTTGTGGAGTTTCGGGTCCATTGGAACCTCCTACAACCCACAGTGGCGACATAACTGGGCAGATAACTGCCCAAAGCTTGATTTCGCCCTGTTTTGGGCGCCATAGCCGAGGGTGCTGACTGGTAATAAATTTTCTGGGCATCAGAGATAGTACGTGACTACTTGATCTAGGGTTTTGTGGAGTTTCGGGTCCATTGGAACATCCTTCAACCCACAGTGGCGTCATAACTGGGCAGATAACTGCTCAAAGCTTGATTTCGCCCTGTTTTGGGCGCCATAGCCGAGGGTGCTGACTGGTAATAAATTTTCTGGGCATCAGAGATAGTACGTGACTACTTGATCTAGGGTTTTGTGGAGTTTCGGGTCCATTGGAACATCCTACAACCCACAGTGGCGTCATAACTGCGCAGATAACTGCTCAAAGCTTGATTTCGCCCTGTTTCGGGCCCCATAGCCGAGGGTGCTGACTGGTAATAAATTCTCTGGGCATCAGAAACAGTACGTCACTACTTGATCTAGAGTTTTGTGGAGTTTCGGGTCCATTGGAACATCTTACAACCCACAGTGGCGTCATAACTGCGCGGATAACTGCCCAAAGCTTGATTTTGCCCTGTTTTGGGCCCCATAGCCGAGGGTGCTGACTGGTAATAAATTCTCTGGGCATCAGAGATAGTACGTGACTACTTGATCTAGGGTTTTGTGGAGTTTCGGGTCCATTGGAACATCCTACAACCCACAGTGGCGTAATAACTGGGCAGATAATTGCTCAAAGCTCGATCTCTCCCTGTTTCGGGCCCCATAGCCGAGGGTGCTGACTGGTAATAAATTCTCTGGGCATCAGAAATAGTACGTCACTACTTGATCTAGAGTTTTGTGGAGTTTCGGGTCCATTGGAACATCTTACAACCCACAGTGGCGTCATAACTGCGCAGATAACTGCTCAAAGCTTGATTTCGCCCTGTTTTGGGCGCCATAGCCGAGGGTGCTGACTGGTAATAAATTCTCTGGGCATCAGAAATAGTACGTCACTACTTGATCTAGAGTTTTGTGGAGTTTCGGGTCCATTGGAACATCTTACAACCCACAGTGGCGTCATAACTGCGCGGATATCTGCCCAAAGCTTGATTTCGCCCTGTTTTGGGCCCCATAGCCGAGGGTGCTGACTGGTAATAAATTCTCTGGGCATCAGAGATAGTACGTGACTACTTGGTCTAGGGTTTTGTGGAGTTTCGGGTCCATTGGAACATCCTACAACCCACAGTGGCGTAATAACTGGGCAGATAATTGCTCAAAGCTCGATCTCTCCCTGTTTTGGGCCCCATAGCCGAGGGTGCTGACTGGTAATAAATTCTCTGGGCATCATCAGAGATACATAATCACTCGATCTAAGGTTCTGTAGAGTTTCGGGTCCATTGGAACATCCTACAACCCACAGTGGCTTCATCACTGCGCAGATAACTGCTCAAAGCTCGATTTCGCCCTGTTTTGGGCCCCATAGCCGAGGGTGCTGACTGGTAATAAATTATCTGGGCATCATCAATGGTACATAACCACTTCATCCAAGGTTCTGTAGAGTTTCGGGTCCATTGGGACTCTCTGGCATCCCCCCGTGACGTCTCGACTGCGACTATAATAACGTTAAGCAGGGTCTCCCCTGTTTTGGGCCCTATGATCGATTTTGCTGATTCGTTATCGATTCTCTATTATCTCTGAAGACTCATGTGTACCCTGCTCAACGTCAGACAGGTTTCCGTATGCGATGGAATTCTTTCATTCGCACGTTATTGTACAGAGGTAGCTCAGTCTATCATATATTTCTCATCTCGCCCCGCTCCAGCTCTCGTCCAGCCTCAGGCCCAAATATCGGTTTCCGCTTGGTCTCGGGACTATCTTGACTATACCTTTCGAGAGTAATAAAAAAGTAATAAAATCCTGTGTAGTTCTGAGTGTCCTCGAAGCTACGCCTGTATATGGTGTTCGCTAGCGTAAGCTTACGCTAGCGAAAACCATCATATTCCAGCTGAATCATATCACACGCATATTTTGAGGACGTATTCTGAGAGTAATAAAAAGGTAATAAAAAATGAGCTATTGCACATTCCCGTACGATCTTTCCCCGGCCACGTGTTCGCTAGCGTAAGCTTCCGCTAGCGAAAACTCTCGTATTTCGGGCCCATGACCGGTAATAAATTTCTTTCTTTGGTAATAAATTAGTAATGAAATAGTAATAAAAAGTGAAATTGGTTTGGGCCCGATTCGTGAGTTAGTGTTCGCTAGCTTCAGGTACCCAGAATCAATAGTCCATCCATAGCAACTTAAGAAGTAATGAAAGTCTAGTCAGTTTCATTGATGGTCCTGGAGATTGTGGAAAAACTTCCTTGTAAAGGTCTCTCATTCAATATTTTTTATCCCAAAAGAAGAAGATTCTGCCAATGGCGTGGACGAGTATTGAGTCGATTTTTCTCACCACGAGGTATGAAAAGTCATAGATACTTCAGAATACCCTTGGATCTAGAAAGTATTAAGAGTATTTTTTTGAAATCTGATGCCGATGAGAAGAAATTGAGGGAAGCAGGTGTCATCATCTCGGGTGAAGCATCAATGATTCCCAAAGAAGCGTCGGAGGTGGTGGATAGAACACTCCGTGACGCTTTTTACAATGACTCACCCTTTGGTCGAATATTGGTGATTTCAGGCGGGGATTTCAGACAAATCCTGCCAGTTTTGACCAATGGGAATAGACATTCTATAATCCAGGAAACTATCACATCGTCAGCCTTATGGCAATTGTTTAATGTAATCAAGCTGACTAAAAATGTGAGATCTAAGGACCTGATTTTTCCAACATCCTTCTGGTAGAGGTGAGGGTAGAATTGATGAAGTGAAAGTGAGACCTGAGCGGAAGAGTAATGATGTACGTAGAACCCATATCCAAAGACATCAATGAAGATATTGCTACGAATAGAGTTGTTCTGTCATCTCATGAAGGAAATATCATAAAATTGAATAAGAAAATCTTGGGAAATGTTCAATGGTCCGACTTCATCTTACTAAGCGTTGATCATGCGACTCACAAAGGTGTAGATCAAACCGAGGAGCACACTCATCTGAAATATCCAACCGAGTTTGAGAATAGAATTAGAGACGGTTTAACTCCACATGGACTTGATTTGAACGTAAATGCTATTGTGATGTTGATTTGGAATCTGATGACTCGGAATCTGAGAGTGGCGAAGGGTTTATGTAATGGGGTTCGATTAAAGATTAGGTAATTGTACAAGCATGATATTGAAGCGGAAGTGATAAGTGGGGAGAATATGGGGACAATAGTTTTTGTACCCAAGCTAACACTAACCAAGGGTGAGTCTTTCCTGCCGTTTGTAGTTCACAGGGAACAGCTCCCTGTGGTCTCGGTATTGGCAATGACAATTCATAAGTCTCCACGTGAAAGTTTAGATAAGGTTGATATTTATATGAAACGGCTGATTCTCTCCAATGGACAGCTTTACGTTGTTCTTCCTCGGTGAAGAGATCAGAATATTTCGTTTATTGAAAATAGATTCGATGGTTCAGATGAGATCGGGAAAGGTTGTTTGGGACGGGGTATCTGATGTTTGATATTTTTGTCATATATGATTGGAAATTCAAGTATATTGTTCTCAAATTCCGTTAAGATGGAGTGAAATCTGGAGTTGGGGAAAACGATATAAGTATATGAACTGAGGGAGCAGGTAATGTTGTGGTGTTTGAACGAACAGTTCGAGAGAAAAGGTAGGAGAAGAATACGGCAAGTGCTCAAAATAATCAGATCGATCTACAGGAATTGAGTGTTTGGATGAAATAATAGCATTGCATGAAACAGAGAATATTCATTTTGAGAATTCACAGCGAATGTGAAAAATTCCTGGACTCAATTATTCGAAGAATAGAGTCCAAATTGGAGATGAAACAACGTTAGTAATTCAGTTAATTGATATGTATATCTATGATTAGAGATAATAATGACATTACAAAACTATAGTTGCGTATGTTGACAAAGTATTTCGCGAATCTAAGTTCCAGAAAAAGGGCGATGGGAGTGAATTAGTGAGGTACGTACAGAATGGTTAACTTTGAACGAAATTGAGAATAATATTAGCAAATTAATCATCATATCAAATTGAGTATACGTGTATAAGTGATGATGTATGGAGAACCATATTCAAAGACTGGAGATATTTCTACGAATAGAGTTGTTCTGTCATCTCATAACGAGAATATCATCGAAATGAACAAGAATATCGCGAATATGACGTTGGAATATACAACAAAATGAAATTTAAAGATATACCTTCGAAAAAAAGAACAATAAGTGAGTTGAATTGGTGATGTTTCGACTATATGACACGATTTTCACACAAATCTTGTCGATTCTCCAGAGATAGAGGTTTATCTGAAGGATCAATGCGTTCAAAGGAATGGAAAGAATAAAAGTGGAATTCTGGGTGTACACAAATATACGTCACAAACTTGATGTTATTGTTGTGAAAGACGGAAACGGTCAAATTGAATCGTACGATCGTGGAGTGGAGTTAGAAGTTTGCGGTGACTTACAAGAGAAGAGTTAATTTTCTGATCAATCAGATAAGAGTGGAAAAAATCGTTACGAAATTGATTTCATTGAGTGGTCTTTACAGGTTCAACGTACATGTGACAGTGGAGGCTGTAGATGAATTGAAATTGTTAGGTGGTGAAAAGATGGAAATTGAGAACTCGATTCTGGAAAATGAAGTTCATGTTGTGGAAGAGTGTTCCGTCACACAAAGATTTTGGTTATTGATTTTTGATTCTCGGATATACTGTGAAATTTTTCTAATTCACATTTTTTTGGAAGGAATATACATCTTCTTCGTAACCCAAGCTCACTTTAAATGTTGTAATAATTGAATAATGAGACGGAAAATAATGATGATGAGAACGAGATCATTTCTAGAAGGCTGCAGAGGGAAATTGAGAAGACTAAGGGACCTGCAGGGGCTCAGAAAAATTGACGGGCCCTCAGGGGCCCTTGGAGGCCCTCAGGGGCCCTCACAGGCCCTCAGGGGATCTCAGGGGAATCTCTCAGCCCCTAAGGTAAATATGGAACGTAATTTAGGTTATTTGGTCAGAGGCACTCGGGGCCCTCAGGGGCCCTCGGGGGCCCTCAAGGGACCTCGAAGGACCTCAGAGGCCCTCAGGGGCCCTCCTGGGCATTCAAGGCAGTCAAGGGAATTCAGGGGAGTTCAAGGGAATTCAGAGGAATTCAGGGGAATTCAGAGGAATCTCATTCTTACTACTATATATTAGGGGGAGATATATATCACTTTTTAACATGGGCCTATATGGGCAATGTCAATGTCATAGGCCGTAACGTCGGACAGAGGGCCCATTTGACGGAGTGACTCTGAATTCTTCATATCCTAGGTGGTACAAAACTGTGAAAAAAGTCTGGTGAGCTTTGGTGACCCGCACTTCGTGGGCCCCCCTTGTGAGTTTAGCCACTTAGTGATGGAATTTCGGGGGTAATTCAACTATCTACACCCGTCGCGACAGATCAGTTCTGTAGCTTGTCATAACCAGCAGAGAAGGAGGAGAACGCGAAATTTTTTAATTTCGAGGCTCATTCCTTTTGACGCCCAAAATACTTTCAGGATTCGGCGAGGAATATTCGGACGGTTATCTTCATATTTTCGCCTACTGACTGGCCTACTCTTATTTCTCGACATTCTCCTTACTTACTGCATCACTCGGTTCTGACGAATGATTGTACCTTGTAATACTTGCCAGGAAATCTTAATCGTTCAGGGTGATGACTGCATCCGGCCTCCTCTTTCTGTCTGGTCCTCGCATTGAACGGCATGTCTGATACCGAAGGTAGGTTCAATCTCCACAAAGGTCCACTCTTCCGAGAGGGATAATCTGGACTCAATGATGTTTCAGCGATTCAGACTACTTGGAAGTTCCAGAACACTCACAATAGTTGTCTGCCAAATTGTGTGGTCGAAACAAAATACAGCCAATGTCAGCATACATCACTCAATATATTTTCCTCACCATGATCACATGAGAACGCAATGATTCTTGGACAAGTCATTCGATACAGATGTTTGACTATCTCGGCGATTAGATGAACGATTGACTAAAATTGTCAATATCCAGTATTTGGAATCATCCATCGTGCTGTGCTGCGATGTACATGGGAAATCGTTCTGTCTTGCAACGATGAGTCACTGTGGTCATCCTAGCGAGGCATGCCAGGTTTGGGAACCTCAGACGAAGAGAGTGGCAATGATTTCGGAGCAGTCAGGGATTTGCCTCGTACATATTTGAGCTAGATATACGGTACTAATCCGATTTTTCGAGACACATATATCAGATATATAAGTTACAAATTCTTATTTCTGGGATATATATAAAATATATATAGCGTCCCAGAAAACGCTAATATTTACATGAAACGTCCCAGAAACCGTGATATATTATAGAATATGATATATTATCGATTTCTGGGACGGATATATATTTTTCATATGAAATATACGATTTATATTTTCCGTCCCGGAAAACGGTAAATTATGAATATTTCCGATTTCTGGGACGTCCCAGAAATCGGAAAAAGTCCCAGAAAGCGGGAAAATATCGTTGAGGAATTACCAGAAGTAATGGCTAGAGAAGTATATATATACATATAAATATATATGGGCAATTCTCAGGAACTTTTGATTTTTCGTGTTTCGAACATTTTTTTCTCAAACTTGGAGCACACCTCTGAGGTTTTGTTCACCTTGAGATACATCATTTAGAATGATAATTCCGAGTTTGTGCACGACTTTCGACTCACGGCATCGTCGTGGGACGTTAAATGACCAAAAACCAAAATCTGAGTTCTTCACTGGTCCAAACGAATCATAAGTACTCAAAACCGGACAAGAATATTCGATAACCCGACTTCAAATGATCAGAGGCTCAGATTACCGCACAGAAGATACTTACTCTCTCAATGGGAGAGTAAAAATATTCTAAATCGTAAGCCACATGTCAATCTTCCGAATTCTTAGAATATATTCTCTCCCTAATCGAGTGTCTCGAAAGAATATCGGCTTGGTGAAATAGTTTCAAAATAACTTGAATGAGCGTGTACCTTCTCAAGTCCTATCTCCGATACCAGGCCGAAAAAATAACGAATACTTGAGATGTGGCAAACAAGCTGGGACATGGGTTCAAAAAAGAACCGGTATATACCAAAGATGAGATACATTTTATTCCTAGATGAATCTCGAGATCATAACAATAAGAGATCAAGAATGATAACATCCCTTAAGGTTCATCTACAGAACAACTCATGATCTTGAAATCAACGTTCTCAAAGATAACATAAATAACAAAATTATGATTCCTCGAACCAATTTGTGGAACACATTTTCCATTTTACTTCATAATCTTGAGACCACAAACTTTACCTGCACTCCCGAGGCTTCGTTTTTCTATTCCCCCTTCATCGTTCAAAACTCTTTGAGTTGCCGTATTAGGAGAATCTTTTGCTCCAACTCGATTCTGCTTCCTTTTCTTAGGATTCCGCTTCGTATTCTTACCGATCTTCCGTTTCATGTTCGCAGTATCTTTGTCAAGATCTCCACATGAATCGTGGTATATATGAAATTCGGAGAATTTTATGTATACCACGTCAATGTGAACATAACATAGTTAATCAAGGTGCTGGTCGATGTAACTCGCGACGTACACATTGACTCTTTACAGTCATGTGCGCACTCTACCCCACAGGATCAAGTGCAAAAATGAACATATGAGCTTGCCATATCGAGAATCAACCAAGTAGTGATCGACATGTGCGTGCACAAACAAATCTAGCTCCAAAAAATTAGATCCGTTGATGTGCCGTTCAAAAAATCACCTTTATCCAGAAGTTCACGCAGGTGGAAATTATTTTCTCCAAGCTCTCAATCGAGTGCAGATCACAGCACATCAACGAAAAATGACTCAAATTCTTCGTTTTTGATTATATCCCGATATATCTTTTCGCCATTGTCATTGTTTCCACGGCATGAACATTATGAACGAAATAGTACGATAATTGAGAAAACCTAGAACTGTGGTAACACGTTCTGAAGTACTCGTCAATTTTTTTCTACTTGCAGCACATCAGTGGGGATGATTCCAGATATATCTTATGGTACAATCTTGCTTATTTCGTTGGAGCTGAGACGATTGCTTGTTCGGCATAGCAGTACTTCCAAGAATAAAAGAAAGAATCGAGCTAGTAACAGTCGATTTCCCTGTTTTTCTCTGATTGTAGTGATCATAAATAGTTCTGAGTTCTTCAGAACAACCCAGAAATCCACAAATACATCGATTTTCTATCAATCAAGAGTTTTGAAGTATTACCAATGTTGTGCCTCAAGTAGGGGGCACGGAGTTCAGGGAACCTTTTATGACACTTACCCGTACGGTATAAAGAATAATAATCAAGTATAAAAAACGTAATGTGTGAGCATTTACAATAGAACTGGTTTATTTATATAATCATACAATAAAGTAACTTACATGCTACCCGAGGGCAGGGCAGTGGCGATTTATCTTACAACTATCTGGTTTACTTCTAATCATCTTGATTTGGTAGAGTACGCTTTACTGGAACAATAACCAGACTCTTTCAAGATTATACCGCTGGTGTCCTCAGCGGGCTTACAGTATCGAAAATCAACGAACAAATAAGCACTTGTGAAACTGCGATCCTGCCTTTTATACCGTCGATGAGTGATGTTGTAATCCCTCATCGATTGCACAAAATACAGTTAAAATGCAAGTCAAGCGATTCCAAATTCTCGCTGATGTAAACGAATACAAATGGAAACCGGGACGCCACACCTCCCTTCCCAGACCATTCCCGTCTCGGGAATGAAAGGAGTTACGGATGAGAGTAGGATTTTGAGGTTACAATAGAAAGAGAAATTCAAAATTCAAGGAGAAAAAATCCCTGAGAAATGGGTTAAGAAAATTAATACATGAATTCTTTAGCGAGGAGCCACTCCTCCCCCTCCAAACGATTACCGCCCCGGTAATTCTGTATTTCAAATCTAAACTACGAAAAACAGGCGCTACAAATATACGGTGTCTTCTTTATACAGGTTGGGTCAGCTGGATTTTAATTACATTTTGCGCAGTTGTGACGATAAAATCGTCACAGCGTTTTTTCGTTTTGGGGAACAAGCTGAGCAATTCTCTCGTCCAGCCTCGAGCAGCAGCCTCAAATCCAAGTATTCACGAGGAATACTTATCTTTTTGTTGAGGTGCTGCTGCTCGAGGTGAGGACAACGACACCGGCCGGAACGTGGGGAAACCAGGGCGCCGGTATGCCTGCATACCGGGCAACCCCACCTACACCCGAAATAGCCGCTGCAGCCGGTGGCCAGGAGGCTCCCGGTCACCCCAGCAGATGACGTACTCCGGGTGAAGCTCAGGCGAGCTACCCGGACCCCCAGCTGTTATGTGGCCCTAGCGAGGGGCCAAGGGAGGCCGTACTCTAGCCCCGGGGCTACCGCAACAGGACATAGGCCGATTGAGGACGTATAGCTCTCTCGCTCATACGTATGAGCGAGAGCAGCTGATTTTTGCTCGCACCAGGCCGCGCACTACAAACTCCAGGGTGTACGCGGTTGTACACCCGTGGCCGATCTATGCGCCCTGAAGGGCTGCCTCAAGGTGCCCCGAGGGGGCACTATGGATTGATGGGCCGACTTGGGGCACGGAGCAGCAACAGCCGTTGCCCGCAGGCCCCGTGCTGCATCCACCCCGCACCCCAAGTATACACCAAAATCGCTCTCGTGAGAAAATTAGGGCACGTGCGCGGAATCTCGCGCACTTGCATCACTCCCCCGCAATATCCCGCTGGATAAATACGACGTCGCGCACCGCACCACGCACTGGTAACCCCGCGTCGTGGGGAACAATCTGGCCGGGGCGCCCTTGTCAGGGCGACGACGACGATGACGAGGACGAGCACCGCTGCTGATGGCCTGACGGTGGGGCTGCACTTGGTGCAGCTCATCCTGGGCTGCTTGCCATCACTCATACGCAGCAACCCAGGGCCAGCTGTAATGGGGCTGTATGAGGTTATGCGTGCAGGCAGCACTTGCTGCTTACACCCACGCATAACCTGGCCAAAGATACACTTGCGCACCATTCCACCACCACGTAGACGGTCACCCACGACACCGGTGACACCCAGGCCGACGCGGGTGAGCCCGGGTGGCTCACCAGAGGACGATGATCGCGGAGCCGATGTTGTTATGCGGCCGTGCAGACGACGTACTGCCAACTTGTTGCTACCGTGCTGATGGCGCCACCGGACGGCGTACCGACATCAGGGCAGGCCGTTACTGAAATAGGCCGATAGGAAAATGGATGCCGACCCGGACATCGGCCTCTGGGTAGAAAATGATGTTGCAGACGACGCACACGTATATATATATGTGTGTGAGGCCGAGATACGACCAGATGGGTATATATAGCTATACTAGATGCATGTACAGGCCGAGTTACTACATATTAGGTGCATATAGCTATGCTGCGAATATGCACCGACATATATAGGTATACTGGCGCACGGGACGCACTATATAGTTATAGTGATACAGGCCGCGAGTAGATATAGCTATACTATGCCATGTAGCGAATATCGGGTGCAGTGAAAGGCCAAAAGTGGAGGCGATGTGAGCTGCGCAGCGCCTCCACGCCGGCCGATGCTTGCTATAGGTGCAAGTGAGATAAAAGATGGTACGAGTGGAGGCCGAAGGCAGTGCCGTACACATATTTCCGTGCGGTTTGGCCGTGTAATTCGGTAAATTCCGTGCGCATGCTGGCCGCAATGTGCTCTTATGCACTTCAAATTTTGCCGCGCAGCCCCGATAGAGGGTGCTGCCAGTGTTCCGGATAGAATTATTTTGGCCAATCAGAGAGCGTCTTCTTCGTTGAAGAAGACGGAACTTCAAGTTGAAGAAGAAGTCAGCCATTAGCCACTTGTTGGATAGCAGTTGCCCAGAGTACACGCGCTTTTCGCCTTCCCGCTTTTCAGCAGCCATATTCTTGCCGTGTGTTCCCCAGGAGTCCCGGAGGACAGCACACGAGACTTCAAGAGTCTAAATAATATAGAGAGAGAGTTGCAATTATTGGAAAAGATGGAAAATAACGGTGAGTCCTATTTTTGCTCATTTTATTAAAGTGAACTCCCTCGTCCTGGCCGAAACTTGAGCCTCGTGCGCGCGTACCCCTGCCGACTCCCAGCCGACCCGGACTCCTGGGGGACCACGTGCTAAGGCCGAACAGTGCGGGAAAATCATAGCACTCCCTGGGGGCCGCGAATTGTGACCAGAGGCCGACAAGTCGAGGTGAATCCTCGTGAAGACATAGTGCGCGAAGCCTATAGTGCCGTTGGGGGGAAAAGTTGCGTGGAAATTTGGGGTTGCTATCGTCCGGACGACGACGAGCAAGGCCGTACCTTTGGTGGATCGCCACCCTGGGTAACCGCGGAATACTTGGCCCGTGGAATCCGGTGATCGCGGAGCTCGTGCTCCACAAATTGGAGCAGTTGGCCATTGTCCCAACACGGTATTTATTCATAGCGTGGAGCGGCCATTTTGAGTAAATTTCGGAGCAGCGTGCTCCTTGAATTTCGGAGTCCAGCGTGAGCGAAGTCGACTAGGCCGTTGAACCAGTGACTAGGCCGATAGCTAATTGCCCAGGCCGTTAGTGAAGTGTATTTTACTTTGTATTTTCAGGATTGTGAAGTGAATTTTCGCGTTTCACAGGAAACTTTAAGAGACATTTATTGAGCAAGAGACATTTTGATGATAATTATCGAATCTTCTCGAATATTTCTGGCCGTTATTTGTCGGGATTTTCATATGTAGATTCATGTATCGCCGCGAAAAGGGAACGTGTACAGAATATAGGCCGAATTATATCATTAATAAATCCTGACTTATTATTTGGAGTGCGTGTGCGAGCGTTCCCCACCCCCCTTTTCCGATTTTCAGGTGAATAAGGTAGGAAACGAACGAGTGATGCAGTGAAGCCGAGTTGCTGTTAAAATTTGGAATTGCGTTCGCCGAATTTTGCGCGCGAGACCTGCGATTTAGGTTAAGAGTCCGTCAAAAATAAATTAGTTGTGCTGGCAATCCATTTACCACGTCACAAATGGCGACCGTGACAGGACTCACGCGATTCTAAAAAATTCTGTTGGTTAGTTACTGGCCGTATCATTAAGTGCGCGACACTTAGGCCGACTTGAAAAATTTTTGGACGCATTCTAGCCGTTCGAAAAATTTTCTTGACGTACTTTGGCCACTTTAAAAATTTTCTGAGTGCACTTGGCCACTTTGAAAAATTTTTGATCGCACTTAGGCCGCTTGAAAAAATTTTTGGACGCATTCTAGCCGTTCGAAAAATTTTCTTGACGTACTTTGGCCACTTTAAAAATTTTCTGAGTGCACTTGGCCACTTTGAAAAATTTTTGATCGCACTTAGGCCGCTTGAAAAAATTTTAGACGCATTCTAGCCGTCTGAAAAATTTTCTGAGCATACTTAGGCCACTTTAAAATTTTTCTGGGTGCTCCCAGCCTCTCGGAAAAATTTGTGATCACTCTCTGGCCGATCTGAAACATTTCTCAACGCATTCTAGCCGTTCGAAAAATTTTCTTGACGTACTTGGGCCACTTTAAAAATTTTCTGAGTGCACTTGGCCACTCTGAAAAATTTGTGATCGCACTTAGGCCGACTTGAAAAATTTTTAGACGCATTCTAGCCGTCTGAAAAATTTTCTGAGCATACTTAGGCCACTTTAAAATTTTTCTGGGTGCTCCCAGCCTCTCGGAAAAATTTGTGATCACTCTCTGGCCGGTCTGAAACATTTTTGAACGCATTCTAGCCGTTCGAAAAATTTTCTGGACGTACTCTGGCCACTTTAAAAATTTTCTGAGTGCACTTTGCCACTCTGAAAAATTTTTGATCACACGTAGGCCGACTTGAAAAATTTTTAGACGCATTCTAGCCGTCTGAAAAATTTTCTGAGCATACTTTGGCCACTTTAAAAATTTTTGATCGCACTTGGCCACTCTGAAAAATTTTTGATCGCACTTAGGCCGATTTGAAAAATTTTTGAACGCATCCTAGCCGTTCGAAAAATTTTCTGAGCATACTTAGGCCACTTTAAAATTTTTCTGGGTGCTCCCAGCCTCTCGGAAAAATTTGTGATCACTCTCTGGCCGGTCTGAAACATTTTTGAACGCATTCTAGCCGTTCGAAAAATTTTCTGGACGTACTCTGGCCACTTTAAAAATTTTCTGAGTGCACTTGACCACTCTGAAAAATTTTTTGGATCGCCCTTAGGTCGACTTGAAAGATTTTTAGACGCATTCTGGGCGTCTGAAAAATTTTCTGAACATACTGAGGCCACTTTAAAATTTTTCGGAGAGCACTTGGACACTCTGAAAAATTTGTGATCACCCTTAGGCCGCTTTGGAACAGTTCTAGCCGCGTTTAGGCCGCTCTGAGGAATTTTTGGACGTGTCGTAGCTGTTACAAGGACGTTATACGGGTACCCCGGCCGAGGAAATTTGAGAATTTCCTATCGTTGCGTGCGTACGAGGCTCATCGCGTGTAGTTGTAGTGTGTGGCTCTCTCTCATACCCTGGTCAACCTGATTGTGAGTATTTTTCCCCATATATGAATATTTTTCTTGTCCCTCTTGCAGCCCTGCCACCTAGGATTTGGTCGAGTTTCCCCTTAGAGATTTATTTTTGAGGCCTGTTGACCTCAAGTAGATTTTTCCAATAGCATCTCACTTGTGTATAGGCCACTGGAAGTGTATTGTCCCTCTTGAGAAGAATTCCTGAACCACTGGTTGCTGATTTATCCTCCCGTGCATGTGTGTGAATATGATTTGAATATTTTCCAAGAATAGCTCTGGAATCCTACCTATCCTAATCACACCATATCCCATTTGAGCACCTATTACCCGGCCGAAGAAATTCTACGGAGTTTCTCTTGTTCACCCTTATTCCTGGTGGACTCTGGCAGATAATTTTAGGAACTTTAGGGGATTTATTCATAGAATCCAGGCCGTGATTAGTCGAATAGGGATTGCCGAGACTTATTTAATTGTACGGGCCGGCAGACGCGTGACTTGTTAGGGTTTCCGAGGATTCTTCGTGGTGATTTTTACAACTGAGGGGGACTATATCCGTACAGGTGTGTTAAATAACTGGCCGTGGACGTGGAATTTGGTATCGTGGATTGAAATTCGACGCTTTTTGGCCGATTGGGGAGAACTTGCCGAGAAACTAGGGGGAATCAGAAGGCCGCAGAGTGGGATTTTGGGAAGTGTTAGGCCGAGGTAGAGTTATCTCGTTCGTGAATAAGCCGCGCAAAATAAAAGTAACAATGGCCAGAGGTAAGGGGAAGGCCGAGCCACCGAGGATCGTGTTGCCGGGGGAGCTCCAGGGAGCGGATATGGATATTATCGAGCTGATCAGTCGCGATCAACGTTACGAGGAGTTAGCTAGATCGATTTTTACATGGGACGGTGACGAGATCACAAGACGGCTTCGCGAAAAGGGCCTGAATGACGGTGGAACGCGAGGGAGAACTCGTTCGAGGCTTTTGAGAGCAGAGTTACGGGAGCGTTACCCAGCTGAAGAGGTGCCCTGGGACCCGCAATTGGATGAGGCCGGTGGACTGATCCCACACGAGGACCCAAGAGCCTGGCGTCGGTTTTGGGCCTCGCAGAGAGATTCTCGTCGCGTTTCGGGCACCGAGGATGAAGCCTCAAGGCCGTGGAGGATACCTGACACTGCTGCAGTGGAAGCAATACCCTTCACCTCTGCTCAGCACTACCCTCTTGAGGCCGGTCTACCGGTGGGACCCGTCGTAACCACGGTTTCTGCGATCGGGGTCACCTCAGCGTCACTCATATCGTCGGTGGTAACAAATACATTGTTGGCGACGAATTTCGTTCCGACCTCAGTCAGCACGACGGTTACCACTCCGGTCACGACCAGTTCGGTATCTTCACTCCGGGTGACCAACAGTATATCAGGGCCGATCCCTTCACCCGCTGCAAGCCGAGTCTCATTTCCGCTGTCGACTGGATATCACTTTCAACCCGTACCAATGGGCCTTCGGTGGGCGCCACTCCTGCGAGACCAGTCGGGGTCTCTGCTGGCCGGAACTTCAACACCTGATAGGCCACTGCCGAGTGGGGGACAGCATCATAGACCAACACCTATAGCGGACGACTTGCCACCGGTTGAAGGCCTCATGAGAGCCGGTTCGCACGGTTCCTTGATCACGGAATCGCGGGCTGCTATGCATAGAGTGAACACTGCCATGGCCGATCTTCGAGGAGTAGAGAGAAATGTTATGAACCAACGTTCGGAATCGGAAAGCGAAAGCGTAAGCTCAAACCATGAGAGTCCCCGGCCGAGTAGAGAGTGCGAAATCCCAGCAGCATATGTGCCAAGGCGACCACCAGTGTCACCAAGTGATAGATGCTTAACCGCGGATTATCGGTCGATAGAAAGGCGCTTGCAGGCCAACCCCGAATTATCACGCGGGGAGACGATGTGGTGGGACGGAGATCTCGAACAACTAGGGTCCGGGGCATCCCCAAAAAGGAAACCGGACACAGGCCGCGGTCGATGTCGGGATTATGACGCTGAACGTGATCGTCGTGACGACTCCAGTGACGATGACCCACCTCCTGTTTATACGGACTATACCACCCGACGAAGTCCAACTGGTCACGGGAAACCAAGGCCGCACGACAGAGCGGGTGAGAGCTATCGTGACCGCGAAGGCCAGGCCGAGAAGCGGGTAGTTGACACCCATCCCGGCCGTAGAGAGACAGTGAATAGAGGGCGCTTCGAGCAGTGTCCAGGTCAGAATGAAGAGGCCTACGTAGAACACCTTCCACGCGATCGATCGAGTGATAGCCGTGGTAATCGCGTTGCTCCGGGGCCGACACGTGTAATTCCGGACCGTTCTCGAACACACCAGAATGAGCGAGTTGAGTCAAACAGTCGACCGCACAGACGTGATCGCTCTGGGGAAAGCCGTCATAGCCGCACCGAGACTCGAGATGCTCGTACTCGAAGAGCGAATAATCATTCTCGGGAACCTCCAGGCCGACAATACTCATCGCGTAGCCATCGGCCTCAACGAGAGCGAACTCCGGAAAGCCGTCCCACCGGTCGTAATTCGAGACATAGTCCGGACCGCAGGCCGAGGGATGCTGATAGGTGGCGCGACAACCGTCGAGAGCGCGATAGCTCATCGGATAGTTCACCCCCACGACGTTCACAACGGAGTAGAAGGTCAGACTCAGATTCAGACCGGCCGAGTCGCAGGGGTAGACGACAGGGATCGCGGGATTCACGAGACTCCCGGCGTAGAGCAGGCCGTCGCAATCGTAGAAGAGATGATAGCAGTGAATCGGAGTATGATACCTCGGACGACGAGTCAAATTGGAGTCAGGCCGGTCGTGTAAATGGAAGGACGTTTCAGGTGATTAAGATGCTACAAAGCATGAAGATTAGTTTTGGCGGTGGTGAACGGGATGGCCCAGAAGACTTCCTGGCCAATTTAAAAGATTGTCGACGAATGCTACCGGTAACAGACGCTGAGATGCTATCAGCTGTGCCGGCCGCGTTAACAAGAGACGCTCGGAGTTGGTATCGAACTCATCAGGGGGAATTTGAAACTTGGCCGGATTTCAAGCAAGCTTTCAGGAAGCAATACGTGGGCCATTTAGATCGCCAGGACGTCATGGATGAACTCCAGCACCGTACTCAGGCCAAAGGCGAGAAAATTGCCAAGTATTTGACCTGTGTTAAGATCATTCTGGGACACTTGAAAAGGCCGCCTCGTGAGCGAGATGTCTTTGAGATAGTTCGACGTAATTTATTGCCGGAGCTACGTAAGTACTTAGAGTCAAAGAGAGTGAGAACGCTGGAAGATATACAACACTATGGCCAGAAATATGAGCGGAGCAAGGACTTGGATGCAAGGTATACCGCACCACCACCCAAGGATCGGTCGCGGATACCGGGGGCCGCATATCAGGGATCCACACAGCCGCCACCAAAGAGTAGACCAGGGCGAAATGAAGTGGCCGGAACGGAGCAAAACGAGGCCGAGGCACCAAAGCCAGCCCCAACTCCCCAGAACGCGAATCAGAATCGCAACCGCGGTCAAGGCGGCAAGAACGGTGCCAAGCCTGCTCAGAATAGTTCCCCGGTTGCTCCACCCGAAGCCCCACCAAAGGCCGTGCCAGCCCCGACTACCCCTCAGCCGAGTGCTCCAACGCCGGCTCCGCCGAACCAGCCAGCTGCCGCGGGCCCATGGGCGCCACCACCTGGACAATGGCCGTCATACCCCATGATGTACCACTATCCACCGTATGCCCCGTATAGCCCACGTAGACCACCTGGTACTGGTCGTACGCGGGTAGCAGGCGATCGTATGCGATTAGATGATCAAATAGAGAAAGGCCTATGCTTTAACTGCAATAAGCCAGGCCACTTCGCACACAGTTGCCCGACACGCAAGTGCTACAAGTGCTCTGCTCTGGGGCACACAGCGTCGGAATGCCCGGAGGCCTCGAAGCCAGCAGCTGAGGCTGCACCTGCTGGTGAGAAATGCCAGTTGTGTAACAAGGCCGGAGTCACAGCGCAGACGTGCCCGGATTGTAAATTTCGCTTGGAGTACTTGGGAAACGGCCCAGCGGGGGCCCAGAAGGACTCGAGTGCTGGACCCCCGCCGAAGTAAAGCTGCCTAGAGCAGCGGACGAGAAGCCTTCGGACCTCGAGCGAGGTACCGGAAGCGATAAGTGTCCACCTAGCGTAACAGAGAAAAGTTCAGTAAACTGTGAGGTCGAGTTCAAGAGCGAGGAGTGTCGAGAGGGACAGAAGTCCGAGGGCCTTGTGAAGGGCAAGATGGGGGAAGAGAGGTCAACCACACCATGGGCGGGAGAGCCTGAGCGCCTTTGTGAAGGTATGGTAGTGGACCGGTCGAGTACACCATGGGTTGAAGAACCTGAGCGCCTTGGTGAAGGTATGGTGGAAGCACAGCCGGTAACGTCATGGGTTGGAGAACCTGAGCGCCTTGGGGAAGGTATGACGAAGACAAACTCTGAGAAGCCATGGGCCATAAGATCAGTAGACCGCTTGAGAACTCGACTGAACAAGAAGTTCCCAAAGAAGTGCTGGGTGGAAGTGGAAGCCGGAGGAGAGATGACACCGATCACACGAGAAGTGCATACTGGGCCTGAATGCGACGACTTCTTGGTAGGCCTCCGTGAGGCAAAGAAATTCTCTATCCTGGGTATGCTAAAGGGTATCGCAGAAGAAGAATTGAATCCAAGCCACACCGAATCGCCAGCGATCGAAGAAAGCCAAGACCCGCCGAAGCCTGAGGCTCAGCCTCCAGAAACAATGCAATCGGATATTTATTCCATGCTCGGTACTGGCAAGGCCAGCCAAGCAGTACAGAATTACCATAGCTGGTTGAGATTCATGGAGGATGACGCGGTCGAATCAACCGTCGAGATCTCGGAAGAGGCTGCGGTTACGGAAGCTCGGAGCTTCGAGGACGGTGATTTGGAGCATGCCACCCCGGAAAATCGCATACTGGCCGACGTCTTACCGTGGACACCGGAAGAACTGAAGGCCGGTCCTGAGTTGAAGCCTGTGCCGCGAAATTACATTGAGGTAATGTTTGGTGGCAGGTCTTTTGCAGCTCTATACGATCCGGGTGCTCAAGTGTCGATGATAGGCCCGAAAATATCCAAGTACTATGAGGACCGGATTTACCGACAGGCCGGGTACCTTAGGAGTGCCGTTGGGAAGAGTATAACTCCGGCCGTAGGTCTGTTGAGGGTCGAGATGGAGATTGACGGAGAGTCTAGGCCGATGGTAATGCAAGTCGTGAGAGAACTGAACCACGATCTAGTATTAGGAATGGATTTTATGCAGGCCTGGCAGTCCGATTCGGAAAATGCAGATGGCCGCTGGAGGGTATTAAAAGGCCAATATAGAGAGTTCTTGGGAGTACATCAGGCCCCGGGGAATCGGGTCTATGCCGAATGCGCAGGATTGGCCGTGACACAACCGGAAGAGAAGGCCGCATTGGAGAAGATGGTGGAAGACATGATAGCCGCGGCCGAAGGAAGTCTTGGGATGACTACTTTGACGGAGCACACTATTGTACTTCTGGATGACACGCCAATCCGACATAAATACCGAAGGATGGCACCCGCCATGCTGGAAGTAGCACGCGAAGAGGTGCGTCGACTGGCCGAAGCAGGCCATATTGAGCCATCAAAAAGCGCGTGGAGCAGTGCTCCCGTACTAGTCCGGAAGAGCGATGGAACTTACCGCTTTTGCATAGACTTCCGCGATCTGAATAAGGTTACGAAGAAGGATGCCTATCTTTTGCCCAACATGGACGCCATCTTGGACAAACTTCGTAAGGCCAAATACATCTCCAAGATAGACTTAAAAGAAGCTTATTTGCAGATCCCAATGTCTGAGGACAGCAAGGACTATGTCAGTTTTTCAGTACCAGGCGTTGGAGCCTGGAGGTTCAAATCCATGGCCTATGGCTTAACTAATGCACCTGCTACCTTTCAGCGACTTATAGACCGCTTATTTGGGCCGGAATTGGAGCCATTTGTCTTCGGGTATCTTGACGACATCATCGTGGCAACAGACACGTATGAAAGTCACGTAGAGTATGTAAAACTGGTCATGGAGCGACTAATTGGGGCCGGTTTGCGAGTGAATCGAAAAAAGTGTGAGATCTGCTGTCAACAGGTCCGTTATCTGGGGTTTCTACTTGACGAAGAAGGGTTGAGGCCGGATCCGGAGAAAATTGCTCCAGTTCGAGACTATCCACGGCCGAAAAATCTGAAACAACTCCGATCATTCCTCGGAATGGTGGGCTGGTACTCTCGTTTTATCGAGCACGATGCCGAGATCAAAGTGCCCTTGCAGAAGCTGCTCAAGAAAGGCCAACCATGGGTATGGGAATCGGAGCAACAGGAAGCGTTTGAAAAGCTGAAAGAGGCCTTAACGAAAGCTCCGGTACTAGCCAGGCCAGATTTCTCAAAAATCTTCACGATCCAGTGTGACTCGAGTGCTTTTAGCCTGGGAGCGGTGCTGACGCAAGAAGATGAAGATGGGGAGCACCCGATCATCTACTGCAGCCGTAAACTCACGGCCCCAGAACAGAACTACACCGCCACAGAACGAGAAAATTTGGCCGTCTTATGGGCTATTGAAAAGATGAGGCCGTATATCGAGGGCACACACTTCAAGGTAATCACAGATCACAGCGCACTGAAGTGGTTAAGAGGCCTAAAAGACCCCACCGGCCGCCTAGCACGCTGGGCTCTTAAACTCCAGCAGTGGGACTTTGAAATTTCCCATCGCTCAGGCCGACTTCATAGGGTGCCTGATGCCCTATCAAGGTTGCATGACCCTGCCGAGGCCGAATCTGAAAACGAGCTAGAGGCCGCCGGAGTCGAGGCCGAATCAGATCCGTGGTATGTCAAACGAATGGAAGAGGTCCAGGCCGCTCCAGAAAAATGGAGGAATTGGAGAGTGGAAAATGGACAATTATATAGATTTAGAACGGACGTAATGCTCGATCCAATCACTTCACCGCATGAAAAATGGCGCTTAGTAGTGCCGGCCGCCTTACGTGATAGAGTACTCGAAGATTCGCACTGCATCGCGTCGGCCGGACACTTAGGGGTCGAGAAAACCTACGATAGAGTAGCTCGCGAGTACGCGTGGCCAGGGTTGTATCATGACGTAGTAAAATTCATTAGCCAGTGTCAGGCTTGTCAGATGTATAAGGTTTCTCAGGCCGGACCTCGAGGTCTCATGGGGTCGCGCATTATCGAAGCTCCTTGGGTTGTTATTTCGGCCGATCTTATGGAATTTCCGCCCAGTAAGCGAGGGTTTAAGTATCTTCTAGTATTCCAAGATCTCTTCACGCGTATGATCGAGACAAAACCCTTGCGCAAGGCCGACGGAAAATCGGTATTAGCCGCGATTGAAGACCTCATATTGTTTCGCTGGGAGACTCCGGATTATTTAGTCGTCGATAATGGGAAAGAGTTCGATAACAAGCTCTTGGCCGACCGACTGGCCGAGTATGGGGTGAAGCAGGTGTTTACCCCCCCTTATTTTCCCCAGTGCAATCCCACGGAGCGTAGTAATAGGACGCTGAAGACGATGATCGCGCAGTACGTGAAGGGGGATCACCGGGATTGGGACCTTCATGTACACGAATTCAGGCACGCCATCAATACGGCCGTTCAGTCTACACTCAAAGTATCCCCCGCATTCTTGAATTATGGCCGAAATCCGAGGCCGGTGAAGAGTCTGAGACGGGAGCTAACGGCCGGAAAACCAGTAGGGAAAATAGACGAGGCCGCGTGGGCGGATAGAGTGAAACGATTGGACGCGTTAAGGGATCTAGTTCAATTGAATATCGACAAGGCCAGGGGTAGACAGGCCGAGCACTACAACAAAGGCCGGAAGCACGCGGAGTTCCACGTAGGGGATATGGTTTGCCGAAAAACTCACTTTCTATCGAATGCCGCGAATAAATTCTCGAAGAAACTCGCGCCAAAATACGACGGGCCATTCAAGATAATCGCGGTAAAATCGCCGTTAGTCTATGTATTGGAGGGAGACCTAGGTAGGAAACTGCCAGAGGCCCACGTATCCCAGTTAAAACGATGGATCCCTCCCCGCCAGTAGAGAGTCCCGGAAAACCACCCCTCTAGTAAGGAAAACGTGTGGTAGCTGCCCAGGAAGTAGCCCAGGTTGAAGGCCGATTATTGTTTCAGGAGTCCATCCCAATGAGGCCGAGGCCGAAGAGTATATGGAGTTCCAGGTGCTCCTGGACCGCGCCGGGCAGGAGCAGCCCGAAGAAGTCCCGGCCGAACCACAGGCCGAAACCCCAGGCCCAGTAGGGGCCGAAGACTCGGGCCGCGTTGAGGCCGAAGATGCTGGTCGCGAAGAGGCCGAAGGGGTGGAGGCACCACCGAGAGAAGGCCAGCAACAAGAGCGAAACCCGGAGGCCGTTGACCCCCATGAGATCCCCGATTTCGCGGAGTTATTTCCGGAACCGGCGGATTTTATGGAGGCCGAGATTCTTTATAATGTGGCCGTAGAGAAGGGGGAGGAGGCCGCCATGCCCCCGGTACCAGATTTCCGCGCGATGGCCACCGTAGAAGAGCGCAAGACCGCTCTCACGGAGTGGTCCAACAGGGTGACCCTGGCTCAACGGCGGCTGCGGTTCTTTGCAGCTGGAGGCCTCCCCATCATCGACGACGCCCCCCGAGCGCCGTCTTCCCCCGCTCCATCACCGCAACCCATGGAACAAGGCGCCGTGGAGGCGCTGGACCCCCCAGCCGTTGAACCTATCAACTCGGTTCAGGCCGCAGCAGACCCGGGGGAGGTTGCTGACCCTGGAGACGGGGAGATGGAGGTGGACACACCCCCAGAGGCGGCCGAACCCAGCGCACACGTAGTAGCGGATCCGCAGCCCGATGGGCCCAATTCGGACCGACCCCGGAGGGTCCGGTTTAACGACCGCCAGCTGGTGGTGGAAATCGAGCCGCTACGCGAGGAAGAGCTGGCCGTCCACCGGGCCGGAGGAGCGATTCCCCGCACCCTACCAAGGCCGCAACCCGAAGTCGCGGACCCCGAAGTGGGGCCCGACCTATCAGTGGAGGCCGCTGCCTCAATCCAGGCCGAGCGCGAGTTAGAGGACCTCATTGATTGGGCCGAGGACCTGGGACCAGGAGATGGCATCCCGGAAGAAGAGAGGCTGCGAGCGGTGGAGGAGTTTCGCCTAGCGACTCCTCCCCCACCTCGTCGTGCTCCGCATCCTCTGACTCCAGGTCAAGGCCGGAGCCAACGCGGCGCAGCAGCGTCAGGCCAACCCGCCGTCGCTGAACTAATTGACCTGGAGCCAGAGACCGAACACCCGGCCGCTGCCGTGATCCCGTCAGCAGCACCATCGCGTCAACCGGAGAATGAACCCCCGGTTGTCGTGGTGCCTCCATCGGCCCCAGCTCGCCCACGGCCGGAGTTCCGACCGATCTCACCCCCCATGTGGAGGGGAGAACCACAACCCCAACCCTCGACGTCGAGAGCCAGCCTGGAGGGCTTGCCGCGTCTGCGGCATGACACCGGCAGCCGACGTCGACCGTACAACCTGAATCGCCAGTTGACTCTCGACGATTACGAGGGAGGGCCACCACCCTACAGGGAAGTCGAGGTTGAGGAGCTGGGACCATCAGACCTGGTCCGTCGTGTTCCGCTAGAGCGGCCCCGTGGCACGGAAAGGCCGAACTGGCCAGAGGTCGAGCGGTGGGACCGGGAACCCGAACGCCCCGGGAGGAGACCCACCGAGGACACAGGCCGGAGTAGGGCGAGGAGCCCAGCGAGAGATCGCCGGTCAGCAGATAGACCCTGGAGCCCGCAACGACCAGTGGACCGAGAGAGGGCCCGCAGTACCACCAGGGCCGTGAACGAGGCCGCTGGACGCTCCAGGGCTATCAAGACGCAGGGGTTGTTCCTTCGGGATCTAATCCCGCTGCCCACCGACCCTCGCGTGGACCCACCTCCTTTTAGCTGCCTCAACTGTTGGAGGGTGGACAGTGGGCACGTCTCTGGGCGCTGCCCACTGCCCCGGCAGCGGTACTGTCGGAATTGTGGCCGACGGGGGGTCCACGTATCAACGTGTCCCCGGTGCCATGAAGCCTACTTGGCCCAGGAGACGCGTGATGGTCGGGGGCAGATGGCCTTGCGACTCCAGCGCGTAGAGCGGGAGAGAGACCGCCAACAGGCGGAAAACAGAGAGGCCGTGCGTCGGATTGACGAGGAGGCCCGACACCGTGGGCCGGAGCCCGTAGCCAGAGCCCAGCGCGAGCCAAGGCCGAGATCCCCTGCCACCCTCCGTGAAGCAGAAGACCGCGCCAGGTGGGCCGCAGAACAAGCCCAGAGGGCCCAGATTGCCCATGCTCGGCTGCTCGAGGAGGGCGCCCGCGCCCGAGAAGAGGCCGAACGAGCCAGACAGGCGCACCGCGAGGCCGCACAACGCCGTGAGGAGCAGGTCCGGGCCCAACGGGCTGAGGAGGAAGCCCGAATTGAACAGGCCGCAGCAGCCGCCCGCGCGCAGCCCCTCGCACCTCCGCCACCACCCCACGCTCCCTCGTACGCAGAGACAGTACAACGGGTCTACGAGGCCACCGAGAACTTGCCCCCCGCGGCGAGGGACGCGATGAGACAGGCCTTCTTTGCGGCCTGCCCACCCGGAGCCCCACCGGACCAGCGGTAGGTTCTCGGAGCTGAACCAGGTCGAGGCGCCCTTTTCAGGGCGATACCGAGAGTGAGGACGGAGACACGGTGGCCGACGTAGGATGAGTCAGAGCTCGCGAAGATGGGCCAGTAGATTAACTAAGGAATCAGGTCGAGGCGCCCTTTTCAGGGCGATAACGAGAGTAGTATAGATAGAGTCGCGTGCGTAAGGAGTTCCCGCAAGCGAGAGCTTGCCAGTGTGGCCAGCGGCTAGCCGCTAGGCCAGGTCGAGGCGCCCTTTTCAGGGCGATACCCAGAGATGATCCAGAGCAGTATGTGGTCGGTCGGGACGCAGTTATAGGAAGGCCAAGTAAGGGCCGAAGAATCAGTATGAAACGGCCGAAGAATCAGTATGGAACGGCCGAAGAATCAGTATGAAACGGCCGAAAAATCAGTATGGAACGGCCGAGGAATCAGTATGCCAAAGGCCGAAATTTGAACTTCTGTTGAACAAGTAAGATGCTATGATTTTTTCTTTTTTTTTGGCGTGATTATTTCCAGCGAATGTTTGAGTAGTTGTCCATGTTGGTAGGGCCCAGGAGGCTCAGCCCCCCATCCCGTAGAGTCTGCTTTCCCCTAGCGATGTAGGACCCCAAGTATATTTCTTTACCCTTTCAGGTTGGTTGAATGAGAGAGTGAATGAATGCTATTGCCCCCAATGAAATGAATCTATTTTTTATTTCTGATGATGATATATCTATTTGATTATGGAATCTATTTCAATTGCTGTTCGAGGTTGCGACGAGAGAATTCACTATAAGGCGAGAGTGCGCCGCCTATGTTCTGAGCAAGGCCGCTCCCTTCTGGAGAACACGGACTCAACCCCCCCCCCCCTAAACGGGGGGTAATGTGACGATAAAATCGTCACAGCGTTTTTTCGTTTTGGGGAACAAGCTGAGCAATTCTCTCGTCCAGCCTCGAGCAGCAGCCTCAAATCCAAGTATTCACGAGGAATACTTATCTTTTTGTTGAGGTGCTGCTGCTCGAGGTGAGGACAACGACACCGGCCGGAACGTGGGGAAACCAGGGCGCCGGTATGCCTGCATACCGGGCAACCCCACCTACACCCGAAATAGCCGCTGCAGCCGGTGGCCAGGAGGCTCCCGGTCACCCCAGCAGATGACGTACTCCGGGTGAAGCTCAGGCGAGCTACCCGGACCCCCAGCTGTTATGTGGCCCTAGCGAGGGGCCAAGGGAGGCCGTACTCTAGCCCCGGGGCTACCGCAACAGGACATAGGCCGATTGAGGACGTATAGCTCTCTCGCTCATACGTATGAGCGAGAGCAGCTGATTTTTGCTCGCACCAGGCCGCGCACTACAAACTCCAGGGTGTACGCGGTTGTACACCCGTGGCCGATCTATGCGCCCTGAAGGGCTGCCTCAAGGTGCCCCGAGGGGGCACTATGGATTGATGGGCCGACTTGGGGCACGGAGCAGCAACAGCCGTTGCCCGCAGGCCCCGTGCTGCATCCACCCCGCACCCCAAGTATACACCAAAATCGCTCTCGTGAGAAAATTAGGGCACGTGCGCGGAATCTCGCGCACTTGCATCACTCCCCCGCAATATCCCGCTGGATAAATACGACGTCGCGCACCGCACCACGCACTGGTAACCCCGCGTCGTGGGGAACAATCTGGCCGGGGCGCCCTTGTCAGGGCGACGACGACGATGACGAGGACGAGCACCGCTGCTGATGGCCTGACGGTGGGGCTGCACTTGGTGCAGCTCATCCTGGGCTGCTTGCCATCACTCATACGCAGCAACCCAGGGCCAGCTGTAATGGGGCTGTATGAGGTTATGCGTGCAGGCAGCACTTGCTGCTTACACCCACGCATAACCTGGCCAAAGATACACTTGCGCACCATTCCACCACCACGTAGACGGTCACCCACGACACCGGTGACACCCAGGCCGACGCGGGTGAGCCCGGGTGGCTCACCAGAGGACGATGATCGCGGAGCCGATGTTGTTATGCGGCCGTGCAGACGACGTACTGCCAACTTGTTGCTACCGTGCTGATGGCGCCACCGGACGGCGTACCGACATCAGGGCAGGCCGTTACTGAAATAGGCCGATAGGAAAATGGATGCCGACCCGGACATCGGCCTCTGGGTAGAAAATGATGTTGCAGACGACGCACACGTATATATATATGTGTGTGAGGCCGAGATACGACCAGATGGGTATATATAGCTATACTAGATGCATGTACAGGCCGAGTTACTACATATTAGGTGCATATAGCTATGCTGCGAATATGCACCGACATATATAGGTATACTGGCGCACGGGACGCACTATATAGTTATAGTGATACAGGCCGCGAGTAGATATAGCTATACTATGCCATGTAGCGAATATCGGGTGCAGTGAAAGGCCAAAAGTGGAGGCGATGTGAGCTGCGCAGCGCCTCCACGCCGGCCGATGCTTGCTATAGGTGCAAGTGAGATAAAAGATGGTACGAGTGGAGGCCGAAGGCAGTGCCGTACACATATTTCCGTGCGGTTTGGCCGTGTAATTCGGTAAATTCCGTGCGCATGCTGGCCGCAATGTGCTCTTATGCACTTCAAATTTTGCCGCGCAGCCCCGATAGAGGGTGCTGCCAGTGTTCCGGATAGAATTATTTTGGCCAATCAGAGAGCGTCTTCTTCGTTGAAGAAGACGGAACTTCAAGTTGAAGAAGAAGTCAGCCATTAGCCACTTGTTGGATAGCAGTTGCCCAGAGTACACGCGCTTTTCGCCTTCCCGCTTTTCAGCAGCCATATTCTTGCCGTGTGTTCCCCAGGAGTCCCGGAGGACAGCACACGAGACTTCAAGAGTCTAAATAATATAGAGAGAGAGTTGCAATTATTGGAAAAGATGGAAAATAACGGTGAGTCCTATTTTTGCTCATTTTATTAAAGTGAACTCCCTCGTCCTGGCCGAAACTTGAGCCTCGTGCGCGCGTACCCCTGCCGACTCCCAGCCGACCCGGACTCCTGGGGGACCACGTGCTAAGGCCGAACAGTGCGGGAAAATCATAGCACTCCCTGGGGGCCGCGAATTGTGACCAGAGGCCGACAAGTCGAGGTGAATCCTCGTGAAGACATAGTGCGCGAAGCCTATAGTGCCGTTGGGGGGAAAAGTTGCGTGGAAATTTGGGGTTGCTATCGTCCGGACGACGACGAGCAAGGCCGTACCTTTGGTGGATCGCCACCCTGGGTAACCGCGGAATACTTGGCCCGTGGAATCCGGTGATCGCGGAGCTCGTGCTCCACAAATTGGAGCAGTTGGCCATTGTCCCAACACGGTATTTATTCATAGCGTGGAGCGGCCATTTTGAGTAAATTTCGGAGCAGCGTGCTCCTTGAATTTCGGAGTCCAGCGTGAGCGAAGTCGACTAGGCCGTTGAACCAGTGACTAGGCCGATAGCTAATTGCCCAGGCCGTTAGTGAAGTGTATTTTACTTTGTATTTTCAGGATTGTGAAGTGAATTTTCGCGTTTCACAGGAAACTTTAAGAGACATTTATTGAGCAAGAGACATTTTGATGATAATTATCGAATCTTCTCGAATATTTCTGGCCGTTATTTGTCGGGATTTTCATATGTAGATTCATGTATCGCCGCGAAAAGGGAACGTGTACAGAATATAGGCCGAATTATATCATTAATAAATCCTGACTTATTATTTGGAGTGCGTGTGCGAGCGTTCCCCACCCCCCTTTTCCGATTTTCAGGTGAATAAGGTAGGAAACGAACGAGTGATGCAGTGAAGCCGAGTTGCTGTTAAAATTTGGAATTGCGTTCGCCGAATTTTGCGCGCGAGACCTGCGATTTAGGTTAAGAGTCCGTCAAAAATAAATTAGTTGTGCTGGCAATCCATTTACCACGTCACACAGTGTATCCATGCAAATGAGCTGTCCCCGTACTTATGAGCCATGCAGATCCCGCATTTCGTCTCTGCCGTTGGTTTCAACGCATAATTGAACATCAATTCTGTTGCCTCTTTCTTCTTCCTTTCCTCTCTAGGTATTTCTTTGGAGGATTTTTTCTTATCGGATCAGAACCAGAATATTTCTCCTTCATTGATGATTAGGCTGTTTTGAGATTCCTTTTCATGCTGTTTCGAAAATCATCTCCATCGCCTTCTGAACTTTTATAAGAATGATCGTGACTTTTGAGATTTTCCTCTGATGTTTTCATTTCTTGCAATGCTGTTGTTGCCTGTTCCCAATTTGTAAGAGTTGGCGTCTCATGTGCTGTCAAAATTTTGCTATTATCATACCGTTGCGGGCTGTCTATAGGAATGAGATCGAGAGAAGCATAAGTAACTCTTCCTGTGGTAGTGGTACCGTTGCTATAAGCATATTCCGCTTCTTGTGATTCTACGGTATTGGTATATCCGGTTGCAGTGACGCTGGCGCTGGGTACGTACAGTGTGGCTGATGAGGCTCCCGGGGTATACGTGCATACTGGCTTCACAGTCTCGCTGGCGCTCTGCATATATTGCGTGATTGCAGTACCGCTGGCGTCCTGCGCGCATGGCGCGGCTGCAGATACTCTTGGGGCATTCGTGTATGCCGGCTCAACAGTCTCACAGGCGCTTTGCACATATGGCGTGGCAGCACTAACCCCGGCTGGGTTAATGTAAGCTGCGTTTGCGGTCATGCTGGGGCCACGAATGAATAGCGCAACCGCTGACAATCCAGGGGAACCCGTGCATGTCAAGGTTGCTGTTATGCCAGTGTCATTTGTACAATGCATGTTTGCCGCTGTCTCGGGTTCATTGGAAAACGTACCTGATTTGGTGTTACACTTCGCTGATTGATTGATGACGGGTTTGATAGTATTGCTAATTCCCAAACACTCCACATCACTATCGTCGTTTGATGGCTTAGAGTTAGGAAGTATTCCTATTGGTGGTACAGTTTGAGGGAGACAGATTTCATAGTTGATGTTTGCGAATTTTCCATTTTGAATTTCTGCGTTGCCGTTCGGTAACGATTCGACACGTCTACACACTGAATTCTTCACCTCACTGTCACAGTCACTTTTCATACTGACGATTGTCTGGAGCACTGTAGAAAGCTGTCCTCGTAATACATCTAATGTTTTTTTAGCACTACGGGCATCTTTAGCTGCAAGACGTGCTAAATTTTGAGCGTTCCGTACGTTTTCACTTGCTTCACGAACTTGCTGCCTCATTTCATCGAGCACGGCACTTTTTAGATCCATGTTCGAGTTTTCAGATTTATCGATGCACTGACTTGACATTGCCGGTAACTTGCTTTCATTTGCAATAATATTCGTATTTGCGCGGTCAGCGGTTTTGGAGCTGCCGATGTGGCTCGCTTCCCGTTAACATGAGTTTGCTAAATAATTTGGCGCGAGAGTTTGAATTCCGATTTGGACAGATTAAGAGCACCGGGTTAGGTAAGGTTGGGTTGGCAGGCGTTCCGCTAATCCATGCATTCTAAAAACTAGGGTTATATTAAAAAAAAATCTTACAATAATTATCCACAACAGCTCACTGCCCCGGATGTTATCCTTATATTTGCTAAATAAATTTTCAACAATACAGTGTATTACATTTCGATTTCATTTCCATAAAGCAATGACAATTCGTCGCCCCCGAAGAAGAAAAACACTTTCGGGATTACCGGTGAAGAGTAACACCTTCTGGGTGCATTCATGAAAAGAAACATCATCCGTATCCCAGGACGAAGATTAACGCGTATTCTTAACCAGCGACGAAAAATAACGCCCGGCTGTAGCTTCCGATGAATAGTAACACCCGCTCGTAACTACCGGCGAAGAAGAACACGTTGCCCGTAGTAGCGACGAGAAGTAACATTTGCCGGGAGCCCGGACGAGAAAGAACAGCTGCCGTATGCCCGGACGAAAAAAAACACCTGCCGTATGCCTGGACGAAGAAAAACACCTGCTGTATGCCCCGACGAAAAAAAAACACCTGCTGTATGCCCCGACGAAAAAAAAAACACCTGCCGTATGCCCCGACGAAAAAAAACACCTGCCGTATGCCCCGACGAAAAAAAAACACCTGCCGTATGCCCCGACGAAAAAAAACATCTACTGTATGCCCGGACGAAGAAAAACACCTGGTGGTGATAATCGGAGTTATCTCTGAAAAAGTTTTAATTTCAATGTTTTCTGTCAGAGAATAACAATGTATCTAATAAGGAATAACAACGAATAAGTAGTCTAAAAATGAATCTGCGAAAAATGAGCAAAGCAAAACTTTGAAAGCAAGAAAACGTTGACAACTGAAGTTTTTTCCTGCAAACATAATATGTTACAATAAAACATACTTTTGGAGAAAATGTTGAAAATAGGATTCCTAGAAAATCAGTTCTTTATGTATCCGACATTTTCCCCCATAGAAAGCATCTATAAATTGAAAACTTTATTCAAAAGCAATATTGCCATAGACATTTTGAATCACGCAATAATCCTGTCAGTACTTGTAACTAAGATCAAAGCATACGCACCGTACCGAGAAACCCCTTTCCTTGTTAGAAATACTTATTGTAAGTCCAAAACGATACACGAATGCACGTTTGGAGGGAATCATAGAATCTTACAGGTAAGAAAAGCAATCTTATTGTCTACCTTTGAACTGATTTGGAACCAAGAGAAGAATCTGAGATATGATTTTTGTGAGCGACACGTGAAGCTCTCCCATATATAGACTAGACCGTGACACGGCCTTTTTCGAAGATTAATAATTTTGAAGTGTAATAACAAATCTAGACAAGAACGAAACCAAATAACTTCTGAGACCTCCTAAATTAGATCTCGAGTTCAGAAATTCGATTGACAAAGTATACTGTGAACTGAACGCCCTTCGATAGGAAAAAATTAAGAAGAGGAAATGAGGAAGAAGATATAGCTGCCTCACACTATGCAATGATTGCGGGGGTGTTTCAGGTGAAAAAAAAAATACGATGGACTAGAATTATCGTATAGATTTCCAGGAGAGAGAGAATAGTTTTGATGAATAAGAGCAGTGAGAATCATGCAATAGGTGATATTTACGAGACGTTCTTGGCTTGGGGCAGGGGTGATGATGCTCTCTGCTGCTGCAACGCCCAGACATAATTTTTCCTTCAAATATGGGTTGGAGCGCCCCCTAACAGTATAAAAAACCCCCAGATGTTCTCGTTGCTGAACGATAATGAGAGGTGTTTTTCTTCGTCCGGGCATACGGCAGGTGTTTTTCTTCGTCCGGGCATACGGCGGTTGTTCTCTTTCGTCCGGGCTCACGGGAGGTGTTTTTCTTCGTCTGGGCATCCGGCAAACGTTACTTTTCGTCGGTGATCACGTCCAAGTGTTATTTTTCGTCGGTGACTAACACGCAAGTGTTAGTCTTCGTCGCTCGATAGTATGCAAGTGTTTTTCCTCTTCGGGGGCGACGAATTGATACTTTCTACATCAAATATCAAATGAATAATCTGAGGAATTTATGCCCAATATATTCGGGAAGAATTATTGCAATTTGATTTTACGAAAAATATTTTGAGGAATTTATGCCCAATATATTCGGGAAGAATTATTGCAATTTGATTTTACAAAAAATATTTTGAGGAATTTATGCCCAATATATTCGGAAAATATTATTGCAATTTCATTTTACCATGAACTTCATAATTGAGTCTGTAACGTATCAAATTAAGAAGTGTCCCGTCTTCGCAGGAAAAAAATTATGCACACACATTAGTATGACGTGATCAAACTAAGCTCTTGCCTGATGAATGTCGCAGAATTTTGTTTCCAAACAGTATAGCTGTACATAAAGAGTCGGTATGGGCGGTTCCCATAGTCGGCGTTGTGCAGTTTGTCGAGTTGTACGTAGTTGTCTATCAGTAGGCGTTCTGTACATCAGTCGTGTTGTACGTAGTTGCCTATCAGTAGGCGTTCTGTACATCAGTCGTGTTGTACGTAGTTGTCTATCAGTAGGCGTTCTGTACATCAGTCGTGTTGTACGTAGTTGTCTATCAGTAGGCGTTCTGTTCTATGCAATGTATACATGTTATATAGAGAGGCGAATATCGGTCGGTTCATAAGATGGCATTCTTGCGATATCTCGCAATTGCAGGACTTCTCTTCTCCGTGGTGTTCTGTCAGTCGATTCAAGCATACGGATGAGATTTGCGTTTAGTGGTACGGGTAGTTGGGGATCATTTCCAGAATTATTTAGCGTAGATCTTCTCTGATATCTCCCTGAATATGATTCACCCTGAGCCTTATCAGGATCAGGTATTTCTATAGTCACTTTTGAATTTATATTGGACCTTTGTTTCTCATGGCTTGAATTATTCTCAGTGTTATTTATAATACTATTATTAAAGAGAATGTTGAAAAACTTGATACATTTGAATAATTGAACATAGTGCCATTTATCCTTCTTCCCTAGAAATACTTCTGAATTGGTTTTCTATATCTTGTAATGATATTGCATTGCCGCTATCCAGCCAATTATCTGATAGCATAGAATTATAATCTTTTCCGGAAAAGATTATAATTCATTCTGAATGTGACTTAGAAATATATTGTTCATATCGACCTCTAAATCTGGTTCATACGAATATGTTTGTAAAAGTTTTGTACTATGTATTCCATATAATGTTAAATTTTCTGTGTGCGCTACGCATCTGCCATCTATTCCCAGGATTCCTGTGTTATTGATTTTGACATCTAAAGGAATTTCATCACCGCATAATATTCTTTGTCTAATAGGTGATATAGTTGGAAAAATCCATTCACCAGTGGTCGTCAATTTCTGCCAATATGATGTGGAAGGTGATTTTAGATGGTAGTTACATTTCTTTAGACTGTCTATTGTAGGTTTAGTCAAGAGCTCACATGGATTTCGACCATTATCCTCGTATAGGGGTGTATTCGGCTCACATAATTTAGTGTTGTTGTGTCGTAAACAGTTTCCGAAGAATTCGTCATTAATTAGCATGTATGATTTGAAATCCCTTGTGATAAAAACATTCGAATGGCTTGGCGAAATATAAACAAAACCACTCCGATTGTTCCACAGGTTCATGGGAATAGGTAGGCTATGAATCTTGTAATGCATAAGTCCCATCCTATCGCTTAGTGGAAAAGTTATGGTCACTATGAAATTACCTTTTTCCATCATAACTCTAGTTTTTGCTACAGAAAATAGATAATGTGGTGTGATAGTCTCTTTCTCCCAAGGGAGTGAATGGGTTTTATCGTGGCTTATGATATCCCGGAGTGTTTTTTGGAGTTGGTCATGAGTCAGTAGAAGAGGGTGTAGCTGTCCACGTGCTGTTGTTTCTAGTGCGTCAATTAGTGTTTTGTATGACAATATGGAGTCGTGCAGAGCTAATTCGAATTCAGTCACCCATGATTCTAATGTTTCATAATGAGTTATATCATCTACTCTATTTTGGGCCTTTTCGAAATCTTGTAAAAGTTTCTCGTGGATTTTTTCTATCTGATTCTTATCATTATTGATGTGTTTATGAATTCTCTCTAATTCTTACCGTAAAATAAGAGTTTTTTCTGCAGCTAAGGCTGAAACATTTTGATTCTTATCATACAAATCAATAATTTGTTCTGTTAACAATTCCCTGTCATCGGCATCCATTGTGCCAAATAATTTTCGGCTGGCCCAACCAACAAGTTCAATGGGAGCTCCTCTTTTTTTCATAGTTTGATTTCGCGGATGCTGTGGAGATAGTACTTGAGGTTCCGTAAAAAATTCAAGCAAATCTTGTTTGAGAATGTCTAACGTATGCATCAATTTAAGCAATTTTGGGTAACGAATATGATCCTCACAGTCAATTGGTCTCATTGGACATCGTTCTCGAATTAATCGTAATTGGGCCTCTCTCCAATTATCTTTCTTCATCAGCATTTCACAATTTAAATTGACTACAATTTTCTATTGTGACCGAATAAGTTTGACCTCGCCCATATACTCGAAATAAAGTCCTGGAGTTTTTGTGACTTGGACTAAATGGTACGAAGAATTGACAGTGTCCGTGGCAACGCTCATGTGGAGAGTGCATGACTTGATAAGCAGAAATAGTACAAGGAGCGTCATGTTGCCTAGATTTGCTGATTTTGTCAATTCCCGCCTGAAACATTGGAATTAAACCGGATTTTCAGCAATAAGCTCTTTTTATTTTATCAATATGTTTCAAGATCGTCTTTCCGTTTGGAGACTCTAATAAGACGTTATTGTTGTCGTGAATTTCTAGAATTTTAAATTGACCATGATAAAATTTGTCTAGTTTTCCTGTCCGGGGTTCTTTGAGAACGTATACCTCCATTCCAATTTGAAAATCGGGGCAGTGGGTCTTGCGGTCGTATATTTCTTTCGTTTTTTCCTTGGACTTTATCGAATTCTCCCGAGCAATTCTCTTCAAGTCTCACAATGTCTTAATAAGATTACATAAGTATGAACTGTACGTTTCTGGTCCAAACTCGTCTGGAGATTTGTCAATTGTTCTTGCTTTTTTCCATAGATTAGTTCGAAGGGCGTGAATCCCGTGGATCGACTCACAGAAGTATTGTACTCAAAAAGGGCGAAAGGTATGACCAAATCCCAGTCTTGTTTGTCTGCGGCTTTCGTCCTTATGAAACTGTTGAGCATTGCATGTGATCTTTCTAAGAACCCGTTCGAGCCTGGTCTATATGCAGTCGTAGTGATGAGCTTGAAACCAAAAATCTTTCCCAATTCTTGAATCAATTTGCTTCGGGAACTACTACCGCGATCACTGAGAATAATTTTCGGTACACCGAAAGTTGCTATCAAATGTCGAGCTAGTGCATCTGCGATTGTAACCGCTCTGATGTCTGGTATTGCAACCCCTAAACAAAATTTTGAGAGTTGGCATTGCATGGTGAGCACATGTTTATTTCCTGAGGAGCTGGTGTTAAACGGGCCAACAGTGTCTATCGCAATTTTCAAGAATACCTCAAGAGGAGTGTCAGTTATGATCATGGGCATTTTCTTTTATACCGGTTAATTTATGCTCTTGGCACATTGTACATTTATGAATATATTCCTTAATTTCCTTCTTCATGCCCTTCCAATGATACCTTTCGCGGATTCTTCTGTAGGTCTTACCCATGCCTCTATGCCCACCAAACATACTCGAATGGTATTCTCGGATTATTGAACCTCTGGTGTCTTAGTTTGGAGTCATGCAAACTCCGTAACAGAAGGTAATGGTGATTGGTAGATCATGAAATTCGTTACAGAAGGTTTCTGGAATTATTCTTTCGGGAATTCTGTCAGTGATCTCTCCCACTCTGGACACGCGAAAAGAACTTATATCTCGTTACCGTATGGCTTTTAATAGATTTGTGATGCATCTTTGTAGTGTTGATAGACTGATAGGGGAGTCATTAGTTTCAGAAATAATGATGCTGAAAATATATCTTTTCCGGTTTTTCGTAATGAGTACCTCACCAACTGTCAGGTTTTGTTTTCGAAATTGTTCGATGTTTTATGCCCCTTAATCCAAGAGGAGCCGAATATTGGGAGTAAAAAGATCGAGGTTAGCTGGGATGAAATGGACAATATGATCCTTTGCAAAAGTTAGGCATTCCCTGGTTGATGTTTTGATCATAGTTGGGGGTTGTACATAGTCTAGGTATGGTTGTATATCATCATTCAAATTATGTTGTTGAGAGGTTGATGCTGTTGGCAGATCTCCTGCTTGATTCGGATGGTTGTTCTCTTGTGCAGTGCCATTCCTGGCAGTCGAGTTTTTTTCCTGATTTTCATCTCCGGAGTCTGATTCCTCGCTATTTTCCTGTGGTATGGTACTCAAATTCTTCCAAAAACTTGGAATTCTTCTCCTCCCTTCCAAAGGTAGAGGTGTTGATTTTTGGAACGACTTTCCGGAAGGCGAATGTTTCATCCTCATTGGTAGGGGAGTTGCTGTTACGGCTGGTGGTAAAAAAGATCTTGCCCACCAATCTTCTACTTCTTCATTGGGCACAGGATCTCCTCCTAGATTTGTAGGTAAAGATGTATCCAATCCGTGTTCATTATCAAAAAATTCACCTTCCAGGGAAGTTTCTCCAACGGCAGCAGGTGCTGAGGCTGTGGACTCATTCAGACGGTCAGGGTATTGTTGCTCAGATTTTGAAACGTAATTGTCCCACCACCATGAGATCTCTTGAATTTGTTTTCTCATTCTTTCCGCTCCATCTGGCTTAAAGGAAGTTGATTCTAATTCGCTGGTTTCATTTTTGTCTTCGAAATTTTTCGACTGTCGGAAAGTAGACTGAAATTTTGGTCTTGACACGAATTCCTCTTCAGATAAAGATGAAGAATCAGGGTCATCTGTGGTATGACCAAATAGATCGGTAGGTTTATGGAAGTCAGAACTTTGGGTTCTGTTTGATCTTTGGGTTAGGAATCCCGGAGGATCCTGGTAGGTTGTCTTCCAGGACATATCCGTCTGAAGCGCATGTCCCTGATTCGGCTTCGGACGATGGCTCACCTCCCTGACTGATCAGATCAGGAAATAAAGATCTGTCTTCCACGGCGGCTGGAACGGCTTCGCTTTCATTCTGGCTCCCAGCATCAGTACTTGTCATTTCGGATGACGTTTCATCACTGCTCTAACCTGAAACCTCAATTTTCTGATTCTCATTGATGACTGGTTGTTTATCACTCATTTGTCGACGCAATTTAAGACGTTTTGCAATCGTGCTGGAATTTAGTTCTCCTTGCCCACCAGTTAGATGAGGAGGAGGCGTAGGGGGAGCAATCTTTCATCGTTTCCTCCTTTTTTTCTCGTTATTGCTGTTTTGCCTCTCCTGAGCACCTTGTACACGACCACGAGCGCCGTTAGCTCGTGCTAGTGATGATTTCGTTTGTTTTGGGTGCAATGGGTACATAGTAACTGAAGTACTCGATGCTTCTGAGTCAGTGTCGTCAGTTTCTCTGGAGGAATCTTCATCGAAACAGTTCACAGTGTTTACCTCTTCTTTCTGTTGAATTTGGTTCACTGGGTTTCGAGATGAAGTGTCTGCGTTGCTGTTCAAACGCCCAGGTTCATGTTTAAAAATGTAAGAGTACTCACGTAGTCTTGCTGGCCACCTGTTGAGGCGGCTCTTCAGATCTTTTATAGACTCTATCCATTCAATTGGTTCGTGTTCTCCAACAAGTGTAAAAGTTCTCCCATACAAGTGATGTTTGAAATCATGGATCGCAGCTACAGCTGCCAGACATTCTTGTTGAGTATAAGTATAGTTCTGTTCACTTTTGTTGAGCGATCTCGACATATATGCAACGGGTTTCTCAACTCCATCAACTTCTTGGCTTAGCACGGCTCCTATAGCAAATTTCGAACTATCAGTACATAAAATGAAGGGTTTGTTCATGTCAGCCGAGGTGAGAACTGGTGCTTCACAAAGAGCTGTTTTCAAAATTTCAAAGCTCCTCTGTTGATCTTTTCCCCAGATGAAGGGTTGATTCTTCTTTAATGAATCCGTGATAGGTTTCGCTTTGAAAGCAAAGTTTTTGATGGATTTTCTGTATTAATTGGCGATGCCCAAGAGTTGTTGGACGTTGAGTACATTTTTAGGTACTGGAAATTCCTTGACTGCTCGAACCTTGTTGGGGTCTGCTTTTACTCCTTTTTCACTGATGACGTGGCCTGAGTAGGTGACCCTTGGGGTCAAGAGCTCACATTTTTCTGGCTGTAGCTTCAATCCTGCCGCAGCTAATCTCCGAAAGACTTCTAATATTTTATTTCCGTGATCATCCAAGGAATTTGAGAATACCAAGATGTCATCGAGATAGCGAAAAATAGAGATTCCTTGTAATCGTATCATTACGTAATCAACAAGTCTTTGGAAAGTTGGGGGACCGTTACATAATCCGAACGGCATACATACGAATTCAAATAACCCGTACGGTGTCCTGAAAGCAGTTTTTTCTCTGTCCTGTTCATCTACTTCTACCTGATGGAACCCGCTGACTAAGTCAAAAACTGAGAAGTACTTCGCCTTACCTATAGTCTCGAGGATTCCCTGAATGTTCGGCAAGGGGTAGGAATCTGGAATGGTCTTCTCGTTAAGATTTCGGTAATCTATAACCAGGCGGAATTCTCGTTTTCCATCAGGGCCGGGTTTTTTCGAAACTATCCACAGCGGAGATGACCAAGGGCTATGTGAATGCTGGAACACTCTATCTTGGAGCATTTTCTCGATCTGCTTCTTTACTTCCTGCTGAAGTGCTGGTGGATACCTGTATTGTTCAGTAACAGTTGGTTTGTTATCTGTAGTTGGAATCTGATGTTTGATATAAGTAGTGCGAGGAGGGTCGTCTCCTGGCAGCATAAAGAGATATGGGGATTTTTTGACTATTCTACGCAACAGTTTCCGGGCATATCTATTATGATGTTTTCGCGTGAGAAGTTTAACTATATGTTCTATCCTTTCTTTTCCCGTGAGTTTTTTGAGTGGATCCCTGTTTTCTTCATTCTCCGGTTCGGTTTCAAAAAACTCTTCCGAGTTTCCAAGATCAAAATCTTGCAGCTCTGGTTCCTCAAGATTTATTTTGACTTCACGACCTGTTTTATTAGTAGCCATGGTGCAGGCATACGCCATCCGTTACCTTGACTGCGGCATCACCTATAAAACACCTGGTCTAATATCAATCCTTGGTAAATACGCATCTCCATTCGGATGAGACGTGTGAATTGCAATGATCTTATGTGAATCCGCCAGGATGGTAAATGAGTTTTCCTTCCCTTCCTGTGGAGGGAAATTAGTTGATATAATCTCTCCCTCACTGTATGGTAGATCTTCTATATTTAGGAGAGAAGAGTCAAATGAATTCATTTGACATTTAGGAGGTTCTGGTATTAGTGATTGTTCCTTGGTCATCGGAAATTTTCCCTTGAGAGTTTCGCTATCATTGAAAATATGAGACAAAGAGCGATCAGATATTGAGACTTCCTCAGGAACGACTCGATCCACTTTGGGGTAGAAAAATTTTTTCATTATTTCGTCATCTGAATCACCGCCTTCTGACGAGTCGGATCCTAGCGGCACGAACGTGATGGGTATTGGGTTATCACGCAGATTCTTCAACGATAATTGCTGGATATCAAAATGTATCTGAGCGGCATTTTTCGGAAAGTGTTTCGACCCCAAAATGATGTCTTCTTGAATGGGACAACCTGGTGGCAAAATGTGGAGTCTTGTCTTCTTCCCAAAAATCATAGTTTGTATTACTCCTAAAGTATATATCGGGTCCGAAGAGACCCCGCTGACTCTCAGAATTTTTGAAACATCTATCATTATTCCATTCCTGACAGATTGGAAACGAGTAGTATTGATAATAGTAATGGAATTCTTGTAATCGATCTTGGAGGACTGGTGTTGTGTAAAAAATAATTTTTTCACACAAGTTCATGCAAAATCATTTTGTATATTTTGCTACGTTTCGTCAGCATAATTTGCCGACCTCATCAGGCTGTAATAATAATGCAACACAGGTTTACACACATGGTCACGCATTGCCTTGGTACAATATTAGTAGTTGTTTTTTACAGATACATACCACGAGATTTTCACACACACACTACATAGCTATTCGATCTTTTCAAAAGTATTTAACTCACAACAATGTGAGTAACCTTTTACGTCAAATTTCGGTGTGTAAATTAGACGGTTCATGATGGATGACTGATATGTCATAATATATTCAATTGAAAGTATACAGCTGATCATAAATTGAAATAGAGGAAAAGAGACGGGGAGAGGAAGAGAGGAGAGGAGAGTGAGGTAAGAGGGGGGACAGGTGAGATATAGAGGGACACGATACAGAGAATAATACGAAAACTTTTTAACAACTAAATTGAACAGTATTGAATAAAGTGAGTATTGAATAGAATCACTGTAGAAGAGACTTGTATATTCGATTCAAATTTGAAACATCTTCTTTTAGATTAATATTATTTTCATCTGAGTTAATAAAGATCATTTCTGAGAGAGTTCTCTTATAAAAATTAGCCTCTTTGTCTAAAATTGACGTATTGCGCCAATCAAATTCATGGTTAAGGTTCTTTCGATGTAAGGACACAACTGAATTTGCATTTTTAAAACTTATATGTTCCTCTATTCTAACATCCAACGCTCTCTTTGTCTCACCAACATAGCTTGCGGGGCAATTTAGACATTGGAACTTATAAACTACACCTGGAGTATCAAACTTTTTCAATGGATCTTTCCCCAATTTTATAATGTCATCTAACCCTTTTTTGATTTTAGGCAACGTTATAATGTTATGTTTTTTGAATACGTATTTACATTTATGGAAGAATTGGTTACGGAATGGAATACTGATTTTATTGAGGTTTGCATATGTACGTTTCTCGAGTGTTCCAGTAGTATGATTATTATTTTTATATTTTTCAAATCTACTTTTCATGCATTTTTGTACAAAATCTGACGGGTATCCATTGTCGAAAAGTAACTTTTTGATCAAATTTATATTCTTCCTGTGGAATTGAGGGTCAGACAAAGTAACAGCTCGATCGACAAGATTATATATTATGTTTTTCTTCTGTTGGATGGAGTGACTCGAAGAAAAATTCAAAATTCTTCCCGATGAAGTCGGTTTTTGAAACCAGTCAGTAATTATCTTATTATTGTTCCTAATCAGACGGAGATCTAGAAAGTTGATACAATTATCTTGTTCTATTTCGTGTGTAAATTTCAAATTAGGGTCATATCCATTGAAGATGTCCAATACTACATTCAATTGGTCTTTTCTTATGCATAAAACAGTATCGTCTACATAACGATAATAAAATAGGGGAACGCAATTGTGCTACTTTTTTAAGAGAATTCAGACAGTCAATCTCTAGATCTTCCATGACTAGGTCTGCGAAGAGAGGCGAGATAGGAGAACCCATAGGGCTACCAAATGTTTGTTGATAAAATTGATCGTCAAATTTAAAAAATGTGTTCTTAAAAAGTAACTCAACACCTTCTCGTATCTCGTTGAATGGAATTTTACATTTCAAATGGATGTCGTTGAATCTTCTGTCAAGGCTGTCCAAAACTAATTTGCAGGGTATATTTGTAAAAAGAGAGGTTACATCTAAAGAGACTAAAATATAATCATCTGGAATGTGCATATGTTGTAGTATCTTTTTCAGCTCTAAGCTGTTGTTCACGTGTGATTTTGGGACATTGATACAGAATTTTAGTTCTTTGTATAAAATTGACGATAATAGATGAGTTGGACTATTAATAGTTGAGATGATAGGCCTCAGAGGGTTGTTTGGTTTATGGATTTTAGGTAAACCATATGCTCTAGCTATACAAGTATCAGTCAAAGTGAGTGAATTTGGATGATATTTCTTGTACAAATAATTGTTATTGTTCCAACTCTTAAGCAGGGTTGAACATTTCTTTTGGACTCTCACTAGTGGATTGAAATTCACTTTACGATATACTTTCTTATCAGACAATAAATTATTCATCTTTGTGACATATTCTGACTTGTTCATGCATACGGTGAGATTACCTTTGTCAGCACGTGTGAAAAAAATATCTTGATTCGATTTCAAAAAGGACTTCGTTTCACTCAATTTTTTTGCGAAAGCTCTGTCTCCATTCGTAATATGTGGTTGTTTTTCCTTCTCAAAATTAATAATATTGCAAATTTTTTGTCGGACTGAATCTTTTTCATTTTTCGTTAGATCGGTAGCATGAAGGCAGGACTCAACATTTTTAACAGTACACAATATATCTTTTGTATCGAAATTGGACAAAATACTATGGTTTTGACCTAAAGATACAATATCAACCACATTGTCAGGTAAAACTACATCACTTATATTGCGTATCCATTGTTTTTTATCTACGTTCAAATGAATCCTGGGTGGTATGAGTGCATTAAATTTTTTTCTATGGACATAATTCAATCTAGATTGTATATGAGAAAATCGTTGTTGGTTGAGCTCTATGAACTGTGAAAGTACATTCCTGTCAAGGTTAGAATTAGCCAAAGAAGATTTCAAATTATCCAACTTTTTGTTCAAAAATAGTAGATGAGAATGTACGTCTCTTATTTCATTATTAAGGAGTCGTCTTGAAACAGTTCTTGCAAGAGAATCGTTGGATGTTATGCTGGACTTACTGTGAAATGCCAAGTTGCTGATCCGGTGTTGTATGTGAGTGATGTGTTTTGGTACAACATCACTACTTCTGCATTTCAGTAAGAAACGGCGTTTTGATACATTTTCTGCGATGCGGATATTCGTTTGTATGTATTTCTTCAAGGTAGATGTTGTGTGTTGACCATGGCTATCACGAATGTGTTGGAAGAAACCCATGATATAGATGTTGGTTGTAGTCTCAACTTGATCGAAGACTTCGTAAACAGATTGATTGATTTCTTGACTCGTCCTCAGGTTTTTGACAATAGTAATGGAATTCTTGTAATCGATCTTGGAGGACTGGTGTTGTGTAAAAAATAATTTTTTCACACAAGTTCATGCAAAATCATTTTGTATATTTTGCTACGTTTCGTCAGCATAATTTGCCGACCTCATCAGGCTGTAATAATAATGCAACACAGGTTTACACACATGGTCACGCATTGCCTTGGTACAATATTAGTAGTTGTTTTTTACAGATACATACCACGAGATTTTCACACACACACTACATAGCTATTCGATCTTTTCAAAAGTATTTAACTCACAACAATGTGAGTAACCTTTTACGTCAAATTTCGGTGTGTAAATTAGACGGTTCATGATGGATGACTGATATGTCATAATATATTCAATTGAAAGTATACAGCTGATCATAAATTGAAATAGAGGAAAAGAGACGGGGAGAGGAAGAGAGGAGAGGAGAGTGAGGTAAGAGGGGGGACAGGTGAGATATAGAGGGACACGATACAGAGAATAATACGAAAACTTTTTAACAACTAAATTGAACAGTATTGAATAAAGTGAGTATTGAATAGAATCACTGTAGAAGAGACTTGTATATTCGATTCAAATTTGAAACATCTTCTTTTAGATTAATATTATTTTCATCTGAGTTAATAAAGATCATTTCTGAGAGAGTTCTCTTATAAAAATTAGCCTCTTTGTCTAAAATTGACGTATTGCGCCAATCAAATTCATGGTTAAGGTTCTTTCGATGTAAGGACACAACTGAATTTGCATTTTTAAAACTTATATGTTCCTCTATTCTAACATCCAACGCTCTCTTTGTCTCACCAACATAGCTTGCGGGGCAATTTAGACATTGGAACTTATAAACTACACCTGGAGTATCAAACTTTTTCAATGGATCTTTCCCCAATTTTATAATGTCATCTAACCCTTTTTTGATTTTAGGCAACGTTATAATGTTATGTTTTTTGAATACGTATTTACATTTATGGAAGAATTGGTTACGGAATGGAATACTGATTTTATTGAGGTTTGCATATGTACGTTTCTCGAGTGTTCCAGTAGTATGATTATTATTTTTATATTTTTCAAATCTACTTTTCATGCATTTTTGTACAAAATCTGACGGGTATCCATTGTCGAAAAGTAACTTTTTGATCAAATTTATATTCTTCCTGTGGAATTGAGGGTCAGACAAAGTAACAGCTCGATCGACAAGATTATATATTATGTTTTTCTTCTGTTGGATGGAGTGACTCGAAGAAAAATTCAAAATTCTTCCCGATGAAGTCGGTTTTTGAAACCAGTCAGTAATTATCTTATTATTGTTCCTAATCAGACGGAGATCTAGAAAGTTGATACAATTATCTTGTTCTATTTCGTGTGTAAATTTCAAATTAGGGTCATATCCATTGAAGATGTCCAATACTACATTCAATTGGTCTTTTCTTATGCATAAAACAGTATCGTCTACATAACGATAATAAAATAGGGGAACGCAATTGTGCTACTTTTTTAAGAGAATTCAGACAGTCAATCTCTAGATCTTCCATGACTAGGTCTGCGAAGAGAGGCGAGATAGGAGAACCCATAGGGCTACCAAATGTTTGTTGATAAAATTGATCGTCAAATTTAAAAAATGTGTTCTTAAAAAGTAACTCAACACCTTCTCGTATCTCGTTGAATGGAATTTTACATTTCAAATGGATGTCGTTGAATCTTCTGTCAAGGCTGTCCAAAACTAATTTGCAGGGTATATTTGTAAAAAGAGAGGTTACATCTAAAGAGACTAAAATATAATCATCTGGAATGTGCATATGTTGTAGTATCTTTTTCAGCTCTAAGCTGTTGTTCACGTGTGATTTTGGGACATTGATACAGAATTTTAGTTCTTTGTATAAAATTGACGATAATAGATGAGTTGGACTATTAATAGTTGAGATGATAGGCCTCAGAGGGTTGTTTGGTTTATGGATTTTAGGTAAACCATATGCTCTAGCTATACAAGTATCAGTCAAAGTGAGTGAATTTGGATGATATTTCTTGTACAAATAATTGTTATTGTTCCAACTCTTAAGCAGGGTTGAACATTTCTTTTGGACTCTCACTAGTGGATTGAAATTCACTTTACGATATACTTTCTTATCAGACAATAAATTATTCATCTTTGTGACATATTCTGACTTGTTCATGCATACGGTGAGATTACCTTTGTCAGCACGTGTGAAAAAAATATCTTGATTCGATTTCAAAAAGGACTTCGTTTCACTCAATTTTTTTGCGAAAGCTCTGTCTCCATTCGTAATATGTGGTTGTTTTTTCTTCTCAAAATTAATAATATTGCAAATTTTTTGTCGGACTGAATCTTTTTCATTTTTCGTTAGATCGGTAGCATGAAGGCAGGACTCAACATTTTTAACAGTACACAATATATCTTTTGTATCGAAATTGGACAAAATACTATGGTTTTGACCTAAAGATACAATATCAACCACATTGTCAGGTAAAACTACATCACTTATATTGCGTAACCATTGTTTTTTATCTACGTTCAAATGAATCCTGGGTGGTATGAGTGCATTAAATTTTTTTCTATGGACATAATTCAATCGTACAATCATGTATCAATATGGACATAGTTCAAAATTGACGTATTGGCGCAATACGTCAATTTTAGACAAAGAGGCTAATTTTTATAAGAGAACTCTCTCAGAAATGATCTTTATTAACTCAGATGAAAATAATATTAATCTAAAAGAAGATGTTTCAAATTTGAATCGAATATACAAGTCTCTTCTACAGTGATTCTATTCAATCTTCACTTTATTCAATACTGTTCAATTTAGTTGTTAAAAAGTTTTCGTATTATTCTCTGTATCGTGTCCCTCTATATCTCACCTGTCCCCCCTCTTACCTCACTCTCCTCTCCTCTCTTCCTCTCCCCGTCTCTTTTCCTCTATTTCAATTTATGATCAGCTGTATACTTTCAATTGAATATATTATGACATATCAGTCATCCATCATGAACCGTCTAATTTACACACCGAAATTTGACGTAAAAGGTTACTCACATTGTTGTGAGTTAAATACTTTTGAAAAGATCGAATAGCTATGTAGTGTGTGTGTGAAAATCTCGTGGTATGTATCTGTAAAAAACAACTACTAATATTGTACCAAGGCAATGCGTGACCATGTGTGTAAACCTGTGTTGCATTATTATTACAGCCTGATGAGGTCGGCAAATTATGCTGACGAAACGTAGCAAAATATACAAAATGATTTTGCATGAACTTGTGTGAAAAAATTATTTTTTACACAACACCAGTCCTCCAAGATCGATTACAAGAATTCCATTACTATTGTCAAAAACCTGAGGACGAGTCAAGAAATCAATCAATCTGTTTACGAAGTCTTCGATCAAGTTGAGACTACAACCAACATCTATATCATGGGTTTCTTCCAACACATTCGTGATAGCCATGGTCAACACACAACATCTACCTTGAAGAAATACATACAAACGAATATCCGCATCGCAGAAAATGTATCAAAACGCCGTTTCTTACTGAAATGCAGAAGTAGTGATGTTGTACCAAAACACATCACTCACATACAACACCGGATCAGCAACTTGGCATTTCACAGTAAGTCCAGCATAACATCCAACGATTCTCTTGCAAGAACTGTTTCAAGACGACTCCTTAATAATGAAATAAGAGACGTACATTCTCATCTACTATTTTTGAACAAAAAGTTGGATAATTTGAAATCTTCTTTGGCTGATTCTAACCTTGACAGGAATGTACTTTCACAGTTCATAGAGCTCAACCAACAACGATTTTCTCATATACAATCTAGATTGAATTATGTCCATAGAAAAAAATTTAATGCACTCATACCACCCAGGATTCATTTGAACGTAGATAAAAAACAATGGATACGCAATATAAGTGATGTAGTTTTACCTGACAATGTGGTTGATATTGTATCTTTAGGTCAAAACCATAGTATTTTGTCCAATTTCGATACAAAAGATATATTGTGTACTGTTAAAAATGTTGAGTCCTGCCTTCATGCTACCGATCTAACGAAAAATGAAAAAGATTCAGTCCGACAAAAAATTTGCAATATTATTAATTTTGAGAAGAAAAAACAACCACATATTACGAATGGAGACAGAGCTTTCGCAAAAAAATTGAGTGAAACGAAGTCCTTTTTGAAATCGAATCAAGATATTTTTTTCACACGTGCTGACAAAGGTAATCTCACCGTATGCATGAACAAGTCAGAATATGTCACAAAGATGAATAATTTATTGTCTGATAAGAAAGTATATCGTAAAGTGAATTTCAATCCACTAGTGAGAGTCCAAAAGAAATGTTCAACCCTGCTTAAGAGTTGGAACAATAACAATTATTTGTACAAGAAATATCATCCAAATTCACTCACTTTGACTGATACTTGTATAGCTAGAGCATATGGTTTACCTAAAATCCATAAACCAAACAACCCTCTGAGGCCTATCATCTCAACTATTAATAGTCCAACTCATCTATTATCGTCAATTTTATACAAAGAACTAAAATTCTGTATCAATGTCCCAAAATCACACGTGAACAACAGCTTAGAGCTGAAAAAGATACTACAACATATGCACATTCCAGATGATTATATTTTAGTCTCTTTAGATGTAACCTCTCTTTTTACAAATATACCCTGCAAATTAGTTTTGGACAGCCTTGACAGAAGATTCAACGACATCCATTTGAAATGTAAAATTCCATTCAACGAGATACGAGAAGGTGTTGAGTTACTTTTTAAGAACACATTTTTTAAATTTGACGATCAATTTTATCAACAAACATTTGGTAGCCCTATGGGTTCTCCTATCTCGCCTCTCTTCGCAGACCTAGTCATGGAAGATCTAGAGATTGACTGTCTGAATTCTCTTAAAAAAGTAGCACAATTGCGTTCCCCTATTTTATTATCGTTATGTAGACGATACTGTTTTATGCATAAGAAAAGACCAATTGAATGTAGTATTGGACATCTTCAATGGATATGACCCTAATTTGAAATTTACACACGAAATAGAACAAGATAATTGTATCAACTTTCTAGATCTCCGTCTGATTAGGAACAATAATAAGATAATTACTGACTGGTTTCAAAAACCGACTTCATCGGGAAGAATTTTGAATTTTTCTTCGAGTCACTCCATCCAACAGAAGAAAAACATAATATATAATCTTGTCGATCGAGCTGTTACTTTGTCTGACCCTCAATTCCACAGGAAGAATATAAATTTGATCAAAAAGTTACTTTTCGACAATGGATACCCGTCAGATTTTGTACAAAAATGCATGAAAAGTAGATTTGAAAAATATAAAAATAATAATCATACTACTGGAACACTCGAGAAACGTACATATGCAAACCTCAATAAAATCAGTATTCCATTCCGTAACCAATTCTTCCATAAATGTAAATACGTATTCAAAAAACATAACATTATAACGTTGCCTAAAATCAAAAAAGGGTTAGATGACATTATAAAATTGGGGAAAGATCCATTGAAAAAGTTTGATACTCCAGGTGTAGTTTATAAGTTCCAATGTCTAAATTGCCCCGCAAGCTATGTTGGTGAGACAAAGAGAGCGTTGGATGTTAGAATAGAGGAACATATAAGTTTTAAAAATGCAAATTCAGTTGTGTCCTTACATCGAAAGAACCTTAACCATGAATTTGATTGGCGCAATACGTCAATTTTAGACAAAGAGGCTAATTTTTATAAGAGAACTCTCTCAGAAATGATCTTTATTAACTCAGATGAAAATAATATTAATCTAAAAGAAGATGTTTCAAATTTGAATCGAATATACAAGTCTCTTCTACAGTGATTCTATTCAATACTCACTTTATTCAATACTGTTCAATTTAGTTGTTAAAAAGTTTTCGTATTATTCTCTGTATCGTGTCCCTCTATATCTCACCTGTCCCCCCTCTTACCTCACTCTCCTCTCCTCTCTTCCTCTCCCCGTCTCTTTTCCTCTATTTCAATTTATGATCAGCTGTATACTTTCAATTGAATATATTATGACATATCAGTCATCCATCATGAACCGTCTAATTTACACACCGAAATTTGACGTAAAAGGTTACTCACATTGTTGTGAGTTAAATACTTTTGAAAAGATCGAATAGCTATGTAGTGTGTGTGTGAAAATCTCGTGGTATGTATCTGTAAAAAACAACTACTAATATTGTACCAAGGCAATGCGTGACCATGTGTGTAAACCTGTGTTGCATTATTATTACAGCCTGATGAGGTCGGCAAATTATGCTGACGAAACGTAGCAAAATATACAAAATGATTTTGCATGAACTTGTGTGAAAAAATTATTTTTTACACAACACCAGTCCTCCAAGATCGATTACAAGAATTCCATTACTATTGTCAAAAACCTGAGGACGAGTCAAGAAATCAATCAACCGAGTAGTATTGATGTCTGCCCCAGTATCTAAGTATACAATGCCATCGAGGTTCTCGAGAATATCATGTTGGATCTTGATCTTGGGCCCTACTCCGCGGCTTCGCGCTCTGTATACACGGACTTTTCCAAGATCTTCATTTGGGCATTCTGAGTCGCCATCTCGCTCGCATCCATGCCCAGGGTGCGAGCAGTCTGCGAGTTTAAATGTTGTCCATCTGTTGTATTTTTTTTTGCTGGCAGGGTTACCGTGCTGAAGATTGTAGGGATACCAATTCGGCATAGTAATGTTGGGACCAATATTAGGAGCTTGTGATGGGTTTTGGCCAGGATAATGGTTGGTAAATGGAGGAAACATCCATGGGTTAGGGTAATAAAAAAGCGGTGGATACGGTGTGACGGTTGATGGGGTTGCGGACTACAGGGACTCGTTAACCGAAATGTTTCGTAATTCGATCAGTGATGAACATGATGAGTCAGAATTTGTTGAACTTTGCGGAGTTGTTGAATGGGTTGCCGAATAAGACACTTCAACTCTTGTAGTGTTAGACTCAAAAGAATGTGGAATTTACTTCCTGAAGAAGTAAGATCCCTTCGTTTGGGACAGTTCAAGAGCCAGGCAAAATTGATCTCAAGCACGTTGTAGATAATCCTGGTACCTGATTTTGGTTTATTCATTATTTGTAGTATCTTACTAGTGCTACCACACCTATACATATTATATGATCTTGTAAGGGCTTTTAGCCCGTATATTGGAAAATAAAATAAAATAAAATAAAAAAAATAACGGATTTCTGCACCGAAATAATTCGCAATTTCGTCAGAAGAGGTCGAACGTGATTTCGTCAGATTGGTTCGTTTACTGTCAGTGCTCCGTCAATAGGTCATACAATCATAGAATTCAAAATTTTGCGATTCATAATAGATTTGGACTTTGATGATATGAATTGATAGTATAATCCAAAAAGAGTTCTGAATTTCAAAACTTCAAGTTCTTTCATACAGCTCGGGCGAGTGCCAATGAAATGGTTTCCCACAAGGGATGCCAAAATGTTGTGCCTCGAGCAGGGGGCACGGAGTTCAGGGAATCTTTTATGACACTTACCCGTACGGTATAAAGAATAATAATCAAGTATAAAAAACGTAATGTGTGAGCATTTACAATAGAACTGGTTTATTCATATAATCATACAATAAAGTAACTTACATGCTACCCGAGGGCGGGGCAGTGGCGATTTATCTTACAACTATCTGGTTTACTTCTAATCATCTTGATTTGGTAGAGTACGCTTTACTGGAACAATAACCAGACTCTTTCAAGATTATACCGCTGGTGTCCTCAGCGGGCTTACAGTATCGAAAATCAACGAACAAATAAGCACTTGTGAACCTGCGATCCTGCCTCTTATACCGTCGATGAGTGATGTTGTAATCCCTTATCGATTGCACAAAATACAGTTAAAATGCAAGTCAAGCGATTCCAAATTCTCGCTGATGTAAACGAATATAAATGGAAACCGGAACGCTACACCAAGCATAAAACCAGAGTCACCGAGATGCAGGACTTCGCGATAGCCTAGTAACACAAAAACCAAGAGTTCCTGAGAATTGCCCATATAAATCCTACCATAACTGTCAATCTCAGAGTCTATGCGCGGATATCATCTTAGCACTTCCCTTATAGAATCCACGACTCTTGAACATCGAGTTTAATTTTCATCACGTAGTCCTCATTTATTCTCCTGATTGTTACAACAACAAATAATTTCAATACTAACCTTCATGGACCCTCCCCTCTTCCTTGTTCTTCCTCTTCCCTCCTCTTTCACTCCCATTAGTAGATCAATTTACCGATCCCACCTGAAAATTTGAGGGTTCACCTATTCGAAATTTGATTGATAATTCTTCCAAATCCCCGATTGGCGAATCATATTCCTTGAAGAAACGTTCTACAATAATAATAATAACATTTCAATCGTATGCATTCATCCTTTTATCATTCTTTCGCCCTAATTTCCCAGAGCATATTGACTCCGTCATTAGCTCAGAACGCAGGGCAAGCGTCGAGAAGGCTGGTATTCCACACACGGGTCTATTATAGCATCATTCGACCCCTTTTGCGCTAATCAAGCCTTTTTAGACGCTACAATATTCATAATATGAGTGAGATGAATCAAGAAAGGATAATAATAGGTACCTGAACACTATTTCATCATTTTGATTCACGATCAAGCTTAGATCAAGTCCTTGAAATTTTGGTATGAGACGTGTAAATTCTTTCTAAACACGTGGGCACCGGATCTTCTTGGTCTCGTCGGGGCTGCCGAGTCTTTTTTTAGCGAGTGCTAGACGCAAATGACTCCGCGTGTGATTGTGAGGCCGACGGAAATATTCACACGACACCCACATTGTCCGAAAAAGGATCAGGGTACTACCTACACTGATTTTGTAAATATCTGGACTGAGTATTTATACAAATCCATGGGTAATAACTGGCGCCGTACACTGCCTGGCCGTACTTACATCACTGAACACTACACGGTCCACCAGCAAAGCAGGTGCCACCGCTGTCACCGCAGCGAGCGACCACCATGCAGCCACCGACCGAGCAGAGTACAAGGTGTGGGGCCCTCTCCCACACCGTCATTCATTTCATCTCAGCTCGATCTCGATCATGCTTGGCGCATATACCCATGACACGTACATACACATTTACCGAATCTGAGTACACACAAAATCGCCCTCTGAACGTCAATTGGCACTTGAACATTAGCCTAATTAATTCGGGTCATTCCTTCTTTGTAAATCTACTCCAGAAAGCTGTTTCCCACCATATAATACATACACGTAGTTTCTTGAGCGCTTTCGTGGATGGCACAGCGAATAAACAAGGGAGATTTTCCGCTATTAGGAGAGTACAGAGATCTGAATCTATCTCGAGATTCATCAATATCGGGCCAATAGCGGCCTTTGGGCCACGGTCAGCCACAGTAGAATCACTCCACTGATATTTCAGCTCGAGACGAATTCACACGGAAAAGTCGTTGGAGGACTTGTTCAAAGAAAGAAAATTGGGATCGTAATCGTTTGTACGAGAATTATTTTGAATGGGTCAAAAATTATCGTAAAATGTCCGGGATGTCGAATACTGAGGAAATAGGGAGGGTTCTTCAGGAACTCCCAAATATTTTCGCATGGATTCATGGACCTACCGAGATATCAGACTAATATACCACGCAATTAATAGCTCTATTGAAGTCATATTGTAAAAACGAGGACGATCGGCACGAGCTCACGGGTCTATTCTATAATAAAGTGGAGAGAGATAGCAGACATCTTCCCAATGCCACTGAGCTGACGAAAAATTTCCACAGTAAAGTGCTCAACACGTTAATACCCTTGGAAGGAATGTTAAAGATTGAGTCGGAAGTGTCGAGATGGGGATTTCAACTCAGACATGAAAGTATCAAAGCGTTCTGCGCTAGACTCGAATATTATAGAGACGAATATCGGAATAAAGTCCCAAGTTATTGTTATGATGTATCGGAAATCGAGGCTCGAGTAGAGAAACTAGAGCAAGAAATGTCTGCGGAACTCGTACGGATAGCTAATTGTTATCTTGATGACGAAATAGAGAAAATTCCCAAAAGGCTGAATGTAGCTATCAAAATTGCAAAAACAGCGATATGAGAAGCCAAAGAGTACGACTTTACCCAAGTCATGAATTTGAATAGTTATCGAATCGTTTCTCAGCAAGAATCCTTGGCAGATCTTAACAGACATTCAAATACGCAATGGTCAAATCAGAATGAGCAATACAAATCAAAAATCGAGAGCAGAAGATTCCCGAAATTTCATCCACCGGAGTATGGTAGATCGCGAAAATCGGATAGGCAAAGAGAAACATACGCATTGAAGAAAAGGAATCCTATGTCCGAGTTTCATTCAATACAGAAACAAGTGATTGGAACATTTTTGGAAAATCTTGAGCCACGGATCAAAGAATTACTGCCCAAAAAGTTACCTTGTACATTACAAAAAGCTCGCCAAATTGCGAAGAATATTGAGAGACATGTCAACGAAAGTGATAGTCAAGAAATTCTCACAACTACCCGACAAAGATCCCACTCTACTTCATCGGTGGAATTTAGCGACGTTATATCCCGTGCAATGTTTACATGGGAATTGTTGAACGATGGAAAAGAAACAGAACCGGCACTTGATACAGCGAAATGTATCAGTATTTCTGAGAATAACGACATCAAAAGAGAAGTAGAATCATGCTCGACAAACGAATATTTAGAGCCAAAAGTTTTGAATTATCCCACGGAGAATTTTGAAATAGATAGTTCGGAAACGGTATTTCACACTTCTTTTAAATCGGAAGAGTCATACGGCATAGCTACTCATTGCGAGGTCAGTACCTTGATGCGCGGAATTGCGTTGCAAATGCCACAAGTTGAAATAGTTGAGTAAGCAGAAATCATCCGACCAGAGTCAGGCAACACGATCCGTGCGAGTATATTGCGCGACAGGGATACAAAACGAGAGAAATATAGAGGGTTGATTCAAAAACTATTGTTTTGTAGAAAAATTGAGGATAACGCTCGGAAGACCAATCTTTGGAGTATAAACTGCTCCGATAATTTTGGCCATGGCTTGCAGACGCAGCGATTCTTCAAATATTGTTTGAAGACATCGGCACATGATTTAGTCTCTAAAGCCAGGCCGCCTCGCGAAAAGCCACCCTGGTCATCGCATTGCAGAGAGGAACTCCCACCTCTCCTCGGAATCGCTAGGGAATAGGATCATAGTTCAAACACGTTATAGTTTAGTATTGTTAGATCGATAAGGTAACTTAGGACGCAATTATTATAAAATTTTCCCGGTCCTCACACGTGAGTCACGTGAAAATTTTATAAAAATCGATAATCAGGAATGTGCGGACATAATAATTGAAGATTTTCCCGGCCCTCACACGTGAGCCCCGTGAAAATTTTCAAATGGCCAGAACATAGAGTAAAATCATTGGAGGGAGTCCACGTAAGTCCCGTGAAAATTTCAAATGGCCAGGACATAGAGTAAAATCATTGAAGGCAGTCCACATAAGTCCCGTGAAAATTTTCAAATGGCCAGACTGATGATGAAACTATTGTATTAATATCACTAAGGATATCGCTGGATTATCGGGAAAACCGTTGGGAAATATTATTGAATTGTCGAAGAAAAATATCGTAAATTATTGTTCAAAAATATCGTAAAATATTGTTCAAAAATATTGTCAAATATTGTTCAGAAATATTGTAAAATATTGTTTCAGAATATTGTAAAGACGTTGAGAATTATCATCTAAGAATATTGTAAAGAAAGACCAAGAATTATTGTGCGAAATACTGTAGAATTATCAAGAATTACGGTACGAGAATATTGTAAGAATATCAAAAATATCGTGTAGAAAGAAAAAAATGTATTGTAAAAGTATCGATCCATATCGAATGAAAATGTCAGGAAAATACGGTCAGAAAATGAAAAAAAATGATGTGAAAATTTCATAAATCAAGGTTACTCTGTTTCAGGATTTTACAGGAAATATTGACCAAGGTAAAAAAGCAATCAATCGAGAAAAGGGTCAAGAAACACAAAAAATTGGAATCAATTGAAGTACTCGATATGAGAAATAATTATTCAATATGAAAGGGACCAAAATCTACAATGAACCCGAGAAAAACTGTTCCAATATGTAATGACACGGGAAAACTATGTAAAAGTTTATTTAAACATCATTCACATAAAACAGGTAGGGCTTGTCGAGGACGACAAAATCCCGGCCTCACACGTGTGACGCCATAGGTGATTGCCCTTGTTGGTCAATCACTCTGTCGTCGGTTCCGCAAGACCGATCGCTCAATGCATACCGCGAAGAATGCATCGCACGATCACGTTTTGCTGACCTTTGCACTTGACACGATGCAACGCGCATCCAGTCGAGGGCTTATAAGCCACGACTCGCGCGCGCCGCATCAGACCGCTCAAAACTCCCAACACCACATTCTAACTACATACATACTTCCATAGAATACATGGGTATCAAGTCCACCTATTGACTCATTCTTTCCGCTCCTTCCTTATCCATCCCACGTCACATCGGGATGAAAATATATTCTTCATAATTGTCTACATTTCGAGAGTTTGTCAGAAGGTTCTCATATTGGTCCGTTGGAATGCGTCAGAATGCAATTGGATAGAAGGGACATCGATTTTCAGCGTTTCTCAAAAGGTTTCTAGGGTGCCGTAAAAAACTGGGGCGACTTTGGGACCTACAAACCTTTGTTTCCCCCATAGCTCGGGGTTAGAAAATAGAAAAAAATACTCCCGGGGCTATACTTGACAGGGTCCACTCCACCATGCTATACCGCTTAGCCCCTTCATGATTTTGGGGGTTGTTCTAAGATTTTCGAGTGTTTCACGGTGAAAAAGGATCCAAAAACATTTCATGACACGCGGTTTAGAGCATTCAATGAATTAATTACGTGAGATCGTGTTCATGGTCTTTCCACAATCCTGCAAGTCCGAAAAGACACCTAGATTCCATGACTTCGAGACTCGTTTTACCATTTCTGAGTATTTTCTGGAGAAGAAGGGTCCAAGAACATCTCAGCGGCAATTTCATGATACCTGCTCCGAAGCGTACGATGAATTGATCACATAAAATGGTGTCTGAAGTGCTATCAGAATCCTGCAGGTCCCGAAAGACACCTAGAATCCATGATTTTGGGGATCGCTCTACCATTTTCGAGTGTTCTCCGGTGGAAAAGTATCCAAATACATCCCAACGTCAATCTTATGACACCCTCTTCAAAGCATTCGATGAGTTGATCACTTAGAATGGTGTCAGCAGTGTTCTCCGAATCCCGCGAGTCCAAGATGACACCTTCATTCCATGGTTTTGAGGGTCGTTCTACCATTTGCGAGAGTTTCCGGTGGAAACGGATCCGAAACCATTCTAGCGGGAATTTCTCGACACCTTCTTCGAAGCATTCGATGAGTGACTTACGTGAGATGGTGTTTGTTGTGTTTCACAAATCCTGCAAGTCTAAAAAGACACCTGGATTTCATAATTTTGAGGGTCATTCTACCATTTGCGTGTGTTCCCCAGTGAAAAAGGATTCCAAAACGTTTCAGTGGTAATGTAATGACAGTTGCTCCAAAACACTCAATGAGTCAAACACATGAGATGGTGTTCGTAGTATTTTTCAAATCCCGCAAGTCTAAAGAGACACATAGATTCGATGACTCCAGGTGTTGCTCTACCGTTTGCCAGTATTTTTCGGCGAGAAAATGCCCTTCAAAGTTCCAGCGGCTATCACTTTACTCCTGCTCTAAAGCATTCGATGACTCAATCACGTGGAATGGTATCCGTAGTGTTTCTCAAGTCCCGCAAGTCCGAAGAGACACCTAAATTTCATGATAATGAGTATCGCTCCACCATTTGCCATTATTCCCCGGCGAAAAGGATATTCTAAAAAATCCCAGCGGCAATTTTTCGATCCCTGCTTTGAACCATCCGATAATTAGAGCACGCGAGATGATGCCTGCAGTGTTTTCCAGATCCCGCAAGTCGTTCTGCATTCCCGAAGTAATCGATTCTCCCTCAAAGTGGTCCAGGAAGCATATATATCAACAAAGTCCCATATCTCGCTATTTCTGGGCACATGCAATCCATCACAAGCGAGTGGATGGTTTAGGAAGGTGTTGAAAAGTTCGGTATACATTTCAAGAACCATATAGGTCAGTTTAGACGATGCCAAGCTGCCAAACACAGCCTTGGTGCCCAGGAAAGTAGCGTGTCTCAGTCTCAAATACAGTGGGACATTCGATGCCCTCCCCAGACTCGAGGACGGTCCCAATCAAAATTGTTGCAATGCCACGTGGTGGAAGGTAGAGAAACGAAGAGAATCTCTATCGGATCAAGTCAATCGGTCAAGAATTCGCGCGGATACGATTTATGGCCCAAAATCCATGGTACGCCCCACTGTGCGGAGGGGGGGGGGAGTAGGAATTTGTTATGACATGCCATAATAGACTCCTCGATCCTATCAAGCCTCCTACTGAATCACTCATAGATTATTCAGCATGCGTTCGAACGTTCTTATTTCCTCTGCACCTACGCCGCACTTAGCTCACTTCCCAAAATTTTATAATATGGAGAGATCAATGATCAAGAGAATCCGCTGTGACCGGATTTGGAGAACTGTTGGAGATCGTGGAAACAACAAGGAATAATCAATGAATCTCAAACCTGAAAACGTGCTCTCTAACAGATAGGTACACTCACCGGACAAAATATCTTCGCAAGGGGCTTTGTCATTTTCACTCCTTGGGTCAGGACGGCTATGCGTTCGTTCTATTTTCGGCGTTCCCTCACCATGAAGTGAGATGGGCCGTGCCACCCTAAAAAGTGGAAATCACTAGGTAGCTTGGGCAGATATCTTGTCCGGCGCGTGTACGAAATCGATACAGAAAAGAATGAATGTGTCGTATCATGAGGGGCCCGTCCGCAGTCGATCTAATGCAATGAAATATTCCCGACATGGACTGAGTCGGGAAGAATACTTCGACTTCCCTAAGTTGGGGAGCTTGATACATTTGTTTATGAGGAATCCTGATTTATTGTGATGATATTGATTGAAACACTTTGAAGATGGATGTTCTAGATGACTGAGAAGTCTTTTTTCGAGGACTCATGACTATCTGAATGATGAAGATTTAACGTACAGGATCAATCCTCATTTTCGATGAATCCAAGTCAATATTCGCTCCAAGAGGATTCTTCCGTTGGATGTTGACTAGGTGAACGGCCAAATCAGCTGCAACGTCTGCATTATTCTTCATCAGGGCTTTATCTACGGAGAAGAAAATTTCTCAGGTTACTTGTAACTAATGTAACCTGAATGCACATCAAGGTAGCCACAACTCCTCCATGACACTGGAGTCTGAACATGATTTTAGAAACGGTGATTATTAAGGGATCAGTCCTATACAAATCGGGAAAGATCTTGCCGTGTCATGCACCTTCGTGAGCTTTTTGAAATCATGTCCTCGGATCGACGGCCAAAATGCGACACACGGGTCTGTAGGAGTGAGCCTGAATTCGTGATGCAGACCACCCACAGGATCATTGTGGGATAAGATCCCGGTAAATCCAGGATCATCAGTGCTCCAGCTAAAATCGAAATCGCCACTCGGGCTATTTTCGAAAAAGTTGGGAATATGTGTTTTTCTGACAGTTTTCACCTTTCACCCTCGATAACTCGACGGGAAGATCTCCAAAATATGAAAGAAAAATGTTTCGACACAAGGCCTCCAGTTCCTGTAGTAAACATACTCCGGCCACGATTTATACTTTCCACGGTCTCGACCTCATCAATCCAAAGGCTTACATGTGAGGGTTCTGTCAAGAACACAAGCCGCTCAAGATATAAGAAATATATTGTACACTAGAATAACAAACTGAAGGTACAAAAGTTGACAGGGTACTACTCAAGGGTGCGCGGGCACAGTCCGTCACGGCTACTCTGGTATATGGTGAACGTCGCAAAGCGACCACGAGGACAAGGCCTACCGCAGCTTGCTCGGCTGCCTGCACGAATCTGATCCGACGGCGCGGAGTTGCCGCACGCGAGTCCCGGAAACGACGAGCCGTCCGCTTACGCCCTCTCTCCACACGTATACATGCATACACTCATTACATCATGGATGTGAGTATAAAATCGCTCACATAAATTTCATCGAGAAATTGTGTGGAGTAACTATTCGTAGATCTTCAGCAGATGAATCAAAGAGGTTCCCACACATTTTTCAATCCGAGGCCTCGTGGCTCCGTATTGACGTACAGTGGAACTTCGATATAACGAACTCCGATATAACGAAATCCTCGGCATAACGAAGTAGAGCTCCGGTCCCTTGAATTTCCTATCCCCGACTGTGTTAAATTACCTCGTTATTACGAACTTGAACCTCGTTATAACGAAATTTTGTCCTAAGAATAAAGTAGAATTCCGAAAAGGGATTGAGTGAAGTAGTCTCCGCGAAAGATTTATAATGGTACAGAGTTGAGAATCTCATGCTGGGTGTGCTCAGCGAATTATGAGTCAACAAAATCCTCAAAAACTTCGGTGAAACGAAAATCAATGAGAGGCTCATAGATGACTGATCAAATTTCGAGATTCGAGACCACCATCCGACTCTTTTTTGAGGATATCAAGCCGGGTTTCCTTCTAAGATTGCGAAACCGTGGCTGAGGAGTGAAAAGAGAGATGAATAAAGGACAACAAGTTATCTCTCAAAACTCAAACAAGAACTAAGTTCGAACCCACCCATACGACCTTTTCCGGAGCGAAAAATGGCTCTTGTCAGGTGCAATGAAACTCCCAGACGACGGAACAGATTATTTGACAACTAATCTTGGATATTGAAGAATTGTTCAATGGCAAAAGCGTATTTTCGCTGTATTGGTCTCTTTGTAAAACGAATATCCAAAGCTGGCCCATTTCGTGCTCAAATTGTACATAGAAGGTCTTGCACATACGGTTTTGGTACGAAACTTCGGTATAACGAAACCTCGATATAACGAAGGCGGAGGCCGGTCCCCTCAAGTTCGTTATATCGAAGTCCCACTGTATTGTCGTCCATGTTCCATTTTTTTCTGATACAGTCGAAACCAACAGAAATGACAGTATAATATATTTCGTGGACGAGAATACGTCATGTACGGGAACAGGAGGCCTTGAATGGAAAGATTTGTAGAAACCTATCTGATTAAGGAGGCTCCAGCGTTTGGTGCCGTACTAAGCGTGGGGCCCCGTGCGCATGTAGCAGGCCCTTCCTACTCCCTCTACACTCCTGACGCCAGATATAGGTATACTTTCAATGCGAGTCACTGAGCGTCGCATCGCTGCTCAACGCCGTGGCGCGTCGAAATGCTACATTTTTTTTCATTTTAACTCGACTTTTTGTACATATTCGGTCGGCAACCTATCAACTACTGTACATAAATCTCATCAGCAATACTTGATTCTCACTGCTCTAGTCTTTCATGAAGCGAACACGGAGAATTGATGAGATCTAGCACATACAAGGCTCGCTTGAGGGTTCACGTCCATAAGACGCCATGCTAAACCTCGATTTTTCGGGAATTCTTCCCTTGAAAGTAAGGTCGGCAACATACCTTTTGGAAGATACCTTAGAATCGGCTGTGATTCTAGCTACAAGGTAGTATTTTTTGTGTCTCAATGACGGATTCCACTTGGACGCTGGAGCCTCCTCAATCTGCTGAAGATCTACAAAAAGTTACTCAACACAATTCCTCGATGAAATGTATTTCATGGGATTCATGGCGTCGAGACCGTTAAAAATATAAATTTTGAACGAAAATACGTTGACCAGGGAAACTAGAGGCCTCGAACGAGGAAATTCGCGGAGCCCTCTTTTGTTCGACTTCTTAAAGATCCACAGAAGGTTGCTCCACATATTTTCCAATAAAATATGTTCCCGGCGAGTTTTCAGGGGTAGGGAAGCGAAATCTGTCAGAAACAGACCCATTTCCAGATTTTTTTAAAACGGCCCGAGTGGCGGTTTTCTCTCTAACTAGAGTATGATCCCAGAAATCCCCGAAAACATAATACACAATAATCATGTGGGTGGTCTGCATCACGAATTTAGACTCTCTCCAAAAGATACATGGACTCGTCCAGACGTGACATGGTATGTTCCCAGGAGAGGGCTTGATAAACAATTGCTGGCAATATCATCTTCCAGGATGAATACAGTACTCGATTGATGAGAAACTTGATAGCTTCCTTGCTCTCGCGTAGAGGCTGTTGCAAATAACCCAATATCTTGCCCAAATATTTTCGTCTGAAGATCACGTCGGATACTCATCTTGGGTGTCAGAGTGTGCAGGTAATTTTCCCCGTGTTCGAAACTCACTCAACTTTCCCCTAGATACAGAGAGGCATCCCATTAAAAATACACGTGTACAGCATCTTCCCGCATCGTTCTAAAAACCTACCCAACGTCCCAAGCTGAGCAAATGGGATATCATTCTACATCTGAAGACATAACTTTTCTAGTTATTTTTATACACGGAAAACGGTTCCTTCGTGTCCAAAATCCATCTATATAGATAATTTTGGATTTTTCTGAAGAGACCAAAAATGTTCGTCCTGTCCTGAGCCTCTATTCATAGGTGATGAATTCCACGCCAAAGCGACCTACGGAAGGGGGTCATCTCTCAGATTCTTTTTTAACCTTCTTCATTCGATTCTATGGCTCAAAATAGGAACTTCGGACCACCTATGGGGCCCAAAAAAAATTTCTCCTCTCCATTGCACGCACATCCGTCAACAGACCGGAAATTTATCGTGTAGAAATCGATGCTCTTTTATTCACAAAAATGAGAATATTCCGAGTTTTTGAATAGCTGTCGATTTGCGGGTTGCGGCATCTGGAAGGGCATCGAAAAACCTATCGAAAACGTTGTCGGAAATTCCTTCTCTGTGATTTGGGGGCCTCCTGGAGGCAAAAGAGTGTTTTTCACTGAAATGTTGATTTCTCAAAAAGCCATTTTTTTATTTCTTTAAAATCATATATTTGACGTAAAATTTTGCGTTCTTTCGAAAAAATGGGTTTTAGAGAAGTTCGGGATGATCCAAGTGACTTATGAGCTATTTTTTGAAAATTCGATTTTTCGGGTTTCAGAAAAAGGCGATTTTCTGCGCATGCCCACAAACGTAGACTTTCGGGACCACTTTCAATAGAAAGCTGACAAAATTTCCTATAGAATGACTACCCGCAAAGTTGAAATTCATGCATTGAAACGGGATCTGCAACGATTAATTATATCGAATCAAAATCACATGAAAATTCAGCCCATCAACGCCTTCGTGGCGCCTGCTGAGATGACACATTTACGAGATCTTTTCGGGACTCAATTTTGAGTCCGAAATTGCCCTAAAAAAATTCGGGCCACATGGTCTCAACGTAAAATTGTATCAACTTTCGAAATATGCGATGAAAAACCCCGTTTGAGGCGAACCCGAGGTGCTACATTCAATTTTTCGCAATCTTGAATGTGAAATATCGTATTTTCTGGGAAAAAATTGAATGTAGCACCTTGGGTTCGCCTCAAACGGAGGTTTTCATCGCATCTTATGAAAGTTCATACAATTTTACATTGAAACCATATGGTCCGAATTTTTTTCAGGTCAATTTCGTACTCAAAATTGAGTCCCGAGAAGATCTCGTGAATGTGTCATCCCAGCAGGCACCACGAAGGCGTTAATGGGCTGAATTTCCATGTGATTTTGATTCGACATGATTAATCCTTGCAGATCGCGTTCCAGTGCATGAATTTCAACTTTGCGGGTAGTCATTTCTTAGGTAATTTCGTCAGCTTTCTATTGAAAGTAGTCCCGAAAGTCTACGTTTGTGCGCATGCGCAGAAAATCGCCTACTTCTGGAACCCGAAAAATCGAATTCTCGAAAAATGGCTCATAAGTCACTTGGATCATCCCAAACTTCTCTGAAACCCATATTTTTCGGAAGAACGCAAAATTCCACGTGAATTATATGATCTTCAAGAGATCAAAGGAATGGATTTTTGAGAAATCAACATTTTAGTGAAAAACACTCTTTTGCCTCCAGGAGGCCCCCAAATCACAGAGAAGGAATTTTCGACAACGTTTTCGATAGGTTTTTTGATGCCCTTTCAGATGCCGCAACCCGCAAATCGACAGCTATTCAAAAACTCGGAATATTCCCATTTTCGTGAATGAAAGAGCATCAATTTTTACATGATAAATTTTCGGTCTGTTGACGGATGTGCGTGCAATGGAGAGGAGGAATTTCTTTTGGGCCCCATAGGTGGTCCGAAGTTCCTATTTTGGGCCATAGAATCGAATGAAAAAGGTTTAAAAAGAATCTGAGAGATGACCCCTTTTCGTAGGTCGCTTTGGCGTGGAATTCATCAGATATAAGTTATCCAATCCCTCCTCGCGAGCCATAGGGAAAGAGGTGAAAGCGTCAAAAAACAACATTCCTTGTATCTTCCAGCCAGGGGAAGCCAAACATGACGAATATCGAAAAGACATCCGAAAAATTTTTGAAGGAAACACAACTCTGTTCCCAATCATTTTCCCCATGGAATGCTTCAAATTTAAGCTGTAGAATCATGCACAGAATATCTGATACGATTTCCCGACTCAAGTTCTCAGCGATCTCATGGTTTCGGATTTCGTGAATTTGGAGTTCATCCTCTTTGTCCACTCGAACTTGACAGTCGTCAATGAATTTCGTGCAATAACTTTCACATGAATCTTGTGGTCCAATATCAAGACTGTTATCTCCTGGTATCTCATGAATGAATTCACTGCAAGACAAAATTTCCTCATTCCTGGTCAACCTTGTTTCTCGAATTTTCGGGAATACTTCAACTATAACATTTTTCCGGGCTCACTAATTTGCGAAGGACCCCGCTTCCAGAGATAGGATATAGGGTTGCGGTTAAATTTTTTGGGGAGAAAATATGTTGTAGAGCGGGAAATTCTGATCAGAGAGTTCAATGGACCCGAAGCCAGATTATGAACCATTTTTTTGCAATTGATTAATCAACTATCGAAGAATGGAAGGTAATGAGGATATCCACAAAAACAACAACACCACGTGCTTGATTTACTGCGGCGTTCGAATTCAGGCAGTGGAAAAGTTCTTCGCATACTTTTATGTAGAGATGATTGATCTGAATATCTTGGACAAAATGAGCTGGGGAATGTAAGCAAAGGAAAATATCCTTACCGAGTATCCACGATGACATCGCATTCATAGCGGCGGAAAATCGTGACTGAATCAACGCTTGTCATGGGCAGCCGCAGAAAGCGAGTTGGAGAACTTGAGAGATGACAATATTATTCATTTTCATGGGTATTTCGAGGTCGCTGAATACGAATATGCTATCAGCCAGACTCTGAACTTGATTGCGGGGTGTAGGAGAGGGGTGACATACAGTACCGTTCATAAGTTCTCGATGGTCGATCCCTCGATTACCCTGACTTGGAACAGCAATAAGTCAAATTCTATGCGTTGTACGAAAATTGTCAAGGAAGCATCTTACAGAGCAGAAAAAATACTAACTTTTACTGGTTTTTGATGATTTTTATCGAATATTTTTGAAGGTCCTACACGCTGATGAAAAAATAGAAAATCTAAAAATTTTTTACTTTCATTGAGACACCTGCAGTTTTAATGCGAATAAAGATACGGCAATTCTGAAAAAAGCATCTTGTAGAGCGGAAAAAATGCTATGTGTAGCCATTTTTTGATTATTTTTTACGTACCGCGCATGAGAACGTACAAGCTGTCTAGATACCCAAAATGACTGCTTATCATCGGAAACGGCACAGAAAACGGTGAAAAACCATGATTTTGGGGGTTTGGACAGCTCGCACGTTCTCACCCGGGATACGTAAAAAATAATCAAAAAATGGCTACACATAGCATTTTTTCCGCTCTACAAGATGCTTTTTTCAGAATTGCCGTATCTTCATTCGCATTAAAACTGCAGGTGTCTCAATGAAAGTAAAAAATTTTTAGATTTTCTATTTTTTCATCAGCGTGTAGGACCTTCAAAAATATTCGATAAAAATCATCAAAACCCAGTAAAAGTTAGTATTTTTTCTGCTCTGTAAGATGTTTTCTTGAAAATTTTCGTACAACGCATAGAATTTGACTTATTGCTGTTCCAAGTCAGGGTAATCGAGGGATCGACCATCGAAAACTTATGAACGGTACTGTAGATAGAGTTGGAAGAGTTGGGAAATGGTCTTCTTTAGGGTATCCCGAGGTCGCTGAACACGAGTTTGGCATCAACCAGCCTCTAAATACGGTTGCGTGGAAGGGTGTGAGGGTGCAGGTGCGCGATGACCTGTATCATGCTAGAAGAGTCGAGATATGGTGTTTTGTAGGTATTTTGAAGTCGCTGAACACGAATCTGGCATCAGCCAGTGTCCACGTCTAATTGCGCGGTTGGAGGCGCGATGCGTTCAGAATTGAGTTTTGCAACTTACAGAACATGCTTTTTGGGGTACTCCGAGGTCGTCGAACACTAATCTGGCATCAGAAATCACCAAGAGTGGTTTGAACGGCATCAAGTTTTGCGAAGATATTCCGATTTTCGTACGCAAACGATTTTGTTTCCTCGTACGCGAGAATTTTCTGGTTTTTGTTACCAAGGTTTCCATGAGGCACATGCTTGTGATATGTCGCGTACGTGAAGAAGATACTCTTCCCGTTCATGACAATTTTCCGGTTCGCGTACGCGACGCCATTTCCGGTGCCCAAGATTGAATATTTTCGCGTACGCGAACGAGGCGTGCTTTCGCGTACGCGAACACATCCCGGTTTCCGTAAGCCAAGCTTCCCAAGGGGCGCATCCTTGCAAATTTTCGCGTACGCGACAATTACTCCGGTGCCCATGCTTGAACACTTGCTCGTACGCGAACGATACTCTTCTTCTGGTACGCGAACATTTTCGTTTCGTGACGTAAGCCATGGTGTTTGTGGGGCGCATACTTGTAAATTCCCGCGTATGCGGAAAAAAACTCTTTGCGTACGCGACAATCCTCTGGTTTGCGTGCGCAACACTATTTCCGGTGCCTCAGCTTGAATATCTTCGCGTACGCGAAAATATTCCGGTTTCCGGGAGCCAAGGTTTCCATGGGGCGCCTACTCGCAAATTCCCGCCACGCAACAATTTCCCGGTGCCCATGCTTGAACACTTTCGGATCCGCAAACGATACTCTTCTTTAGGTACCGGAACATTTCCCGTTTTGCAACGTAAGTCAAGGTTTCCATGGGGCACATACTTGGACATCATCGCGTACGCGAGAAAAATATCCTCTGCGTACGCGAAAATTCTCCGGCTTCCATAAGCCAAGGTTTCCATGCGGCCCTTACTCGCGACTTCTCATGCAGGCGGAAAAATACCTTCCGCGTGCGCAAAAATTTCCAAGTTCAAGTCTGCGAAGCGATGTAGCCAAGGTTTCCATGAGGCGCATACTTGCGAATTCTTGCGTACGCGAGAATTCCCCGGTGCCCATGCATGAACACTTTCTCCCACGCGAACGATACTTTTTTCCTCGTACGCGGAAATTTTCCGTTTTTGTTACCAAAGTTGCCATGGGGCGCAAACTTGTAAGTCCTCGCGTACGCGAGGGGAATACCCTCTACTCACGCTCAGCTATTCGCAGTGCCCAAGCTCGAACATTTCGCGTACGCGGACAATACCTCTCTTCGTATACGCGAAAATCATCCAATTCACGTAAGCCATGGTTTCTATGGGGCGCATACTTGTGAATTCTCGTATACGCAAAAATAGTTCGCGTACGCGACCCCATTTGCGGTGCCTAAGCTTCAATATTCTCGCGTGCGCGAAACTATCCGGGGGTGCATACCTGCGAATTCTCACGCATGCGAAAGAATACCTTTCACCTACGTGAAAATTTTTCGGTTCGCATACGCGAAGCCATGTGGCCTAGGTTTCTATGAGGCGCAAATTCTTGCAAATTCTCGTGTTCGCGAAAAAGCCCCCGCCATGAATCATAGGAAAAATGGCTTTCGGTAATTGTTGATAAAAATGGGCTTGAACGATAGATCTCGGCGAACTGATCAAAAGTTGTCATGGCCGAGAACTCAGAGGGGATCCTCACTTCGAAATATCTTGTCTCGAAGATGCTTCCTGATTACCAAGCTTGATGCTTCAAAAAGTAGGGTTATGTGTCGATCTTCATCGGACCCCCGGAGAGTGTAGACCCACATGCATACTTTTTGAGTGCAGATTCGACAAACTCGTTTTCTTCTTATGAGATAGCTTCGTCATATAGCGTGGTTTAGTGGAAAAAACTAAACAAGCAGTGTGATATGAAAGTACATTGACACGGGAGAGAGTCAAACCTAAATCGTGAATATCAAGTTATTGTATGATCATTTACCACGCGGTAGAGTCTCTGTGAGAATCGCGCCTCCACCAACGCAACTAGACGTGGACACTGGCTGATAGCATATTCGTGTTCAGCGACCTTGAAATACCCATGAAAATGAATGATATTGTAATCTCTCAAGTTCTCCAACTCGCTCTCTGCGGCTGCCCATGACAAGCATTGATTCAGTCACGGGTTGCCGGAAGGGGGAAAGTAACCGATGAAAATGACACCAAAAGCTGTCAATGGGGTCTTGTTCTATGAGTTGAACAGATCAGAATCCCGTATTGGAATGAATCCTAGCTGCTCGTGTGTTCGATTTGCGTGATATTAAATATTTCAATGGGAAATCCTATGTATTTCACATATGAATTATCTCACAATCAATGTTTCCCTCGATCAACGTGCTGTATCGACCCACTCCATTATCTTTGAACGTGTCTGGGCTCATTTTGTGGATGTTGACAAGAGCTCAAAGATGAGCTAGATTATGTTTAGTTGTAATCGAAGTGAGCTGAGGTTTGCCATGCTCAAGGAGCAGAGATATCATCCTTCCGAAGAGGCAGGATTCTTCTCCTCAAAAGATCTTGACTTCTCGAGCTTCTAACTACGACAGATCTCAATATTTTTCGACGTACCTTAGCTCATTATCAAGTTCATCACGAGAACTATGAATCAGATTGGAGTGTGTTGTATTCTCATGGATATTTGCTCCATTTACACGGGGAAATTCCCTGTTTTTGCAAGGGCCGGATCTCATTTTTCGAGAACCAATCGAGGTTTTTCAAGCTCCTAATTCAGATCTATCTTTGTATTTCATGGCACAACTTAGCCTATTCTCGAGCTCATCACCAGAATACTCCCAAATAAGCTCAGCTGAGTAGAAAAATATGAAGATACACCTGAATTAGGAGATCAAAAAACCTCGATTTGTTCTCGAAAAATGAGATCCGGCCCTTGCAAGAACAGGGAATTTCCCCCTGTAAATAGAGCATATCCATGAAAATACAACACACTTCAACCTGTTTCATACTTCTCGTGATGAACTTGATAATGAGCCAAGATAGGTCGGAAAATATTGAGATCTGTCGCAGTTAGAAGCTCAAGAAGTCACGATCTTCTGAGGAGAAGAATCCTGCCTCTTCGGAATGATGAAATCTCTGCTTCTTGAGCATGGCAAATCTCAGCTCACTTCGACTACAACTGAACATGATCTAGCTCATCTTTGAGTTCTTGTCAACATCTGAAAAATGAGCTCAGATACGTTGGAGAATGATGGAGTGGGTCGATACAGCACGTTGATCGAGGGAAACATTGATTGTGAGATATATCATATGTAAAATATATAGGATTTCCCATTGAAATATTCAATATCACGCCAATTGAACACACGAGCAGCTAGGATTTACTCCAACACGGGATTTTGACCTGTTCAACTCATCGAACAAGATCCCCTATCCCATCTTCCCAAGATCCCACAGCTTTTTGTGTCATTTCCATCGGTTACTTTCTCCCTTCCGGCAACCCGTGCAGTCACGATTCCTCGCCGCTATGAATACGATGTCATTGTGGATACTCGGTAAAGCTGTTTTCCTTCACTCGGCGCGCTTTCATTGTTTCAATCTGAAAATTTTTTTGGTCATAACTGAAGGCCTCCCGAAGATGCTATAATACCTTTGGGGTGTCGAAAGGGTGTTGGGCGGAAGCAAAAAAATGTATTGTGGAAACAATTCGCGAAAATGCGCAAAATTGGCAATTTTCACTCCTGACCTTGTAACTTCGTTCATTTTTGAGCTATCTCCTTGAAATTTTGAGGAAGTACGTATTTGATAGCATACTTTGAGATGTACCAAGAGCCGATTGTCGATTCCACAAAAACCATATTTATTTTGAAGAATTACTATGGCCAAAAAATGGTATTTTTGTGAAATGATGGGAAACAAGTTTTTTCTGAAAAACAATTATTTATTAAGTGATGAAAATTATTCTGGTGCCTCTAACATGAAAGAATCCTAGGATAAGTGTATCTCACGTGGAACTTATGGAATGAAAAAAAAATCGCTCCACTCCGCACTTTCACATACACTGCTGGCACACAGGGGTTCGCTACACCCCAGAGACGGAGACGCGCAGTTCTGGCGGCTGCTGCTGGCACACTAATGATGCGCAGGCCAATGCACCCATACGAATCGATAGAGGGGATCTCAAACAAACGGTAGATGGCGCGCGTGGCCTCTTATGGAATGAAAAGAAAATCGTTCCACTCCGCACTTTCACATACACTGCTGGCACACAGGGGTTCGCTACACCCCAGAGACGGAGACGCGCAGTTCTGGCGGCTGCTGCTGGCACACTAATGATGCGCAGGCCAATGCACCCATACGAATCGATAGAGGGGATCTCAAACAAACGGTAGATGGCGCGCGGTGGTCAATTTTCAACGATCGCGGCATCTCAAAAGTTGTCCAAAGTTTCCGTGGGGTGTGCCACACCCCAAGTGCCAGCTAAGGGTTAAGTGCCCGTAATCGGCATTGAAAATCTAAAAAAATTCTTCCTCAGTGGACCACCTACAACTTTGACGGTGAAGGTTGGATCACAAAAATTCTCACGAAATCTTGTAGATGGTTCAGAAATCTAGAAATTTGGTCCCTTGTAAAATTTTTGTACGACCCTTCCCGTCTGACTCACGAGCTCCGAAAGAAAACTTAGAATTAACATAGGGTGCTTATGGAGACCTCGAAGCTGGTACCTATTTCGTTTCGTCTTGCTCGACTCTAGTGCGAAAAATCGTCGAAAAAATATCACGCCACATGATTTTGACGTAAAATAATCTCATCTTTCAGAAAAATGTATCAGATTTTGTCTCAGATTTGAGGTGACAGCAATTCTCCAAGTTTTGCTGTGAAAATTGATTTATTTCATGTTTTGGCCGTCCATATTATATTTGAGACAAAATTTGATACATTTTTCTGAAAGATGAGATCATTCAACGTCAGAATCATGTGGCGTGATATTTTTTTGATGACTTTTCGCACTAAAATAGAGCAAGACGAAACGAAATAGGTACCAGCTTCGGGATCTCCATAAGCACCCTATGTTAATACAAAGTTTTCTTTCGGAGCTCGTAAGTCAGACGAAAAGGGTCGTACGAGAATTTTACAAGGGATCAAGTTTTTAGATTTTCAAACAATCTACAAGATCCCGTGAGAATTTTCGTGGTCCGACCTCTCCCGTCAAAGTTGTAGATGATCCACTGAAGAAGAATTTTTCTAGATTTTCAATGTCGATTACGAGCTCTTGAAAAGCACTTGAAAAATATTTGAAACACTTGAATCGATAGATTTCTTTGTGATCTTCAAGATCTTTCTTTCGAAATTTCCATACGATGAAGAGATTCGGAGTTGTCATAGATTTAGTGAGACCATGCATGATCCATTAATTTTGGAAGGTACTGTATTTCGTAGCTCATTTCTTGCAAGATTTTCAAATCGATCATCTCGATAATCTGAAGAAGATGCGTGTTCTACATAAAACTATCCGGAAAACGTTCTCACTGCCTGAATTTGAACGCCGCAGGATATTAAGCACGTGGTGTCTTTGTTCTTGTGGATAACCCCATAACCTTCCATTTCTCGATAGTTGATCAATTGATTGCAAAAAAATGGTTCATTATCTGGCTTCGGTTCCATTGAAATTTTGGTTCAGAATTTTCCGCTTAACAATATATTTCTTCCCCGAAAAATTTAACCGCAACCCAATATCCTATCTCTGGGTGCGGGGTCCTTTCCAGCCTCTTCATGGCACTGGGATTGCAATTTTAAATATTTCTCAGGTGAAAGGTGGAGGTTCTTCAGAACTGAATCGTTATCTTTTCACTGCTTCGAATTAAAAGTTTTTTGACAGTCTAATTCGAGTATATATCGCTTAATTTTATTGTTTGATTTTTCGCTCGTAGGTAGAATTATTCTGTAATGAAGACACTTTCTCGATCTGACGAGCTACCTTTATTTTTGGCTTTTGGCCCCAAAAGCCAAAAATAAAGGTAGCTCGTCAGATCGAGAAAGTGTCTTCATTACAGAATATATATCGCTTAATATTTTTTGCAACCCGATGAACTTTCTCTAATGTGACGGATAACTCTCTTGGCAACATTTCTCTCGTTCGGAGCTCAAGGCTATTCCCAGAAATCTCAATCAATTGTCTTTGAATCAAATCAAACTCATATATAGGACTGACTCCCTTCGATGTACATTCATCTTCTCGGCTCCTCATATTTCGTACTTTACCAGATCCACATGGATGAAATCTTGAAAATCGCATGCTCTTAATTTTTGACTGGTATTTCTCAACATGATTTGGCAATCTTGTACTCGATAGTTTATCAAGTTGTGCAAAAAATTCACGTTTAGATGCGTTTCGATAATATTTTTTCAAATGGATTGCTTTGGCAGAGTTATATTCTCTCATCTCACCTTCTACAGTTTCTGGGATTCTAGTTGTTCCTTAAAGTGTCTTCAAAGGTCGTTCTACCATATCGACGCTAACTTTCGATGACTCTCTTCGTATGAATGAATGTAAATTTGCAAGAAATTTCCCAATCAAGTTCTGCTCACACAACCATTTCCACGGATTTTCATCATCCTCCGCCATTTCAAGGTTGCAATCGATATTTTCGTTATACAGATATATTTCGTTAGTTATAGTTCCGCGTATCCCTCAATAACTATCAAAACTATCAATTCACTTGGTCACAGCCGGAATCATTATATCGGTTCTGTGCCTTTCTCATCAATAAGATTAATTCAGGAATACGCATTTACATATGATGCCTCGCAGCATTTTTGCAAAATACTTCCAAATCACTGCAATAACTCATCAAAATCGGATTCTCCTAATGTATTGAACAAAAACCATTATTTCCACTGATGCATTTCAAGTAGACTTCAGTAAATCCATCATTCGCAATCGGAATCTTCGCTTCATAACTTGAGAAATACATCAAATTATGAATTCTTCGTGTGCATAGAACTGACTCATAAAGTTTAAATGGCAAAAATACAATACTCGATAATATGGTTGAAGCTGCTGCCGGGATGCGATGCGTGGAGTTAGATGCTGAAGTTGTAATCTATCGAAGTTCGTCTTTTTCCTTCTCACCGTGATGTTAATGATAAGAAGTTGTCGTATTTATACTCCTTGGAGAACGCGGCAACCCGCGCTAATGACGCCCAACGCTTCTGATTGCATCTACTGGTACAGTTTATCGGAGAGGATTCGAAATAATTTAGGTCTTCTCTCAAGCGATGTCTCTGAGTCGATGGCTGCTGCCACTGAGTTTTGATGGCAGTATCATGCAGTTGCTGGTGTCACTCGTCACTTGTACCTTTTCCCCATGGTGTTTCTTTTTTTGTTTTCGCGAAAAATTTCGCTACACAGGTTTTTCGCGTTCACACCTAGCACTAGGAAGTGTTACGTGGGAAGGGAAGGGTGATACGAATAAATCACAAACAAGTTGACTGAGATTGTACTTTGATGATGGAAAAAAGGGTCGAGAGAGAGAGAGAGAAAGAGAGAGAGAGAGAGAGAGAGAGAGAGAGAGAGAGAGAGAGAGAGAGAGAGAGAGAGAGAGAGAGAGAGAGAGAGAGAGAGAGAGAGAGAGAGAGAGAGAGAGAGAGAGAGAGAGAGAGAGAGAGAGAGAGAGAGAGAGAGAGAGAGAGAGAGAGAGAGAGAGAGAGAGAGAGAGAGAGAGAGAGAGAGAGAGAGAGAGAGAGAGAGATAGTGTTCAACGAATGGTTGGTACGAGCGTCATCTACAATGAGCCGTACGGCTCATTGTAGATGACGATAGTCCGTGCTGCAGCGTAGACCGATGCAGTGGGGATGTTCTTCACTCTGTCAAAGTGCTGATGGTGCATCCACGACAGCCGGCAAACCGCGAACATACGTTGCGCGGACGAGTAGTCGTCGCGAGTGCAACGTTATCGTGGCACGAAGGGGAATGGTGAGATCAGGCACTGATCTCCACCTCTACCCGCGTGACAGTCCCTCCTCCCATGGCCTGCAAGGAGGAACTGGATAACTTACACCTATGAATAGAGGCTCAGAACAAGACAAATATTTTTGTCCCCTACATTTTTATGCTAAACCCCATCCAGCTCGAGTATTCACGCTTACAGGTCAGAAAGATCCAGGAACTCAACTATAATGATTGGCTTTAGACACGAGGGCGCCATTACCCGTGCACTTAAATACCTGAGAAAATTGTGTTTTTTAAGGGAAGGGCACACACATTTCGGGAATTTCTACATTATCAGTGATTCTAGGGTTCGTATTACATATTTTATGGGAGTATCCATAAATATATCTTATATTGGTGCTAAATTAGCCATTCTGATAGCTCAGATACTCAAAATATCAAACCTAACCTCAAAAAAGCACTCATTACTAAAATTGAGGTTGGCGCATACTCTATCGATGGTCATATCTGTGCTTGGAGGTATGTATTCAAAGGGTCAGAAGGCAACTTCTTGTATTGAGACAATGATGGAATTCATTCTTTTATGAATTTTGGGATGATATTCATCAATAAATTGACCAATTTATTGATAATTTGACAATAAATTAATGGGAATGATTTAACAAATCACCTTCAAAGGAGAATTCCACCATTATTTCAATACAAAAAGTTGCCTTTTGACCCTTCAAATACATACCTCTAAGCACAGATATGTCCATCGATAGAGTATGCGCCAACCTCAATCTTGGTAATTAGTGCTTTTTTGGGGTTAGGTTTGATATTTTGAGTATCTGAGCTATCAGAATGGCTAATTTAGCACCGATATAAGATATATTCATGGGTACTTCCATAAAATATGTAATATGAACCTTAGAATCACTAATAATGTGGAAATTCCGAAAATGTGTGTATCCTCCCCTTAATGTAGAATGATATACCACTTGGTCAGTTTAGGACGTTAGGTAGATTTGAAGAACGATGCAAAAAAGTGCCGTACACGTGTATTTTGAACGAGGAGTCTTCCTGTATCTAGGGAAGAGCTGAGTCAGTCTAATGTGGGGATAATTTACTCGCATACTTTGACATCCAAGATAAGTATCTCACGTAATTTCGAGCCAAAAATATTTGGGCCAGGTTCTAGCTCATACGCAACAGTTCCTTTCAACTGATGTGGATTCTATGAATCCATCTTCCGTGAGATATTAGTCGGTAGATCTGCTGACTCATATGAATGATAATCAAGTACTACAATCCAAACAATGTATCTCCAAGGTTCCTTCAGTTCGAGATCGCAACTAGATGGATTTGATGGGGAATTGGAAAAAAGAGATGAAATACCCGAGAGAATTTGCACTTCACGCCACTGTTAGTCATGGTGGTCCTACAGCCCGGAAAAGATGGACTGGAATCAGGGAGGAAAACCGAGTACGTTATCATTTTTCTCGCATTGATATCGAGGAATTCTTCCGTACCAGATTCGGATCTTCACCCGTATCATGATGCTGTAGTGGATTGTATCTCTGCACCACAACCAATGTAATGTCAGCCTCTTTATAGTCTTTGAGTCATTAGGTGTGTTGAAACTTGCAATTCTCACCCATTAGACTAGTTTTCAACGTGTTTAAGATCATCCTGTACATTTGGGCAAGAGCTCAAGAATGAGCTGAGAGACGTTGAGTTGTAACTGATCAGAGGTGATTATTTCTAGGGCTTCACCGAGATTTGGATCTCGTCTCTTTCTCGGATCGAGATCTTTGCGTGAGTTGAGACGATACAGTACCCTCCGAGATTTGGCCCGAGATCGATACGAGACGAGATCATATGGTCTGATCCCATGGCGATACGAGATCAATGTATACCGAGACGAGCGAGATCTCGTCAATGTCGCATTTATATGAGGATATCTACGAAACGTTTGACTTCTGCTGTCACAGCTTAGATCAACTAGTTATACGACGTTTCTTCCGGTCTATTCCATCAAGTTATCTTCGTTTGGATATCCTGAGAGTGGTCAACAAGTTAAATCTTGATTGGTGAATGTGGGTAGACTCTAGAGGAACGTCCATAAATTTTACGTAAGTGAAAATTTCATAAATTCAGACTCCCCTCTCCTAGTAAGATTTTTCTGATGGAAAATTCCTGACTCACATATGGAAGATAAGAAATTGGAAGACCCCCTCCCCTTGAAACCCTTACGTAATTCTGTGACGTGGTATTTTAACCATCACAACTCATTTAAATTCAACGGGACTCTTAACCTGAGATGCAGGAAATACGCGCGCGAACGGCGGAACGACTCCAAAAATCCAGCTACTCCGCAGTCACGTCCGCAGCACAGCATCACTTACCGTGCAAACACCTGAAAATCGAAAAGGGGGGGGGGCACACGCTCGAAATAATAGATCGAATATTTATTATAAAAATAATTGGCTTCTATTCTTTACGTTTCTTCTGCGCGGCGATACATGAGTTTACACATATATCACGTCCGACAATGATCCGCGTACTTCTACTATTCAACATATCAACTCATTAATCATCAAAAATCGTCTCTGAATTTCCCTGAAAATGATACACTTCACATAGGCCATAATCTGTCCAAATCACTCACGAAATCTACCTGTGCTCCGTAGAGCACAGCTTGTCCGGTCCCTACTCCGAAAATTGTCTCAAGACAGATTGCTCCAAAATTCTCTTGTCCAAAATGGCCGTCCAACAGCCCTCGATACACGCGCGCAACGACAACGTCCAAGATGGCTCGTGCTCCGATGCCTTGGAGCCACCGATGCCCTCTTGTCCCACGCGCTCGAGCAACAGGTGAACGATCACACACCTGGCCCGTTGTCCACTCTGCGATTGTCTAACTATCAACACATGTACGCCTACTCCGAGGCATCTTCCACGTCCGCGCTCAAGAAATTCACAAGTCCACCGCTCCCAATAATCCACGCGACGCGGTTGATGCCCGGGTCCTCGTGTGCTCTAGTCCCACTCGCGTACGTCTATCATAGACGTCTTGTCCACGTCCACTGACTGTACCAGCTACCGAGGTCCCCCGGGAGTCCGGTCTGCCCGCGGGCACGACGATTGCCCTCCACGACGCGCGAGGCTCTTTGGATATTCGCGACGAGAGATTCACATAAAAAGGAGCAAGACCACTCACCGTTTTCTGTCCATCTCGTCCGCTGCGGGCCCTTTAGTCGGCAGTTACAGCTTCCAATCCTGACCCTCTAGTCTATTTCAGTCCTCACGCTGTTCAAGAGACTTCCTGGGGCTCTGCCCCGGAGGGCAGAAGTGCCCCGGCCACGCGGCCGCTGCTCCGACTTGCGGCAGCTCAGAGCACACGCGCTCTGCTCAGCGACTACTTTTTAACTGACAAAATGTCCGACTTTTCTCGTCCGCTGGCTCTTCGTCTTTACTCGAGGAAGAAAGCCCTGATTGGTCAATCAGAATAACCATTAGCGCCAACTGGTAACCACTGCACGCGTACTGCGCAACAAGTCCGAATACACGTCCGAATATACCTATGTCTAGTCCGTGTTGCAGCAGTATATCTATATATACTCGCGGCCGTCCATAGTATAACGATATCGAGTCCTTATGGCAGCAGTATATCTATATTTACGCTATGCATTGTCTCAGTGCATCATACTTGAGTATACACACACGTACATAATCGTGTGCATCATCCGCAAGTCCCAATTTGTTCCAGCGGCCGATGTCCAGGTACTCGTCCGTAGGAATTCCGTAGCCAAGGCTGCCCGGGTGTGGCCCTGATTTGCATGTCCGCAGCGCCACCGCACCTCGCCCGCCAACACCAGTCAGCTGTCTGCAGCCTATGTTTACACACGCCTCGTATACGCTCGCTGTCGTCTCCGTACTCTGGTGGGCCACCCGGGATCAACAGTGTCCGTGTACAGGTCACCGAGGCCATGAGTGACCACTGTAGTGCAGTATGGATAGTGCGCGGGAGTGCGGTGCACCAAGTGCACAATTCACATAAGCAACAGGTGCTGTACGTATAACCTAACCCCGCCGCCCGTTGCTGCCGGCATGTGGGGCAATTGCCCAGATGGCCAGCTGCCCGGGAACCGCATCATCTAGGGGCCACGTTCCCACTGATAACGCGATATAAATAAGTGTTAATGCCTTGTACTCTCGCTCGCCCGCGAGCGAGAGTCTTGTCCATCATCCCCGTCGTCCTGGTCTGTCCGGATATATCTCTTCGTCTCGGGGCACAATATACTCAAATCACGCATGAAACGGGCTGGAAAATGCCAGGATAAGGCCCAGCTAGGACCCAACAGTCCCATAAAAACCCTAAAACCCGTCCAGCTGTCAACCTTTGCTGTGCGTCGGCTGCTAGTCCCAGCATCCTTCTATGGTGCGGCTACAGCGTCTTTTTCTGGTGTAGGTGGGTTTGCCTACGCGCAGGCATGCCAGCCTATGCAGCGTCACGTTGTCCGGTCCACTCTCCCGTCGCTCGCCGCCGTCGTCTTCTCGAGCCAGCACCTCGACAAAAAAGGGAAGTATTGGGGTCAATACCTGTCCTTTGAGTCCGCTGGCTCGAGACGGCGACGAGGGATTTTTGCAATTTCGGCTGTGACGGTGTACCCGTCACAATTCATGGACGTTCCCCTAGAGTCAGTCATGTGCGAGGAAACACCCGAAAACTGAGAATTTTACGTGTCACAGCGTCAGACTCTAGGAATTCGGCAAGCTGCCATGAGTGGGGCATTCTTGAGTAAGCTTCCTCACTCCTCAGGCTCGATCCTAACGATCCAAAGTTACAAAATTCTTGTTGGAGGAAGGTCTGCCTCAATAAGCTCAGCCGTGACACGTAGAGATGAGAGTGTGACAGATTTCTGGGAAAAATTCTGATATCACTATAGACGCTACACTAGTTTGTGAATCATAATTCAAAGGCTCCCTGGGGAATTCCCATCGCATCTTTCATGAAGAAACGAAAAAATTGACTGACTGTAGACCTACGTATCTTCATGGAGAAGCCAGCGGACCGAATCAAATAGGAAAGACAACGTTGTTACAACATGTCTATTCGCACAGATTTAACGAAGGGACACGCGCAGTAAAGCGGGACCGGACTTCGAAACACCGTAACCATGTTGCAAATACCCTCAAAATATCATACCAATTCCCAGTTCACCGAGACTCTGGCCGCTCCACAAGTACCATTCGTTTGAACGAGGGCCATGCAGCCCCAATTATGTGAAAAACGCTCCAAGAAATGATGAAACCATCGGCGGAGGTCTCAGTGTATTCCAATTCTGACTCTTGTTATCAGATTCTCACTCCTAATTGCATAGAATCCTTATAACTGAACCATCAAGCTTGCTCAACAGCAGGCTCGAGCCGTATATCTCTTGAGACACTTCTGAATGCCAAAAATCAAAATTTTCAGAGATATATCCCTCATAAATGGACTAGACTGGTTGGTTTCAGTCGAGCTGTTGAGACCAAGAAGAAGATTATACTCTCTTACGAAAAATTTTGGGGTATATCTCCGTAGACAACTGGTATTGCCATCCTTCATTCCAACTTCTTTCTTCATTTCCTTGCTCTGGCATATGGGCATTTCTTTGGAACTTTTACACCTGCTGGAATACAGCTATGGATGTTGATATTAGAGAACAATCAAATCTATCGGTTCCGATCGAAGTGAAAATATCATTATCCAAGTCTTGGAATGAGATATCTTTGGCTTCCGTATGATGAGAAGTAGGTTGATTCTTTCAGGCTCACTCGAAGAGAGAAAATGTGGGGAAAATCCTGTGGGAATACTTGGTACTCTCACACAGTCTGACGGATAGTTTGGTGATGCCGTGCAATTTTTCGGGTTGACTCCAGCTGTATTTAGTGCATGAAACATTGAAAAGAGATGGCCCAGGAGCGCGATAGCGTGCTACCAATTCAGCCAAAATTCCACGACTTCGAGAATTGGAAATAAAAAATCAATCATGTCTCGTCAACTCAAAGATAATTACGCCAAGCTCGTGCCGTTACTCTGGACGCAATCCTCGAAATACATACCTAGAGGAGATGCAATTCTGAAGATTCTGCGACAAGGCTCGTGTTTGTGCAATTTTCTTGTCTAGAACACGACCTCTTTGACGTAAAATTTAAAAAGGTGACTCACGAAAGAAGTCCAGTTATTCTCACCCCGCATAGGCGGATTGAGCTATACAGTGCCCTCCAAAATTAATGGATAATGGATAGTCTCAGTCAATCAACGAAATCTTCAATGCAGTGCGTCGTATGGAAATTTGGAAAGAAGCATCTTAAAGATGACGAAAAAATCTACCGATTCATGTGTTTTAAATATTTCAAAAGTATTTTTTGGTTGGTCTCAGTCAACGTTGAAATTTCAAAAAATGTATCCATTAATCAATCACTGGTATTTTTGACGGAATTCATTCGATTGTAAAAATTTCCACGGAATATTGTAGGTCGTCCAAAAATCTACAAGTTTGGTTCCTTGTAAAATTTTCCTTCGACCCTTCCTATCTGACACACGAGCTCCGAAATAAAATTTTGTATTAAAATGGGGTGCTTATGGAGATACCGACGCTGGCACTGGTTTCATTCTCTCTCGCTCTATTCTGGTGCGAGATTAAATGAAAAAATATCATAGCACATGATTTCGACGTGAAATGATCTCATCTTTCAGAATATTTGATCAGATTCCGTCTCAGATTTGAGGTAACAACGATTTCTCAAGTTTTATTGTTAAAATAGAGTAATTTCATGTTTTGTCCCTATAGATTACATTCAAGGCAAAATCTGATGAAATATTTTGAAAGATGAGATCATTTCACGACGAAATCATGTGCCATGATATTTTTTCCATTCAATTTGGCACCAGAATAGAGCGAGAGGGAATGGAACAGGTGCCTGGCTCGGTATCCCATAAGCAGCCTGTGTAATACAAATTTTTCTCTCTAAGCTCGTGGCTCCGGCGGGAAGGGTCGTAGGAAAATTTTACAGAGGACCAAACTTGTAGATTTTTAGACGATCTACAACATCCCGTCAGAATTTTCACAATCGGATGGATTCCGTCCAAAATACAAGTGATTGATTAATGGATAAATTTTTAGAAATTTTACGTCGACTGAGACCAACCAAATAATACTTTTAAAATATTTGAAACACATGAATCGGTAAATTTTTTTGTGATCTTCAAGATGCTTTTTTCAAAATTTCCATACGACGAACCACATTGAAGATTTCGTTGGTTGACTGGGACTATTCATTATCCATTAATTTTGGAGGGTACTGTATGTGGGTCAAACTAATTATGATCGGATACCCTCACCGTATGAAGCTACAAATAATCCAAGGCATTTGCTAGAATTATCAATCTTGCCAAATGTATGCATAAGAAATTCTGGAAAATCGACGAAAAACTACCCAGAGCTCGACTTGTCGTGATTTTGGCGATGCCACCAACGCTAAGTGGATTTATAACTCTCGATACTACCCAAATCCGTAAGCAAAAGGTCCCAGGTATGCGTTGAGCGGTTTTCATTTTTATTCTCCAACGATTTTCAGTAGAGTGCAAAAGTTCCAGAGAAACGCTCATATGAGGCCGATACCAATTTCCCCTTCTTCGTTGTGTCCATGAATATAGTATTTGGAATAATCCACTGTCTCATTCTTACTGAACATCCTCAATTCATTCTTTCGTATAGAATCCCCCAAACTAGAATCCACAATGAGATGAGAAGATGAATAAAACAGCTAAAAATCATTTCAAACTATTCCGCACACCAAAGTGTGACTGACTGATTCCTAACGTAAACAAAAGCAGCCGATCTTCTGACACTCGACCGGTAATAGATCATAGAGATATCTCTATGTAATAGACTCGATAGAATTGTTACGTACTTAACCTAGGGAAATAGTACGTATTCAATATATGAATTGAAGAATGAATAAGAGTGAGTTTAGCTAAAGTGGTCCAGTTTCAAACAATGACTTTGTGTTTGAATTTACCTTTTGGTTCGCCGACGCGAGTAGGGAGAAGGGTGAATGACTTATACACAGAGTTATGGATCAACTTTTTGAGCTATATTGTTCAGAATAATCAAAAACTCGAAAAATAGGTAGAGCGTGGAGCGCTTTGACGAAATTATGTGATCTAACCGAAGGTCAGTGTAGCTCTGATCGCGGGCCGCTTTGCTCGTTGCTGCGGCGGTGGCGTGACCGTCGGGCCCTTTGGATGAGCCTCGTTGCTATCTCTCTCGCACTCGTGGCTGTTTGGCTAGCGAGACCGTCGATCGATGTTTTGGATGCAAATCTTCATAGTTTTCAAAATGGGATGGCTGGTATTTAATTATTCTCAACTAATCACGCTGCCAGCTATAGTGACCATTTATAATCGGTGATTTGAATCGGGCGCAGGTACTATGCCATATTCATCAGTTATCTACTTTATCCACATATCAGCTCGTTACACTTCCACCCTTATGAAGAAGATTGCTTACAATTCTTTCAACAAATATTCATCTATAATAAATCTTATGTGAACGAGCTGAACTAATTTTTCTCTCGTTTCGTAATTTTTCTCAGTTCTCAAATCATATTTTATATTACTATTGATCTCTCGTCTCAACAAGATCATTAGTTACAATTATCATACGTTTTTTTTCATTCCCTCTTCAAATTGAATTCACAACATGATCGTTTTTGCCTTAATAATGTGAAAAATTTCCCAATCTCGAGAAAATGAGAATGTTTGAAATACTTGAGTTTTTCGAAATCCGCAGAAATTCGTCTGATTTTTTGTAGGGAACTTTGAATAGCAAACAGAACTCCCAAATGACGTTATCAGGAGCATTTGACGAATTTTCACAAAGAATTCTCGAATTTTGCTCTCAATACTCAACAAAAATTTTATTCAGAAATTCGGAAGTTCGAGACTGCATTTTTCAGTTTTTTATGAATATTCCAATGATCACGTAGAATAATAAAATTGAAAGAATTACTAAGATATGGGTAGTTACAAGTATCTGAGATTTCATTCGATCAAGTTGAAATTCGATGAATATCAACTCATCGTTGATGATATTTCAACCCTAAATCTCCTTCTCCAAATCATACAGAATTTCCGTTCAATTCTATAATGCATAATATATATATCAATTCATTCTGTCTCGCACAATAATTCTATCTCCAATTCTGACAAAAGCAGTTTTGTATCTCAGTCATTCTCTCTCAACATAGATCTACCATTGTAATCATCAAGAGAACATACTCACGAACAATCATTCACCAATCTGACAAGCAAAACGTGGGTCACTGATTTCATCAGTGCAACAATGTTACCTGATTAATTCAGTTGACGTGTCATTCTGTGATGAAAACAAGACTGTAGATAGCGCTGACCAAATATCTTGTAACGATACGATTCTCTATAAATTTATATATATGGCTTTCTTTTTTCCTTTTGCTAGAATTGAGTATCAAGTAAATTTACTTCTCATCCCTGAGAAATCTTGTATGAAGTTGTATGATGATATTGGCCGAATCCATGTAAGATCAGGCCGCGAAAAAAGTTGGGGTCACGGATATTTCTGACGATGAAGTATATCATTCTTGAGACTAGATGATGAGACACGTATTTTTTTGTTTCGCCTGAATCGATTTCCTGACAGAGCTACGCGAATTTGGAGATTGGGAGCTGCAAAATCAATTTTAGAAAAACTGACACTTTGAAATCAGTAAAGATGCAATAATTCCTATTCGACTTTGAATATTCAGCTGAATCTTGTTGGATATAGTTACTAGGTAGATGTTGCATGCAAATTTACACTAATTAGGTTAGAATTGCCATTCGGATCCGAAAAAACTCGTTTTTTACGAGAAATTGAAAAAAATTAATTACTCAAAGATACCATCGTGAATTTCTTTGGTGAATTTTCTGGGGGTATTTGATGACATGATGTTTCAGAGGGTACTCTCCGAGTCGGCGTTAATTGCTCGAGATGACCAAAAAAAAATATTTTTCGGAAAAAAAAATTTTTCTTGTCTCAAATAGGTTCTGGCATCCTTCAAATAATGAATATTGGCTGCAAAGTAGTACCTACAAAGTACAGCACCTGCAAATATCTACAGAGACTCATTTCCTCCAACTTATCTTGCACAGGAAGTAAGCACAGTGGTCAAGCTTGTTGAGAAGGCTATATGAGCAAAAATGTTTTCAGTCTCATATCACTGCGAGTGGTGGATAACACTTACTGGAAAAACGTAGACGTAAAGAAAATCAGACTGAAAGCATTTTTGCTCATAAAGCCTTTTCAACAAGCTTGAGCACTGTGCTTACTTCGTGTGCGAGATAAGTTGGAGGAAATGAGTCTCTTTAGATATTTGCAGGTGCTGTACTCTGTAGGTGATTCTTTTCAGCCAATATTCATTATTTGAAGGATGCCAGAACCTATTTGAGACAATAAAAAAATTTTTCCCCGAAAAATATTTTTTTTGGTCATTTCGAGCTTTTAGCGCCGACTCGGAGAGTACCCTCTGAAACATCATGTCATCAAATACCCCCAGAAAATTCACCAAAGAAATTCACAATGGTGTTTTTGAGTAATTAATTTTTTTTAATTTCTCGTAAAAAACGAGTTTTTTTCGGATCCGAATGGCAATTCCAACCTAATTAGTGTAAATTTGCATGCAACATTTGCCTAGTAACTATATCCAACAAGATTCAGCTGAATATTCAAAGTCGCATAGGAATTATTGCATCTTTACTGATTTCAAAGTGTCAGTTTTCCTAAACTTGATCTTGCAGCTCCCGATCTCCAAATTCGCATAATTCTGACAGGGAATCGATTTAGGCCAAACAAAAAAATACGTATCTCCTAATTTTGTCTCAAGAATGATATATTTATCGGCAGAAATATCCGTGACCTCAACTTTTTTCGCTGCCTGATCTTACATGGATTCGGCCTATTGTCATGTCTCTGTTTTTGCCTACGGGCAGAATGAAGCGTATCCATCTATCTATCTATCTATCTCTCACGCAAGTGTCGCGTCACCTTGTCGACCGATTGTCGACGACTCCACATGCTCTTCTTCCAGCCCTCAATTTTCCGCAAAATGAAAGTGATGTGAACCCGTTGAAGACTCTGCAATTATTTTGTAAGCTCCTAGTCAAGCTCACATATAATGAAAGTCGAAAGTATCATTGAATGTCTATAGGTTATGAATCTCTGCTCCTCAAGCAGTAGTTTGATCTTACTAAAAAGAACTACGCCCACGTTGTTTCGAAACACAAGTTGCTCATGTGACTGGAAGAAGAGCGGCGTGAGATATAGAGTCAAACAAACAGCCATCGACAGGCAAGAACACATCAGCTGGATGTGGTCAGATGTCGCGGTTCATCGCGATACAGCGCGATGCGATCCCTTCCGATCACCGTTCCCCGTCACTGGGCCCCGTTTTTTTGTCGTGTTTGGCCACCGCGAGCGATACAGTCAGAATTTTCCCCGCTAAATACAGGTGGACACAGCGAACACGAGGTGCACCCGTGGTGACCAGCTGAGTGCGTAGGGTTGCCTACGCGCAGGCATAACGGCAGCGGCTGCATGTCGATGTCCCGGTCTTCGGCGTCGTTGGCTAGAGCGGTGGCACCCCGAACAAAAAGGAGAGTATTTTGCGTAAATATTATGATCTTGGTGCTGCCGGTTCGGAACACGACGAGAGTAATTCACCGTTCCCAAAAAAAGGCTGTGATGGTTTCACCATCACATCTCAATTTTTTCAGAGTACTTTGAACGATGCCAAAAATGATGCATTTGCTCCGGTAGGCATTGAAAATTCGTTCCAGGAGCTGAAAAATATTTTCGGGAAAAAATGTCAAAAACCAAATTATTGTTGAAATTTGGTAACAACTATTGAGGTCCGTTTTCTTCGCCAAGAGTATCGTTATCCCATGGAAGTGTCCCAAGATGATTAATTCCGGGATCTATTGCTAAGTTCCCTTCTTGAGTGATTACAGCTCAATTTAGCGATGGATACGCAAATCGATCATCTTGGGACACTTCCATGGGATGCCGGTACTCTTAGCAGAGAAAATAGACCTGTCCACAATAGTTGTTACCAAACTTCAACGATAATTTGGTTCTCGAAATTTTTTCCCTGGGAAATTTTTTCTAGCGTCTCACAAATATTCTTAGCGCGTACCGGGGTGAATGCATCATTTCTGACATCGTTCAAAGTACTCTCGAGATAAATTCAGAGGGATACGAATTTTTGTTCTTAAGTGTTGTATTTTCCCATTTTTCATCCAATTGTCGCTTTTCGGGACTCTATGCAGAATTCTAAGCACCATAGGATCCTATTCTGATAGAATACCTTGTATTTGATATTCCCCATCAAGCCCGATCTCAAAAGATCCATTAAGAGCGAAATTGTGGAGCTTTTACCAACTTCAGAATGCCAATTTCAATTTTCGGCTCCAAACAGGAAATTCTTATAGCTCCGATGCGAAGTCGATCTGGGCTAAATAGAGAAGCTCATGTCACTTCATTTCAGCTCTAGAATCATGTACTTCACGGCGCTCAATGAGAAATCGAGGCAAATTCATTGCCATTAGCGCCTATGCTTTTAGATGGCTGCTTGCGACCGAGAATTTGTTTTTCCTTCCATAATTATATCCTGATTGTCTTCAGGATCCTTTCTTGTTCATCACCGTCAAAATTGAGGGATCACGATCCGAGATGATTCCGAAACACTGTTCCTGCAAATCACAAAAATCTCTGCCTGTTCAGAGAAACTCGCACACGGTAGTGCTAAAGCTCGGGATAGATGGACTGGGATGAAGGAATTAACCGAGCTTGTTATGATTTTTTTCGTAATCTCCCGTGATAGAATCCAAATCATCGGGATCAGGTCTCCTTTCGTATTGTAGGACGCCACTGGATCATGTTTTTGCATTGTAAGCAATGTAATTCCAAAATCATTTCAGCTTTCGAGCATCTATCCCTCTAATTCGTTGAAGCGTCTATCCCTCACTCACTTCACCATTTCATTGCGTTTCATAGCTCATCCTGTCTATCAAGAGCGTGAAAAGGGCTGAGGTACGTTGCATCTCAATTCAGCAAAGCTAAGTTATTTTATTCCCGGCAGGTATGGATTTCATTTCGCGAGAGCCCACAATTCGTTTCCTATGACGCATTGAGGCTTCTCGGCCTCTGAGCTACAGCGCATCTCAGTATTTCCCAACGTACCTTACAACTTTCCCAAGCTCATCACGGAATTTTCGAGAGGATGGCGTGGACCGGCCGAGATTTGTCTGCTAAATCACCCCAAAATCGTATTGAAGAAACTACGGCTCTGAAGCTTATCGAATCAATCCAAAATTTTCCACAGAGTTAGAAGACCTCCGTAAAATTGGTGGAGAGTCAGTGATTTACTTGAAAAAGATCTGTGTCAGTCACAAATTGTCCCGAATGTCGAAACCCTCCGAGGTTAGGCTACTATTATACTCACAGTGTGGGATCCTTGTGCGCTGGATTGCTCATGAGGGACTTTTCACCAATCCGACAGGTGTCTTCTACCTCTGGCTGAAATTTTGACACGATCCGATCAATTTTGGAGGCGGAGTCTTATAGATACGAGTTTGGGGTAACACGTGTGAGTGTTCTGTACCGCAAAGTCGAGAACTGCATTTAATGAGGTTGCAGCATTGCCGTGGCAACTCTTTCCATCAAAATCCTCCAAGTTAACCTTGCAACCATACGAGGCTTGGAAGTGCATACTTCGAGTTGAAATAATTCAACTAGATCTATGACATGAGTCAGCGAAATTTGTTGACACAATGCCACTGGCAAAAGCCGATCAATTGAAATTCAATCATTTGTAATCCCCGCCAGTGATAAATAGAGTGCTTGATCGTATCGATCGAGTGCAAATATTAGTTTGATATACACCCGACAGTAGGCTGAAAATCTGTCGAGTCGATTTCATATGGAAATAGCGGGTTAAAATCACCTTTCTCGCAAGCGCTTGCGCATGTAAGACTTTCATATATAAAGCCGTCTGAGAGCTCGTCGTTCGGCCATTCAGGACAAGTGCGTCGGGGACTAACCTCGGTAGATCGTCTGTCTCCTCGACAAGCCAGATCTGACGAGGAATGGCGAAACGCACTGTGATCTAGCGTAGAGTCAGAATTATTTCCATATGTCTCTTCTCACCCTTACACTTTCCACCAAAATCCTCCAAGTTAACCTCGCAACCATACGAGGCTCGGAGGTGCATAGTTCGAGTTGAAGTAATTCAACTCGATCTATTACATGAGTCAGCGAAATTTGTTGACACAATGCTACTGGCAAAAGCCGATCAATTCATGTTCAATCATTTGTAATTCCAACCAGTGATAAATCTAGTGCTTCATCGTATCGATCGAGTACAAATATCAGTTTGATAGATAATTCCAACGATTGCCTTGGGCTCTTTGTAGCTTCATATGTCGAGGGTATTCGATCACAATTGGTTCTACCCACATATATCTCAATCCGCCAATACGGGGTGAGAAAAACTGAACTTTTTTTGTGAGTCACGTTTTGACCATTTTACGTCAGAACGGTTGTGTTCTAGACAGAAAAAATGCACAAACACGAGCCTTGTCGCAAAATCTCCGAAACCGCATCTCCTTTAGATATGTATTTCGTTCAGAGTCACGGCATCCGCTTGGCGTTATCATCTTTGAGTTGACGAGACATGATTGATTTCTTATTTCCAATTTTCGAAGTCGTGATATTTTGGCTGAATTGGTAGCACATCATCGCATTCCTGGGCCATCTTTCTTCAATATTTCATCCACCGAATACAGCTGGAATCAATCCGAGAAGTTATGCGGCATCACCAGAGTATCGGTAAGACTGTACGAGACTCCCAAGTATTTCCACAGGCTTTTCCCCACTTTTTCTCTCTTCGAGTGAGCTAGAATGAATCAACCTACTTCTAATCATACAGAAGCCAAAGATATCTTATTTCAAGACTCGGATAATGATATTTTCACTTCGGTCGGGACCCCTAGATTCGATTGTTCTCTTATATCATCATCCATAGCTGTATCCCAGCAGATGTAAAAGTTCCACAGGCATGCCCATATTAGCTGATCAAATCAGCTATCACAAGCTGATATTCCAGTCGATGGATTTTCACTGACACGAACAGCTACTGTAGCTGAACTTCAGATACATGAGCTGATTTTCACCTACAATCAGTGATTGATAGCTGATTGTAATCAGCTATATTCGCTATGGTCAAATTGCTTGCGCGAGACATCTAGTGGCTAGCTCGCGCATTACGCCGTGGTGGGCCTCACACAGACATCCAATGTTCCCATGTCCGTGTTATCTCGTCCTCCCCGCTCTCCCCCCGCAGCGGCCACGCAACTCGCTAAGCCCACCACAGTTTGGGGTTATTTTCTGCCATTGCCGGCGCTGCAATCTACTTTTTTTTATACAGCACATTCGTGATCATACCGAATAGGACCTCTCGTGACACGAATTGAGTAAATATCAAACGAAGACACCTCATTCCGTCATCATTCGGTCTAGAATTGTCTTCAATATGTCCATGTCAATGTTCAAACTCGGGTTTGCGGAGTCTTCCATTGTGAACAAGCCCAACATCGCACCATTCGACTCGTTCATAGAGAAACAGCACACAGATAATGCCAATGACAAGAGGCCAATCGGTCCATTCGTTACTCTCGTCGGAGACTTTTTGGATGAAAACAAACCTGTAGTAGAGGGGGAGACGCCGTTAGTTTGGATCTTTGCGACAGTCAATTCAATCAACTTCAAACTTGAATCTACCAATCTCCTTGATGCTCTAGACTTTTGCTATGAGTCATTTGCAAGTCTGAACATCCCATACCCAATTGAAACTCATTTTGTATGAGACTTGATTCAAAAGCTCATTTACAGAAGGAATTTCGAGAAAAAGACCGAATATGCATGTATACATCAACTGATAGATAAATTAGTAGAGGCTCAAGAATCGTGAAATCCATTCTCTTACGTGAAATTAAGACTCTTTCTGTTCGGCTCACGAATAGTTTGCAAAAAGATAGTTCTCTCATAAGCATCTTGGCTCTAACCTTGGTTCCCTCAGAAATGTTTAACAAGTATTCTCGTCGTAGTTGAATTGATTTCAATCCAGGCTCCAAAATATTTCTAAGTTGTAATCCAAGAAAGATCGTTCATGCAGGATTTTCACTAGGGAATTGTAGTCCTTACTTCAAGCCTGTATAATAATCCTGCGATTCCTCGTAGAATTGTACAATTGGTCGTCGAAATCTTGACGGATTTTACCAACAAAACTTTGACGAATGTCGTTTTCGATCGTTTTCAATCTCTGCAAGTCAAGTCAAAATTGTGATGTAGGCAGCGTCCAGGTCGTCGAAAATGCCTTTAAAAACATCCTGACTGTGATAAGTAATTTTAGTTCCTAGCATAAGAGGTTAGGAATGGAATAAAATTATGGATTGCTGAAAATGCCCGAGGAGTTAACACTCGACAAATTCGGCTAGAAATCATCAGCTCAGCATATTTATTTGCCATGGATCCTCAATTCGCTCTTAGGAATATTAGATTCTTTTGACTTGCTCATGAATCATATGGATGAAGCTATGAAAGAGGTTAATATTGTGTATAACTTTGTTCAAAGTGAATTTTGGCGCTCCATTGTAAGGAGATATCCAGACCGTAAGATGATTCCTCTATTCTTCGCATGATGATTTCAAATGTAGAGATCCCTTAGGCTCAAACGCCACTAAGAATATTTTAGGCGATGTGTGCATAACTTTGCCTGGCTACCCACCACACATAGCATCGAAACTGAGTAATTTTTTTCTACCCGATTTGTTTTACGCCGAAGATCGAAAGAAATTTGGTAACATACATGTTCATTTGAAGCTCAATCAAGATCTGCAGAGCTTAGAGAGAGGAGGGCTTATTATCAATCTCAAAGATAGAGTCGAACATGTATATATTTGCCCTTGTTTGGAAATTGGTGACAATAAGGGCTTGAATGAAGACCAAGGCTTTGTTCCTACCTTTGTCTGGGGCAGATGTTGTCGAATTCGTAGAGCCGACGTAACTCAAATGAAAACTATGATCATTGAAATCTTAGATTTGATAAGGACTCAGAAAAATCATGAATCTGACCTTAAAATGAGACGTTCTTCGGAAAGAGGGCTTTGAGAGTACTACTGTTTCAACGATCTTGATAGTTATTCTGCTACTGACGATAGTTCGCTTGATTTGATGTATGACGAGTTTGAGGGCACTGCTAATTACTTACTTACGAATGTGTCGCATGATTTGATGATTGAACATAGGATGATTGAATTGGATGATCTGAGCAGCAAAAGGGCATCTTAAAATGTTATCAGCTGAAATGATGAATTTTGTGAGATTTCTTGGAATCTTGGTTGGCTATAAAAATTATCGAGACGAAGTGAATGAAACATAGGAGCTTTATCTTATCTACCGACAGATATTAGATTATTTATTATCGCCTCGTATTGTAGAAGGACATCTACAACGTTTGGATGATCTGATACCTAAATTTCTCTCTATGTACATAGCTTTATATGATGAGTTATTGTATAAATTCCATAGTTTCATCCATATCGTTAGAATCTTGAGGAAGTTCAGTTCGTTCGTTGTACACAAGGGTATTGATTTCAAAGTTGGCATGGCTTGTGTTATCGAAATGGGAAATGATTCGCTGGGTTTTGGATTGATCGAAGAGATTTTTATTGTAAAAAACGACGCAATTCTTCTCTTCCAACCTTACACCAACATCTATTTCGATAGACATGTTTACCCTTATCTAGTACAAAGTCGAGAAGCCCATATTCTGAAAAACATAAGGGATTTGCCCAACATCCAGCCAGGTACGCTCACGAAAATAGACGTGCACACATATTTTACCCCAAAATACGTTTTTTGAACAATGAATAATAAAATATATACTATAAAGGAATGCCATTTGATTTTATTAATCTTCCTGAACTAACTATCATTCGGCTACTCAATGTGATTTGGTCTTCGATTCTTTCATTGGTGAGCATCTTGCTTCTACGTTATCAATATCAACATCTATACTCAAGATATTTCACTCTTTGTGCAATGAACTGTTTACTTCTTGAACTATAGTTGTTATTATCCTCCCCAATATTCTAGCAATTATGCGCGCGGAATAGGTATCAAGAGTATTGAAAGATTCCGAACGATAATAATTAATTATACTGATGACGAATATCGCGTATGATTGACAAATTTCCTCTTCTGATAAATGATCGGGGATCGATTCTAGTCTCAGAACTACAAAGTTTCAAAACGGATTCATTTTTTTGTTTATGACGGTAGATTGTCCTACATAGTTTGTCGCTTTAAATCAAAGATGATTCATAGTATGATATATACACCTACAAATGCATGCGTGATGGACAGACTCCTAATATTCATTTGGAAATTCATTTCATTAAAAATATAATCCTCTCTCGAAACCCACTGCGATTGGATGAGGAATTATATTCTGTGTATAACCTCACGGATACCTCTCAATCGCCCTGATCGTAGCTATAAGAATTCCACGAAGAATTGAGTTCTAATGCTGCGTACATTGCTGCATACAATTCATTCGTCAATCCTGCATTTTCAAGTCGAGACTCGTGTTTCTTTCACCAGCGATGCGGCAAGTACAACGAGCTTGACACGCCGGACTGAAATCTACCAGAGCGTCGCGGTAGAAGTAACGTGACCTATGCCTACCTGATGACTCTGGTGAAAACTACCAGAGTCTCTCGCAGCGCGTATTGGGTTTTTTCCAGTGTACTTCAAGGTTTGCGCCTGCTGGCTGGTTGCGTGGTAGCCGCATTGGAGTCTTCTTCTTTGCTCCCCATGTAATGTATCCGAGCCCTGTGGAATTCTTCTTTGGCTTCTCTTGGACACGATCCGTCCAGCGTTATTGTATGCCCGCCAGGACCAGAATCAGCATTGGCGACTGACTCGGTGCCTCTATTGATGGCTCGTCTCGTCGTTCTCTTCGTGTGAGTATTCTCGTTTCGTCGTTGCTCCTAATCTTCTCTTGCTTTTCTCAAGCTTATCAATGATTCATCACATCTTATGCCTCACTGCTACTGCTTGAGTTCGTTGATAAATGAGGTCAATGTTTTAATTAGATGGGGATAGATGGGTTGAATGCACGGTCGTATAAACAGGTCTGGAAACTCAATAGAAAAGCTTGGTTTGCTTATTGAAGCCAGTTGTGATTCCATTTTTCACCCCGGCAAACCTGGCGCTGCGATCGAGTAGTGAAGTGTTTACAAATAGAGCCAAACATAACCAACGGTATGATATGATGTTGAATTGCATGCAAAAAGGATAACTCGAATTTCCTTGAAAGTTTGATAGTTGACCGAGCTTTCTCCGATTCATAATAAATTTGTAGGGCACTTCGATACTCCAAAAGCTATGGCATCGCTGATTCAGATTGGTTAAGGCACTGACGTTAACATTAAAAATCGGTTTGTCAACATTAACACGTGGGCCCTCTTACTACTCGATCGCAGCGCCACATACAAAAGTGAGTAGAAGAGGAAACTTTTGAGCCCGGAATTCAGAACCATGTCTGCAATGGGAGTTTCCAGACCTGTATATACGACTGTGGTTGAATGGGAAGATTGCGTTGTTCTGGCTAGTTGGCTTTTTCTCTCTTTCTTTTTCTTTTTCTTTTCTGGTTTTTTGCTTTCTCAGAGAGAGAGGGTTGTATTCGTGACAAGAGATTTTTCTTCAATTTTCTCACTCAAATCCATTTTTCATTCTAAAAATTTTCACTTGATGGAATTCAGCCTTGACCATTCTCTTCTCCTTGCCGGAATCTTTCGATTGTAGTTCACCCTTTTCCCTCCACGATCATCCCCTCCACGATCATCCCCTCCACGCAAAACATTTATCTTCGTCCCTCACTGTCTGTGTGTGTGTTGTGTGTGTGTGTGTGTGTGTGTGTGTGTGTGTGTGTGTGTCCGTATGAGCATTACTCTATCTCTTCAACATTTAGACCAATCCTTCTCAAATTTCCATGAGTCATCGAGGGCCACCTCAGGATGGGTTGCACCAATTTTTACCTCAATGTATCAAACAGTTCACGACTTATGCGTCTTGAACAACAAAAATGAGAAAAATATCGAAAATTCTATTATTTCATTTACAAATATTTCTTCCCACAACTTTCATCTCAAACTTCCTGTCACTTAAACACTCATTCATTGTCCATCCTTTCTCATTTGGTTGACGTGTATTTCCTATTTTTATTCATTCACATGATTCAAATCATAAATTTTTCACCATGTGAATCAAAACCACTTTTTATTTTTTCCTCATACATTTTTACCGAATTCTGTATTGACCAATCGATCCATTGTGTCAAAATCAACATTTCATTAACTCACTCTAAATTTACTTAGGAACTCATTTTGGAAGATATTTTCCAAAAACTGAATTCAATTTTCATATTTTTATTTTTAAAGACGCATAACTCGAAAACTATTTCATAGAATCAGGTGTAGATCCTTTCAGCTCATCTTTGGCTCGTCGTCTATCACTCATAATGAAATTTTTTACTCAAGTCTCGTGGAAATTGATTTTCGTTAGTGAATGCATATGTATGTATTTTGATTGAATATACATATGGTCAAATTTTGCCATGAGAAAGCATTCTGCTAATCTCTTTTAGCATCGTTTTTTCTTTTCTTCCCCGAAATATTTGGTTTCTTGACGTTCGACTGATCATGGAGGCTCCTGGACGTGTGAGCCCTAATAGTCTTGTGGTGTCCTGAGCTTGCAAAAGCTCTCGCAACATCAACCCCGGTGTCATTCTCGGGACGAGAATGGTCTGACAGGGGAGGTGTGGCGTCCCGCGTTCACGAGACGCCCCGTCTCACTCAGATTTTGTATAACTCGCAACAGTCAATATACGAAGTGATGTGAGGACTCGAGAGGGGAGAGCGGAGTTGATTTTGTCCAGAGCGTGACTTGTTGTGACGCGTGACAATAGGTCACTCTACCCTATGACCATGCGTGACATTTAGTCACGCCATTCATTCACTTCGCGTGGCAATGAGACACATTTTATTGAGCGTGACAATAGGTCACGCTTGACACAGTTTATGATTTCAAAATGATTTTGATGAAACAATAATTATGATTTCAAAATTGACGCGAGCTGGCCCAGGCTATAAATGTAGGTCTGAACGTTGGCTCGCCGATCAGTCTGTCAAAGTTTTCTTTCCGAAGCTTTTGAGTCCGCGCTATTGTCTCCGCCCAAACACCTTAGAAAAGTGTGACGAAGCGTTTGTTCGAGAAGCGGCGAGCTAACGGTTAGATTTGATCCCGCACTTGGGAAGTGGCGTTACCCGTACTTAAAGCTGCAGCAGGGCCAGCTCCGAATTTGTCCTCAAGTTGAGCTGCAGTAGGATCAGCTTATAATTCATCCTCATGGCCTTCTGAATCGCTAATTCCAGCCTCCAGAGGACTGCCGACTCATCACGACTCCGCTCTTCTCTCGAGTAGTTCAAGAAACAATCTAATTGTAAGTTGCTTTATATTCTTAACATTCATAGAATAAGTTGCAAGAACTTCAGCCTTCCCTAACTGATCAAAAAGGAGATAATTCAACTTGCCTGATTATAATTCATATTGATTCTCTTGAGTGATTTCGATTTTGTTACTGAGTTTTCAATGAATTTATATTTCTATCACAGAATTCATTCTTATCATTTCAGAATCTGTAAATGCATGCTTATTTGAAGAATTAATGATTTCACTTTGAATATTTGAATTGATTATTATCGAAGGTTCAAATCTAGATATCTAAAATTACTTTGATCATCTCTTGAATAGATATTGAAATTACCTCTCTATCTTCCTGATTTACGAAAATCCAATATAATAGTTACATAAAATCAGATCAGGTCATTCTGACCAAGCGCATATCCAGAATATTCAAAATATAATTTCATATACTTATATATCAATACGAATACACCAAATCGCTGAGATCTAAGAAGAGACTGAAGGGATCAGAGCTGTTAACCCAGAAAAGGTAGGTGTAACTGGGCAGTACGCCCATAGGACTGTTTCTAACGATCTTAAATATATTTGTTAGCCCGAGCCCTCCGCTCGGGACATAACATTTTGGCATCCCTTGTGGGGAACAGTCATAGTTGCACATAGCTTTTCTAACTCCCAAGTTTTGAACGATCCCCATCACCCTATAATCGATCCAATTCTCTGTACAGGTCACCATCACCCTATCGAAATTTTCCTCCGGGCCCTTATCCCTTTTATCCGCCCCAGGGCTACTATCCATACTGCCCATTTCCCTATCAACCCCCTATATATCCTGGATATTGTCCACCCTCTCCGTATCCCTCTGATACATATCAAAGAGACAGAGTTTGGCAAAACCAAAACCCACCGAACTCCAACCATCAACACCCTGCTAACCCTAATTCTGCCCAGCATTTAAACTCCCAGCCTGCCCGCAGTCAAGGATCGACGGCGGGCATGCCAGTGAAATCCCAGATCAAAATAATGAGCGTAGGAAATTACGAACTGCCAAAAGCCCAGGAATAGGGCCGATGATGGAAATTGAACATGATAAGCTTTTAGCAAATCAGGGTTTAGTGTATCTTGATACCGGGGCAGATATTTGCACCGTTCGCCTCACTTCATGTAGACCTGACATTAAAATGGATGTTTCACGTATCATACGCGTCACAGGAGTATCTGAAGAGCCTATTTACACTCTCGGAGTGATAAAAACTTGTATTTTTGGTAAAGAAATAAGACTCCATGTACTTCCTCCAGACTGCATAGTGAAAAATGACATTATCTTCAGGATCAAATTATTTTCGGAAATATGGAGCATGGATATTGTTTGATAAAAACTTAGTGTCATTCGAGGGAGAGAGAGAACACCCCATATCCTTCCTTCCACCCAAACCTAACCTGGATTCCTCAGACGATGAGGAAGACGTCGAACTTGACCAAGGAGAAATTTTCTTTCACCCAACGACGGATGTAATCATTTTCCCAGAAAAACGCCGACTTAACGTTACGGAGACAGACACAACACCTCTTGAGTTACAAGATAACATCACCGTAACTCATGAATCACTCGAGGTAACTCATAAGCCTCAGAACTCCACCGAGTTACACGTTAACGCAACAATTACTCACGACACCCCGAACATGGACCAAGCTAATCGGGCTAGTGAAGACCAATGGCAGGAACTCCCTTATCAGGACAGTGATGCTAGCGCCGAAACTGTTAACGCAGAGAATATCTACTCGGTTACTATACCTGCCAAATCAAAAGCCCCCGTCAAAATTTGGACTGATCTCCCTGACGGCGACGCCTACTTACCCTTCGTTAAAACAAAGAAAGGGGGTTTTTTAGGAGAATGTACCGTTAAAGTATTGAATGGCGTATGCTATGCCATAGCCACTAACACGTTAGACAGAGATATCACAGTGGAAGTACCTCCCCAAAACTTAGATCAATATGACCTAGAACTTTCAGATGAATGCCTTGATTCTGAACCCGAACCAATAGGACCGACGAAACCATTATCTAAATCAGAGAGAGTCAAGATCATAGTAAAGCTCCTATTGCGAACCCATCATTGTCGTCATGGTCGGAAGAAATTGAGACGGATAGTTCGAAAATTCCATCATATATTCATGTTGCCGGGAGACTTGCCACCAAGAACGAAATATATACATTATATTGACACACGAGATGACAAACCCACCACTTCCAAGCAGTATAGATACCCACCCAGCCTCCACAAAGAGATTCGCGAACAAATTATCAAATTACTCCAGGATCATTCAATTCAACACTCTAACAGTCCCTGGGTAAGCCCCCTATGGATTGTACCGAAAAAACCGGGTCCTGATGGGAAAAGACGTTATAGGCTAGTCATTGATTATCGTAAGTTGAACGAGAAAACCATTCCAGATGCCTATCCGTTACCCAACATTCAAGAGATCCTAGAGTTGATGGGAAAATCAAAATATTTTTCGGTATTCGACCTTGTCAGCGGATTTCATCAAATTCAAGTTAATCCTTCTGACCGTCCAAAGACAGCATTCCGAACTCCGTATGGTTTATTTGAATGGCTAGTTATGCCTTTTGGTTTATGTAATGGTCCAGCTTCTTTCCAGCGAGCTATTGATAACGTAATGAGCGGATTACAAGGCATCGAAATTTTCATTTATATGGATGATATACTAGTCTTTTCAGATTCGCTAAATGCTCATGTAGAGAAAATTTTCAAAGTCTTCCAACGGCTGTCAGATGCTGGTATGAAACTCCAGCCAGATGAGTGTGAATTCTTAACGCCTGAAGTAAAATATCTTGGTCACATCATTGACAGACGCGGAGTTAGGCCCGACCCTTCAAAACTGGATGCCGTTCGAAATTTCCCTACGCCTAAAACAACGCGCAACATCAAATCATTTTAGGCCTCGCGAACTACTATCGACGCTTCATTGAAGATTTCTCAAAGAAGGCGAAACCCATGAATGACCTCCTTTCCAAGGGCGTAAAATTCGAGTGGAGGGAAGAACAACAGAAGAGTTTTGAGACCCTCAAACAAGCTTTGTGTGAGGCTCCCGTCCTCATTCCTGCTGATTTTGACAAGCCCTTCATTTTGACCTGTGATGCTTCGAACGGGGCTATAGGAGCAGTACTTCCTCAAGGGGAACCTGGCAAGGACCAACCCGTCGCTTACATGTCGAAATCTTTATCTAAAGCAGAAAGAAATTATTCTGCAACAGAGAGAGAGTGTCTGGCTGTCGTTAATTCCGTTCAACGCTTCCGTCATTTTTTGTACGGACGCCATTTCACCATCTACGGAGACCACGAGCCCTTAACCTGGATCGAATCCATCAAGGATCCCATGAGCAGACTTAACCGTTGGAGGGCTAAACTCAGAGGGTATAATTATACCTTCAAATATAAGCCTGGAGTACAGAATACCAACGCAGACGCCCTTTCTCGCAACCCAGTTGAAACCCAGCCCTCTGTTCACCCTGGACCAACACTCACAAATAATGAAGAGTGCTCCTGCTTATCATCTGAGTCTGAAGAGAGTTCTCACTCTGATTCGTCCGTAACATCAGTAGAAATGCTGCCTTTACGTCCTAGACCGACAAAGACTTCACAGCAGTGAGCTGAGAATGCCCGCAAACAATCAATTTCAGACTCATCATCTGCTACATCTAGGGCTCCGCCTAAGCGAGGAAGAAAGAAAGGTTCCAAGATTGAGCCCCCGGAAAGACCAACAAATATGTTCGGAGGACAAGGGGATCTGGATGGGAGTACCATCGCCAAAAGACTCAGAATCAGGAAGGGAGGCCCAAGGACTCAAATTCCCATACTAAAGTCTTCGCGAGAAACAACGCGGGATTCGTCGGAATCCCTCACTTCAAGTGACGAATTTGAAGATCAAGAGTTTGAAGAACCCCCTATTCCCCAGCGAGACAAATCATTTCTGCCAGATCTCTTGGATAAGGGTGAAGAATCCAATTCAACAAACCAGTCATCTGAACTATCTGACACCGAAGAAAGGAGTAATATTGAGACACCAGACGAACAGGAGCCACACAACATCATTACACCGATTCAAAGTCCAACTTGCACTCAAAAGAAAGACATACCATACAATATCACCCATGACCCCGATTCTTCTTCTTCATCTGACGAGAGTTTCATCCCAGATGCTCAATCTACCAAGAGATGGTCAAAGAGTCTTACAAAAATTTCGAAACCCGAAAATAGCCAAACCTATTGGTGGGACGAGGAAATAACCAAAGACCATACGACTCACCTAACATTTTCTGATATAGGATCAGACCCCTCAGACAATCTCCTGGATAGATCGACGTCCTCCTTACCAGCATACTTGGGCAAAGAACCAGTACCAAATGAAATTGTAGAAGACTGGGTTGCGCATTCCTTCATTCCACCTGAGACGACCCCAATACCAGAAGCCATGAGAACTAAAATGTCTCCATCCAAGAAATACTTTGCAAAATCTACACCACTTCCGCTGAAGGGAAATAGAAGGAGTAATTTTCCGAGTTATTGGAAAACTCTTAGTTCTATAACCCAAGAGAGTAGCGATGTTGAAGATGAAGATCAGAATCCCCGAAATGATCGATCCATACCCATAGTCAAAACCAGAGAACGCACCACTGATCGCAAGATGCCGAGCGTGACAAAAAGTAATGCTCAACCATTTTCCCATCCATCCCGACCTCCCGAACTCAGCGTGACAAAAAATAACGCTGAGCCATCTTGCTCTCCTCCCCAACCACTCATAACTAGGACAGCGAAGACGACACATCGCACAATGCCGATGACAAACGCGACTGATGACATAGGTGCTACTGTACAACCAGATTTAGATTACAATAAACCCATGACTCTGGAGGTAACAGCTTCTAGAGGATGCATCACATACATAAAAGATAATATTGTACATTTTATATCTGCCGATCTCGACCTAACTTCTCCAAATAACAGATTATTGTCCGATATATCAGCAATAGATATTGACAAATTAAAATCACAAAATGCAGACGTGGGAGATGTGATAGTTACAAAGAACCGAAATAGATTCATCTACAGTCTAGTCATCACAGAGGGAAAAGATGATGTTATCGCGCCTTCAAATTTAAAATTATGTCTGGAAAATCACTCCAAAATAATACAAAAATCGAACATAGAATCATTCCGGCTTGGTAGGCTAGGTGAAATTACAGATAACCTTCCAAAATCAACAATAAGAGATGCGTTCTTGAAAGAATTCCGAGATTTTCCGTTGAAAATAACTTTCTGTTATGGCACATGCACGGTCCCCTCCGCAGAAAAGACTAGTTCGATCATAGAAGATCTTCATTCGAGTTTATTTGGATGATGTAGAGGAGTGGGGAAGACATATAGAAGGATTCGAGAGAGATATTTTTGGAAGGGCATGAAAAGAGACGTTGAGGAATTCATCAGCAAATGTACGGTCTGCCAAGAACAAAAGTTGATAGGAATACGGACGAAAGTACCAATGATTATATCGGACACGCCCTAAGAAGTATTTTCAAAAATCGCTATCGATACAGTAGGACCTTTACCTGTCACCCCTTCGAATAACAGACATATTTCAACAATGCAATGTCAATTATCGAAATTTTGTCTAGCAGTACCTATACCCGATATTCGAGCTGTGACTATCGCTGACGCATTAGCCCGTCACCTTATAGCTAACTTCGGAGTACCAAGAGTAATCCTAAGTGACAGAGGCACTAGTTTCAAAAATAGATTACTAGAAGAATTGGCTAAAATCTTTGGTATAAAATTGATAACTACTACCAGCTATCATCCTCAAGGGAACGCATCCATAGAACGCAGTCATGCAATGCTAAATAGTTACATACGTACAAAATCTAGGGACAAGCAAGACTGGGACACCATCGTACCATTCGCTATGTTTGAGTATAATTCCTCAGTACACAATTCGACAGGTTTTAGCCCTTTTGAAATTATCTACGGGCGTAAAGCCCGTACAGTAGACAAATATCCAGACGAATTTGAGTTAGAAACATACAACTCCTATCTATGCAACCTCATAAGAGTTTTAAAGGACATTAGACATGTTGCTAGAGAAATTTTGATGACATCGAAGGGAAATACGAAAATTAAATACGACAAGAAAGCAAAGCCAAAAGATTTGCAGGTTGGAATGGAAGTTTACGTTCTGAATGAACCTAGAAAGGGCAAGCTTGATAAATTTTTCAATGGAAAGTTCAAAATCATAGAAATTCATAGAAACAATAATGTTTTGCTAGAATCTTCCAATGGGAAGAGGTTTCTGAAACATGTGGGGGAGAGCGGTGTATGGTGGGCAGCTCGAAAATTTGGGCACCCCAGTTATAAAATACAAAAAAATATTTAAAAATCCAAATGTTCATGAATTCGCATCAGTGTATCACCTAGTTTTTCCCTGGAGAGTTACAAGGAATTTCAATATGTTTTGACCCTTCAAAAGCGTAGGTCTAAATTCGAGGTAAAATATCGCTTGTCACGCCTGTATGCACTCTACCGTTCGTGCGCCAATTTGATCGAAAATACTTGGCCACCCATCTCTCATCGGTAGCTCTGTTCGTTAGCTTTAATCTCCAATTTGAATCGAAGTGATCCGATGAGTAGTTTTTGAGCAATAATAGTAATACGAAGATGAGTGGAACGGGGCATAATGGACACAAAAAGCGGGGCGCGTTGGCCAGTTCCAACATACAGCCACAGCACACGAGCCGCGTGGCGCCACCCAACCTAACCTAACCTCCGCGTCGCCTCGTGTTGTTGATATTCTGCTCCAGCTGCACCACGGATGTGATTGTTTATCGATATTATTGATAATTTTACCTCGATGTGAGTAAAAAGTGAGTGCTATCAATGCTGTGGGTGGTGAATTAGAAGCTGTATCACATAATATGACCACCAGATTTGTGCCATGCATCATAAACTCGTGTGTGCGAGCGAGTGAGATCCGAGCTGTGACATCTTTTTGTTGAATAATCGAGTTTTACCAACATTTCACGGCATGTCATAGACCTGAGGCATCAGATTAGGTGGAAAAATGTTCAAATATGCTAATGACAACAATTCTGTATGTGTAGTGTTATCATTTTACTTAAAAATCGTGAGTGTCCATCATACCCTACACGACTGTCCGCTATACCCCGCGATTACCCATCGTGCCCCGATGATTAAGGTTTAGAAAATAGCAATTCTATGAAGATGTGCGAGTGGAAAATTTTTTTAAAAAATATCCCATCATTCCTGAGACGTTTCTCTGTCGAATGCCTACTCGCAGATCCGATTGAAGTAAAAATCGTAGTTGCCAAGCGGGTTTTAATTAGCTATGCCCGACATACCCCGCTCTCCCCTAGATAAGATAAAACGTGCTTATTGCTAACAGGCCACATTCACCCTTGACTGTTGCAGGTGCGTGCTATAACATCCGCCAAATGGTATTCTTGGTTCTCTCTTGGATACTCACCCTTAGCCTTAGGCTCGCATTAAGCGATGTGAATGTAACGCATAACATAATACCTATTACTAAAAACCCTGGGATTTACTATGAGTACGTCGGTGAAGGTAAAATTATTAGATCAAATTGGAGAATATCAGTAACGATAGATTGTAGTAAGCTAGTAGATAGGGATTATTGGAGAGAAAAGCAGTTAATGTCGATTAGACAAAGATGTGCTCAGAAATTTACAGACTGTGACAATCTGATCCCCCGAACCAAAATAGATGCAATGATGCATAGCCTCGATATTTTACGAAAAGACTTGACGCAATTTTTTTCCTCGCCATCCATTCCACAGCCAAATATTGCCAGTGGTCAGAATTTCAAAAAGAGAGGAGCACCCTGAGAAATAGTTGGCTGGGTTAACAGAAAATTGTTTGGTACAATGGACGCAGACGACCGTGAACTCATAACAAAACAAGTGAATGACCTTTACGACAGAAACCAGAACATATCTTTATTAGCCGCAGAAAGAACTCATATTTCGAAATCTGAATTAGATGACATTCACAAATTAATAAATTCACAGAGAAAAGAAGTAGAAAGGTTACATAATAAGTTGTCAGAAGAGCTAGGTTCGTCGTCAAACACATTAGACACGATATCATTGCGGGAAAATATAGAAATTCGGGCAACCGAATTCGAAATGGCTTTAGGACATTCCATCTCCTCTTATAAAACTCTGATAACCGCGATTGAAACGACAGCGGGAGGTCACTTACATCCGCTCCTGCTTAGCCATGACAAATTACAAACCATATTGAATGACATAAATGACTATGAATCTAGCCATACACTACCGTGGGAAAAAGGTGCAATCACGCCCGAATACCTCTTTTCAGTTTCAAAGTCATATGTCCATGTGATTAATCAGAAGATCCTCACTGTTTTGACATTCCCATTGGCAGAAATGAATAAATTTACACATTATCGTATCCATAATCTACCAATACCCGCACACTCTCTGAAAAATCGTAAATCTTTCGTTTCCATTGAGCCTAGACACTCAAATATTTTTGTGTCAATGAATTTCCGATCATATATATTCTTTGATGAACATCATTTATGGAACTGCCTTGTTAGAAATAACACAAAATTATGCGATGTTATAGAACCTATCCGGGAAAGCCACACTGAGGATTCGTGCGAATTTCAATTACTAGCTAAAAGATGATAAATTCATGTATGGGTTGTACGGACTTGATTTTTGCCAATATTTGGCCAACGTTTCGCCAACTTATATGTTGGCCTCTTCAGGGCTGTATTAGAAAAAAATCAAAATATACACATGAAACGGAGTACAGATGAGTACATAGTCAGGTATCATCAATGCATAAATAACTCACCAAGAGTGACTAATATTAGTACATACTGCTAATAGCAGAGTCATCTAATTTAAACCTTGGCAAAATCTAAAAAATTTTCACAAAAATTGGGTTAACATTCTGAGACAAAATTCAAAATCAACAAAAGCAAGAAAGAGGGAACTTACGTTTGCCGAGTAAGGGCATACATTCGGCCGACCACAGATGCATCATCGCTGAGCATTGATGTTGGGTGCTCAGCTGGCAATGTGGATCATCACAGTCGGTCGCGAATTTTGTTCCCTTAGCCCGACAACTAACTCAAAATATATAAAATACGTGTGCCCGAGCTGCCAGATCGTCAGGAACGCATGCCACGCGAGGAAGTAGAGCAACGGGCCGCTCGCTGCGGACACGGCCGCAATCGCATCGGGGAATCCCCATTGTGAGCGAGAACCAAGTCAGACGAAATACATCCTCTGCGCACATAACGGCCTGGTACACGAGGCTGGCAAACTCGGCTTTTGGCTTGACTATGGCGTTGCTGTTTTTGATTCAAGTGAGCGGCAAATGTGGGTATTGTGAGGTGTCTCTGTGTGCGTCTATTGGTGTGCTGTAGTGTGTGTCTGTTGGTATGATGTTGTAGTGGAATTTTCAGATCATCCAATGCTTTCTTATAAGAATCTTTGAGCCCATCGAGATCGAATTTTCTATTCACGTTATTGGAGTTCCAATAAATATGGAGCATTTCCGAGAATTCCCTACGGAAGCGACTATTCTCTGAATCTAGGATCTCAATGTTATCAAAATCGAACGTATGATTTTTTAATCGGGAGTGCACAGCTAAAGCCGATCGATCATCGTTGTTGATGACGCATCTCGAGTGTTCGCAAACCCGAAATTTCAAGCAGCGTGAGGTCTGTCCCACATGGACCTTGTCACATTTTTTACAGGAAATTTTGTAGACCACACTTTTTTTGTCCATATCATCAAGTTGGTCTTTGCCAAGCCTGATGATATGGTTGAGGTTGTGGCATAATTTATAAGAGGTGGACACATTATACTTGTGCAAAATATCCTGTATGTGGGACGAGACACCCTCAATGTATGGCAAAACGATTCTTGGTTGTTTGGCTCGGGTCTCTTTTAGTTCTTTTCGAGCACGTGTGTAATCGGGGTGATTAGCTAGTACTGAGATACGACGTTTAATGGCTGCATCAACGAGAGATTTTGGGTAATTATTGGCAGATAGTAACGACCTTACAAGTTTGAGGTTCGTATCATGAAATTTTGTATCAGACAACTTGATGGTTTTGTCAACAATATTGTAAACGATTGCCTTCTTCATTGATATCGGATGGTGGGAGTGGAAATTAATATACCTGCCAGAAAAAGTTTTTTTGCGATACCAGTTAAAAGATGGTATGCTGTTTTCGATTCTGGTAATTGTTATATCAAGAAAATTTATACTATTGTCTTTTTCCAACTCGAAAGTGAAGTTTAAGTACTCATTGAATTGATTGAAAGCATTCAGAACTGATGGAATTGAAGATTCCGAAACGATGAGAAGGCAATCGTCTACATATCGTCTATAAAACAAAATTTCATCTCTGAATTTCTTGATGACTTGGTTTTCCAACTGTTCGAGAGCAATCTCAGCGAACCATGGACTGCAATTACCACCCATAGGAGTACCAACTTTCTGTCTATAACATTGGCCATTGGATTTGAAGTTCGTTGAGTTGATGAGGAAACGAATGCCATCAAGAAACTCCTCTAGGCCCAAATATCTGCCAAGAATTCCTCGAAGATACCGCCATTTACGTCTCAAACCAGCAATGATGAGATCTATGATGAGATTGGTAAAAAGCGAAACAACGTCAAAAGACACCAAAACAAAGCCAAGAGGTATAACAAGTGATTCAAGAGAAGCTTCCAACTCATAACTGTTTTTTAGAGAATATTTTGGTCTAGGAAGATATTTGTTGAGCAACCGGGACAGAGCTTTATCGAATTGAGATAGAGGGCCATCGATTGTGGAAACTATTATCCGGGCAGGAAGGTCTTCTTTATGAATTTTCATCAAGCCTTAAGCTCTCGGTAGTGTCGTATTTTTTACATTGCAGTTTATCAGCAGTATGTTGTATGCTATTAGCAGTATGTACTAATATTAGTCACTCTTGGTGAGTTATTTATGCATTTATGATCCCTGACTACGTACTCATCTGTACTCTATTTCATGTGTATATTTTGATTTTTTTCAATACAGCCCTGAAGAGGCCAACATATAAGTTGGCGAAACGTTGGCCAAATATTGGCGAAAATAAAGTCCGTACAACCCATACATGAATTTATCATCTTATATCTACAAGCACGGACATACATCAAATGATCCTATAATTCTGAGAAGAAATTGGGAAGAAGATGTCAAACCATTATGAACGCATTGATATCAACACATTTCCTCTACTAAGACCACCTTGTGCACCATGGAGAAGCCTACCACGTCCACGGCTGACTACAGATGAGTCTAATTCAAGTTCCATGTTGAAGCACTCGCTTGAATTGACAATTACAATGATACTGCAGCTGATTTGCGAGTCAATTGGTGTTTATTCATGACAACGTTTCGACAGTTACTTTGCTGTCCTCATCAGGTCTAAAAAATTATGAATTACACATACAATATAAGAACTAAAACATACAGTTATATCACATTAGTGGATGCTCATTTACCTTAATCTCTCAACCTCATTCTCATAAAAAGTCCCTTTTTACTCATCTTCATAGATGAGAGTCAATAATTTCTATCAATACCACTCTAACTGTGACGATGGTAATCACTATTGCTCTAATTGCACTATCACAAAAACTTTTTGATTGATCCATATTGCGAGAGGAAGTTTATGTTATTTTTAAAAAAGACTATTTTGACTAGTAAAATTGACTGTGATGTGATGTAAACGACATGATGTCTGAGTGTTTATGTTACTGGTGATGATGGATCATCCCATTGATCTATTATTGATTGATTGATTGTGTATGTGGTGACATCTAGGTATAACCCCTTAACTGAAAAGGAAAATTACAGGAATCTACTTTTTTCACCATATACATATATCGAGACAACAGATGCTAATGAGAGTGATATCCATTATTTTTAATTTTTTTGTTCTTTATCTCTCATTCTTCGTAAGATTGGAGCGTATACCTGATGGATGTTCTGACTGTCCTCCTTCTTATTTATGGCGAATCTCTCAATTCTGATGTTAACCATTTCCGATACAATTCTTTTTCTCCAATTAACTTCCGAATCTAATATTTTCACTTGTTCAAAATCAAATTCATGTTTTAAATTTCTTGTATGTTCAGCTATGACAGTTTTTTTCTCTAATTTCCCAATATCACCAATATGTTCACTCATTCTCTTTGCAACTGTTCTCTTTGTTTCTCCCACATACACAGCTTCACAATTCTTACAACAAACCTTATAAACAACATTATTTCTTTTTAATTTTTCAGTCTTGTCTTTACCTCTGACTATTAAGGAACTCAAATTATTAGTAATCCTTGGTATACATTTGACACTGTACTTACTAAGTTTTTTGGAAACCATCTCATAAAAACCAACGATGTATGGTAGGCTGATATTCATGAATGCATTCTTTCTGTTAGTAAATTTGCTTGCATCTTGTTGATTTGAAACTAATTGACTTTGTGAGTTACGATTGATACGTTTGCTGACATGGTAATTGATGAACTGGGTAGGATAATTATTTTCTTCCAAAATATTTTTAACAATTTTGATATTCTTGTTATGGAACTTTCGATCGGAGAGTAATAAAGCTTTATCAACCAAACTATAGACCATTGCTCTTTTTTGGGAAATATGATGATGTGAATGATAATTTAAAATTCTTCCGGAGTAAGTAGGTTTGTGATACCAATCAAAGGTTACTTTATCACTTTCTCGTATTGTTAGTACTTCAAGAAAACTCAGTTTACCATCAACTTCCAGTTCATGGGTAAATTGCAACCTTTCATCGTAAGAGTTGAAAACATCAAGTACATGATTAATCTCTTTCTTAGGAATGATCATGTAAATATCATCCACATATCTAACATATAAAAGAGGTTTGAAATGTAATTTGGAGGACTTAGAACAAGCATGTTTGTCCAAATTACATTTCAAACCTCTTTTATATGTTAGATATGTGGATGATATTTACATGATCATTCCTAAGAAAGAGATTAATCATGTACTTGATGTTTTCAACTCTTACGATGAAAGGTTGCAATTTACCCATGAACTGGAAGTTGATGGTAAACTGAGTTTTCTTGAAGTACTAACAATACGAGAAAGTGATAAAGTAACCTTTGATTGGTATCACAAACCTACTTACTCCGGAAGAATTTTAAATTATCATTCACATCATCATATTTCCCAAAAAAGAGCAATGGTCTATAGTTTGGTTGATAAAGCTTTATTACTCTCCGATCGAAAGTTCCATAACAAGAATATCAAAATTGTTAAAAATATTTTGGAAGAAAATAATTATCCTACCCAGTTCATCAATTACCATGTCAGCAAACGTATCAATCGTAACTCACAAAGTCAATTAGTTTCAAATCAACAAGATGCAAGCAAATTTACTAACAGAAAGAATGCATTCATGAATATCAGCCTACCATACATCGTTGGTTTTTATGAGATGGTTTCCAAAAAACTTAGTAAGTACAGTGTCAAATGTATACCAAGGATTACTAATAATTTGAGTTCCTTAATAGTCAGAGGTAAAGACAAGACTGAAAAATTAAAAAGAAATAATGTTGTTTATAAGGTTTGTTGTAAGAATTGTGAAGCTGTGTATGTGGGAGAAACAAAGAGAACAGTTGCAAAGAGAATGAGTGAACATATTGGTGATATTGGGAAATTAGAGAAAAAAACTGTCATAGCTGAACATACAAGAAATTTAAAACATGAATTTGATTTTGAACAAGTGAAAATATTAGATTCGGAAGTTAATTGGAGAAAAAGAATTGTATCGGAAATGGTTAACATCAGAATTGAGAGATTCGCCATAAATAAGAAGGAGGACAGTCAGAACATCCATCAGGTATACGCTCCAATCTTACGAAGAATGAGAGATAAAGAACAAAAAAATTAAAAATAATGGATATCACTCTCATTAGCATCTGTTGTCTCGATATATGTATATGGTGAAAAAAGTAGATTCCTGTAATTTTCCTTTTCAGTTAAGGGGTTATACCTAGATGTCACCACATACACAATCAATCAATCAATAATAGATCAATGGGATGATCCATCATCACCAGTAACATAAACACTCAGACATCATGTCGTTTACATCACATCACAGTCAATTTTACTAGTCAAAATAGTCTTTTTTAAAAATAACATAAACTTCCTCTCGCAATATGGATCAATCAAAAAGTTTTTGTGATAGTGCAATTAGAGCAATAGTGATTACCATCGTCACAGTTAGAGTGGTATTGATAGAAATTATTGACTCTCATCTATGAAGATGAGTAAAAAGGGACTTTTTATGAGAATGAGGTTGAGAGATTAAGGTAAATGAGCATCCACTAATGTGATATAACTGTATGTTTTAGTTCTTATATTGTATGTGTAATTCATAATTTTTTAGACCTGATGAGGACAGCAAAGTAACTGTCGAAACGTTGTCATGAATAAACACCAATTGACTCGCAAATCAGCTGCAGTATCATTGTAATTGTTAATTCAAGTTCCATTTACCACAATTTTATCTTACCAAATGATAGTCACATAGATCTTGATTTCATTATTCGCAACTTAGAACATAATCGCTGTTACTCTATGTCTCAATTTTACTACCATATAAGTCGTGCGTATGACATTCCCACTAAAAATTTATTTGTAAACTTGGCAAAATCACTTCGAAAAATCGTTAATGCAAAATCTAGCCTTGCTTTCCTATTACAATGTAGATCTCATGATATCTTTCCAAAACATATTCAAAATTCGGTTCATTCATTCCGTAATTTATCTCTGAGCAGCAATTTTTGCAAGAGAAAATTGAACCGTTCTGCACACAAACTCAAAAAGACTATTCTTAACTTTGAAATCACTGACATTAATTCTCACATTCGTTCCATTAGCAAATCAATTACCGAACAAAAAACACTGATTTCACAATCCATCGACGATCATCTATTGCTTTCTTTTCTCAAATTTTATCAAAGCTCACTTCATTGGATCCGCTCTCGTAATTTGTATACTGCATCTCGAAAATTCGATACGCTCTTCAATGCGAAGTATAACTCGCATGTAAACATTCACTCGTCGAGTGAGCCTATACAGGAGTGCGATGACCCTCCCCACAACAAATGGTTGGTGAACTTGTCACAAGTAGAGCTACCGAATGATGTGCAGGAGGTCGTTGCTCTCGGAGAAAAGTTCAATCAGTCAACGTTGGATAGACGATCGATTTTCGAGATGTACAAATGCATGGAGAATTTCTTTCAAATCTACAATCATGCTGGCAAATATCAGATTCGTGATGAAATCTTTCACGCCGTCAATAAGATATCTAAATCAGGTCGTCACGTGACTTTCCATGAGAAATCTATGATGGAGAAAGTAGAAAGAGCTCGCAATTTCTTCAAGGATAATGATAAGCTTTTTGTCACTCGAGCTGACAAGGGTAATGTTTCAGTCGTTATTCTCAAGGATGACTACAATACAAAAGTCGAACAACAACTTGCTTCTACTACCCATTACCAAAAACTTGATTACAACCCCTTGAAGAAATTGCAAAATGCCACGGAGAAATTTCTTACTAGCTGGAGAGATAGAGGCGTTTTTGGATCGGATTCTGTTTTCTCGGGAATAAACTGCAATGTAAAAAATACGACACTACCTAGAGCTTATGGCTTGATAGAAATTCATAAAGAAGACCTCCCTGCCCGGATAATAGTTTCCACAATCGATGGCCCTCTATCTCAATTCGATGAAGCTCTGTCCCGGTTGCTCAACAAATATCTTCCTAGACCAAAATATTCTCTAAAAAACAGTTATGAGTTGGAAGCTTCTCTTGAATCACTTGTTATACCTCTTGGCTTTGTTTTGGTGTCTTTTGACGTTGTTTCGCTTTTTACCAATCTCATCATAGATCTCATCATTGCTGGTTTGAGACGTAAATGGCGGTATCTTCGAGGAATTCTTGGCAGATATTTGGGCCTAGAGGAGTTTCTTGATGGCATTCGTTTCCTCATCAACTCAACGTACTTTAAATTCAATGGCCAATTTTATAGACAGAAAGTTGGTACTCCTATGGGTGGTAATTGCAGTCCATGGTTCGCTGAGATTGCTCTCGAACAGTTGGAAAACCAAGTCATCAAGAAATTCAAAGATGAAATTTTGTTTTATAGACGATATGTAGACGATTGCCTTCTCATCATTTCGGAATCTTCAATTCCATCAGTTCTGAATGCTTTCAATCGATTCAATGAGTACTTAAACTTCACTTCCGAGTTAGAAAAAGACAATAGTATGAATTTTCTTGATCTAACAATTACCAGAATCGAAAACAGCACACCATCTTTTAACTGGTATCGCAAAAAAACTTTTTCTGGCAGGTATATTAATTTCCACTCTGACCATCCGATATCAATGAAGAAGGCAATCGTTTACAATATTGTTGACAAAGCCATCAAGTTGTCTGATACAAAATTTCATGATACGAACCTCAAACTTGTAAGGTCGTTACTATCTGCCAATAATTACCCAAAATCTCTCGTTGATGCAGCCATTAAACGTCGTATCTCAGTACTAGCTAATTACCCCGATTACACACGTGCTCGAAAAGAACTAAAAGAGACCCGAGCCAAACAACCAAGAATCGTTTTGCCATACATTGAGGGTGTCTCGTCCCACATACAGGATATTTTGCACAAGTATAATGTGTCCAACTCTTATAAATTATGCCACAACCTCAACCATATCATCAGCCTTGGCAAAGACCAACTTGATGATATGGACAAAAAAAGTGTGGTCTACAAAATTTCCTGTAAAAAATGTGACAAGGTCTATGTGAGACAGACCTCACGCTGCTTGAAATTTCGGGTTTACGAACACTCGAGATGCGTCATCAACAACGATGATCGATCGGCTTTAGCTGTGCACTCCCGATTAAAAAATCATACGTTCGATTTTGATAACATTGAGATCCTAGATTCAGAGAATAGTCGCTTCCGTAGGGAATTCTCGGAAATGCTCCATATCTATTGGAACTCCAATAACGTGAATAGAAAATTCGATCTCGATGGGCTCAAAGATTCTTATAAGAAAGCATTGGATGATCTGAAAATTCCACTACAACATCATACCAACAGACACACACTACAGCACACCAATAGACGCACACAAAGACACCTCACAATACCCACATTTGCCGCTCACTTGAATCAAAAACAGCAACGCCATAGTCAAGCCAAAAGCCGAGTTTGCCAGCCTCGTGTACCAGGCCGTTATGTGCGCAGAGGATGTATTTCGTCGGACTTGGTTCTCGCTGACAATGGGGATTCCCCGATGCGATTGCGGCCGTGTCCGCAGCGAGCGGCCCGTTGCTCTACTTCCTCGCGTGGCATGCGTTCCTGACGATCTGGCAGCTCGGACACACTCATTTTATATATTTTGAGTTAGTTGTCGGGCTAAGGGTATAAAATTCGCGACCGACTGTGATGATCCACATTGCCAGCTAAGCACCCAACATCAATGCTCAGCGATGATGCATCTGTGGTCGGCCGAATGTATGCCCTTACTCGGCAAACGTAAGTTCCCTCTCTCTTGCTTTTGTTGATTTTGAATTTTGTCTCAGAATGTTAACCCATATTTTGTGAATATTTTTTAGATTTTGCCAAGGTTTAAATTACATGACTCTGCTATTAGCAGTATGTACTAATATTAGTCACTCTTGGTGAGTTATTTATGCATTTATGATACCTGAGTATGTACTCATCTGTACTCCATTTCATATGTATATTTTGATTTTTTTTTAATACAGCCCTGAAGAGGCCAACATATAAGTTGGCGAAACGTTGGCCAAATATTGGCAAAAATAAAGTCCGTACAACCCATACATGAATTTATCATCTTATATCTACAAGCACGGACATACATCAAATGATCCTATAATTACTAGCTAAACAAACATTAAGTCGTCCCAAGGACTGTAACTATGTACTCACTCCAGCCAAAACACTATACTTACTGCAGCTTCAATCCACTAAACAATGGCTATTTTCCACATCAGCCACAATCAGAATGAGATTAATTTGTACAGAGGGGACAACTGATGAACTCGTACTCAATGGTACGAGTATATTATCGATTAACGGACAATGTACAGCCCATGCAGATAATTTCACCCTTTATGGGATAAATGAAATGAACTTTGACTATACAATCACTTATGAGCCAGACATTGACCTGAATATCACTAAGATAATCTCCCGAGACTTACAATTAGCAATAGAAGATGACAATCACGAATTTTCGGAAAATATCGACAGTTGGCTATCTAGCGGAAACTCAATTGCACTAAATGAAATAGAAAAACAATGTCGAGAAATCGCGAGTCGTAAGAGAGTTACGGAAACAATGCACACATACTTAGGATTCTCTTTTCTCACAACAATTATCTTTGCAGTGATTCTCTGTATTCTTATCAGGAAAATAAAAATATGGCTCGAAATTAGAAAACTGAGACGAAACAAAAACAGCGTCATTGCTGGGACCGATGTTGAGGTAAATTCACAAATTGCAAACAGTAGACAGGACCAACAGGTGATAAGGACAAAAGTACCATCAGCTACGACAACACGAGACCTAGAGCCCACTTAAACACTAATACCTATTTTTACCAGACAGCAAGCCCCTCCAAGGCATAACGACGCACATCAGGGATATTCTTTCACATATACCCCGACTATCCGAGCCAAAGAACCAGTCCCATTACCCGTACAAGGAGTAGACTACCCATGAACACTAGCTATTGAATGACCATGTTGATGACTCAAAGGATTTTCTTACCATAAAGAAATAATCAAGAAAGATGCTCATCTAAAGAATTTATTTTCACCAGTCTTCGAGCAAAGTTCCGAGAACACCTGGCCTCAAGACGTTATTGAGATCAAAATCCCCATATACTAAGGGAGGAGTGAAATTGATTCGTATACCACTACTTACAATATACATGGATTCGCTAAATATCTCGATATGCAAAATTCTGTCATAACCTTGAATATATCTATCTTCAGAAAAGAATAAACGTCGCAACCCAAAAAAGTCATCTGAATCCATGTCTGATGGACGGGGCATTCGACCCCATTCCGAGTAGTGAAAATGTGGTAATATTCCTTGCCAGAAGGAATCGTTTCGGAGACGGTCAGCCCTCCTTAAGGCTCTTGTCACGGTCCATTGATGGAACTAAAATTAATTTTAACTTTTCCGTGAACCCGTTTTATGCTTCAATAAAGATTTACGATAAATGATAGGAAACAAAAATTTACACCCACACAAATCCTCACACACGGACGCCGTGGGCCTCCGATCATGAAAGGTGGTGGTACCTCCCCACGAACCCGACATTCTCTTGCCACACGCCGATAACGTCTCACAGCAGCCCATCTTCCAAACTAAGAATTTTTTTGTTTTCTTCATCAGTTATAACCAAACCAGTAGCATAAATTTTTACAGCTCACAAGGTTGCACTCACATTCACCCAACGGTATCGGGAAGATCGAACTCGAGGCACGCGTCTACGAATATGGTTCTCATTATCCATGACGAGATCAAAATTTACAAATAGCTCGCGAGCAGGGAATAATTCTGACTTCAGACACATGATGTTCACGACACTGCACTAACAGAAATAAATGTTACCCGTTCATAGAGACATACAATAAAGTCCTATAAGCTGACTCAAGAGCTGCTTTTGCACCGAAATTGCTGACAACAGATTCACGTGATTCAATTGCTAACTCGGATGCATGAATTTGACACCAACAACCTGTCCATAAAGTGGCGACGAATCGTGGGAAAAAACGTGGACTATCAACCAACCCATCAACATCAATAACTTATCATACCTGGTTTGGAAAAAATCTTACTGGTCAGAGAACCAAGATGCTTAACTCATTTAAGAGTACTTTTTGAGATCCAAAATTTTCGACCAAGGATCCATATATCCGGCCCTAGATTAATATATATGCCGAATAACTGAATTCCCATGCACAAAAAAAATAGAAATCCAAGCTCATAAGAGGCCCAATGCTGCAAGCGAATAACGAAATGTCACGCTGCGACAAGATGTCACGCTGCGACAGAATGTCACGCTGCGACATATGTCACGCTACGACAACAGCACCGCATTGATTTTCAAAACTACAATGACAACGCGGATGGATCGACAGTACAGACACAATCCTGGCCAACAGAACTATACAAAACTTGGGAGAGTCACATTTCTGATGCACAGTCAGCCAAATTCCTTCGCAGCTCGAAACCTTCTTCAAACCTGCATGCATAGCTCGAATGTTGACTGTTTCTGTATACCAATTACGAAATAACTATACTGAATTATCTATGGAACGGCATAGGGCAAATCCCCTTCCTTATGGAGAACTACTTGGACATTTACCAGAGTCACACGATGTTAGTATTAATAATAAGGCTTAACTAGTCTAACAATATATGTATATGAGACTAGTTCATCACAGTGTTGAATCAGGAAATTAGAATAATTTTAAATTTTCGATCATAATCATAGAATATTCGAATATATTATAGAATACTATATATTATAATTATAGAATAGAAATCAGAATGATGTTAGATTTTTGATTATTCCGATTTATCAGCGCCAATTGAATCACAGCAAAATAGAGAATAAGTCGATTTATTACATTGTAGATATATGTAAATCACATCGTAGTCTACTGTTGCATGATTCAAATTTTTGCAAATTAATGATGAATATTACACCGATTTGAACCCACACATCCGAGTGTCATAAGCACATGGAAGCACCAGGCGACGTTTCAACGTGCAATGGATCATATGCATTTGAATCTTCGCGCTACTTGCACAACACATGTAGTACGGACTGCAACCAAAAGATGGCGCCACCAGGTACTTTTTGCGAGTTTACTCATTACCGGCAATCTACAAATCACTTCATTAGCATACAAGTATATCAATTCGACGTAACACTGACCACAATCAAGAGATGTCGCCACCATGCACTTTTACGAGCTTGCTCATTACCGACAATCAACAGATCATGTCATTAACAGCTAAGTAAATTAATTACCCCAGTCATTATCGCCACGTGGACGACACCGCATAAAATGGAGAGAATCAGTGCGAAACTTTTTTCTGAGTACTTAAAAGACATGATAGATCGGGCTCACAAAGAAATGGAAGAGTCCCATAAGACTTATGTAGCAGCAAAGGAAGATTTTCTAGTAAAAGATAGTGCTTATATCCGTGGTGTTGATATGTGGAAGTGCTTCCTACAGGAGAATAGCTCCCTGTGTATCGACGAAATCAACGTCCAGCAGCCCCCACTATCGGAGAGCGGCACACAGACGGACAAAATTTATCATCAGAATATTTCTTCGTCGGAAACACCCTCGAATGGGGACTATAAGCGGGATGGGATACACCATATACAAAACGAAAAGCGAAACACCATCACTAGCGTCAGCATCGGCCCTAAACCAAGGTCGATATCGCTCCTCTCGTCAGGTATGATATATCATGGCCCTCTCATGAACCAAGCGTATATCATACCAGAAACAAGCACACCTACACCGATCGCGCACGTGGCTCACCGGCACATTCCCTCCATAGCATTTTAAAAGACAGCAATAGGCGTGACAAATTGTCACGCTGCCCCTACCAGCGCCGTCGCTCAACCAGATACTCCCCGTTTGCGAGCCAGCGCGACAAATTGTCACGCTGCCCCTACCAATGCTGAGGCACAACCAGATATTCCCCGCTTGAGAGCCAGCGCGACAAATTATCACGCTACCCATACCAGTACCGCCGCTGAACCACCTACGCCTCGGCCGGGAGCCAACGCAACAAATTGTCACGCAGCTGTCGCGGTCTCTCATTCTCCAGCAATCGGGAAGCCACTCACAATTGATTCCCCGCACACCGGGACAGATGATCACGGGATTCCTGGGAATCGTCACACAGACGATATTGGAGAATCAGGAAATGATGCAACTTCCTCCTCCATCCTTCCATACAATGGCATCGACAAATCTCAAAATTTAACATCAATCAACTCAACGCATCTCCAGACTGTGCCAGACGTCGTCTCTACAGCCAACGTACCGATATCAAACACAAGGACAATAGGAAATACTACGGATATCCTTAACGAATTACTGGGAATACCCAATTCCTCGGGTACCGAAATGCATGACAATATATCCGACTATGCTAACAAGAATGACAACGGTACGTTACTTTCACAACAAGGACCCGCGTTTTCCTCACCTGTGCATGTAGAGATCCCCAATCCAGCTACACCAAGATTGCAGAATCAACAACAGGACAGCGATTTAGACCCATATGACGAAGAGCGGGGAGACCCACTAGATAATGGACAAAGTGACTCAGACTCTACCAGTGACCCGGAACAAATTCCACTACCTCTCAGTGAAAAAGAAATTAAATTGCAAATAAAGAGGCAACAACAAAGGACACGCCAGGCGAAACTTCGAGAAAGAAAACGCGAAGAATCGTCATCAAAGGTCCCACCCGAGAATTGGTGTTACATATGCCGTAAAGTACATGAATGGAGCCCCAATCGCTGGTCACCGTGCACGAAATGCAAAGTTGTGATGGCAGAAGTGAAGTGTTTGCAAGACGCGAACCTACAATCATTCGAGTGTAAGGACTGTATGGACTCTAGAACGAGGAAACGTAAGGGAAAATAGAATCAATATACACGTACCAGTACTTCCATGTGCATAAATTTACTGTTTCATGATAGATTACTCATTATCGCCTTGGATTTAATAAGGCGCCAAGTGAGGGCCTCGTTGTGGTCATGTGGGCCACCGCCAAACCTTCAGTACATTGTCGGGGCGAGAATGGTCTGGCGGGGGAGGTGTGGTGTTCTGGGCTTGCAAAAGCTCTCGCAACATCAACCCCGGTGTCATTCTCGGGACGAGAATGGTCTGACAGGGGAGGTGTGGCGTCCCGCGTTCACGAGACGCCCCGTCTCACTCAGATTTTGTATAACTCGCAACAGTCGATATACGAAGTGATGTGAGGACTCGAGAGGGGAGAGCGGAGTTGATTTTGTCCAGAGCGTGACTTGTTGTTACGCGTGACAATAGGTCACTCTACCCTATGACCATGCGTGACATTTAGTCACGCCATTCATTCACTTCGCGTGGCAATGAGACACATTTTATTGAGCGTGACAATAGGTCACGCTTGACACAGTTTATGATTTCAAAATGATTTTGATGAAACAATAATTATGATTTCAAAATTGACGCGAGCTGGCCCAGGCTATAAATGTAGGTCTGAACGTTGGCTCGCCGATCAGTCTGTCAAAGTTTTCTTTCCGGAGCTTTTGAGTCCGCGCTATTGTCTCCGCCCAAACACCTTAGAAAAGTGTGACGAAGCGTTTGTTCGAGAAGCGGCGAGCCAACGGTTAGATTTGATCCCGCACTTGGGAAGTGGCGTTACCCGTACTTAAAGCTGCAGCAGGGCCAGCTCCGAATTTGTCCTGAAGTTGAGCTGCAGTAGGATCAGCTTATAATTCATCCTCATGGCCTTCTGAATCGCTAATTCCAGCCTCCAGAGGACTGCCGACTCATCACGACTCCGCTCTTCTCTCGAGTAGTTCAAGAAACAATCTAATTGTAAGTTGCTTTATATTCTTAACATTCATAGAATAAGTTGCAAGAACTTCAGCCTTCCCTAACTGATCAAAAAGGAGATAATTCAACTTGCCTGATTATAATTTATATTGATTCTCTTGAGTGATTTCGATTTTGTTACTGAGTTTTTAATGAATTTCTATTTCTATCACAAAATTCATTCTCATCATTTCAGAATCTGTAAATGCATGCTTATTTGAAGAATTAATGATTTCACTTTGAATATTTGAATTGATTCCAAAATTGATTATTATCGAAGGTTCAAATCTAGATATCTCAAATTACTTTGATCATCTCTTGAATAGATATTGAAATTACTTCTCTATCTTTCTGATTTACGAAAATCCAATATAATAGTTACATAAAATCAGATCAAGTCATTCTGACCAAGCGTATATCCAGAATATCCAAAATATAATTTCATATACTTATATATCAATACGAATACACCAAATCGCTGAGATCTAAGAAGGGACTGAAGGGATCAGAGCTGTTAACCCAGGAAAGGTAGGTGCAACTGGGCAGTCCGCTCATAGGACTGTTTCTAACGAACTTAAATATATTTGTTAGCCCGAGCCCTCCGCTCGGGACATAACAGTCCAATGCCTATGCTCGCCTTGAAAGAGCCTGTGTGGTTAGACCACCCTCCTCGCGTCACTCATAACGTGTGCATTCCGTATCGATCCCGAATCCTGGATACCTCTCCTAGGGATCGATCGGGGCACTCTCTGCCTCGTGCCTTACTTACTCACGGTAGTCTTTTCGGAGATTCCACCGCAACTTCCGCGTGCAAGTATCGAAAAGGATGAAATGAGAAATAATGTAATTGATATATTTATGCTGTGATTATGATTTTTCAGAGACGTCAGCGTGATTCGATAACTGTACGCGGCGTCCGTTGGCCGTGTATCAAAAATTCTGCTGCTCACTTCAACATCCTCTCTTCTCGAGTTCATTCTGAAGGAATGAGAAAGCCTCAGGCTGATTTCGATTTTGGGAGTGCGTTTTTTTCTAAGAAGTGGCATTCGATGAACTATGTATACCATTGTTACTCGATTCAGGAATGAGGTCAAGGTCTAACCCTATTTTGATGTCTCATAATCTACGGCGGGGGGGGGGGCTATCACGCGACCATGATTTCGTTGATGCATTGTTCTTCCAAGGCTAGGACAGTTATGTGGATATTCTCAAGTAAGGCGGGTAACAGATTATAGTAGTTGAGTTTGCGAATAATAACCTTCCATCTGGTATTTTCCAGGTAGCATTATTCTCATTCAGAGATTACGGAGGACTTCAGGAATGAACGATAGTATAATATCCAGTGCCTGTCACCTTCCCAAAACTGTTTGACTAATGATTTCAGACGATAAAATCTCATCATATATCGTACTTGAGTCCTGTAACCCCAAGCAAGGCCTCGGTTAATTTTTTTGTTTTAGTACCATTCCCCGTCACCTGTTAGTTTTCTATACATGCTATCTAATGTAGATCAATTGACGCTCGGATTTCCTTTGTATGGTCCCTTCCTCCTCTTTTTCTTTTGACTGGTCTTAAATCTTATCCTACACAGCTATTCGTCGACTTGCTGTATAGTATTATAATGTACGCTTGTGCGCTTCTTTCAACTTTCAATCTGGAATTCCTCTACGTATGCCTCACTTCTCGTAACGTCCTCATCGTCTAATCTTGTCGCCAAATATAGATTCATTGGATTCTAGTACCTTATATCACCACGTAAAATGAAGAGTAGAAGCTCGATCTCGATAATTTTAGCGGAAGTTCTCGGTAAAGATACATTCAATAAGCTCAGTCAAATCTCGTCCAGATGTCCCAATAAATCATCTAGAGATACGTTCTATGTCGTTTATGACTCCATACAGGACTGGGTAGTTTTCGACAGTCACATGTCTACCTACTAATGAATAATCTCAATCAGTCCTTCAGTTCATTTTGAGCGTGCTCGTAGCTCTAGCTATTATTCGCGCTCCTCCACATTTGATGCTAGGAGCTGATACAATATCCATGATAAAACCAATATGACAGTCTGTATACATGATGTTTGATCAACCATTCAGTCTCAGCAAGTTGTGGTCTCTAACTAATTCTTACTATCTTTTCTGTGTTTGTGGGCTCAAACCACTAGAGCAGTTTCTATTTCTGTGGGCTCTAACCACTTGAGGGATCAACAATAATAACAACGAAGTCTTCCACTCGGTTGACTTCTAGCTCAGTGTGGGCTCTGACCACTTTGATAGTTTTGACACTTGTGGGCTCTAACCGGGCCCTACCGTTTACTATGTTCTCGCACTTCAATCACTCCATTGACTCTTATTTAAGACAGTTCTCGATACTTGTGGGTTCTAACCATCCTAACAGTTTCTTTTTCTCTTGGGCTCTGATGCTTGATTGGCTATAGTTTTTCGATACTTGTGGACTTCAACCAATCTACTATGCTAGTGGACTCAAACTATCCGACATTAAAACTATGGGTGGGCTCTAACAACCTGAATACTTGTGAATTCCCATTGCCCGATTGACTTCTATTTTTTGTCACTTCTATTCCCCTAGACCGTGAACGATATTTTCAGACCCCAATTATTCTATCGTGAATTATTCTAAACGTGGGCTCTAGCACATTTGATTACTCAATTACCAAGCAAACCCGACCTTCTTACTGAATCTGAAGAAGGATTCCCAGAGGTCTACTACCCTTCCGATTCCGTAACACGCGAATATTCGTCATTCTTCATTGATCTATTTTGGACTGAAGGACTGATACTAGTGGAGCGATATCCTTGAATCTGCCATCTTAATGTGACGTTATTTGGAATAATGCCTCAACTTTGGATATTTCAGACCGAACTTCCCTCTTCCTAACACGAGCTAAGCCGTCAACGTATAGTTCTCGAATCTGTGTCAACTTCAATCTCATCTTTTGAACATGCCACCCGAGCATGTATATACTCGAGTCATTTCGGAGCATTTCAGCCAGAGGCGTCACCAGGGGGGTCTGGGAGAAACCCCAAGAAATTCTTTTCCATTAATGTTATCTTTTAAAAGTACGAAAAATTTTTTTTGGGATTTTTCCGAAGCCTTCCACGGGCCCTAGGGGCCACAGGAGGTCTATTTTAGGCCCTTCTTGGCCTATTCCTGGAAAATCATAGCTCCGATTAGACGCAATCTTCTTTCACGTACTTGGGCGCATTTCCTTTGTTAAGACTAGCAATCTTGGAAGACAATAGTCCGGAATCAATCATGCAGCCTAGTAACTTCTAGGAGCTACTTGCTGAGAGCAGATTTGAGCGATTTCTGGGCCTGCTTCAAAGCAATCTAGCTCCTACTAGACATGTGATAATCGACTTCTGCAGGTGGTCATTTTGAAGGTCTTAAAAAACCTACAATTTGACCACCTGTAGAAGTCGATTATCGTACTTTTTATAGAAGCTATAACCGATACAAGTTGAGCAGTTTTGTAAAAATGCCTAAATTTGGGCTCACTTTGGAAAAATCGTTTATTTCTTTCGACTCCAAACCTGTGCGAATATATTTTCCGATACCAATACTATCAATTAGAACAATAATCTGGGTGGGCCATTCAATTCTCGATTTCATTCAGCCAATTTGAAACACCCTTTTTTGACTTTTTGCTTAAAATGCAAACACAGGCATGGCTCGCATATGCTTCCATCTGAGTTATTGTGTACCAACCTGGATGGAATCACTCCCGAAAGTACCCCGCAATATGTGTAGGAACTTCCGGAGGTGAGCCTCAAGCAAAAATTGGGTCGGAGGCTCAAACCATCAGGTCCAAGATGAGCATTATTTCGTCTATTTCAGGGCAGGCGAACGAGGTCTCGATTTCTCGTGTTCTTGCCCACGAACGAGACGAGTGGCTAGAGTAGGAATACGAACATGTTTTTCCGACGCGAAATCACCATCTAAACACGATCCCGGGGTCAATTTAGCCATAAATCATCGTCATTTTGCAGTAGAGGCGCAAAACCTGTTATTGTAGTGTATTGCGAATAGTTATACGGCAGAGTAAAGATGACATGCAGTGAAAGGAATGCAAGTGAGACATTCACAGTATATTAATAGCAAATACGCATCGAACCATATATGGTAGTTTGAAGTCTGGTGAAAGGAGCTTGTAACAAGCACGGACTGGTACAGCCAGGTACAGCCAAGTACGAGCTGGTACAGCACAGAGTATGAAAGATGTACCCACTGTATAGCCAGTCAGACGGCTCAAGACCGGCAAGCCTCATACACGGCTCCGTGTCATTTGTATCGATATTAAATAGAGTTTTAGTTATTACTCAGAACGCTGATCTCATCAAGTGCTTCACGGCTTCTCCACCAATACCACATTGGCGACGAGGATAAAAAGAGGAATCCGACGAGGATAAGAAGAACAACTATCTGACGAAGATAGGAAGCCAATCCGACAACGATACACACAGCATATCAGAAGCATCAATCTATCTGACGAAGATAGTAGAAGAGAGATCCGACGAGGATATACAGAAAAATTAAAAGCCATCCGACGAGGATAACACAACAGAGCACAGCTGGAGTGAAGGGAAAGGTCCCCCGCAGCATACAGCCACTGAACGTGGATACAGGGAGAAGCTGGAGAGGAGAAAGGTCCCCGCAGCATATACATATACATACAGGTCCCAAATCAACGCATAAAGTGAGCGCCTACAAGCAGCTTGGTCTCCATAAATATACATCAAAACATCGAATCAAGGCAAGAGCGGTAAGAGAGCCAGCCATACAGTTGGTCGTAATTTAGCATTTATGACTACTGTGGTAATACCTCCAGGTGTTCATCCAGACTTTACAGACTTAACGATTCAAACATTTACTAAACAAGAATTGATCGAATTATTGGCAAAATTTCCGGTAAAACTCCATCTCAATTTGGTCTCATTAGAAATTCTGGGGTCAATAGCAAGAAGAATACGCAGCGTACAGTTCTCTGCAAAAACTAAAGAAGTCAATATTTCCAAAGAAGGATTACGGGTTGTAGTACCATAAGAAACAGAATCGAGTGGACAAACTGAACAAACTTTAACACCACTGGCTAAGGCACCCCAACAAAACAGCATATCTGCAGAGACTCAAACGGTACAAGAACAAGTTTCCAGTCCGAATACAGATATGATGGAATCAATGGAATTCCATAAAAACAAGCAATCTTGGGATGACTACATTGAACGCATGGAACTCTATTTTACGGCAAACAATATCAAATCAGATGATAAACAGGTAGCAACCTTGTTAACAAAATGCGGATCAGAAACATACAAGCTGATCAAAGATTTAGCAGCACCAAATCTCCCAAAAACCAAGAAATTTGAGGAGATAAAGCTTTTAATGTCAGCTCATTTATGCCCGAAAAAGAGCAAACGCATGGAACGGAGCAAATTTCGTCAAGTTCATCAAAATGCAGGCGAATCTATAGCAGAGTATATCGCACGGCTAAAAGAATTGGCCATAAACTGCGATTTTCCGGACTTGAACGACGCGCTGTGTGACCAACTGGTCACAGGTCTCACGGATCGAAGTACCAGAGTCGCACTATTCAGCGATAAAGATCTCACGTACTCAAAAGCAGTAGAAATTGCTACCACTCGTGAAGCAGCAGCGAGAGATGCAGCAACCACTGAATGACATCGGAGCAACACTTCAATTCAACACGTCGCAGCACATCGATACAACAAGCCAACGAGTAAAGTTACTCAGACAGGTAAAAGCGAATTTAAAAATAGATCGCGCACAAAAATTTGTTATTGTTGCGGAATAAGCAATAGGCACTACACAAAAGACTGTCGATACAGAGACAGGAAATGCACTTTTTGTCATAATCGAGGGCATCTCGAAAAAGCATGTATCAAAAAACATGCAAAGAACAAAATTTTTGGTACGTTCAGTAAAAATCGTTTTGAGAATAGAGACAATCGGGATGAACGTAATAAGCAGGTAAAAGTTCTACAAACTGAATCGAATCATGAAGATACGGTTTCAAACACAGATTTTTTTCCAAATATCAGAATGTTCTTGACAAAACATCAAAGCAGAACCATTATATTTTGACTTAACAATAGATAATATTCAAGTCAAAATGGAATTAGATACGGGTACATATGTTTCAGTTGTATCCAAAACCGATAAGAATAGAATCTTTCCAAAATTACCACTGAGAGAATGTGATCTTAAACTCAAGAGTTACGGTGGAACACCGGTTCATCCTATTGGAAAACTAGAGTCATTGAAAGTAGTATTCAATGGAATGAGTAAAATTGTGGACATCTACGTTATTAAAGGCAAAGGACCAATTTTGTTGGGTAGACAATGCCTAGCAGCTTTTGGATTTTGGCCGTTGAAATAATGGAAAAATACAAATTCCTCAAATATTCTACAAATGCAGAGTGAGGACATCAGAAAGCAAATTCTTGAAAAATTCCCAATCCTTTTTTCGAACACGCAAGGGTGTTACAAAGGTAGGAAGATACATTTGGTCTTTAAAGAAGAGGGTAAACCGATACAAATGAAGCCATATCACGCGCCATTCGCTTTAACACAGAAAATCTCCAAAGAGTTAGACAGACTAGTGAAATTAGGCAATCTAGAACCGGTTTCCTGTAGTAAATGGGCAACACCCATTATCCCAGTTCTGAAAAAGAATGGTGAGGTACGCATCTGTGGAAACTTCAAAATGACGGTAGATCCACAATCAATAATCAAAAGACATCCCATTCCTCTGAAAGAGAGAATTTTTCATACGCTACGAATAGGCAATAGATGGTCTCAGATTGACCTGACACACGCATTTATGCAATTTCAACTCGATGACGAATCGAAAGACGCCCTGACGATTATTTCACACGAAAGGTTCCACAGATACAACCGGTTAGGAGAAGGTATAGCGTCAAATCCCACAGAAGTACAGGATATTTCAGAAGACGTCCTGAAAGGTATAGATCATACAGAGATCTATATAGATAATATATATTGCGCAGGAAAAACAGGTTCTAAGCATTCACATATACTGACACAAATTTTTGAACGATTGAAAGACGCAGGCTTACGCGTAAACCTCGGAAAATGCGATTTTTTCAAAGATGAAATTGAAATTCTAGGCTTTGTTATAGCCAAAGAAGGGCTGAAGCCAAGTTCATCTAAGGTAGATGCAATTACGGAAGCGCCAACACCAAAAAATTCGAAGGAACTAGAAGCTTTTTTAGGTCTTGTAAACTTTTATGAAAGATTCTCAACAGATAGAGCGGAACACATTTATCCTCTCTATAATCAAATCAAACACAAAAATTGGACTTGGACAAACGAATGTCAGAATGCATTTGATTGGATCAAGAAAGGAATTTCTTCGAATAAAGTTTTAGCAATCTACGATCCAAACGTGAAACTCGTCATGGCATGTGATGCTAGTGACGTCGGGGTTTCAGCAATTTTGTCGCACAGGTACGAAGACGGTTCTGAGAAACCTATAGCATTCGCATCCAAGATAGTTCCAAAATCCGAGAAACATAGAGCAATAATCGATAAGGAAGCAGGAGCAATCATTTTCGGTTTCGAAAAATTTCATCAATACGTTTACGGGAATCTTATTATTCTGAAAACTGACAATGAAGCTTTGAAATATATTTTTGGCAATAAAGATATGTCGAAAATGCTAATCAGCAGGCTATTACACTGGGCATATTTTCCATCTGGCTACAGATATACCATCGAAGTAGTAAAATCAAAAACTAACGGAAACTGCGATGCGCTTTCTAGGTTACCGATCGCAGACACAACGCCGGTATTCGAAACAGAATACACAAACATCAATTTTATACAGAATGAATGCACAATTATTGATTTCCCAAAAGTTGTAGAAGCAACTTCACACGACAAGATATTGAGAAAGGTCATATACATACAGACGTCATGGCCTAAAATAGAAACATTGAATGACATAGAGAAAAGCATTCATCATAGAAGACACGAAGTAGCTTTGAACAAAGATGTTTGTCAGAATAATAGTTCCAGAAACTTTACAGAGAAACATACTCGATGAACTTCATTCTTCACATCTTAGTATAGTAAAGATGGAGCAAATAGCACGCAATTATTTCTAGTGGCCACATATCGATGAAGATATTGAACGAATTGCGAATTCGTGTAGAATCTGGCTATCAACACGAGCAGAACCACGAAAAGTACCACTTACACCGTGGCAATGGCCTAGTCAACCTTGGTCACGTATTCACATTGACTTTATGGGCCCATTTCACAATTTTATGTTTTTGATCATCGTGGACGCACATTCCAAATGGCCAGAAGTGATTAACTTGAAAAAGGACACAACTTCGTACAATCTGATACGAAAGCGAGACGAAATTCTTCCGCATAATGGTCTCCCTCACCACATAGTGAGTGATAATGGTCCACAACTAACAAGCCACGAAATCGGAAGATATTTGAAGCAATCCAAGATAAAACATACATTTTCAGCACCTTATCATCCTGCTACTAACGGAGCAGCAGAAAATGTTGTCAAAACGGTCAAACACAAAGTCGACAAAATGATTAAAGAAGGTCATTTACTAGAATTTTCGATAAATAGATTTTTGAGTGATTATAGGAACACGGAACATTCGACAACAAACAGAACACCAGCAAATCTATTTCTCAAGAGAGATTTGTGCACAAGATTCGAATTATTGATTCCTGATTCAATTAGCGATGTTGAAAAACACCAATTTGATCAAGCACGACACGAGCAGGGTAACAGACAAATACAATTTGTAGAGAATGAGATTGTTTTTGTGAACGATTATAGAACGCACTTTGAGAATAAGACAGAAGCGAGAATTGTAAGACAACTATCTCCTGTAATGTATGAAATAAAATTCAATGACGGGTATATTACGAAACGACACGCAAATCGAATTGTCAGAACTCAACTAGAAGCTACTTTGAGAGGAGGGGAGTTGATATGTGATGATAATTTTGAAAATCCATATGTCCACCCAAATATTTCGAATAAATGTAGGAACAAATTGTACCCTGGAAATGATCAAAATGTACCGAGACGTTCGTCTCGAATTGCCAAAAAAGCAGTGACCCGATCTAAAAAATAAGAGGCGGGGAGTTGTAGTGTATTGCGAATAGTTATACGCCAGAGTAAAGATGACATGCAGTGAAAGGAATGCAAGTGAGACATTCACAGTATATTAATAGCAAATACGCATCGAACCATATATGGTAGTTTGAAGTCTGGTGAAAGGAGCTTGTAACAAGCACGGACTGGTACAGCCAGGTACAGCCAAGTACGAGCTGGTACAGCACAGAGTATGAAAGATGCACCCACTGTATAGCCAGTCAGACGGCTCAAGACCGGCAAGCCTCATACACGGCTCCGAGTCATTTGTATCAATATTAAATGAAGTTTTAGTTATCACTCAGAACGCCGATCTCATCAAGTGCTTCACACCTTCTTCACAATACCACAGTTATTACGGAGTTTAACGCCATTTGGGGATTGGATGATATCCTGGGCACGAATTGACCCCAGAATCGTGTTTAAATAGTCATTTTGAGTCGGAAGAAAATGCTTGAATCCCCATTCTAGCCACTCGTCTCGTTTGTGAGCAGAAATACGGGGAATCGAGCCCTCACTCGCCTGCCCCGAAATAGACGAAATAATGCTCATCTCGGACCTGATGGTTTGAGCCTCCAGCTCGCTCCCGGCTTGAGGCTCGCCTCTGGAAGTTCTCACACATATTTGGGGGCACTTTGGGGAGTGATTCTACCCAGGTTGGTGCACAATAACTCAGATGGAATCATTTGCGAGCCATGCCTGTGTTGGCATTCCAAGCAAAAAGTCAGAAAAGGGTGTTTTAAATTGGCTGAGTGAAATCGAGAATTGAATGGCCCACCCAGATTATTAGGGGGTAGTAGTATTGGTATCGAAAAACATATTCGCACAGGTTTGGGGTTGGAAGTAAAAAAACGATTTTCTTGAATTGAGCTCAAAGATTGGCGTTTTTACAAAACTGCTCAACTTGTATTGGCTATATCTCCTATAAAAAATCCGATAATTGACTTCTACAGGTGGTCAAATTGTAGGTTTCCCCAAGATCTTCAAGACCTTCAAAATGACTACATGCAGAATTCGATTATCACATGTCTAGTAGGAGCTACATTGCTTTGAAGCAGGCCAGAAAATCGCTCAAATCTGCTCTCAGCAAATAGCTCCTAGAAGTTACTAGGCTGCATGATTGATTTCGGACTATTTTTCTTTCAAAGGTGCTAGTCTTAACAAAGAAAATGCGCCCAAGTACGTGAGGAAAGATGCAGTCTAGTCGAAGCTATGATTTTCCAGAAATAGGCCAAAAAGGGCCTGAAATAGACCTTTTGTGGGCCCTAGGGCTCGTGGAGGGCTTCGGAAAAATCCCAAAAAATATTTTTCGTAATTTTCAAATTTAGTCTTAATGGAAAGAATCTTTTTGGGATTTCCCCCAGATCCCCCTGGTGACGCCCCTGGCTGAAATGCTCCGAAATGACTCATCTATATCATTTTGACACCATTTCCCTTAACCCAATATTATTGCGGCTCCTAATTCAACCTGCGTTACCTCGACTATCATATCGATGGTGAAAAGTCTCATCTCGACGTTCGAACACACCATTACAATCAGGATGAGTAAAATCTTGATCATCTCCATGATCGTGGCGAGAAATCCTTCGGTTGCTGTCGGGTCTATTTAGGCTGGAAACATTTCCATCGATACCGAATTCATTGGTTTGACCATTCCGATGTCTATCACGTGTATACTCAATCTTATTCTTATTGGATTTTGTTCGTCCTTGGAAAGCCTTTCGGGATCTCTCGGCTTCACCCTTGATGATGACGCCTGAATCCCCGTCATTCTCTAAAGAGCGGCATTCGTCCAGAGTGTGTTCAAGTATTTGCTAATATTTACAGAAATTCGCGCTCGGCCTCTCCTTTGAGTCCACACGGCATCCAGAAAACTCGGGAGAGAATCGCTCGTCATGCATGGTGGCTAGTCCTATATTCGCTGTCTCTTGCGAAGCTACCCCTTTCTTACTCATTCTATTGAATGCTTCGTCTAGAAGTGCCTCAAGTAGCGTATGTTCGTTTATATTTAGAGCCGTTTTGGGGGGAAATGTACGCGTGCTGGTTCTATCTTCGAAATTAACAGCTTCAGGTATGGCGTCGTGAAGAGTCTTGGGATTAGTTGACCGTACTTGATGTTGGAGGGTTCCACCAAGACGACACATGGATTGTTGCAGCGCTTCTGCATCCGCGTTCGCTTTATATGTTTCCAACTCTCTAAAGTTCAACTTCTGGTCTGAATCGTACACGTTGTAGAGGCAATCATGGAGTTCCTCAATTCTTAACCCGTAGCTGCCGGCACTCTCGCCCGGTCTTTGATGCACAACTCTCAATTCGGCCAACATCTTATCGGCACCTCCGATTCCACTGTATTGCGTGGTCACATCGACAAGCAAGCGTTCGACCGAGTTGTATTGCGTGAACCTCGCAGTATTACCTTCTGCTGCGCGGCCTGTGAGTTTACTCGCCAAAGCTCATATAATCCATGGTTCGAAATCCGGCCCGTATTCCTCCACAACGTAGCGTACCGATTTACAAAATAATGCTAACATTTCGGGATTACCATCGTACGGCATGATCTGATCAAGTGCCTGATGCAAGGAGAGACGAAACTTCGAACCTTGGCGGCATTCAAAGTTCTGACTCTCGAATGAATTATTCGCTTGCGAACGACGTACCGTCGCGTGATTCGGATCCGGGTGGTTTCCATGCGCGGTGTTCCCCTAGTCATCGGTATTGGGTGCAAACATCTCCGGATATTCATCGTCGGAAGAGTCAGACTGGTCTATATATGCGTTTTTGTAAGTTCTTCCTTGTCGAGTGTCTTTTCGGGGTCGAGCTTGGTATTGCTGATTGTTTAAAGCGGTTTCTTGGTAGCTACTGCTAGGGTTTTGTGGCACTTGCGGTTCCTGACTTGGATTTGCGCGTGATTGTCCGTTTTCGGGGTTCAATTTGAAATTCTGTTGCACATACATATGTATTTCGGACGGGGAGTTGTTCAGTCTGATTGTCGTTGTCGAGTCTCATGTTCTGTTCGCTTTGGTCTCGTGATTTCTGAGATATGGCATGTGAGTTGATGAGATGACAATCAATGGTTATATGATCGATCCACCATCTTCTTCGATCAATGATTGGTATTCACTGATTGTTGACAAAGCGCTATCACACAGATCTATTTTGTTCCATAGATTGTTGATAACATTATGAACATGAATATCTCAAGAGTATCTCCGTGTGATAGCGCTTGGTCAACAATCAGTGAAGACCAATCATTGATCGAAGAAGATAATAGATCAATCATATATCCATTGATTGTCATCTTATCAATCTGAATCATATCCAATTGTAGCACATTGAGATGATAAGGATAAGAAACTGGTCATATGTTATCAATCATTTATGGGGGATCCTCGGAAAAAATACTGATACGCAGTTATCGTGGAACTCTGACGATGCGAGGGACAACTGTAGATTATCGTCAATCTTGTCTATTGCTGATAATAATCTTCGCATTAATGATCAAAGGAATCTGTTATCGACGCAAGGCCCAAATCGCGCTCGAAACAGTTGTATTGTTCCCTTTGTCGAGAATTCAGACTCATTGCAGCAGACGGATGGTACCCCACTTGACTCCGGGACCGCAAATTTGTGACTTTTGTGGTCAGCGGACTGGTAGTCCCGCCCATTGACGATTTGAAGGGCCCCAGCCATGAAGTACGATAAAGGCCCCACAATAGGGGCAGACTTTATCTTTTTGAAACTTCGCGACCTCGTTTCTCGTTTGTTCTTCTGAAATCTGATATTGCGTTATCATTTTTGATATCCAGAATTTTTTCATGATTTCTCTGTTTTTTAATCAAGTCTCTATCTCCAGTGGATCTCGAGTCACCAAAAACTGGATTATCTCCAAAGGTTTTGGATTTTTTTGGGCTGATCCTTGTTGAATGTGATAGGGAACTTGCATGGTCGAGCGTTTGCCAATATAGAATATGCAATCGATAGCACAGACCAGAAGAGGATTTTTGGTCAAAACAGAATAATTTTAGGGTCAATATTCGATTAATAATAAATAATTAAAAATGCGCCCGCGAAAGACCCTCGATTCAAATCGATGTCACGTGACTCCTACGTCATTGGGGTAGTCGCCGACACACACGCAAACCCGCGCGCGCGTTGGTGTTGCATACGTGTGACGGCTGCAAAATAACAAATCGGACCCGGCTTGTATTTCGCTCAAAACAATTTTTTGAACAAATTGAGGGTGAATTTCCCTCATTAGCAGTTGCACCTAATCTTTTTCTACAACTGAGGTGCAGTGAGACCGCCTGTCATCACGTTTTTTGTGCATAGTGAAGTGAAGAAGAATGCAGGTTAGTGGGCTTTTGGAGCCACAATTTTGAGAGAGAGAATAGTCAGATCATCACTCAAAGTGGTATCTGGCTCGTGAAATGAAGCAATAGTGGCATAATATATGTGACTGTGGTGCATAATTTCCACATTGAACCATCGTTTCCTTCTTATTCACTTTCCTATCTGAGAATGTTGACATCCTTTGACGATGACCAATGAAACTCTTTTTGTGATGCATCAGATAGAATCAAGTGGAGCGTATTCCATCCAACATTCAGTGAAGTAGTTGTCTGCTGTGTGTCCTGCTTCTAAGCGTCCAAATAATGAGTTGGGGCCTGGTGCCGACATCAAAAATGAGCACTCACCACTTCTAGCTTCCCAGTACTAGCTCATTATGCTGAGGCTGCGTTACTGGTTTAGTCAATCATAAACCTGCACATCAATTCTATTAAGAATGAATGGTAATCATTTGGTATCCCTTTTGTGGTTCTTACTGACTGAGTCAATTATCTAACACAGCCACAGCATAATAATCTAGTGCTCGGAAGCTATAAGTGGTGAGTGCTCATTTTTGATGTCGACACCAGGGCCCAACTCTTAATTTGGATCATTGGAAGCACATCAAACAGCTTACAACTACTACTCCACTGAATGTTTGATAGAGTATGCTCAATTTGATCCTGTCTTATGCATCACAAAAAGAGTTTCATTGGTCATCGTCGAGGAAAGTCAACATTCTCAGATAGGAAGGTGAAAAAGGAGAAATGGATGATTCAATGTGGAAATTATTCACCACAGTCACATATATTATGCCACTATTGCTTCATATCATGAGCCAGATAAAACTTTCAGCGATGATCTGACAATTTCCCATCTCAAAATTGTGGCTCCAAAAGCCCACTAACCTGCATCCTTCTCCACTTCACTATGCACAAAAAACGTGATAACAGGCGGTCTCACTGCATCTCAGTTGTAGTAAAAGGCCAGGGGCATCTGCTAATGGGGAAAATTCACCCTCAATTTATTCAAAAATCTGTTTTGAGCAAAATACGAGCCGGGTCCGATTTGTTATTTTGCAGCCGTCACACGTATGCAACACTAATGCGCGCGAGTTTGCATGTGTGTATCGGCGGCTACCCTAATGACGTAGGAGTCACGTGACATCGATTTGAATCGGGGGTCTTTCGCGGGCGAATTTTAACATTAATAAATAAATAGTTAATGGCCATGAAATAAAAAACTGTATTGTAACTTTGCTTATTTTGATGTGATCTTTCGATTAAAATAGAAATTATTTTTCATGCAAGTTCCCTATTGATGAGTCGAATATCTATTACCTTGATTTTTTGCAGTGCGCTGACATTTTTTTTGGCAGAGCTACCGCCCCCAAAAGTCGAGCTACCTTTGGGATGGGCCTTATACCTGCGTTTTCTATCATTCTGATAACAGCCACAGCCGCAGTTATCATCCGATCGACTTCGAAAAAATTTTATCATGGCCGCAACTAAATGTGCTTTGATATTATCCCAGTAAAAAAAATTACCGAATGTTTTTGGAGCCAGGATAGCAAAAATTCTCGAGGTGTCAATGATTTTTAAACCGATAGTAGTCCCGTAACAGTTAGTATGATACGAATCCATTCATAATCAGTTCAGTAAAGGATTAAATGCCTTTTTTTGTTCTTGAACTAAATTTATCTAGTTGAATTCTCTACGGTTTACGGGTTTCATCTTCTTGTTCCCAATGATTTTTCAATCCATCTATGTGAACTACCTTCATTTGATCACCTTTTTGTATTTTTGCGTTATGTTCCTCGTAATCGATCGAAATATTTCACATGGGTCTACGTAATGTTTGTCTCCCTTTCTATCTCTTGGCTCTTTAAGTAAATATACAGTCTCGCCTACTCTGAAAAATCGATTCGTGAAATTTTTGTTCGTAATAAAATTTGGATTTAACTTAACTTTGAAAGGTATTCAGAGCAGCTAGCGTTCTGAGTTGAGTATAGACTTCCCTGATATCTGCTAAATAATCGTCATGAGTTATCAATCGATCCCGAGGAGGGAAACTGGATGGCGTGCAAGCCCTTCTACCAAAATTTATCTCATGAAGTGAGTATCCGGTCGATGCGTGAGTACCTGCGTTATTACACTCCTGTGCCAAAGGTGAAAGTGAGTCCCATTCCGTGTTATCTTTCAAGTACATTGCTAGGTATTCGTTAAGGGTGTCATGCATGCGTTCGATCCCGCCGTTTGAGCTAAGGCGATGGGCCGATGTAGTAAACCTATTGATTCTGGAATCACGGGCGAATTCTTCAAAAACTCTTCCCATAAAATGTGACCCTTGAGCCGTAATTGTCGAGGGTAATCCAAAATATGAAACAAATTTATCTTTCAATGTTTTCGCGACTGTCGTTGTTGTTGCATCGGGTGTGGCTGTAAGCACAATATATTCACTGAAATAATCTTGAATGGTGAGAATATGAACGTTACCGAATTGTGTTGGTTTCTTTGGATCCACGAAATCCATCGAAATTTTCTTGAATGGTACTACCGGTGTATCCGTTATGACCATGGGTAATCTCGTCTTCTTTCGCACTAGTTTGACTATTTGCCAGTCCGGGCACGCTCTCACAAACATCCTCACATCTCCCTGCTTATTTGGCCAATAAAATTTGCTTGCAAGTTTACGATAAGTTTTTGCTATCCCTTTGTGGACTCCGATTGCAGATTCATCTTTTATAATTCGGGCACGATCTTTGGTAGGTGGTACTGGTAAGGTATTTTCAAATAGTGTAATTGATATCTGACATTTTCGAAAAATACGGTTGCATTGTTGCACAAGGTAAGACCATTCACTCTTGCTCAGCATGACGAGATCCCGAATTATTCCTACTGACTTGATTTCCATCTTACTGAGTAATGCTCTGAGACTTTTGAGTGTTGACGTGAGGTCTGGTCTTAGCACCTTTGAATACGGCGTACCTTCCATGACCATTCCGAAAATTTTCTTATCTCTGTAATCAGAAATTATAATTTCTCCAATTGCTCGGTACTCGCTATGCAATTCGTCGTGACTTAGATATTTTTTCGTGATAACTGCCTTCAATACTTCTGTTTCAGTTTGTAAATCTGCTGCAATTGTGTAAACAAGATTATTGACATGCGCAAATGGATGATCATTTACAATCCTTAGTCCCGTAAATCATCGATTTCATTCTCATCCATCACCCATGTGGGAATTTTTTGGGGTAGCCGCGCTTCTGCGACTAAATATTCAGTCATCGCGTTGTTCCTACGAATGGTTGCGTTATGTTGAGCCATAATTGTGTTTTGGGACGTGGAATTCCACCTTCCATCAGGTAGTTTGTTCTGACTGGTCATATCTCTGTATGATATTGTTTGTCCAATGTTAAGGGAAGCTTGATCCTGATCTGTGGAGGGTTCTGCTAAAGACATATTTTCTTGAAATGATTCATTCAGGATTGACTCGTCCACAATACTTCCTCTCGTTGAGTTCGGGCTTTCATCGATGTATGGAGTAAAATGTTATCCATACAGGTGGTGATGTATGAATTGTTCCGAGGAAGTAGCTATTATGTACGCGTACCTTGTTCGATCTCGACATTGTAAATGAACGCGGATATTTTGTTGGAAATATCGTGAAATAATGAAGAGTGTGTCTGCGTCCCCATACTCATTCTTAGAACTGAGAATTCCTGGTGCTTCTAAGGGATCGTCGCAATCTGGTCAAAATTTACTGTACAAGAGAACTTCTCGGAATTGTGCAGGTGTGATTTTCCAACCAAATAATTTGATGAGAGAATGGAACAAGCAATTTCCATCGCCTGAGATATCCGTGTATCGTGTGAGGATTTTATCTGGTTCCGCGCATTCTCCATGTTCTTCGTAATTGCAAAGTCGTACGATTGAACTTGAATTTGAAGCTTGATCCGTACAATTTCCCGACAAATCGAGAGATTAAATTTCTCTCATATCCAACATCTTTGAATTTTCTGGTGGTGTCATAGGAGTGGGCGTCCCATCCCTAGGTTCCCTAAGTTCAGACTTATTACACTGTTGGGATTCAGATCATATTCTCTTTCATATCGACATCGCTATCTAGCATCCCTAGCCATGTGCGATTCATGCCGGATTTTGGCTTCGGGGTTTCGGTATTGTTCTGATTCATTTCATTCTCGGGGATTATTTGCTGGTGTTCATTACAATCTGATTCCTTATTGCCATGGACTTCGGGTAATTCTAATCGCGCCAAGTTCACAATCGGTTGATATCTCGCGCGTTTGTACTCTTCCCAGCTGATGTTCGATGTGCTTCTGTTTCGTTTTTCATTACGCCCGGGATTGTGGTTGTTTTCCGGCGAGTTTTCTCGATTTGCATTTCACCAGATTGATATCTGTTATCCCACCTGTTCTTCAACATTGATTCCATTTACATTCTGTGATAAAGGTAACGTCTTCTGAAGGACCTTCTGAATGAGATTTTCAGAACTACCCACCGAAATTTCCTCCCTTGATTCTGATTGGCGTGGTCCAGGTAAATCAGGATATTGAGTGGAATCTGGGTAGGACATGCGCTCATTGAGTGAATCCGTATTCTCAACTAATTTGGCAGATCATTCGCTATTCTGTGTTTCGATTCTTGCAAATTCATCAACCGAATCTAATGAGTCATAGAAAGTCTTGCCATGTCATCCCTTGTTCCTTTGTGAAACTGGTGGGTTTCGGTCTATTATCGGTCTGTCGATAGTTATTCCGTCTTTTGGCAAGCTCGTGATTCGTATTCCACTGCCTAAATTTCTCAAACCTCTATCTGTTGAACATGGGAGAACGTCAGCTTCGTTAGTCGCTCGGCTGATAATACGGTCGGCTGCGAGATAATCTCCTATTTCTTTCAACATTCGGAACAGAGGAAATCGTCTTCTTTTTTGAACTATACGATTTTGGGATCTTATCTTTTGATCTGCCTCCAGAGTACCACTTCATTCTTCGTCACTGTCATCGCCAAATGGAGAACTACACTACTCCTATTTTGCTCACGAGTGTTTTGATCTTTACGAGTGGGATTACTCCATTCAATCGTGATTCCGTCATCAGATTCCCCTAACTCATCTAGTTCCTTCTTTCTACTTCGAGTGACAACTTGAATATGTGCTGTTTGAACTCGCATAATATGAGCCCCGGGCTCATCTTCTCGCATGAATAATTCGACTCGCAGCCACTCTGGATTTGCAGGACTCGGTTCCTAGATAATAAATCTGCGTTAGAATTCTCGTGTACAGGCCGGTATAAAATTTCGGAAGAGTATCCTCTTCTAGATGCTTTAAGCCTATTGAATCTCAGGTCTGGCTCCTCCGTAGTATGAATATGTTGGAAGAGCTCGTGATCTGTAACGACTGTGAATTTTCCCCCGTATATGGGGCAAAACACGTCAACTGTCCTGGGTTGCTTTTTGGAAGGTAAAACATATAGTTTTGAGCCATCAGTGAATATCGTAGAACCCACGTATAAAAAAACTTGATGACATCATTTCCGACGTATGTTCGCCTCAGCTTTCCAATGGCGGGATTTGTTTCCCGGTTTTGTGCCACCATAACCTCAAAAATCAGCAATCAAGTTTTGAAATGGCAATAACTCAAAATTAATCCTTTATGTAGGTTTTCTGATATTCCCAACCGAAAGATCAGGGAATTTTACATCGAGATAGCCATCGAAACAATTTTTTGATTTTCACTAGGAGTAAAGCAACGATGAAAGTACGTGTGCTCATCCACGTGCTGTTTACCTTTCGCGAGCGTTCTGGGCCGTTCAATTTGACGCAGGAAATAATCAATCGAGGTATCTTCGACGTATTTTCATCTCGTCTTTCCGATGGAGAGCTCCGTTCTCTCTAATTTGGTTCAACATAACCTCAAAAACGGAAATTATACGTAGAAAATGTTTGAACTCAAACTAACCTATTTTTCGTCTTCTCGATAGCCTGATTCGGGAAAATGGACAATTCTCAATGTAATCGATGATCCTTGGTGTGATTCACAATCTCTAGTGATAAAATAGAGTCTAAATGACTAGATTCTTACTTCATGGGGAAAGTCCGAAAACCAATCGTAAAACACTATTCCATTATGAACATGAATCAATTTCCCTGATAATGTCATGGAAGAGACGAGAAAGTAGGTTGAATTGAGTTAAGATCCTTTCGATGCATGATTCCCTTTTTTTGAGGTTATGTTGAATCTAAATGTCTAAACTAAGCCCTCCGTCGGAAAAATGAGATAAAAATTACGTCGAGGATGCCTCGATTGATTATTTCCTTTGTCAAATTAAACGGCCCAGAACGCCCACGGAAGTCGAACAGCACGTGAATGAGCACTCGTACTTTCATCGTTGCTGTACTCCTAGTGGAAATCGAAAAACCCCAATTTTTCCGAGGGCTATTTCGATGTCAAATTTCCTGATCTTTCGATTGGGAATACCAGAAAACCTACAAAAAGGGGTAATTTTGAGTTATCGCCATTTCAAAACTTGATTGCTGATTTTGGAGGTTATGGTGGCTCAAAACCGGACAACAAACCCCGCCATCGAAAAGCTGAGGCAAAAATACGTCGGAAATTATGTCATTAATTTTTTTATCCGTGGGTTCTACGGCATTCACATATGGCTCGGAACTACATGTTCCACCCTCCAAAAAGCAACCCAGGACACTTGACGCGTTTTGCCCCATATCCAAGGTCGATATTCTTGTATCCCATAGTATATAGCGAGTAATTCACGATCATAACTCACGTATTTCGTTTCTGAGGGTTTAAACGTTCTCGATGCATAGGCACGGATGTGCTCTTCTCCTACTCTAACTTGGCTGAAGATTGCAGATATCGCCCAATCGGAGCTATCAATGTTGATCAGGTAAGGGAGGTCATGCACAGGTGGACGTAATACGGGGTATTTGCAAAGAGCTTCTTTTGCTGTTCCAGTCCACAATAAAACATCACGTTCCCCCTCAAAAGTAAATTCAGCGAATATGCTATGTTTGCGGAGCCTGTAATAAATCTGCGGTAATACGGATCAAGTCCTTGAAATCGTCTGACTTGTCTGACGGTTGTGGGTACAGGATCATTGCGAACAGCTTCGATTTTCTTAGAGTCGGGGCGAATTTTACCGTCGCCCGCTATGTGATCTAGAAAACTTCCCTCTTTTCGAAGAAACTGACATTCGCTTGGCTCTATAGTAAGGTTCGCGTCGCTTAATCTTTTCAAGAGTCTTTTAAATTTGACGCCATGTGTCTCTAGACAATCTGCAAACACGGAAATGTCATCGAGATAGCTGAATGATTCAGTTCCAATCAATCGGGCGAGCGTAAGATCGACTGATTTCTAGAAAGTACTTGGGCTATCAGATAAGCCCATGGTAAGGCATTTATAACAGTATAATCCCCCATAAGGGTCCGAGAATGCAGTGAGATGTGCATCGTCTTTATGCATTCGTATTTGATAGAAATGAAAGCCTTGCTTGAGCTCGATTGCAGTGATGTATGTGGCATTTGCCACACTCTCTGTTAATTTTGTGGGGTTAGGTAACGGATAGGTATCACCTACTGTAATCTCATTCAATTGTCTGAAATCTGTAACCGTTCACCACCTTTTCCCACCATTGGGGCCTCTTTTCTTTGGAACTATCCACATGGGACTTGAATATGGTGATTCCGCGGGTTCAATGATGTCTGCCTCAAGTAATTCGTCGGTTTGCCTTTGCATCTCCTTTTCAATCTCGGGTGGGTGCCTCTAGCGTTTCACTTCTATAGATGTGTAGGTTTTTTTAACTATTGTAAGCGTAATCAAATGTGCGGCCTTCAACTTTCCCCCTGGTTATCCGAAAACGTGAGGGTTCTCTTTTATGAGATACTTCATATGTCGTATCTCTTCCCCATTGAGGCCTTTCAATGTTTCAGGATCTATACTGTCAAGAACTCTCGCAGCGCGATCTTTGACCTCTTCCGTCGCGAATTTTAATGTATTGACCCTCTTATTTGTATCTAATTCATTCCCTGAATCTTCTTCGTCAAAAATATATTTTTTAATTCATACCGTTTCGCATAATCCAAGGGACTCTTCTGGGGGTCCTATCTCAATTTCTGTATCATTAATATTCATCTTAATCGCGTAGGCTTTGCCATTGTTGTTCGTTGCGACGAAATTTCCGAACAGGATCCCTTGTCCTAGGTCCTGAAGTCCTACGAATCTTACCATTACATGATTCCCATTTTCGCGTAGATAACTTGTCTTGTGCGCAGCGGTATTTTGGATGTGACCTTCTGTACAAAAGGTATTTGCAACTCCGCAAATCTAAGACACCTCGCTTTGGCGTCAATTATTCCCCCATGTTTTTCGAATTTCCTCCATCCTAGGAGTGCATCCGCATTAATCGCGAAATCATCTGACTCAATATAGACATCACAATCTAGTCCATTTGAATTCATATTCATTTCCCTCATCGGTAAACATTTCCCAGCGGTAACGCCGCTGATTGAAGCAATAAAGTCCCTTTCAATCTTTATATCTGTTTTGACGCATTTTGCTTTCAGCAATGGAATATCCGCCCCGGTGTCGGCGTAAAGATGGTACACATTATTCTGAAGATTGTCACTGTGAAACTCAACCACCGGATATTTTTGTTGGCTTGCATCGAGGAAACGAATTGAGACATGCCACTGTGGTTTCTTCGGTTTATCTGATTGTTCATGCGCGACCCCGCGGCTTGATGCCGAGCATCTTGGAAGTTTGAGGGATTTTGCTGGTTACTTGATGAATCCTTATTGGGAGCTACATTGTTTGTATTCTGATCCCATTTTTCATTCCGTTTGGAATAATTACCTCCATTATTATTATTTTGCTCCTGGTAATTTTTTACCACGATTATCATTCCTCAGCTAATTAGTTCGATAGTGGCGCCCATTGCTGCCTGGATTGTAATGAGAATTGTCATAAGAATTCATCCCCTGACCACGATAGTTATTGCGATTATTATTTGCAGAATAATTTCTATTGCGATTCATGCCATTATTGTAATATCCTCTTCTATCGTATCTATCCATGAAATTTCCGCGGTTCCCGTTTCTATATGTGTAATCATTTTGCGGTCGGTTCGGATACCTGTTATCACGATTCCTGCCGTAGCCGTTGCAGTCGCGATTCATATCACTTCTAATATAATTTTCGCTCTCCGAAATATATTGCCTCAACGATTCTCCACTGTAACACTCGTTATTGCGGCGAGGCGGGCCGTATCATAAATTCACGCGTCTCATCTCGTCATACCCACTTTCTCTTCGTGTTTCCATCATAAGCGGTGTATTTGGGCGATTTTTATATCGATTTGTATCATTATCTTGTGTTGTACAGCTTCCTCGATCTCGAAGAATTGAGTAAAAATCAATCATATTGGAGTTAATCATCTCATATAAATCGCGACAATCTTTAACCGTATGCCCTGGTTCGCGACATACTCTGCAGAGCTTTGAGTTTTGAACTTTACGGGGGCATTCTCTCTCTTAATGACCGGAAACATGGTAGTATCTGCATTCATCTGGAACAATACCTCGTCTCATTGCGACATTCTTAATTGACTGGGGTTCTGATCCAATTTGGCATCAATCAGAGCATTTATTATGGGTGCCATCCCGACCGAGTTGATATCTGGGATTTTTCCTGAAAAAAGTGTACGGGCGCTTGTTTCATTTTTAAAATTCACTGCTTCTGCGATAGCTTCGCGTAAGGGTGTTGGATTGGGGGATCTGACCTGATGTTCTAGGGCTCCCGCAAGACCAAATATCAATTTCTGTAATGCTTCATTGTCTGCTTGTTGATTCCGCGTTGAATCTCAGGGTTTCAGTATTTCCATTTAGTTCGGGTTCTCAATTATATCTAGCAAATTTAAAACGCACTCCTGTTGCAATTTGAATGGTCTCTAAGTGATCGCGTAGGCTTTCTTGAAGAACCATATCGGTTTCAGGGAAATGTCCCGCACCAGTAGCAAGAACATCGCTTATTTCTTGTATCGCAATCTCCATACAGACGCCTCCCGGTTGCTCTAATCCCTTATCAGCGGCAATAAGTGCAAAGTAGGCATCGCGCGCTTTCGTAGTTCCATTTTTCATTTCCGATTCGAAACGAGTTTCCAAGTCATCAGTGCTAATATTTTCATTCATTGGCTGTGAACAAGCCGCATTCTGGGCATCTTTGTATTCATCCGAATTTGGATAGGTAAGGGTCTCTTCTTCTGATTGCATATTATTCGGATTATATGTAGGATTTTCCTTTTCTGTCGCGATCGCTATGTGTATAAATTCAATACAATTCGAATTAATCGGGTATTCTCATATTTGACTCGTGAAAAAATTAGATCTGTGCCTCGCCCTCTCTCCCAACCGGGTCAGAAAAAGGGATAATTTTGAATCGCTCGCCCACACGTAGCGATGATGATGATTATAAGTGCCTGTTGTTTCATGTCGATCAGCTTCCTTCCTTCTAAGTTGGATTTCCCCAGCAAAGTTCAAAATATTGGTATGGCTTTCTTCCACAACAGAGACCAAGCTATCGTCACCAGTTGGTGAGTTGGTGTTTGAAATATTTTGGTCCGTCGTTCGGCCAGAACAGAGCCCAAACCGCCGTCACCAGTCTGTTAGGGTTGTATGCTCTTTCTCTGTCCCCGCTAATAGGAGCAGATGGGGTTGGGTGACAACGCCCATAGAAATAGATGGTTCCGTAGATATTTTCAATAGATATTCATTCAATGGAAGGTTTATTCAAATATATGAAAGAGACTTGTAATGCGTTTACGGGGCGGGGTGCGTCTAGATTCCACAGCTATAAGAACTGGGTGAGGATAACCCTGCGAGTGAAGCTGGCGGAAAAGCTCGTAGCACGAGAAGGGACCGACGAAGACGACAGCACTTGCTTTGCGCCGTATTTATACCATAGTTGATAGCCTCCTTTTCCTAATCGCTCATCGTCGCTGGTGGAGTTTCCACAGAACAAAAAAATGAATTACTATGTGCTCTCTTCTATTATATGAGTATACAATCTGTTACAGGAGGTGTACCTAATGTTACCGTGGAGTAGCGAGAAAATTGTCAATTTTATTCGTCAATTCAAAATTTTTTGTAAGCCCTCGTGGTTTTTCTCTAATAACGCTCTCGCAAAGTATGGCATTTCAGTAAAACGCTAGACGTGTAATGATTAGTCATTTTCTGCTGTTTAGATTCGCATACGCGAGGCTGGACCTCGCGCGCGCGAGAATCTCTATCCGGCAGCGCGCTGATTCGCGTACGCGAATGCGTGGGTCCCTCGCGCACGCAGTCATCATCACGTTCGTGTACGCGAGTCTCGGATGGCTCGCGCACGCAAGGGATCCCTGTTTTCGCGTACGCGGATCAGCGCACTGACGGGGACCTTATTCCGAAAGAAATACGCGTTACCGGTGACGGTGATCACTGATTAGTTCCATGGGAAACCGCCTTGTATTGGTATGATTTTATTCTTCTTCATGCACCGAATAAAAAGTGCGGCCGCCGGGAAACGATCCGGCGACCTCTTCATCAAGAGTCTGACACGCTGTTGACTGAGCTAGTCCGGCCGCACCAAGCGGCAGTCCTTATATGTGGTACACTTGAAGTGCGGGCGCCTGTGTAGCTTGCGCCCGTAACACACCCCCTGGGCAGAGTCGACGATGTCCTCATCGTCTGAACTTCATGTCATTGTCTTCTAATTGTCGTCTATGTAGATCCCGAGTCCATCTTGTCGGTACAGCAGGTCTACGCGTGGGCAGCGCCACCTAATTATCATCGTTGATTATCCTCCGAGTACGCAGTCCACTTGTGAGCGGGGCTCATTCCGCTTTCTGACACCAGTTGTTATGATTTTTTTCTTCTTCATGCACCGAATAAAAAAACGATCCGGCGACCTATTGATCAAGAGTCTGACACGCTGTCGACTGAGCTAGTCCGGCCGCACCAAGCGGCAGTCCTTATATGTGGTACACTTGGAGTGCGGGCGCCTGTGTAGCTTGCGCCCGTAACAGCGTAAGCGAGGAGGAGCTTCTGCATCAACAACTAGCACCCCCTCGCTTATGCATGGCGGTTTTCCACGGAACTACCGTACCCGCGTAATCAGTGGTAACGCGTATCAACTTCGGAATAAGGTCCCGGATAAAGATTTTCGCGCGCGCGAGGTCCAACCTCGCGTATGCAAAACTGAACAGCAGAAGATGACTAATCATTACACGTCTAGCGTTACACAAAAATGCCATACTTTGTGTGAGCGTTACAAAAACCACGAGGGTTAACAAAAAATTTGGAATGGACGAATGAAATTTACAATTTTTTTGCTACTCCCCGGTTACATTATGTACACACCTTGTGTAACAGATTTTATATGAATAACAATAAGTATATGAGGATTCATGAAGCTTACTGTACCCCTGACACGTGGAGGAGATCATTTGGGTCCCCGCTCTTCCTGAGGCTGGCTTGGATGGAATTAATCATCCAACCTCTCCTCCGTTTGAACGTGTTCTTCTCCTTCTGGTAGACAGTACAGTGGCTTGCCCCAGATCTGTGATCAGATTTGGATTCGATCGCCGCTCAGTTCAGGCACTTCGGCTTCCCTTTGCAGGTTGCGGCGAGGTGTCCTGGCTCGCCGCACTGGAAGCAGAGTTTTGGACTCCGCGTCTCCGTCTCCTCCTCCTTGCAACCCGAGGCCTTGTGACCGCATCTGGAAACAGTATAGAACCGTGGATGCCACCGTCCTTCGGATCCTGACTCTGCCTCATCCAACCTTTGGCTTCTTCCAGTCCAAGAGGTAGTGGGACAGTCTTGTTGGGACTGAGACGACCACCGTTTGCGTGACCCGATAACCCATTCGGAGAGACTTCACTGCGAAATTTCCTCTTTCGCTTTCTGGTAGGGTCTTAGCGAGGTGCTCGAGTACTTGATCCTTGTCAACGTCGTAGTCGACTCCGAGAACCTCGAGAGTAGAAATAACCAGGATGCAATGGACCGCTCCTTCTTCACCGAACACTGGTGCTAGTGCTGTCTTCACAGCTGTGGCGTGGGACCCTTCCTCAATCCAATGAAGACGTGGCCCTCCTAGGTCTTGCGGAAGACCGTGACTTTTCTGCCTATTTCCTCGTTGGCGGCATTCGTCTTCACTCTACGCAGCATGTCTGCGTTGGTCAGCCCTCCCTGATTGGCCGTGACGGGGATAATTTCAGGCTTGGCTCTCCTCGGCTTCATTTTTGCCTTCTTCCCAGCGGTATCCTACGATCTGACGCTCTTCTTTGCCCTCTTTGCATCCCTCTTCGACGCCACGATTTGACAGTCCTCGCTCTGCTTGGGTCTATTTGGAAGCGATGTCGAGCGCGGTGTATCATGGCCTCTCGATGAATGCCCGCGTCGCGCCCGATTTGGATTGCGCTTTTCCCGCGGTTTCTCTCCCGTCTTTTCCTGTACACCGCTTCCCAAAGCGGCCGATCTCTGTGTGGCAGAGGTTTGCACGATTCTCCTCGCTTTCGGGGTCTTCTCCGTTCCGAGGAGCGTTGTCTCGAACGCTGTCCTCTTTGCCTTGTCTACCGCGAGTGGACCTTCGAGAGCCTGGCCGATCGTCTTGAGCTCTTCCATGTCGCCCTTGGTCCCTTCTGTATTGTTGGTGATGGACTCGGCTATCCCTATAACCAAGTTGAAGTGTTAGAGGAGGAGATATGTCTTCTCGTCCGTCTCTTCTCGTCACGATTCAGGTCTTCCCATTTCCCCATGAGATCGCCCGGCTCGTTCCCACTCCTTTGTGGTGCCGCATCCCCGGATGGGGGGATGGGGTCAATCTCCATCCAAACAGGATCTTCATCGGGCACTCTCCTGTCGAGCGCACCGATTCTCCGAGTCAGAATTGTTTCGTGCTCCTGGGACCCTATTGAGGTGTCGATGACACTCGAGTCCAAGCTCGAGTTGACGTTGTCATCGTCCACAGTACTAGGTTGCGTGAGCTTGATCGTGGTTCCGGGGTTGATCTTCAGAAGATACTCTGTCACCACGTTAGCTGCTGCTGCAGTCTCCGTAATCGTCTCACGTCGGCTCTTGAAAGCGAGCTTAGATTGCTTCAGTGTTTGCTTTTCTGCTTCCTCACCCAGCCCCTCCCTCTTCCTGATGTTCGGGATAAGGTCTATTTCTCCCCTTTCTTGGTACTTCCCCCCAACTATCTTCGTATGGGACGAATTTCGATCGCTTGTAGCTTTACGCGTAACTCCACCAGCCAAGTGTGCCAGTGTCAGCGCACGTTGCATCGTTGCGCCCCCCTCCCCAAGTTTTGAATGGGGCCCCGCTTCACTTGGGGAAATATTGCCATCAATGCTCGACATCATCTTCTTTCTTCTCCTTCCAGGGCCTGGAATCGCATGCTGGCCGACCCCGGACCAGACCAGCACGGGAGGGTTGTGTGACTCTGGGTTTTGCTGTGTTCAAGTGTGCTGTGGCGTCCCGGTTTCTATTTATTTTCGTTTACATCAGCGAGAATTTGGAATCGCTTGACTTGCATTTTCACTGTATTTTGTGCACTCGATGAGGGATTACAACATCACTCATCGACGGTATAAAAGGCAGGATCGCAGGTTCACAAGTGATTATTTGTTCGTTGATTCTCGATACTGTAAGCCCGCTGAGGAAACAAGCGGTATAATCTTGAAAGAGTCTGGTTATTGGTCCATTGAAGCGTGCTCTACCAAATCAAGATTATTAAAAGGAAACCAGATAGTTCTAAGATGAATCGCCACTGCCCCGCCCTCGGGTAGCATGTAAGTTACTTTATTGTATGATTTTATAAATAAACCAGTTCTATTGTAAATGCTCACACATTACGTTTCTTATACTTGATTATTATTTTTTATACCGTACGGGTAAGTGTCATAAAAGGTTCCCTGAACTCCGCGCCCCCACATTCTGGTATCCCTTGTGGGGAACCATTTCCTTGGCACTCGCCTCGAGCTGTATAATAGAACTTGAAGTTTTAAAATTCAGAACTCTTTTTGGATTATACTATCAATTCATATCATCAAAGTCCAAATCTATTATGAATCGCAAAATTTTGGATTCTATAATTGTATGACCTATTGACGAAGCACTGACAGTAAACGAACCAATCTGACGAAATCACGTTTGACCTCTTCTGATAACATTGCGAAATATCTCGGTGCAGAAATCCGTTATTCGGCAACCTATCCAACAACTCCGCAAAGTTCAATGAATTCTGACTCATCATATTCATCACTAATCGAATTACAAAACATTTCGGTTAACGAATCCCTGTAGTCTGCAACCCCATCAAGCGTCACACGAAGTTCAATTAATGTCGATACTGACCCATCAAATTCCATCACCGTCGTGTCTCACTTGACCGTAGTATACCTACAGGGGCTAACGTGAGGTGGTTGCATACATACAAGAGCGAAAATAATAGTGTTTACTCAGGGGTCAAATTCTCACGTATAAGTGAGACATAGTTCAGTTGCATCATGTCTTTCGCAGAGCAATTCAATCGATCTTGGGATGATATTGAAAATCTTCCGGCTACGTGCAGAAGCGCGGAAAGAATTTATGAGAGTACGGGAGTTAGAGCAAAATACTCATTTGAGGAATGCTTATGATACTATCATAGGAATTCATAACCACACTAGTGTTCAATCAGCTCTAAATAATATACCTGCATATCATGGGACGACTCCATTTAAGGATTTCGTGCAAGATATAAAGAATTATCGAGATACTATTCCGAAAGAGAAAGAGCAAGAATTCTTGCGGGGCTTAATCACAAAAATACGAGCAGAAGCTAGAAAATGTTTAACTAATGATGATATTCAAAGTGTGGATGAACTGATAAAAGTCCTAAAGCTCAACTTCGCACCTCGGAAATCTAATGTCCATCATGTACTCGAGTTAATGACAGCTTGTATGGACAAGAAAGAAACGCCACGTCAGTTTTATAATAAACTCAAAGTTTCCATTAATGCAGCTCTTACAGCCGCGAAGGAGGATCTGACCGAAGAGAATGCTGATTTAGATAATAAACCACACTTGGAACTGATTGCTTTGAAAACTTTCGTCAAAGGCCTTCCAGATACTTTGAAGCCAGCAATAGCCTTGTCAAAACCGAAAACTCTCATGGAAGCTTTGCAATCTGTGGAACAGCTTGAAAAATTTTCCTTAGAAACCAATTCAGAGGCCAAACTCTACTTCACCAGGCCACAGGAAATGTCAGGTCCGAATCCACAACCACAAAATATCCGGCCCAACTCTCCTACTAGACGAGTTCATGAGAAACAAGGCCAGCGTGTAAAAATTATAGATAATAATGATCCCAATCCATATGATAGAAATAGTATGGCATATGATTTGAATCGGGATGATATGCAATTACCACCGCCTCTCTCTATCAACTCTCAAGGGGGTATTGATGCACGTCCAAACTTGAGATAAGGCAATAATCTATCACAACCACCATCTATCCCGAAAAGAACGGAAAGTAGAGCACCATCACCCTACAAGCGTCCAAATTCCCCAGCGTCTCGTCCCGTTTCATCAGGCAGAAATTCTAATCAGAATCAATACAATCGAAATCAGTATCCTTACAGCATGCAATATCCGTACCCGTTTCCTCCAACGTATCCACCGCTATTTCATTACCCTAACCCATGGATATTTCCTCCATTTACCAATCATCATCCTGGCAAAAACCCATCACAAGTTCCTAATATTGGTCCTAACATTACTATGCCGAATTGGTATCCCTACAATCTTCAGCAGGGAAACCCTGCCAGCGGAAAAATACAACAGATGGACAACATTTAAACTCGCAGACTGCTCGCACCCTGGGCATGGATGCGAGCAAGATGGCGACTCAGAATGCTCAAATAAAGTTCTTGGAGAAGTCCGTGTATACAGAGCGCGAAGCCGCGGAGTAGGGCCGAAGGTCAAGATCCAACATGATATTCTTGAGAACCTCGATGGCATTGTATACTTAGATACTGGGGCAGACATCAATACTATCCGTTTTCAACCTGTCAGGAATGGAATAATGATAGATGTTTCAAAAATTTTGAGAGTCAGCGGGGCCTCTTCGGATCCGATATACACTTTAGGAGTAATTTCAATTTCAATTTCAATTTCAATTTATTAACAAGGTTTTACAACTAGTACAGAGTACTAACTACAGAGATGCTATTTGCATCTGTACGTAGACTGGAAAAAAATACAACTTATTATATAAAAAAAAAAAACTTATGAAACTTAAAAAAATACTAATAAGATATCTATGTATATATATATATATATATATATATATATAAGTAAAAAGGTATCTTTTGCTTTCATACAAAAAGTAGACCAAGAGAGTTTATATGCATACATATGCATTCTGTACAAAGTATAAACATTTCACCTAGAGCCCAATTCCTCTGATAATGCATCACAAGTTCTAACCCAGTCTTCTGATTTCTTTTCGATCTTTTTGCCATCCAGGGCCTTCAGTTCCGCTGGTAATTGATTGAAATAAAACGTTCCTATGTATTCGTGATCTCTTTTTCCTACTCGCTTTAGCACTTTTGGTAACTTAATTAACTTATGTCTGGTAATTGCTCTGCTATTTATGTATGCCTCTTTGGATTCATCATAATGATAATTCAAGCATTCTCAAATAAAATTTCTCTTGAGGTCTAAGGGTACAGTAAAGTCTTTATCTTTTCTTTGCAAGATTTCCATTACCCTTCGATGGATTCTTTTCAAACTTTCAAATACTGTTGAGTTGACAGATCCCCAAGCTATTATACCATATGTGGTTACACTGAAGTAGATCCCATACATTACATCTGCTAGGCTTTTAATATTCAGAATTCTACTGAGTTTACTTGGAGCATATATTGTGGACTTTGTTTTTTTGACTTTGTTTTTGATTTCAAGATCCCATCTTAAATGACAGTCTATAATGATTCCCAGGTATTTCGTGCTCTTTACTCTCTCAATTTCTTCATCTTCGATTTTTAGATTAAAATCCACAGGCACACTATTCATGTAGTTCCCAAAAGTCATGCAAACAGTTTTATCAACATTGAGGGATAAGACATATCCTTGGAGCCAAATTACGATACAATCAAGTTGCCTTTTTAATCGGGACAGTACTTCCTTCCAATGCAAACCTGAGCATAGAATGGTAGTGTCATCAGCGTACGATATTATGATGCAATCGTGAATTTCTGAGTCGAAGATATCGTTTATGTAAATAATGAAGAGAAGTGGGCCTAGTATAGTACCTTGAGGAACACCAGTATCTATCGATGCTTTAGTACTTCTATAATCTCCCAGCTTTACAAATTGGGTACGGTTTTCTAAATAGTTTCTAATCAGATCATTTACCATACCTCTCACTCCTAGGCTATTTGATTTGACTAGCAGAATATCATGATTTACCGTGTCGAAAGCTTTGGCTAAATCTAGGAATACGGCAGCAACTGGTTGATTTTTATCTAATTTCTTGTGCAGAAAACTCATAACCTCTGCCAGGGCTTTACCCGTGTTCATATTTTTTCCAAATCCATACTGTTTTTTTGATATTAAGCTGTACTTGTCTATAAAATTGACTATCCTTGTATGAATAATTTTTTCGTAAGTTTTAGCTAAATTAGAAATCAGAGAAATAGGCCTATTATTATTCACAAGACATTTTTTGCCAGATTTATGGATTGGTACTATTTCTGCTTTCTTAAAATGGTCGGGACAAATACCTGTATCAAAACTGGTGTTGATGATGTGTAGTAAGACACTTAGGGAATTTTCATTTTCAGCGAGAACTTTGAGTAAAGAAGCGTGTATTCCATCAATCCTACCCTGCTTATTTTTCAAAGATTGTATGATTTGATATACTTCTTTCGTACTCGTATACTTTAGGTACATAGAATTAGTAATCTTATGCTTATATTTACATTTTCCTCTTCCATTCAGAATCTTGCTAGCTAAGCGCTTTCCCACATTGCTAAAGTATTTGTTCATGTGATTTGCCATTTCTTGGGTGTTAGTAATTTTATCTCCATTATCACCATCCTGTATATAATCAATCTTCGCATGATTCTTCTTTGATTTTTTCCCTAATCTATCGTTAACATAATTCCAGATCTTTTTCGTGTCTCTTCCTAGTCTATTTATTTTGTTCTTTTCGCACTCTTCTCTAGCTCTTTTGGTCAATGACTCTATCTCTTTTTTCTTTTTTTTCGTACTGCTGCAATAGTTTTTCATTTGGTTCACTCTTTCTCAGCTTCAAATACAAATTTTCTTCCTCTTTTATAATTTTCAATAGCTTTATATGAATTCATGGTTTTCTGGCTATTTCTTTTTTTGTAATACTTTCCACACTATCATTCATTATCGATTTCATCTTTTCCACCAACCGATTAGTGGATTCATTCACATCTTGTATTTTCAGGAAATCTCCCCGGTTAGTATCTTTTATAAGTTTTCTCATCTCCTTGATATTTGTTCTAGTAAGATTGGCTTTATTTTCTTGTTTCATAGCTTTCCCTTGAAACTCGAGGAATAATGGATAATGATCGGTTGTATCTTGATTAACAAGGGGGGCCCACGAAGTGCGGGTAACCAAAGCTCACGAAACTTCTTTCACAGTCTTGTACCGCCTAGAGTATAAAGAATCCAGAGTAACTCCGTCAAATGGGCCCTCTGTCCGAAGATACAGCCTATGACATTAGCATTGCCCATATAGGCCCATGTTGAAAAGTGATATATATAGATATACTGACAATGCTGATGTTTTTGCTTGTAGCTCCGAATAGAAGGCCCATTTGACCGAGTTGCTTTAGATTCTTCATATTCTAGGTGGTGCGAGACTGTGAAAAAAGTTTGGTGAGATTTGGTGACCCGCACTTCGTAGGTCCCCCTTGTAAGTCTTACAGACTTACAAGGGGGAAGATCATCTCAGCTGACTTGATGAAAGCATTGTCAATACATGAATCTTGTCTGATCACGGCTCTACGCGTGGCTTTGCTGAAATAGGGAAGATATCCTTCTTCTGAGAAAGTGTCAACCATTGAAATACTATCCATCTCGCACTTATTCACGTCTATATTGTAATCACCGAACATAATATGATTTTCGGATTGTCTATGTAAGACTAAAAATTTGTTAATGCTTTCTATGAACAATTTTTTATTACTATTTGGAGAACGGTAGAAGCCACTGACAAAGATATTGTCTCCATTTCTACAAGTTCTTCATACTCAGCTCTCTGCTCTTCGCATTCTACTTCTGCTTCTAGCAGTAATACAAACTATGATTTTTGGGAAGAAGATAAGACTCCACATTCTGCCACCAGGTTGTCCCATTCAAGAAGATATCATTCTGGGGTCGAAATACTTCCGGGAAAATGCCGCTCAGATATATTTTGATATCCAGCACTTATCATTGAAGAATCTGCGGGATAACCCAATACCCATCACGTTCGTGCCGCTAGGACCCGACTGGCCACGGACACTGCCAATTCCGCGTACCATTTAGTCCGAGTTACAAAAAATCCAGGACTTTATTTCGAGTATATGGGTGAGGTCAAACTGATTCGGTCACAATGAAAAATTGTAGTCAATTTAGATTGTGAAATGCTGACCAAGAAAAGTAATTCGAGAGAGGACCAATTACGATTAATTCGAGAACGATGTCCAATGAGACCAATTGACTGTGAGGATCATATTCGTTACCCAAAATTGGTCAAATTGATGCATACGTTAGACTCTCTCAAACAAGATTTGCTTGAATTTTTTACGGAACCTCAGGTACCATCTCCACAGCATCCGCGAACTCGAACTATGAGAAAAAAGAGGAGCTCCCATTGAACTTGTTAGTTGGGCCAGTCGAAAATTATTTGGCGCAATGGATGCCGATAACAGGGAATTGTTAACAAAACAAATTAATGATTTGTATGATACGAATCAAGATATTTTGGCCTTAGCTGCAGAAAAAACTCACATTTTACGGTGAGAATTAGAGAGTATTCATAAATATATCAATAATAATAAGAATCAGATAGAAAAAATTCACGAGAAACTTTTACAAAATTTCGAAATGGCCCAAAATGAAGTAGATAATATAACTTATTTTGAAACATTAGAATTATGGGTGACTGAATTCGAATTAGCTCTGCACGACTCCATATTGTCATACAAAACACTAATTGACGCACTAGAAACAACAGCACGTGGGCAGCTACACCCTCTTCTGCTGACTCATGACCAACTCCAGAAAACACTCCGGGTTATTATAAGCTACGATGAAACCCATACACTCCCTTGGGAGAAAGAGACTATCACCCCAAATTATCTATTTTCTGTAGTAAAAACTAGAGTTATGATAGAATAAGGTAATTTCATAGTGACCATAACTCTTCCACTAAGCGATAGGATGGGACTCACGCATTACAAGATTCATAGCCTACCTATTCCCACGAACCTGTGGAACAATCGGAGTGGTTTTGTTCATATTCCGCTAAGCCATTCAAATGTTTTCATCACAAAGGATTCCAAATCATACATGCTAATTAATGACGAATTTTTCGGAAACTGTTTACGGCACAACACTAAACTATGTGAGCCGAATACACCCCCATACGAGGATAATGGTCGAAATCCATGTGGATTTGAGCTCTTGACCAAACCTACAATAGACAGTCTGAAGAAATGTAACTACCATCTAAAATCACCTTCCACATCATATTGGCAGAGATTGACGACCACTGGTGAATGGATCTTTTCAACTATATCACCTATCAGACTAAGAGTGAGGGTATTTTTCGTCGATCTTCAAGGACTGGATGTTGGAATACTGCCAGAAGAACGAGAATTCCATGGAAGAGAATCATTTATTCTCAACGTTCCGTCTACCAACATCCAGTTCTTAAAGATCGACGGAAAATACCCGCACTGTTATTTTTCAAGGACGAAAAACTACCATCACTATTATTAGACTAAGAATATTATGCGGTGATGAAATTCCTTTAGATGTCAAAATCAATGCCACAGGAATTCTGGGAATAGATGGCAGATGCGTAGCGCACACAGGTAATTTAACATTGTATGGAATACATAGTACAAAACTTTTACAAACATATTCGTATGAACCAGATTTAGAGGTCGATATGAACAATATATTCCTATGTCACATTCAGAATGAATTTTCCGAAGAAGATTATAATTTCATGCTATCAGATAATTGGCTAGATAGCGGCAATGCAATATCATTACAAGATTTCGAAAACCAATTCAGAAGTATTTCTAGGTAAAAAAGAATAAATGGCACTATTTTCAATTATTCAACTGTATCAAGTTTTTCAACATTCTCTCTAATGATAGTATTATGCATAATACTGAGAATAATTCAAGCCATGAGGAACGAAAGGTCCAATATAAATTCAAAAGTGACTATAGAAATACCTGATCCTGATAAGGCTCAGGGCGAATCATATTCAAGGAGATATCAGAGAAGATCTACGCTAAATAATTCTGAAAATGATCCCCAACCACCCATACCACTAAACGCAAATCTCATTCGTATGCTTGAATCGCCTGACGGAACACCACGGGGAAGATAAGTCCTGCAATTGCGAGATAACGCAAGAATGCCATCTAATGAACCGACCGATATTCGCCTTCCTATACAAAATGTATACATTGCATAGTACAGAACGCCTACTGATAGGCAACTACGTACAACACGGCTGATGTACAGAACGCCAACTGATAGGCAACTACGTACAACACGACTGATGTACAAAACGCCTACTGATAGACAACTACGTACAACTCGACAAACTGCACAACGCCGACTATGGAAACCGCCCATACCGACTCGTTATGTACAGCTATACTGTTTGGAAACAAAATTCTGCGACATTCGTCAGGCAAGAGCCTAATTGGATCATGTCATACTAATGTGTGTGCATAATTTTTTTCCTGCAAAGACAGGGCAGTTCTTGATTTGATACGTTACAGACTTAATTATGAAGTTTAATGTAAAATCAAATTCCTCAAAATATTTTTTGATATTTGATGTGGAAAGTATTAATTGTCATTGCTCTATGGATATAAAATCGAAACGTAATACACTGTATTGTTAAAGATTCATTTAGCAAATATAAGGGTAACATCCGGGGCAGTGAGCTGTTGTGAATAATTATTGTAAGACTTCTTCAATATAACCCTAGTCTTTAGAATGCATGGATCAGCGGAACGCCATCCACCCCAACCTCACCTAACCCGGTGCTCTTAATCTGTCCGAATCGGAATTCAAACTCTCGCGCCAAATTATTTAGCAAACTCATGTTGACGGGAAGGGAGCCACATCGGCAGCGGCAAAACCGTTGACCGTGCAAATACGAATATTATTGCAATTGAAAGCGAGTTACCGGCAATGTCAAGTCAGTGCATCGATAAATCTGAAAGCTCGAACTTGGATCTAAAAAGTGCCGTGCTCGATGAAATGAGGCAGCAAGTTCGTGAAGCAAGTGAAAACATACGGAACGCTCATAATTTAGCACGACATGCAGCTAAAAATGCCCGTAGTGCTCAAAAAACACTAGATGTATTACGAGGACAGCTTTCTACAGTGCTCCAGACAATCGTCAGTATGAAAAGTGACTGTAACAGTGAGGTGAAAAATTTAGTGTGTAGACGTATCGAATCGTTACCGAACGGCAACGCAGAAACTCAAAATGAAAAATTGGCAATAGTATGAAATCTATCTCCCTCAAACTGTACCACCGATAGAGATAGTTCCTCACTCTAAGCCATCAAACGACGATAGTGATGTGGAGTATTTGGGAATTAGCAATACTATCAAACCCGTCATCAATCAATCAGCGAAGTGTAACACCAAATCAGGTATGTCTTCCAATGAACGCGGGGCAGCGGCAAACATGCATTGTATAAACGACACCGGCATAACAGCAACCTTGACATGCACGGGTTCCCTTGGATTGTGTGGCGTCCCAGACGACGCAACGATCAGCAGAGAACGTATAAGCAGGTCAGTGAATCAGCAGAATCAAAGCATTAGCCAGTAACTGGATGTTACACATGTTACATGTAACATGTACAACAGACCATGAGAAATTCAACAAAGAGCTCTGCCAGCATTGTAACACATGTGTTACATGTGTTACAATCTTAAGTAGAACACTTTCAAAATCATTTTTTTCAGTCGAATCATCAAAATTAACTTGTGTCCGCACGTATAAATTGGAACAACAACATTCATTCTTCGATTTAGTCTGTGACAAAGCTCTGCCCGGTAGTGGGCTACGTACGTCTCAAAATTCACTCAACCACTCACCTAAGTGCGCGTAGAAAACGCACGAAAAAGTCAAGTTAAAAGTGCGGACACGTAAGCTTGATCTGATCCCGTCGAAAAGTAGGCCGACGTTATCCGCCTCAGCTGTAAAGGGCCAGCTCCGAATCTGCTTTCACCTGCTTATCAGTTCCTGCCTCGAAGAATATCATCTCTCGAGTAGTTCTGTAAGTTCGTCTAATTTTAAGTCACGCAAATTGTATTTAGATATTAGGGTTCTATATTTTGTTCAAGACATTATAATTTGGTTTAAATGAATCCAAAACTCATTCGCTAATTATACGCTATTATTTTCTGAAGATTTTACAATCGAATATTTCATCCATATTGAAACTATTAAAATCAAATTGATCATTTCTAAAAATCCAAATTCAATCAATTATTACTTCTGAAATCTACATTCCAAATTCCTAAGATCACTTCAATCATTTCTTTAAAACTACAATTCATTTGATCCAATTTTGATGAACAAATATCTCTCAATCTGGAATATTCATACGCAACCAGAGACCAGCAATATATATATATATATATATACATCCAGTCGGAAGCCTCAACGCGATAACAGAGAATAGGTAAGTGCAACTGGGCAGTCCGCCCGTAAGCTGTTCACACGAACTCAAATAATTTATTTGTTACCCCGAGCCCTCAGCTCGGGTCATAACATTTTGGCATCCCTTGTGGGGAACAGTTTTAGTTGCACATAACTCTTCTCACTCCCAAGTTCAACACACTGGAACTATCGACCTCATTCACCGACTCGAACATATCTCCTGATTGTGACACACCTGACAGACACGCCGATCAACTACACCGACCGCGACTCACTGATGTGTTGATTCCGCACTTTCTCCCATCCAATGCGCCACTGCATGGCTCTGAACGAATTTTTTCTAAAGATGCAATGATACCACATCTCACAAGGATGAATTCCCAATTTTTTGATCTAGACCTGCCAATATTTGAAGGCTATAATATTGACCCACATTTTTTCATACAAAAAATCACAGAAGCAAAATCTATCACTACTTGCGAAGAAAATTTATTAGTAGACTTTATTCTTAGCAATCTTTCTGGGCCAGCATATCATGCATTCAAAAACTTCCGAATCTCCACAGTAAACGACATTGTGGAACACATAGTAAAGTCTTTCTTATACACCCCATTTTTCGAAAAATATTGCCAAAAATTACTAGATTGTGGTCTAAAGCTCAGTCATGATCGTGATGCAAATTACGAAAGGCTATTCTCAATCCTTGAAGATGCTTACTACATTCTTACAAGTACTCACTTTTCATCTGACCCAGTATACTACCAACTTTATAAAAATCTCGATGAAATTGCCAAAAGTTTTTACTTTAGCAAACTTCCCCCTGATTCACAACTCCAAATTGTCCTTGTCTTAAACTCGATTTCGATCGCCAGGAAGCCATCCACTCTATACAAAATGCATTTATTAGTTTCGAATCCAACACAATTCTTCATAACCAAAACTGAGCTATCACATTTTTTGAAAACATATGAAAATTTATCCCATTCTCACCACGAGTCAATAACAAAAACTGACGTTTCCGAGCCCAAAGAGCCTCAAGTCAGTAATATTCGACAAGATCCCCAATCAAATCCAATTCTCGTTAACACCACAAACGAAATTTGCACCACTCGACAGCCTGAACTTGTAAACCATGAACAAGTGCCAATGTCTTCTGACATCATACCTTATTGCGACGATAATAGAAGTGAACCAACGGATACCACGTGTGATAACATCTCACTCAACCAGAGTCCCGAGCAGATACATCTGCCAACCGACCCTGACGGTAAGACGCCCATCTCCGTTGAAAACCCAAGCAATATTGAAAATGACATACTTTTCCATGTCTCAACCACACCACGAGACTCTGTGACACCCCTCTCTCACATAGGTGCAAAACGTTCCAACACAGTTACCTCAAGATTCATTAACCGGAAACGATCATTTGATGAAAATCTCAAAAGTTCCTTCAAATCAAAAATACAAAGAGGGTTCCAACCTTATTCCATTTCAAAATGCTCATTGGGAAACACTCTTTCAAAGTACGTGTCACTCAGAACAAATTACTCTGAACCATTTAGAAGTTTAATCCATGGAAAGGAATCATTTCAAAATATAAGCACCATTCAAGTACAACTAACACCTCGAACCCCTGGCGAAGGAATTCCGCCACAATCCCTCCCTTTTCTGTGTTCAGAATCCAGGAAATCCAAGCCGCCATCAAAATTATGCGAAAGTAGACTCCTCCGATTTCGTAGTGCCCATTGAAAGATCAAAATTCAATCCCTAATGATGGCGTATTGAGTTTTTGCAACTTTTAAAGTATGTTCCTGGACTCCATATGCTCGATGGAGATTAATCAATCCAACATAATTCTATCCCATATCCTTCAAAAGAACTCAAATCTCAAATCTTCAAATCAATGATCAAATGGACGACAAAATAAATTTCACATTCCCAAGGATGGAGTATTATTGGTGTTAAAATTCCACACGACGAGTTCCGGAGAAAATCCGACAAGCACACTCTGACGACCACGTATCGTACATGTGTAACATCCAGTTGCATGTGTAACTCCCGGTTACATTGTAACACCCGGTTACATTGTAACACCCGGTTACATTGTAAGACCCGGTTACATTGTAACACCCGGTTACATGAATGATCCGGTTACACGATTTTGTTACATTTGGAATTCAAATCACTTTGGCCACATTCTGTTACTCATTAGCTTTTGGTTGTTTAAATCAAGATGCTTGACCCTCAGAACTGGAAAATCGGAACCATTCAGAATCTCTGCTGACAGACAAATATTCTACCGGAATGTAATTCCAAGGAATTCCCCGTTTGACTTCCAAATCTTTTTTTGTAGAAAGCCCATTTCACATTCATCACCTCTCTCTAGATCTGTCGATAGTAGAAATCGACACAATCAAACCACATTGATCTTGGAGTATTCATAGAATAACTAACGAACATCAACCCTTCATCTTATTTAAGATTCACAACCTTTCAAACTCTCGGTAGTGTACCTCACAAGGATCCTGAAAAAGAAGGGAAAAAAAGCATTATCGACCCATGTAACATGCTGTAACATGGTGTTACATAAGTAACAGACTGTGACCTGTAACATGGTGTTACATGGGTAACAGGTTGTTGCAGGTAACACGGTGTTCAAATGAGACTCTCTGTTGACATCATATGGCCTATGATGGTTTAAAAATATTACATTCATGCAGGCGCCCCCCCTCCATATATCCAGTTCAAATAATTTCCACTACATACTTCTGAGAGAAATGATGAAAAATTGAAAAACCGGAAAATCAAGAAAATGGGAGTACTAGAAAGATACTCTGACCATTGTTAGTTCATTCATAGGTCTCACTTCTGGACACGACCTTCTCTCTTGAATATTTTTAAATCAATGGGAATTACGTCTTTCGAATAAAATCCGTCGAAATTTCCTACTTCAAATATTTTATTGTTGATATGCCTCCATGAAATTCATCGTGACGAATTTAGTTTTTCCCCGTATATTAAAGTTTCAATATCAACAAAACATGATTTTGTGGAAAAAAGGAAACTTAAATTAACACATAGTCAATTTTACAAATTCAAGAGACGGATTTGCTCGGCCCTATCCACCTGACCGACATCCAAAGGAATTGAGAACAAATCAATCGAGAGTGATGAACCCCTTCGGAATCTAATCAAAGTCTTGAAAACTTCAATTTCCTATTCGGTGTCCTCGACATAGCACACTATCTTTTGTAGAAGAATAATGCGTATAATCCCCATACGTCAAAATCATGCATTGATTCCGGCAAATCTTCAACCCTCCTATACAGTACACATCCAAATCACTAAAAAAAACTCCCTCGGCATGCTCTTCATTGATTCGCATGTTCCTCCGGCGTAAGAACCGCTTTGAGATCCAATCATCGAACTACATGAATGACACAAAGAAAAATGCACACAAAAAAAAAAAAAAAAATCACTTGTAACGCAACTTTTAGATCAGGAAAATCCAACTCACATGAACCTAACGAATTCAGGTGACTACCGGGAACTGGAACATATTTTCAATTTCCATGATTACAAGGAAAAATCATAATAATCTATACAAGTGCAATCGCACAAATATTCACGTCCAATGATTTGAAATCCCGAAACTGTACTGAGACTATGACTAAAAGACACTATTGAACCTGCACTTGACACCACGTTGACTTGGGAGAACTGCGTTGAAGTTGCTGACACCGAAATTCTTTATTTTATACACATTGCAATAATCTGATGGCACCTCCAGTTTTGACTTCTGAGCTCAGGCATCAATGAAATCATACGAATATAATCTCAGAATCAAGGGCCTGTCAAATTTTATTCATTAATCGGAACTGACCTTGTGACTAGAAATTCGGGAGATTCTCTATGAAAACACATATAATTATGTCGAATTCAGTCCCGCATAGATATAAGAATTTGCAATCCGAAACAAAAGTTGATAATAACGATTATCAATAAATTTACTCAATTTATTTCTACATAGATCTAGAGATATGTGATCAGATATAGAAAATAATTGTAATAATTATCCATTAAGGAATCGTGTGGATGAACGTCCACACCACATTTCGGAAAATCTCAATAATCATTTCCAAATTATAGCGAGCATCAACTCCTTGTTAACTTTCTAAAAATGATGCGATTTTCACAAGAAAAATGAATATATACACAAATTTTTATAAAGACAACAAAACACAGGATTGCAAACTTTTTTGCAATAGATCATTAATAAATTCCAAAATCCAATTAATAGTGCGAAATTACCAATCAGTTTTTCCTCATGAACTTTCTATTTTGGAAACATACCATACTTGCAGAACATTGTCAACAATGAATTGTTGCGAACTTTTTGCAATTTATCATCAATAGATTCCGAAATTCAATTAATAATGCGAAATCATCAATCGATTTTTCCTCGTAAACACCCGATTTCGGAAACTACCATATTTGCAGAACATTGCTTACAATAAATTGTCAAGATAACTACACACTCTCACACAATAACACCATCCTACATATACTGTACGAAAGTTTTTTTAGAACTTCTCAAGATCGACAGTGACGAACGTGTAGTAGACCTATTACTGCCCTCAGGATCAGGGGCATGCCAAACTGAAGACTTTTTGCAATGATGTGATGACGCAAACTACCCGTGAAAAGCGGAATGTGAGTGTCTCCATGTGTAACATGATTTACTGTACAGCTGAGGAGCCTCATACACATGGTATAAGGTCGAGTGAACATGTAACACACTCAATGGAAAACATCCAAACCCTGGATGTGTGTCACATGGAGTTACAATACGTACAGGTGGGGCGCCAGTTACATCGGCCCCCTCTCCTCAATGCTCGCCATCAACTCCGCCACACACGTCGGAAGTAACACACAGCAGCTTGTTACACGCCGTTGAGCCTTTGCTTGCAGCCAACGCAGCAGACAGCGCATCACGCGACATTTTACCGATGATTCCTGTGGGGACCCCCTCTCCTCACCACCAAAGCGATCTGCATGTAACAGAAAGTCATGCGCCAGTTCCCCCCTGCTAACCCCACTCAGCACCGCCTTTCCAGCTACTCGCTGTGCAGTATGGAAAAGTTGAGCGATGCAATGCTCACGGAATCCCCACAGGCCGTATTGCACTATGTGGAAATGATTCCAATTCCCCTCTCCTCTCTTACAATAGCGGCATGCGAATTACGGCATCAGAAGCGGGAAATTCTCAACTGCACCGTACGGCTCCGATCACATTAATCAGCAATATTCTTCTGAAAAAAAGGAGCAACACATCATCCGCGGGCCTCCTTCAATAGAGAATTCGCAGCAAATCGAGATGGTTATGATCGACCCTGGTCACGGTGTGAATAAATCTGCGACGAATATTCCAGACATCCTAATGCAAGGAGAACCAATAGCCACGCTGCCAACCTCTCGATATCAACACCAATCGAGTGACGAATCTTCAGTTCAGTGACATTAGCGATGCAGAATCTGACGGATCGTCATACTACCCGACGGAAAGGCAAACCAGAGACGGAGGACGCAGGAGTGCAGGGGTAGAAAGAGGGCCGTAGCAACGACCCCAACTGATGTTATTTGTGTGAACATCAACACAAAAAGGATTGACTCACCCAGTGATACATGTTCAAAGGGTGCACAAACGCCAAGGCAGATGTATCATATATGTTGGAATTCCAAGTTACAGATTTCACTTGCACTAAATGCAAGAATCGCCCTCCAAAATCATCAAATCCGCCTATTGGATGAATAGACACACACACACACACACACACACACACACACACACACATACACACACCACATACACACAAATAAAGTATTATTATGTAATAATTATAAGTTAACATCATTGGAAATTTGTATTTTTTTTTAATCTAATTTCTGCCGCCCCGGTGACATTCTCGGGACGAGAATGGACTGACAGGGGAGGTGTGGCGTCCCAGACGACGCAACAGTTGAAATAATATTTCTCAACGTGGAGGAATATTATTTCGACTTGATCAGCAGAGAACGTATAAGCAGGTCAGTAAATCAGCAGAATCAAAGCATTAGCCAGTAACTGGATGTTACACATGTTACATGTAACATGTGTAACAGACCATGAGAAATTCAACAAAGAGCTCTGCCAGCATTGTAACACATGTGTTACATGTGTTACAATCTTAAGTAGAACACTTTCATAATCATTTTTTTCAGTCGAATCATCAAAATTAACAATCTGCACGTATAAATTGGAACAACAACATTCATTCTTCGATTTAGTCTGTGACAAAGCTCTGCCCGGTAGTGGGCTACGTACGTCTCAAAATTCACTTAACCACTCACCCAAGTGCGCGTAGGAAACGCACGAAAAAGGCAAATTAAAAGTGCGGACACGTAAGATTGATCTGATCCCGTCGAAAAGTAGGCCGACGTTATCCGCCTCAGCTGTAAAGGGCCAGCTCCGAATCTGCTCTCACCTGCTTATCAGTTCCTGCCTCGAAGAATATCATCTCTCGAGTAGTTCTGTGAGTTCGTCTTATTTTGAGTCACGCAAATTGTATTTAGATATCAAGGTTCTATATTTTGTTCAAGACATTATAATTTGGTTTAAATAAATCCAAAACTCATTTGCTAATTATACGCTATTATTTTCTGAAGATTTTACAATCGAATAATTCATCCATATTGGAACTATTGAAATCAAATTGATCATTTCTAAAAATCCAAATTCAATCAATTATTACTTTTGAAATCTACATTCCGAATTCCTAAGATCACTTCAATCATTTCTTTAAAACTACAATTCATTCGATCCAATTTTGATGAACAACTATCTCTCAATCTGGAATATTCATACGCAACCAGAGACCAGCAATATATATATATATATATATATACATCCAGTCGGAAGCCTCAACGCGATAACAGAGAATAGGTAAGTGCAACTGGGCAGTCCGCCCGTAAGCTGTTCACACGAACTCAAATAATTTATTTGTTACCCCGAGCCCTCCGCTCGGGTCATAACAATTGTCAGCGGTTGCGCCATTCATTCGTGGCCCCAGCATGACCGCAAACGCAGCTTACATTAACACAGCCGCGGTTAGTGCTGCCACGCAACACAGTGGGGCCAAGGAGTACTTGAATAATTCGCCATTACGTGAATTCGCAGCCAATCGACATATGCGCAAACAGGAGACTTTTGGATGAATGAGCACAACCTCCTGCGTCTGCGCATATATTTATTGGTTGCAAGTTCACGTAAAGGCGAATTATCCAAGAACTCCTCGGCTCCACTGTGCGCCATATGTGCAAAGCTCCTGTGAGACTGTTGAGCCGGCATACACGGATGCCCCAAGAGTATCCGCAGCCGCACCATGTGCGCAGGACGCCAGCAGTACTGCAATCACGCAATATATGCAGAGTGCCAGCGAGACTGTAAAGCCAGCATACACGTATACCTCGGGAGCCTCATCAGCCACACTGTACGTACCCAGCGCCAGCGACACTGCAGCCGGATATACCAATACCGTAGAATCACATGAAGCGGAATATGCTTATAGCAATGGCACCACTACTACAGGAAGAGTTACTTATGCCTCTGTCGATCTCACTCCTATAGACAGCTCGCAACGGTATTATGGGGATCATCTGCTCGAGCTATTGACTAGAAACTCTCTTCAGTGTATTCTATTCTATTAGGAGCGAGTCACCACCTTGATCAGTCTGATACTTGGATCGATGTTACTCATATCGATTCGGCTTTTAATTTATGAGTAACTCAGAGTTGCAGGCTCCATACATACATGGTCACGATTGTGTTGTCATAGATTATAAGTTACCCATTCAAACTAAGAAGCCACGGAGAATTACTCCCTGAAATTCCAGTACATCTGATTCAAGGATATGCTCCCAAGAACTTGAGTCTATGATTGCAAAGCCCGACCTGTTGCAGTCTTTGGATGTTGATGAATCTTTGGAATAATTCCACACTAGCGATTGGTTCACTCAACTCGCATGCGTCAGTCAATACTTACATCGTGCGTTAGAATGAGAATCCATAGCTGACAAATAATTTTAGTGAGGAATGCAAACAACAAGATTTTTCATTTCTGAAAGCGGACAGAACTGAGCGTGCAGAATTCATGAAAAAATACGAAAGTTTTCGTGCATGATTTGAACAAACAAATTGCAAAAACCAAACAGAATCATTGTCTACCATTCCTGAAAGAGGCTTCAAATTGTTCCAACTGCTGGGGAGTTTTTCAGAATCTTGGGTTGACGAGGAGTGGTTACAGGTCATCCTCGAATAGGTTCTCTACAAACGAGCTGATGTGTCATTATTCTCATATTCCCAGTTGTGATCGGAAACTACTGCATGGGAAGTATACCAGCCAGTAACTTTGATTTAAAACTTACAGTTTCTCGGGAACTGTGGAAACTCAGGAACTCGGGAAATGTTCCATTTATCCATGAAAGGATGACATCCCAGAATACCGTCTCATGGAGAGACAGAGGATTCATCTCTATGCTTTCAGTGTTAGTAAGAGGGGTAATCAACGAGTGACAAAAATTTCTTGCATAGTACTTACTTGCCGAAAGTGAGCGACCATCTGTTAGAAGAGCAAGTCGATGGAGGAGGAACGGAGTGACATCCTTCCCTCGGATTCTATTTACTACAGCGTCAACTAACACTTGTTCTAAAGCTGGTTGGATCTCTTCAGCAGGTATTTCGTACTCTTCTGGTATTGGCACAGCAATTATTAAACCTCCAGAGCCATGTAATTGGAATTGTGCATGGACCAGTTCAGCTGCAGTACAAGCATCTTCAACGTTGATTCCCACGCGTAACGATTTCTTACTCTCCTGATCTATCAAAGAGCGCCTACTGTAGAAAGCGGGGAATTCATCGTTTGGACCAAGTACAGCCACTGCTACGCTTTCAGTCTCCTACAAAAATCACGAAATTGCATTTCAAGCTCCAAACGAGAGTTCGTATAACTTTGGAAGGAATCAGCGTCTGGACTAGATGGATTTCGCTGCTCCAAGGATATCCTATATGAAAGCCAAAATTCTGTTGTGGTACAAGAATCTCAGCTCAATATCTGAGCAAATCATGGGAACGTTCCACTTTTGGATAAGTTAATAATCTCATTCCCAAATCTTGGGACATAATTTCCAATTTTTTGCAGAATGTTCTCGGACATTTGAGGGAAAGGGGAATGTCCGTGTGATTCATACTATTGGTATGCTGACTGAATGAGAGAACAGGGAGGAATGTAGGTTGGAGAGAAACTTCTCGACGGATCAGATTTTACTTTGATTTAGAAACGTGATGACGAGCTATTGAGATATTATATCAATCAAGATATGCGAATAATATTCCATCACAGATCTATCCATCATCATCATCATCATCATCGTCGTCGTCGTGGTCGTCGTCGTCGTCGTTCTCATCATCATCGTTGGCGTCGTCGTCGTTGTCAACCTCATCATCATCATGATCCTCGTCGTCGTCCTGATCATCATCGTTGTTGTCATCGTCGTCGTCGTCGTCATCCTCATCAGCATAATGGTCATCATCATCGTCGTTGTCGTCGTCGTCCTGATCACCATCGTCGTCGTCATCCTCATCATCATCATCGTCATCATCATCGTCGTTGTCGTCGTCGTCGTCATCCTCATCATCATCATCGTCATCATCATCGTCGTTGTCGTCGTCGTCGTCATCTTCATTATCATTATCATCGGCGTCGTCGTCATCGTCGTCGTCCTCGGCGATCCCATCATCATCATCATCGTCGTCGTCATCATCATCATCATCATCATTATCATCATCGTTGACGATTCAGCCTCTGCTTCACTAGGTTTTGACGAATCATTTTCTGACTCATCGATTTCTAGCTCTCCAATTTCTAGCGCTCTCATATCTCCAGCTTCTAATGCATCAATTTTCAACCCTTCGGTTCTCGACATACTCAAATTTTGAGGTGTATTCATTGATCCTGGTTTTACAGAGGTCAATGGTATGGTCATTCCGGAACGTATGAGAAGATGTTCCCAACTCGTGCTTATCCATTCTTGTTGATTCTTTGTCGAGCGGTGAATGAGACTTCAGTCGTCTATAGCAGCTGTTTTCTACAGGACGGCAGTATAACTTGTTTCGATTGTCGAATCCTTCAAACCAAACTCCTCGTTTTTTAGAACCAATTGCAGTGCCGGGTGTCAAAGCAGATCACTATATTTTCATTCCTTTCGTTGAGAAGGATTAGCGGGCACGATTCCCCGTACTTGATATCAACAATCAACGCGGACTCGATTTTATAGCGACGTTGCGTGGACAAGTTTCTCACTTTGACTAATGGAGAAAACTTAACAGAACGATTCAACGTGCGCAGTGCAGAACACATACTTAGCTGAGACGCTTGATATGCGGCATTTATAACGACCCAATCAATGGAGAGAAGGAGTGACAATGATCTAAGCGAAGTCGGCTTCCCCATTCAAAATCAACTCCTGCATTTCAGAGCTACACTCCTAGTAGTGATAATGTCTGACGTCTTGTAATCTATTGAGATTGAGAGAAAGAGAGGATCTCTCACAAATTTTCAACTTGCTGAGAATAGAAGACGCGAGTACGGTGAATTTGAAACGAATTTTGAAGCTTAAAGAAAGTCATAAGAGACTCATGCGACGCATGTCTCATGTTTTGAGATTGAATTCAACGAATGGGTCAAAAATTGACAATTGGACATTGTTACGGGGTAGGAAGCTCCAGAAAGAACACGAGTGAGGAATATTTAGAATATCACTTTAATATACGGGGAGAGAGAAGCTCGAGAGAGAGTGTGGTGACTGAACTAATTGGTTGATCGAGCGGTAATGAGCGAGGCGCGGCCCGTCGTCGGAACGATGGGTCGTGGCTCGTGAATCACAAATAAGGGGTATGCAATTATTCGTCAGGATGCTGACGATGCACCAGCGACGGCTGGTAGAGTCGTCGCTGGTGGATCGTCATGGGACGGGGTGAGGTGCGGGCGAGGGGGCCCGAGACTCACCACGTCACAACATAAAGCACGACTAGAAACACTGCACGATGGAAGCAAATCCAATTATGTTATCCTCGAAAACATGTACCAATCCGGGAGCAACAAAAATATAGGGGACGTATCGTCTTATACAGGACCGAGTGCTTTCAAGAATCGCATCATGCCAGAAATTTGGGGTGATATCAATCGTCTCGACGTTGTCACTTTCTGTACTTTAGCGAAACCTTCAATAATCAGGTTCCTAAGACCATTGATCAAAAAATCCAAAACTGCTGGAGTTTGTCTGATATTTCCCGCATATTCCTATTTAGGCAAGGAGACGGCAATGATTAAACATTCTCAAACTCGTTACGAGAATCTTATGAAATCTGCTCGATTAAATCGTTGGTTCGATGAGTCTATGATATTCATCAATGATGAAATGACGTCTTTTGATGATTGCGGATCTGGTTATTCATCATCAGAAATTCTGTCACTTAAAATAAGTGTCATTGAATCAAGGATGATCAGTGCTTCAAATTTTGTAGAATTGCCTGATTGGATCGAAAAGAAGAGAGCAACTATTAACGTGAAAAATTCAGGCAACAACTGTTTCTATTGGTCAGTACTCATTGCCTTTTGCCCAGCTGAAGCTTGAGGTCATGCGAATGAAATGTCTAGCTATCCTCACTATAAAAATTACTTAGAAATTGATGTCTCAGATTTTCCCATGGAATTGAAGCGGATCGCTAGTTTTGGAAAAATTAATCGCTTGACAATTAATTGTTACGGTGTTGATTCCAAGAAGAAATTGTATCCCTTATACTCAACTTCTGCAGGAATGCCCATCCATGCGAATTTATTACTTCTTGGATTTAACGACGAGTATCACTATTGTCATGTCCTGACCTCATATAATGTATCCATATAACGTAAGTTACCTTAGGCAATCAACCACGCCAGTTTTCAGTAGATATGTTCCTCCTTATAAGTGTGTGTACCATCTCTCCCAACTTATACTTACTTCATAACATTACCTCGGTAACCCTACCATTATTACCTGGCCATGACCAGGTGTATGTATATACTCACAGGTTCATATCAATGCAGCCGTAAATCTCAGGCGATTTTATGTTAGTTCGAAGCGATCTTAAGTCAAACTTGGAAAATGCACCCTTTTTGGTAGTATGTGAGAGAAAATTTGTATCATCGGTATAGTTAAATACATTATTCGTCAATATTATCCCTTTGATGTGGTAATGCTAAGAAGTATGCAGAAAAACTTGTGGCTACTTTCCCCGAAACTTAGATGACACTTGACATATTACTTTTCCGATATTTCTGTATTAAATCACCGCCACACCACATTACCGTCACCGCTATTGTTGTAAGATACCCACAAGAGTAAGGATTGGACCATATGGAACTTCATTATTGTTGACAATTCGATACCAGATTGATACTCCCAAATAGAAGTTTGAGGTAAGAGAGCAAGTCAAAATGAATGAGGGAATACAGCAAAAGCATCTAGCTGCAATATGTCTCGGGAATATAAAAGTCTCCATCCTCATGAAGGGAAAGCCAGTCTTAGACGAATCTCTGTCCGGATCACAACTCAGTGTAACTTCACTTTCGAAAATGAACTCAGTAGTTTCCTGTAGCCGGGGAATATTCCTCAGTCATTCGTATACCCTGACCGAGCAGCAAGTCCTGCTGCCTATCTACTTACCAGCTATACAAGGGAGAACGTGAACGCTACAATCAATACTGCGCCCTGGTCTAGGCCATGCGGGGCATCGACTATATTCACGTTCTACTCGCGGGCCACAAAGGCAGTTTCAGACTGCAGCCCTCGATCTCATCTCGCTGTTGGTTTGGAGTTCTCACTCATACATTATACTGTGACTCCTATTAACCATATCTTGGGTTAAACTTCATTCCTTGCGGTTATTTCCGTCTATCTAAATTGTAATTACATGTGATGAATATTATGGTAATACTAATTGTAATCAATTATAATCACGTTTACCGATCTCAATATTGGTAGTAGATTAACGTTCTTGATGCATTATGTAAATCACGCGGTAGAGATCAACGAGGGTGGCTCCACTCCCGGCTGAAACGCGCATAGCGTGGGTGAAAAAGGAGCCAAAATTTCATTACGCAATTACTAGAAACATAACAATTGGGGTCCCTACTCGGGATTATACCTTCGTTTGACTGAAAACCGCGTAAAATTAATCATAGTCAAATGGGTCAAGAGAAACAGAATCGGTACAAGGATGGGCTCAGTTTTTATCGACGAAATTTCGAAATATGACGGAGCATTTGCCCAAGCCGCAAAGGGGACGAGTTCGGCCGATTGCATAGAGTATTCGCAAAAACGACAAAGAAAATTCCGTGAACCAAATTACGATGGATTGAATGAAATCAGATCAATACAGCGTGTAGTAAAACGGGAGATCCGCGGTAATATTGTTGAGAAAATCTGTGCGGGCAACTTAGCACTTAATATACTATGTCAACTGATCAATTTCAATATCAGTATCAAAGAAGTCTTGTAAGCTATAAGCAATAGCGATTCCGGAGCTACGCTAACTATTCCACCTTTACTTACTATGGACGCCGAAATTACGGAGGACGCGTCAGCCCCGCGAAACGGCACAAGCGAGCGAGGAGAAATAAGCCCCATTTTCATCACCACCCAGTCGGTGCTGCAGCGCAGAGATCGGATGAATTTTCCTACGAAGTATGAGAACACCCCTCGGTCCACGCAAACCCAAGCAAGCGCGCAGCGTAACGTGCAGTTCGATTTACAAAGTACGAACCGAGCGCACAAAAGACATCACGAATAATTCGTCATTCCTAGCGCCGGTCCAAAACTTATCAATCAAAGATGCCATAGAACTCATTCCAAAATACGACGGATTCAATATCCCGTTAATAAACTTTCTACAAGGATATAGAGAAGCCTGTGGCGTTATACCTGCAGCTAACGAGCCTGAACTTGCGAAATTGATTAAAATGCGATTATCTGGAGAAGCATTCAAAATTGCGCAAAGTAAATGTTCCAACAGCATTGATGAGATAGAGAAATTTTTTCACGGAATTTTTGGCTCCGCAGAAAATTTTCATCAACTCCACGGGGAGTTAGCCATTTTCAAACAAAAGAAGGATGAATCGGTCATTTCCTTCTCTAGTAGAGTCAAACGAATTGAACAGGAAATTTTAGAAGTAGCCGCGCGTGAAAAAAGAGTGAAAGTAGAATTTCGAGATGGATTAGAGTAAGATAAAATCAAATTTTTTTCGTGCGGGTAACATTGGGTGATTAAGGCAAGAATGGGGAAAACCCAATCACTATAGGATGCCACTACACAGGCCATAGAAATCGAGCGCGAGTTCAATCTTTTTGAGCCTGAAGAACTAACAGAAACTGTACGCATATTGAATCAAGCGAAAGTGAGGGGAGAAGAGAACACCGCTATCCTTACCATGGGGGCGCGAAGCATAGAAGTATGCCAGTACTGTCATAAGGTAGGGCATACTGCACGATCTTGCTAGTCTATTCCGGGCGCGCAGCCTCCAACGCGACGGGTTACGTTCCGAAAATCAATGGCTGGTGAGCCAGCACCACGCAGCATAGTAGCTGGCGCGCAACATATTGCGCCACCGCCGGACTTGTCTCACCCTCGTCGAGATATTAGCCGTTTTGAGAACGGTTCCACCTATCCCAACGATGAACAAGCAGAATCCAAACTGTGTAATTATTGTAAGAGGACTGGACATTGGAAAGAGGAATGCAAGAGATTACAGTACCGATTAGAGAGAGAGAGAGAGAGAGAGAGAGAGAGAGAGAGAGAGAGAGAGAGAGAGAGTTCGGGAAACGAGCAGAATTCCCGAGGAATGGGCGCGTCTTGGGAACCGCTTCCACAGCACCCGCGCAACAATGGCCAAGCGCAATAAGAGTCAATGTGGAATCGGTTGTGCTCAATTTTTGCGGCCCCACAAATGTTGAAATTTTGGAATTTTTTAAGAACAGGCCAGGAGGCTCTGTTCCAAAATTTCTCGATTCGGATCGCTTTACTGAAACGAGAGAGGGTGCCTGAATTTTTTGCAGCCCCCCTTGTGGATGCCGACACCACCCAATCGGGGGTTGAAATCCGGAAATTTTTTTAAGAACGGGCCAGGAGGCTCTGTTCCAAAATTTCTCCTCCGAGATCGCTTTCTTGTGACGGAAGACGGTGCCTGAATTTTCCCACCGCCCCCCCCCCCCGGTGAATGCCGACACCCCCAAATCTGGGGTTGAAATTCGGGATATTTTTTGAGAACGGGCGAGGAGGCTTTGTTCCAAAATTTCTCCTTCGGAATCGCTCTCTTGTGACGGAAGAAGGTGCCTCAATTTTTTGCAGCCCCCCCCCCCCCGGTGAATGAAGACAACCCCAAATCGGGGGTTGAAATTCGGGAATTTTTTTAGAACAGGCCTGGAGGCTCTGTTCCAAAATTTCTCGATTGGGATCGCTTTCTTGTCACAAAAGAGGCTTCCTGAAATTTTTGCAGCCCCCCCCCCCCGGTGAATGCCGACACCCTCAAATCGAGGGGTGGTACAGAATTTCTCCATTGGGATCGCTTTCTTGTGACGGAAGCAGGTGCCTGGATTTTTCGCAGCCCCGCCCCCCGGTAAATGCCGACACCCCCAAATCGGGGGTTGAAATTCGGAAATTTTTTTAAGAACGGGCCAGGAGGCTCTGTTCCAAGATGTCTCCATTGGGATCACCTTCTTGTGACGAAAGAAGGTGCCTGAATTTTCTGCAGCCCCCCGGTGAATGCCGACATCCCCAAATTGGGGGTTGAAATTCGGGAATTCTTGAAAGAACGGGCCAGGAGGCTCTGTTCCAAAATTTCTCGATCGGGATCGCTTTCTTGTGACGAAAGAAGGAGCCTGAATTTTTTGCAAGCCCCCGGTGAATGCCGACACCCCCAAATCGGGGGTTGAAATTCGGGAATTTTTTTAAGAACGGGCCAGGAGGCCCTGTTCAAAAATTTCTCGATTGGGATCGCTCTCTTGTGACGAGAGATGGTGGCTGAATTTCTCGCAGCCCCCCCCCCCCGGTGAATGCCGACACCCCCAAATCTGGGGTTGAAATTCGGGATATTTTTTAAGAACGGGCGAGGAGGCTCTGTTCCAAAATTTCCCGATTGGGATCAATTTCTTGTCACGAAAGAGACTGCCTGAATTTTTTGCAGCCACTCCCCCCCCCCCCCGACGAATGCCGACACCCCCGAATCGGGGATTGAGATTCGGGAATTTTTTTAGAACAGGCCAGGAAGCTCTGTTCCAAAATTTCTCAATTCGGATCGCTTCCTTGTGACGAAAGAAGCTGACTAAATTTTTAGCAGCCCCCCCCCCCCCGAAGAATGCAACACCCCGAAATCGGGGGTTGAAATTTTGGAATTTTTTAAGAACAGGCCAGGAGGCTCTGTTCCAAAATTTCTCGATTGGGATCGCTTTCTTGTCACAAAAGAGGCTTCCTGAATTTTTTGCAGCCCCCCCCCCCGGTGAATGCCGACACCCTCAAATCGAGGGGTGGTACAGAATTTCTCCATTGGGATCGCTTTCTTGTGACGGAAGCAGGTGCCTGGATTTTTCGCAGCCCCGCCCCCCCGGTAAATGCCGACACCCCCAAATCGGGGGTTGAAATTCGGGAATTTTTTTAAGAACGGGCCAGGAGGCTCTGTTCCAAAATTTCTCCATTGGGATCACTTTCTTGAGACGAAAGAAGGTGCCTGAATTTTTTGCAGCCTCCCGGGTGAATGCCGACACCCCCAAATCGGGGTTTGAAATTCGGGAATTTTTTTAAGAACGGGCCAGGAGGCTCTGTTCCAAAATTTCTCCATTGGGATCACCTTCTTGTGACGAAAGAAGGTGCCTGAATTTTTTGCAGCCTCCCCGGTGAATGCCGATACCCCCAAATCGGGGTTTGAAATTCGGGAATCTTTTTAGAACAGGCCAGGAGGCTCTGTTCCAAAATTTCTCGATTGGGATCGCTTTCTTGTCACAAAAGAGACTGCCTGAATTTTTTGCAGCCACCCCCTCCCCCCGACGAATGCCGACACCCCCAAATCGGGGGTTGAAATTCGGGAATATTTTTGAGAACGGGCCAGGAGGCTCTGTTCCCAAATTTCTCCATTGGGATCGCTTCCTTGTGACGAAAGAAGGTGCCTGAATTTTTTGCAGCCTCCCCGGTGAATGCCGACACCCCCAAATCTGGGGTTGAAATTCGGGAATTTTTTTAAGAACGGGCGAGGAGGCTCTGTTCCAAAATTTCTCCTTCGGGATCGCTTTCTTGTAACGGAAGAAGGTGCCTGATTTTTTTGCAGCCCCCCCCCCATCGGTGAATGAAGACAACCCCAAATCGGGGGTTTAAATTCGGGAATTTTTTCAGAACAGGCCAGGAGGCTCTGTTCCAAAATTTCTCGATTGGGATCGCTTTCTTGTCACAAGAGAGGCTGCCTGAATTTTTTGCAGCCCCCCCGGTGAATGCCGACACCCCCGAATCGGGGGTTGAAATTCGGGAATTTTTTGAAGAACGGGCGAGGAGGCTCTGTTCCGAAATTTCTCCTCCGGGATCGCTTTCTTGTGACGAGAGATGGTGGCTGAATTTTTTGCAGCCCCCCCGGTGAATGCCGACACCCCCAAATCAGGGGTTGGAATTCGGGAATTTTTTTAGAACAGGCCAGGAGGCTCTGTTCCGAAATTTCCCGATTGGGATCGCTTTTATTGTTACGAAAGAGACTGCCTGAATTTTTTGCAGCCAACCCCCGCCCCCCGACGAATGCCGACACCCCCGAATCGGGGATTGAGATTCGGGAATTTTTTTAGAACAGGCCAGGAAGCTCTGTTCCAAAATTTCTCAATTCGGATCGCTTCCTTGTGACGAAAGAAGGAGCCTGAATTTTTAGCAGGCCCCCCCCCCCCCCGAAGAATGCAACACCCCGAAATCGGGGGTTGAAATTTTGGAATTTTTTAAGAACAGGCCAGGAGGCTCTGTTCCAAAATTTCTCGATCCGGATCACTTTTTTGTGACGGAAGGAGGTGCCTGGATTTTCTGCACCCCCCCCCCCCCCCGGTGAATGCCGACACCCCCAAATCGGGGGTTGAAATCAGAGAATTCTTTTCAGAACGGGCCAGGAGGCTCTGTTCCAAAATTTCTCCATTGGGATCACTTTCTTGTGACAGAAGAAGGTGCCTGAATTTGTTGCAGCCTCCCCGGTGAATGCCGACACCCCCAAATCGGGGGTTGAAATTAGGGAATTTCTCTAAATACAGGCCAGGAGGCTGTGTTCCAGAATTTCTCGATTCGGATCGCTTTCTTGTGACGAAAGAAGAAGCCTGAATTTTCTGCAGCCCCCCGGTGAATGCCGACATCCCCAAATTGGGGGTTGAAATTCGGGAATTTTTGAAAGAACGGGCCAGGAGGCTCTGTTCCAAAATTTCTCGATCGGGATCGCTTTCTTGTGACAAAAGAAGGAGCCTGAATTTTTTGCAAGCCCCCGGTGAATGTCGACACCCCCGAATCGGGGATTGAGATTCGGGAATTTTTTTAGAACAGGCCAGGAAGCTCTGTTCCAAAATTTCTCGATTCGGATCGCTTCCTTGTGACGAAAGAAGGTGACTGAATTTTTAGCAGCCCCCCCCCCCCCCCCCCCCGAAGGATGCAACACCCCGAAATCGGGGGTTGAAATTTTGGAATTTTTGAAGAACAGGCCAGGAGGCTCTGTTCCAAAATTTCTCCTTCGAGATCGCTTTCTTGTGACGGAAGACGGTGCCTGAATTTTCCTGCGCCCCCCCCCCCGGTGAATGCCGACACCCCCAAATCAGGGGTTGGAATTCGGGAATTTTTTTAGAACAGGCCAGGAGGCTCTGTTCCGAAATTCCTCGAATGGGATCGCTTCCTTGTGACGAAAGAAGGTGCCAGAATTTTTTGCGAACCCCCCGGTGAATGCCGATACCCCCAAATCGAGGGGTGGTCCAGAATTTCTCCATCGGGAGCGCTTTCTCGTAACGGAAGAAGGTGCCTGAATTTGTTGCAGCCTCCCCGGTGAATGCCGACACCCCCAAATCGGGGGTTGAAATTCAGGAATTTCTTTAAATACAGGCCAGGAGGCTGTGTTCCAGAATTTCTCGATTCGGATCGCTTTCTTGTGACGAAAGAAGAAGCCTGAATCTTTTGCAAACCCCCCGGTGAATGCCGACATCCCCAAATTGGGGGTTGAAATTCGGGAATTCTTGAAAGAACGGGCCAGGAGGCTCTGTTCCAAAATTTCTCGATCGGGATCGCTTTCTTGTGACGAAAGAAGGAGCCTGAATTTTTTGCAAGCCCCCGGTGAATGCCGACACCCCCAAATCGGGGGTTGAAATTCGGGAATTTTTTTAAGAACGGGCCAGGAGGCCCTGTTCAAAAATTTCTCGATTGGGATCGCTCTCTTGTGACGAGAGATGGTGGCTGAATTTCTCGCAGCCCCACCCCGGTGAATGCCGTCACCCCCAAATCTGGGGTTGAAATTCGGGATATTTTTCAAAAACGGGCGAGGAGGCTCTGTTCCAAAATTTCCCGATTGGGATCAATTTCTTGTCACGAAAGAGACTGCCTGAATTTTTTGCAGCCACCCCCCCCCTCCCCCCCCCGAGGAATGCCGACACCCCCGGATCGGGGATTGAGATTCGGGAATTTTTTTAGAACAGGCCAGGAAGCTCTGTTCCAAAATTTCTCAATTCGGATCGCTTCCTTGTGACGAAAGAAGCTGACTGAATTTTTAGCAGCCCCCCCCCCGAAGAATGCAACACCCCGAAATCGGGGGTTGAAATTTTGGAATTTTTTAAGAACAGGCCAGGAGGCTCTGTTCCAAAATTTCTCGATTCGGATCGCTTTACTGAGACGAGAGAGGGTGCCTGAATTTTTTGCAGCCCCCCTTGTGGATGCCGACACCCCCAAATCAGGGGTTGGAATTCGGGAATTTTTTTAGAACAGGCCAGGAGGCTCTGTTCCGAAATTTCCCGATTGGGATCGCTTTTATTGTTACGAAAGAGACTGCCTGAATTTTTTGCAGCCAACCCCCGCCCCCCGACGAATGCCGACACCCCCGAATCGGGGATTGAGATTCGGGAATTTTTTTAGAACAGGCCAGGGAGCTCTGTTCCAAAATTTCTCAATTCGGATCGCTTCCTTGTGACGAAAGAAGGAGCCTGAATTTTTAGCAGCCCCCCCCCCCCCCCGAAGAATGCAACACCCCGAAATCGGGGGTTGAAATTTTGGAATTTTTTAAGAACAGGCCAGGAGGCTCTGTTCCAAAATTTCTCGATCCGGATCGCTTTTTTGTGACGGAAGGAGGTGCCTGGATTTTCTGCACCCCCCCCCCCCCGGTGAATGCCGACACCCCCAAATCGGGGGTTGAAATCAGAGAATTCTTTTCAGAACGGGCCAGGAGGCTCTGTTCCAAAATTTCTCCATTGGGATCACTTTCTTGTGACAGAAGAAGGTGCCTGAATTTGTTGCAGCCTCCCCGGTGAATGCCGACACCCCCAAATCGGGGGTTGAAATTAGGGAATTTCTCTAAATACAGGCCAGGAGGTTGTGTTCCAGAATTTCTCGATTCGGATCGCTTTCTTGTGACGAAAGAAGAAGCCTGAATTTTCTGCAGCCCCCCGGTGAATGCCGACATCCCCAAATTGGGGGTTGAAATTCGGGAATTTTTGAAAGAACGGGCCAGGAGGCTCTGTTCCAAAATTTCTCGATCGGGATCGCTTTCTTGTGACGAAAGAAGGAGCCTGAATTTTTTGCAAGCCCCCGGTGAATGCCGACACCCCCAAATCGGGGGTTGAAATTCGGGAATTTTTCTAAGAACGGGCCAGGAGGCCCTGTTCCAAAATTTCCCGATTGGGATCAATTTCTTGTCACGAAAGAGACTGCCTGAATTTTTTGCAGCCACCCCCCCCCCCGACGAATGTCGACACCCCCGAATCGGGGATTGAGATTCGGGAATTTTTTTAGAACAGGCCAGGAAGCTCTGTTCCAAAATTTCTCAATTCGGATCGCTTCCTTGTGACGAAAGAAGGTGACTGAATTTTTAGCAGCCCCCCCCCCCCCCGAAGGATGCAACACCCCGAAATCGGGGGTTGAAATTTTGGAATTTTTGAAGAACAGGCCAGGAGGCTCTGTTCCAAAATTTCTCCTTCGAGATCGCTTTCTTGTGACGGAAGACGGTGCCTGAATTTTCCTGCGCCCCCCCCCCCCCGGTGAATGCCGACACCCCCAAATCAGGGGTTGGAATTCGGGAATTTTTTTAGAACAGGCCAGGAGGCTCTGTTCCGAAATTCCTCGAATGGGATCGCTTCCTTGTGACGAAAGAAGGTGCCAGAATTTTTTGCGAACCCCCCGGTGAATGCCGATACCCCCAAATCGAGGGGTGGTCCAGAATTTCTCCATCGGGAGCGCTTTCTCGTAACGGAAGAAGGTGCCTGAATTTGTTGCAGTCTCCCCGGTGAATGCCGACACCCCCAAATCGGGGGTTGAAATTCAGGAATTTCTTTAAATACAGGCCAGGAGGCTGTGTTCCAGAATTTCTCGATTCGGATCGCTTTCTTGTGACGAAAGAAGAAGCCTGAATCTTTTGCAAACCCCCCGGTGAATGCCGACATCCCCAAATTGGGGGTTGAAATTCGGGAATTCTTGAAAGAACGGGCCAGGAGGCTCTGTTCCAAAATTTCTCGATCGGGATCGCTTTCTTGTGACGAAAGAAGGAGCCTGAATTTTTTGCAAGCCCCCGGTGAATGCCGACACCCCCAAATCGGGGGTTGAAATTCGGGAATTTTTTTAAGAACGGGCCAGGAGGCCCTGTTCAAAAATTTCTCGATTGGGATCGCTCTCTTGTGACGAGAGATGGTGGCTGAATTTCTCGCAGCCCCACCCCGGTGAATGCCGACACCCCCAAATCTGGGGTTGAAATTCGGGATATTTTTTAAGAACGGGCGAGGAGGCTCTGTTCCAAAATTTCCCGATTGGGATCAATTTCTTGTCACGAAAGAGACTGCCTGAATTTTTTGCAGCCACCCCCCCCCCCCCCCGACGAATGCCGACGACCCCGGATCGGGGATTGAGATTCGGGAATTTTTTTAGAACAGGCCAGGAAGCTCTGTTCCAAAATTTCTCAATTCGGATCGCTTCCTTGTGACGAAAGAAGCTGACTGAATTTTTAGCAGCCCCCCCCCCGAAGAATGCAACACCCCGAAATCGGGGGTTGAAATTTTGGAATTTTTTAAGAACAGGCCAGGAGGCTCTGTTCCAAAATTTCTCGATTCGGATCGCTTTACTGAGACGAGAGAGGGTGCCTGAATTTTCCCACCGCCCCCCCCCCCCCCCGGTGGATGAAGACAACCCCAAATCGGGGGTTGAGATTCGGGAATTTTTTTAGAACAGGCCAGGAGGCTCTGTTCCAAAATTTCTCGATTGGGATCGCTTTCTTGTCACAAAAGAGGCTTCCTGAATTTTTTGCAGCCCCCCCCCCCCCGGTGAATGCCGACACCCTCAAATCGAGGGGTGGTACAGAATTTCTCCATTGGGATCGCTTTCTTGTGACGGAAGCAGGTGCCTGGATTTTTCGCAGCCCCGCCCCCCCGGTAAATGCCGACACCCCCAAATCGGGGGTTGAAATTCGGGAATTTTTTTAAGAACGGGCCAGGAGGCTCTGTTCCAAAATTTCTCCATTGGGATCACTTTCCTGAGACGAAAGAAGGTGCCTGAATTTTTTGCAGCCTCCCGGGTGAATGCCGACACCCCCAAATCGGGGTTTGAAATTCGGGAATTTTTTTAAGAACGGGCCAGGAGGCTCTGTTCCAAAATTTCTCCATTGGGATCACCTTCTTGTGACGAAAGAAACTGCCTGAATTTCTCGCAGCCCCCCCCCCCCCCGGTGAATGCCGACACCCCCAAATCTGGGGTTGAAATTCGGGATATTTTTTAAGAACGGGCGAGGAGGCTCTGTTCCAAAATTTCCCGATTGGGATCAATTTCTTGTCACGAAAGAGACTGCCTGAATTTTTTGCAGCCACCCCCCCCCCCCGACGAATGCCGACACCCCCGAATCGGGGATTGAGATTCGGGAATTTTTTTAGAACAGGCCAGGAAGCTCTGTTCCAAAATTTCTCAATTCGGATCGCTTCCTTGTGACGAAAGAAGCTGACTGAATTTTTAGCAGCCCCCCCCCCCCGAAGAATGCAACACCCCGAAATCGGGGGTTGAAATTTTGGAATTTTTTAAGAACAGGCCAGGAGGCTCTGTTCCAAAATTTCTCGATTGGGATCGCTTTCTTGTCACAAAAGAGGCTGCCTGAATTTTTTGCAGCCCCCCCGGTGAATGCCGACACCCCCGAATCGGGGGTTGAAATTCGGGAATTTTTTGAAGAACGGGCGAGGAGGCTCTGTTCCGAAATTTCTCCTCCGGGATCGCTTTCTTGTGACGAGAGATGGTGGCTGAATTTTTTGCAGCCCCCCCGGTGAATGCCGACACCCCCAAATCAGGGGTTGGAATTCGGGAATTTTTTTAGAACAGGCCAGGAGGCTCTGTTCCAAAATTTCCCGATTGGGATCAATTTCTTGTCACGAAAGAGACTGCCTGAATTTTTCGCAGCCACCCCCCCCCCTCCCCCCCGACGAATGCCGACACCCCCGAATCGGGGATTGAGATTCGGGAATTTTTTTAGAACAGGCCAGGAAGCTCTGTTCCAAAATTTCTCAATTCGGATCGCTTCCTTGTGACGAAAGAAGCTGACTGAATTTTTAGCAGCCCCCCCCCCCCGAAGAATGCAACACCCCGAAATCGGGGGTTGAAATTTTGGAATTTTTTAAGAACAGGCCAGGAGGCTCTGTTCCAAAATTTCTCGATTCGGATCGCTTTACTGAGACGAGAGAGGGTGCCTGAATTTTTTGCAGCCCCCCTTGTGGATGCCGACACCACCCAATCGGGGGTTGAAATCCGGAAATTTTTTTAAGAACGGGCCAGGAGGCTCTGTTCCAAAATTTCTCCTCCGAGATCGCTTTCTTGTGACGGAAGACGGTGCCTGAATTTTCCCACCGCCCCCGACCCCGGTGAATGCCGACACCCCCAAATCTGGGGTTGAAATTCGGGATATTTTTTGAGAACGGGAGAGGAGGCTTTGTTCCAAAATTTCTCCTTCGGGATCGCTCTCTTGTGACGGAAGAAGGTGCCTGAATTTTCTGCAGCCCCCCGGTGAATGCCGACATCCCCAAATTGGGGGTTGAAATTCGGGAATTCTTGAAAGAACGGGCCAGGAGGCTCTGTTCCAAAATTTCTCGATCGGGATCGCTTTCTTGTGACGAAAGGAGGAGCCTGAATTTTTTGCAAGCCCCCGGTGAATGCCGACACCCCCAAATCGGGGGTTGACATTCGGGAATTTTTTTAAGAACGGGCCAGGAGGCCCTGTTCAAAAATTTCTCGATTGGGATCGCTCTCTTGTGACGAGAGATGGTGGCTGAATTTCTCGCAGCCCCCCCCCCCCCCCGGTGAATGCCGACACCCCCATATCTGGGGTTGAAATTCGGGATATTTTTTAAGAACGGGCGAGGAGGCTCTGTTCCAAAATTTCCCGATTGGGATCAATTTCTTGTCACGAAAGAGACTGCCTGAATTTTTTGCAGCCACTCCCCCCCCCCCCCGACGAATGCCGACACCCCCGAATCGGGGATTGAGATTCGGGAATTTTTTTTAGAACAGGCCAGGAAGCTCTGTTCCAAAATTTCTCAATTCGGATCGCTTCCTTGTGACGAAAGAAGCTGACTGAATTTTTAGCAGCCCCCCCCCCCGAAGAATGCAACACCCCGAAATCGGGGGTTGAAATTTTGGAATTTTTTAAGAACAGGCCAGGAGGCTCTGTTCCAAAATTTCTCGATTGGGATCGCTTTCTTGTCACAAAAGAGGCTTCCTGAATTTTTTGCAGCCCCCCCCCCCCGGTGAATGGCGACACCCTCAAATCGAGGGGTGGTACAGAATTTCTACATTGGGATCGCTTTCTTGTGACGGAAGCAGGTGCCTGGATTTTTCGCAGCCCCGCCCCCCCGGTAAATGCCGACACCCCCAAATCGGGGGTTGAAATTCGGGAATTTTTTTAAGAACGGGCCAGGAGGCTCTGTTCCAAAATTTCTCCATTGGGATCACTTTCTTGAGACGAAAGAAGGTGCCTGAATTTTTTGCAGCCTCCCGGGTGAATGCCGACACCCCCAAATCGGGGTTTGAAATTCGGGAATTTTTTTAAGAACGGGCCAGGAGGCTCTGTTCCAAAATTTCGTAATTGGGATCACCTTCTTGTGACGAAAGAAGGTGCCTGAATTTTTTGCAGCCTCCCCGGTGAATGCCGACACCCCCAAATCGGGGTTTGAAATTCGGGAATCTTTTTAGAACAGGCCAGGAGGCTCTGTTCCAAAATTTCTCGATTGGGATCGCTTTCTTGTCACAAAAGAGACTGCCTGAATTTTTTGCAGCCACCCCCTCCCCCCGACGAATGCCGACACCCCCAAATCTGGGGTTGAAATTCGGGAATTTTTTTAAGAACGGGCGAGGAGGCTCTGTTCCAAAATTTCTCCTTCGGGATCGCTTTCTTGTAACGGAAGAAGGTGCCTGATTTTTTTGCAGCCCCCCCCCCATCGGTGAATGAAGACAACCCCAAATCGGGCGTTGGAATTCGGGAATTTTTTTAGAACAGGCCAGGAGGCTCTGTTCCGAAATTCCTCGAATGGGATAGCTTTCTTGTGACGAAAGAAGGTGCCTGAATTTTTTGCGAACCCCCCGGTGAATGCCGACACCCCCAAATCCAGGGGTGGTCCAGAATTTCTCCATTGGGAGCGCTTTCTTGTAACGGAAGAAGGTGCCTGAATTTGTTGCAGCCTCCCCGGTGAATGCCGACACCCCCAAATAGGGGGTTGAAATTCGGGAATTTCTTTAAATACAGGCCAGGAGGCTCTGTTCCAAAATTTCTCGATTGGGATCGCTTCCTTGTCACAAGAGAGGCTGCCTGAATTTTTTGCAGCCCCCCCGGTGAATGCCGACACCCCCGAATCGGGGGTTGAAATTCGGGAATTTTTTGAAGAACGGGCGAGGAGGCTCTGTTCCGAAATTTCTCCTCCGGGATCGCTTTCTTGTGACGAGAGATGGTGGCTGAATTTTTTGCAGCCCCCCCGGTGAATGCCGACCCCCCCAAATCAGGGGTTGGAATTCGGGAATTTTTTTAGAACAGGCCAGGAGGCTCTGTTCCGAAATTTCCCGATTGGGATCGCTTTTATTGTTACGAAAGAGACTGCCTGAATTTTTTGCAGCCAACCCCCGCCCCCCGACGAATGCCGACACCCCCGAATCGGGGATTGAGATTCGGGAATTTTTTTAGAACAGGCCAGGAAGCTCTGTTCCAAAATTTCTCAATTCGGATCGCTTCCTTGTGACGAAAGAAGGAGCCTGAATTTTTAGCAGCCCCCCCCCCCCCCCCGAAGAATGCAACACCCCGAAATCGGGTGTTGAAATTTTGGAATTTTTTAAGAACAGGCCAGGAGGCTCTGTTCCAAAATTTCTCGATCCGGATCGCTTTTTTGTGACGGAAGGAGGTGCCTGGATTTTCTGCACCCCCCCCCCCCGGTGAATGCCGACACCCCCAAATCGAGGGGTGGTACAGAATTTCTCCATTGGGATCGCTTTCTTGTGACGGAAGCAGGTGCCTGGATTTTTCGCAGCCCCGCCCCCCGGTAAATGCCGACACCCCCAAATCGGGGGTTGAAATTCGGAAATTTTTTTAAGAACGGGCCAGGAGGCTCTGTTCCAAAATGTCTCCATTGGGATCACCTTCTTGTGACGAAAGAAGGTGCCTGAATTTTCTGCAGCCCCCCGGTGAATGCCGACATCCCCAAATTGGGGGTTGAAATTCGGGAATTCTTGAAAGAACGGGCCAGGAGGCTCTGTTCCAAAATTTCTCGATCGGGATCGCTTTCTTGTGACGAAAGAAGGAGCCTGAATTTTTTGCAAGCCCCCGGTGAATGCCGACACCCCCAAATCGGGGGTTGAAATTCGGGAATTTTTTTAAGAACGGGCCAGGAGGCCCTGTTCAAAAATTTCTCGATTGGGATCGCTCTCTTGTGACGAGAGATGGTGGCTGAATTTCTCGCAGCCCCCCCCCCCCGGTGAATGCCGACACCCCCAAATCTGGGGTTGAAATTCGGGATATTTTTTAAGAACGGGCGAGGAGGCTCTGTTCCAAAATTTCCCGATTGGGATCAATTTCTTGTCACGAAAGAGACTGCCTGAATTTTTTGCAGCCACTCCCCCCCCCCCCCCCGACGAATGCCGACACCCCCGAATCGGGGATTGAGATTCGGGAATTTTTTTAGAACAGGCCAGGAAGCTCTGTTCCAAAATTTCTCAATTCGGATCGCTTCCTTGTGACGAAAGAAGCTGACTAAATTTTTAGCAGCCCCCCCCCCGAAGAATGCAACACCCCGAAATCGGGGGTTGAAATTTTGGAATTTTTTAAGAACAGGCCAGGAGGCTCTGTTCCAAAATTTCTCGATTGGGATCGCTTTCTTGTCACAAAAGAGGCTTCCTGAATTTTTTGCAGCCCCCCCCCCCCCGGTGAATGCCGACACCCTCAAATCGAGGGGTGGTACAGAATTTCTCCATTGGGATCGCTTTCTTGTGACGGAAGCAGGTGCCTGGATTTTTCGCAGCCCCGCCCCCCCGGTAAATGCCGACACCCCCAAATCGGGGGTTGAAATTCGGGAATTTTTTTAAGAACGGGCCAGGAGGCTCTGTTCCAAAATTTCTCCATTGGAATCACTTTCTTGAGACGAAAGAAGGTGCCTGAATTTTTTGCAGCCTCCCGGGTGAATGCCGACACCCCCAAATCGGGGTTTGAAATTCGGGAATTTTTTTAAGAACGGGCCAGGAGGCTCTGTTCCAAAATTTCTCCATTGGGATCACCTTCTTGTGACGAAAGAAGGTGCCTGAATTTTTTGCAGCCTCCCCGGTGAATGCCGATACCCCCAAATCGGGGTTTGAAATTCGGGAATCTTTTTAGAACAGGCCAGGAGGCTCTGTTCCAAAATTTCTCGATTGGGATCGCTTTCTTGTCACAAAAGAGACTGCCTGAATTTTTTGCAGCCACCCCCTCCCCCCGACGAATGCCGACACCCCCAAATCGGGGGTTGAAATTCGGGAATATTTTTGAGAACGGGCCAGGAGGCTCTGTTCCCAAATTTCTCCATTGGGATCGCTTCCTTGTGACGAAAGAAGGTGCCTGAATTTTTTGCAGCCTCCCCGGTGAATGCCGACACCCCCAAATCTGGGGTTGAAATTCGGGAATTTTTTTAAGAACGGGCGAGGAGGCTCTGTTCCAAAATTTCTCCTTCGGGATCGCTTTCTTGTAACGGAAGAAGGTGCCTGATTTTTTTGCAGCCCCCCCCCCATCGGTGAATGAAGACAACCCCAAATCGGGGGTTTAAATTCGGGAATTTTTTCAGAACAGGCCAGGAGGCTCTGTTCCAAAATTTCTCGATTGGGATCGCTTTCTTGTCACAAGAGAGGCTGCCTGAATTTTTTGCAGCCCCCCCGGTGAATGCCGACACCCCCGAATCGGGGGTTGAAATTCGGGAATTTTTTGAAGAACGGGCGAGGAGGCTCTGTTCCGAAATTTCTCCTCCGGGATCGCTTTCTTGTGACGAGAGATGGTGGCTGAATTTTTTGCAGCCCCCCCGGTGAATGCCGACACCCCCAAATCAGGGGTTGGAATTCGGGAATTTTTTTAGAACAGGCCAGGAGGCTCTGTTCCGAAATTTCCCGATTGGGATCGCTTTTATTGTTACGAAAGAGACTGCCTGAATTTTTTGCAGCCAACCCCCGCCCCCCGACGAATGCCGACACCCCCGAATCGGGGATTGAGATTCGGGAATTTTTTTAGAACAGGCCAGGAAGCTCTGTTCCAAAATTTCTCAATTCGGATCGCTTCCTTGTGACGAAAGAAGGAGCCTGAATTTTTAGCAGGCCCCCCCCCCCCCCCGAAGAATGCAACACCCCGAAATCGGGGGTTGAAATTTTGGAATTTTTTAAGAACAGGCCAGGAGGCTCTGTTCCAAAATTTCTCGATCCGGATCACTTTTTTGTGACGGAAGGAGGTGCCTGGATTTTCTGCACCCCCCCCCCCCCCGGTGAATGCCGACACCCCCAAATCGAGGGGTGGTACAGAATTTCTCCATTGGGATCGCTTTCTTGTGACGGAAGCAGGTGCCTGGATTTTTCGCAGCCCCGCCCCCCGGTAAATGCCGACACCCCCAAATCGGGGGTTGAAATTCGGAAATTTTTTTAAGAACGGGCCAGGAGGCTCTGTTCCAAAATGTCTCCATTGGGATCACCTTCTTGTGACGAAAGAAGGTGCCTGAATTTTCTGCAGCCCCCCGGTGAATGCCGACATCCCCAAATTGGGGGTTGAAATTCGGGAATTCTTGAAAGAACGGGCCAGGAGGCTCTGTTCCAAAATTTCTCGATCGGGATCGCTTTCTTGTGACGAAAGAAGGAGCCTGAATTTTTTGCAAGCCCCCGGTGAATGCCGACACCCCCAAATCGGGGGTTGAAATTCGGGAATTTTTTTAAGAACGGGCCAGGAGGCCCTGTTCAAAAATTTCTCGATTGGGATCGCTCTCTTGTGACGAGAGATGGTGGCTGAATTTCTCGCAGCCCCCCCCCCCCGGTGAATGCCGACACCCCCAAATCTGGGGTTGAAATTCGGGATATTTTTTAAGAACGGGCGAGGAGGCTCTGTTCCAAAATTTCCCGATTGGGATCAATTTCTTGTCACGAAAGAGACTGCCTGAATTTTTTGCAGCCACTCCCCCCCCCCCCCCCCGACGAATGCCGACACCCCCGAATCGGGGATTGAGATTCGGGAATTTTTTTAGAACAGGCCAGGAAGCTCTGTTCCAAAATTTCTCAATTCGGATCGCTTCCTTGTGACGAAAGAAGCTGACTAAATTTTTAGCAGCCCCCCCCCCCGAAGAATGCAACACCCCGAAATCGGGGGTTGAAATTTTGGAATTTTTTAAGAACAGGCCAGGAGGCTCTGTTCCAAAATTTCTCGATTGGGATCGCTTTCTTGTCACAAAAGAGGCTTCCTGAATTTTTTGCAGCCCCCCCCCCCCCGGTGAATGCCGACACCCTCAAATCGAGGGGTGGTACAGAATTTCTCCATTGGGATCGCTTTCTTGTGACGGAAGCAGGTGCCTGGATTTTTCGCAGCCCCGCCCCCCCGGTAAATGCCGACACCCCCAAATCGGGGGTTGAAATTCGGGAATTTTTTTAAGAACGGGCCAGGAGGCTCTGTTCCAAAATTTCTCCATTGGAATCACTTTCTTGAGACGAAAGAAGGTGCCTGAATTTTTTGCAGCCTCCCGGGTGAATGCCGACACCCCCAAATCGGGGTTTGAAATTCGGGAATTTTTTTAAGAACGGGCCAGGAGGCTCTGTTCCAAAATTTCTCCATTGGGATCACCTTCTTGTGACGAAAGAAGGTGCCTGAATTTTTTGCAGCCTCCCCGGTGAATGCCGATACCCCCAAATCGGGGTTTGAAATTCGGGAATCTTTTTAGAACAGGCCAGGAGGCTCTGTTCCAAAATTTCTCGATTGGGATCGCTTTCTTGTCACAAAAGAGACTGCCTGAATTTTTTGCAGCCACCCCCTCCCCCCGACGAATGCCGACACCCCCAAATCGGGGGTTGAAATTCGGGAATATTTTTGAGAACGGGCCAGGAGGCTCTGTTCCCAAATTTCTCCATTGGGATCGCTTCCTTGTGACGAAAGAAGGTGCCTGAATTTTTTGCAGCCTCCCCGGTGAATGCCGACACCCCCAAATCTGGGGTTGAAATTCGGGAATTTTTTTAAGAACGGGCGAGGAGGCTCTGTTCCAAAATTTCTCCTTCGGGATCGCTTTCTTGTAACGGAAGAAGGTGCCTGATTTTTTTGCAGCCCCCCCCCCCATCGGTGAATGAAGACAACCCCAAATCGGGGGTTTAAATTCGGGAATTTTTTCAGAACAGGCCAGGAGGCTCTGTTCCAAAATTTCTCGATTGGGATCGCTTTCTTGTCACAAGAGAGGCTGCCTGAATTTTTTGCAGCCCCCCCGGTGAATGCCGACACCCCCGAATCGGGGGTTGAAATTCGGGAATTTTTTGAAGAACGGGCGAGGAGGCTCTGTTCCGAAATTTCTCCTCCGGGATCGCTTTCTTGTGACGAGAGATGGTGGCTGAATTTTTTGCAGCCCCCCCGGTGAATGCCGACACCCCCAAATCAGGGGTTGGAATTCGGGAATTTTTTTAGAACAGGCCAGGAGGCTCTGTTCCGAAATTTCCCGATTGGGATCGCTTTTATTGTTACGAAAGAGACTGCCTGAATTTTTTGCAGCCAACCCCCGCCCCCCGACGAATGCCGACACCCCCGAATCGGGGATTGAGATTCGGGAATTTTTTTAGAACAGGCCAGGAAGCTCTGTTCCAAAATTTCTCAATTCGGATCGCTTCCTTGTGACGAAAGAAGGAGCCTGAATTTTTAGCAGGCCCCCCCCCCCCCCCGAAGAATGCAACACCCCGAAATCGGGGGTTGAAATTTTGGAATTTTTTAAGAACAGGCCAGGAGGCTCTGTTCCAAAATTTCTCGATCCGGATCACTTTTTTGTGACGGAAGGAGGTGCCTGGATTTTCTGCACCCCCCCCCCCCCCCCCGGTGAATGCCGACACCCCCAAATCGGGGGTTGAAATCAGAGAATTCTTTTCAGAACGGGCCAGGAGGCTCTGTTCCAAAATTTCTCCATTGGGATCACTTTCTTGTGACAGAAGAAGGTGCCTGAATTTGTTGCAGCCTCCCCGGTGAATGCCGACACCCCCAAATCGGGGGTTGAAATTAGGGAATTTCTCTAAATACAGGCCAGGAGGCTGTGTTCCAGAATTTCTCGATTCGGATCGCTTTCTTGTGACGAAAGAAGAAGCCTGAATTTTCTGCAGCCCCCCGGTGAATGCCGACATCCCCAAATTGGGGGTTGAAATTCGGGAATTTTTGAAAGAACGGGCCAGGAGGCTCTGTTCCAAAATTTCTCGATCGGGATCGCTTTCTTGTGACAAAAGAAGGAGCCTGAATTTTTTGCAAGCCCCCGGTGAATGTCGACACCCCCGAATCGGGGATTGAGATTCGGGAATTTTTTTAGAACAGGCCAGGAAGCTCTGTTCCAAAATTTCTCGATTCGGATCGCTTCCTTGTGACGAAAGAAGGTGACTGAATTTTTAGCAGCCCCCCCCCCCCCCCCCGAAGGATGCAACACCCCGAAATCGGGGGTTGAAATTTTGGAATTTTTGAAGAACAGGCCAGGAGGCTCTGTTCCAAAATTTCTCCTTCGAGATCGCTTTCTTGTGACGGAAGACGGTGCCTGAATTTTCCTGCGCCCCCCCCCCGGTGAATGCCGACACCCCCAAATCAGGGGTTGGAATTCGGGAATTTTTTTAGAACAGGCCAGGAGGCTCTGTTCCGAAATTCCTCGAATGGGATCGCTTCCTTGTGACGAAAGAAGGTGCCAGAATTTTTTGCGAACCCCCCGGTGAATGCCGATACCCCCAAATCGAGGGGTGGTCCAGAATTTCTCCATCGGGAGCGCTTTCTCGTAACGGAAGAAGGTGCCTGAATTTGTTGCAGCCTCCCCGGTGAATGCCGACACCCCCAAATCGGGGGTTGAAATTCAGGAATTTCTTTAAATACAGGCCAGGAGGCTGTGTTCCAGAATTTCTCGATTCGGATCGCTTTCTTGTGACGAAAGAAGAAGCCTGAATCTTTTGCAAACCCCCCGGTGAATGCCGACATCCCCAAATTGGGGGTTGAAATTCGGGAATTCTTGAAAGAACGGGCCAGGAGGCTCTGTTCCAAAATTTCTCGATCGGGATCGCTTTCTTGTGACGAAAGAAGGAGCCTGAATTTTTTGCAAGCCCCCGGTGAATGCCGACACCCCCAAATCGGGGGTTGAAATTCGGGAATTTTTTTAAGAACGGGCCAGGAGGCCCTGTTCAAAAATTTCTCGATTGGGATCGCTCTCTTGTGACGAGAGATGGTGGCTGAATTTCTCGCAGCCCCACCCCGGTGAATGCCGTCACCCCCAAATCTGGGGTTGAAATTCGGGATATTTTTCAAAAACGGGCGAGGAGGCTCTGTTCCAAAATTTCCCGATTGGGATCAATTTCTTGTCACGAAAGAGACTGCCTGAATTTTTTGCAGCCACCCCCCCCCCTCCCCCCCCCGAGGAATGCCGACACCCCCGGATCGGGGATTGAGATTCGGGAATTTTTTTAGAACAGGCCAGGAAGCTCTGTTCCAAAATTTCTCAATTCGGATCGCTTCCTTGTGACGAAAGAAGCTGACTGAATTTTTAGCAGCCCCCCCCCCCCCGAAGAATGCAACACCCCGAAATCGGGGGTTGAAATTTTGGAATTTTTTAAGAACAGGCCAGGAGGCTCTGTTCCAAAATTTCTCGATTCGGATCGCTTTACTGAGACGAGAGAGGGTGCCTGAATTTTTTGCAGCCCCCCTTGTGGATGCCGACACCCCCAAATCAGGGGTTGGAATTCGGGAATTTTTTTAGAACAGGCCAGGAGGCTCTGTTCCGAAATTTCCCGATTGGGATCGCTTTTATTGTTACGAAAGAGACTGCCTGAATTTTTTGCAGCCAACCCCCGCCCCCCGACGAATGCCGACACCCCCGAATCGGGGATTGAGATTCGGGAATTTTTTTAGAACAGGCCAGGGAGCTCTGTTCCAAAATTTCTCAATTCGGATCGCTTCCTTGTGACGAAAGAAGGAGCCTGAATTTTTAGCAGCCCCCCCCCCCCCGAAGAATGCAACACCCCGAAATCGGGGGTTGAAATTTTGGAATTTTTTAAGAACAGGCCAGGAGGCTCTGTTCCAAAATTTCTCGATCCGGATCGCTTTTTTGTGACGGAAGGAGGTGCCTGGATTTTCTGCACCCCCCCCCCCCGGTGAATGCCGACACCCCCAAATCGGGGGTTGAAATCAGAGAATTCTTTTCAGAACGGGCCAGGAGGCTCTGTTCCAAAATTTCTCCATTGGGATCACTTTCTTGTGACAGAAGAAGGTGCCTGAATTTGTTGCAGCCTCCCCGGTGAATGCCGACACCCCCAAATCGGGGGTTGAAATTAGGGAATTTCTCTAAATACAGGCCAGGAGGTTGTGTTCCAGAATTTCTCGATTCGGATCGCTTTCTTGTGACGAAAGAAGAAGCCTGAATTTTCTGCAGCCCCCCGGTGAATGCCGACATCCCCAAATTGGGGGTTGAAATTCGGGAATTTTTGAAAGAACGGGCCAGGAGGCTCTGTTCCAAAATTTCTCGATCGGGATCGCTTTCTTGTGACGAAAGAAGGAGCCTGAATTTTTTGCAAGCCCCCGGTGAATGCCGACACCCCCAAATCGGGGGTTGAAATTCGGGAATTTTTCTAAGAACGGGCCAGGAGGCCCTGTTCCAAAATTTCCCGATTGGGATCAATTTCTTGTCACGAAAGAGACTGCCTGAATTTTTTGCAGCCACCCCCCCCCCCCCCCGACGAATGTCGACACCCCCGAATCGGGGATTGAGATTCGGGAATTTTTTTAGAACAGGCCAGGAAGCTCTGTTCCAAAATTTCTCAATTCGGATCGCTTCCTTGTGACGGAAGAAGGTGACTGAATTTTTAGCAGCCCCCCCCCCCCCCGAAGGATGCAACACCCCGAAATCGGGGGTTGAAATTTTGGAATTTTTGAAGAACAGGCCAGGAGGCTCTGTTCCAAAATTTCTCCTTCGAGATCGCTTTCTTGTGACGGAAGACGGTGCCTGAATTTTCCTGCGCCCCCCCCCCCCCCGGTGAATGCCGACACCCCCAAATCAGGGGTTGGAATTCGGGAATTTTTTTAGAACAGGCCAGGAGGCTCTGTTCCGAAATTCCTCGAATGGGATCGCTTCCTTGTGACGAAAGAAGGTGCCAGAATTTTTTGCGAACCCCCCGGTGAATGCCGATACCCCCAAATCGAGGGGTGGTCCAGAATTTCTCCATCGGGAGCGCTTTCTCGTAACGGAAGAAGGTGCCTGAATTTGTTGCAGTCTCCCCGGTGAATGCCGACACCCCCAAATCGGGGGTTGAAATTCAGGAATTTCTTTAAATACAGGCCAGGAGGCTGTGTTCCAGAATTTCTCGATTCGGATCGCTTTCTTGTGACGAAAGAAGAAGCCTGAATCTTTTGCAAACCCCCCGGTGAATGCCGACATCCCCAAATTGGGGGTTGAAATTCGGGAATTCTTGAAAGAACGGGCCAGGAGGCTCTGTTCCAAAATTTCTCGATCGGGATCGCTTTCTTGTGACGAAAGAAGGAGCCTGAATTTTTTGCAAGCCCCCGGTGAATGCCGACACCCCCAAATCGGGGGTTGAAATTCGGGAATTTTTTTAAGAACGGGCCAGGAGGCCCTGTTCAAAAATTTCTCGATTGGGATCGCTCTCTTGTGACGAGAGATGGTGGCTGAATTTCTCGCAGCCCCACCCCGGTGAATGCCGACACCCCCAAATCTGGGGTTGAAATTCGGGATATTTTTTAAGAACGGGCGAGGAGGCTCTGTTCCAAAATTTCCCGATTGGGATCAATTTCTTGTCACGAAAGAGACTGCCTGAATTTTTTGCAGCCACCCCCCCCCCCGACGAATGCCGACGACCCCGGATCGGGGATTGAGATTCGGGAATTTTTTTAGAACAGGCCAGGAAGCTCTGTTCCAAAATTTCTCAATTCGGATCGCTTCCTTGTGACGAAAGAAGCTGACTGAATTTTTAGCAGCCCCCCCCCCCGAAGAATGCAACACCCCGAAATCGGGGGTTGAAATTTTGGAATTTTTTAAGAACAGGCCAGGAGGCTCTGTTCCAAAATTTCTCGATTCGGATCGCTTTACTGAGACGAGAGAGGGTGCCTGAATTTTCCCACCGCCCCCCCCCCCCCGGTGGATGAAGACAACCCCAAATCGGGGGTTGAGATTCGGGAATTTTTTTAGAACAGGCCAGGAGGCTCTGTTCCAAAATTTCTCGATTGGGATCGCTTTCTTGTCACAAAAGAGGCTTCCTGAATTTTTTGCAGCCCCCCCCCCCCGGTGAATGCCGACACCCTCAAATCGAGGGGTGGTACAGAATTTCTCCATTGGGATCGCTTTCTTGTGACGGAAGCAGGTGCCTGGATTTTTCGCAGCCCCGCCCCCCCGGTAAATGCCGACACCCCCAAATCGGGGGTTGAAATTCGGGAATTTTTTTAAGAACGGGCCAGGAGGCTCTGTTCCAAAATTTCTCCATTGGGATCACTTTCCTGAGACGAAAGAAGGTGCCTGAATTTTTTGCAGCCTCCCGGGTGAATGCCGACACCCCCAAATCGGGGTTTGAAATTCGGGAATTTTTTTAAGAACGGGCCAGGAGGCTCTGTTCCAAAATTTCTCCATTGGGATCACCTTCTTGTGACGAAAGAAACTGCCTGAATTTCTCGCAGCCCCCCCCCCGGTGAATGCCGACACCCCCAAATCTGGGGTTGAAATTCGGGATATTTTTTAAGAACGGGCGAGGAGGCTCTGTTCCAAAATTTCCCGATTGGGATCAATTTCTTGTCACGAAAGAGACTGCCTGAATTTTTTGCAGCCACCCCCCCCCCCCCCGACGAATGCCGACACCCCCGAATCGGGGATTGAGATTCGGGAATTTTTTTAGAACAGGCCAGGAAGCTCTGTTCCAAAATTTCTCAATTCGGATCGCTTCCTTGTGACGAAAGAAGCTGACTGAATTTTTAGCAGCCCCCCCCCCCCCGAAGAATGCAACACCCCGAAATCGGGGGTTGAAATTTTGGAATTTTTTAAGAACAGGCCAGGAGGCTCTGTTCCAAAATTTCTCGATTGGGATCGCTTTCTTGTCACAAAAGAGGCTGCCTGAATTTTTTGCAGCCCCCCCGGTGAATGCCGACACCCCCGAATCGGGGGTTGAAATTCGGGAATTTTTTGAAGAACGGGCGAGGAGGCTCTGTTCCGAAATTTCTCCTCCGGGATCGCTTTCTTGTGACGAGAGATGGTGGCTGAATTTTTTGCAGCCCCCCCGGTGAATGCCGACACCCCCAAATCAGGGGTTGGAATTCGGGAATTTTTTTAGAACAGGCCAGGAGGCTCTGTTCCAAAATTTCCCGATTGGGATCAATTTCTTGTCACGAAAGAGACTGCCTGAATTTTTCGCAGCCACCCCCCCCCCCTCCCCCCCCGACGAATGCCGACACCCCCGAATCGGGGATTGAGATTCGGGAATTTTTTTAGAACAGGCCAGGAAGCTCTGTTCCAAAATTTCTCAATTCGGATCGCTTCCTTGTGACGAAAGAAGCTGACTGAATTTTTAGCAGCCCCCCCCCCCGAAGAATGCAACACCCCGAAATCGGGGGTTGAAATTTTGGAATTTTTTAAGAACAGGCCAGGAGGCTCTGTTCCAAAATTTCTCGATTCGGATCGCTTTACTGAGACGAGAGAGGGTGCCTGAATTTTTTGCAGCCCCCCTTGTGGATGCCGACACCACCCAATCGGGGGTTGAAATCCGGAAATTTTTTTAAGAACGGGCCAGGAGGCTCTGTTCCAAAATTTCTCCTCCGAGATCGCTTTCTTGTGACGGAAGACGGTGCCTGAATTTTCCCACCGCCCCCGACCCCGGTGAATGCCGACACCCCCAAATCTGGGGTTGAAATTCGGGATATTTTTTGAGAACGGGAGAGGAGGCTTTGTTCCAAAATTTCTCCTTCGGGATCGCTCTCTTGTGACGGAAGAAGGTGCCTGAATTTTCTGCAGCCCCCCGGTGAATGCCGACATCCCCAAATTGGGGGTTGAAATTCGGGAATTCTTGAAAGAACGGGCCAGGAGGCTCTGTTCCAAAATTTCTCGATCGGGATCGCTTTCTTGTGACGAAAGGAGGAGCCTGAATTTTTTGCAAGCCCCCGGTGAATGCCGACACCCCCAAATCGGGGGTTGACATTCGGGAATTTTTTTAAGAACGGGCCAGGAGGCCCTGTTCAAAAATTTCTCGATTGGGATCGCTCTCTTGTGACGAGAGATGGTGGCTGAATTTCTCGCAGCCCCCCCCCCGGTGAATGCCGACACCCCCATATCTGGGGTTGAAATTCGGGATATTTTTTAAGAACGGGCGAGGAGGCTCTGTTCCAAAATTTCCCGATTGGGATCAATTTCTTGTCACGAAAGAGACTGCCTGAATTTTTTGCAGCCACTCCCCCCCCCCCCCCGACGAATGCCGACACCCCCGAATCGGGGATTGAGATTCGGGAATTTTTTTTAGAACAGGCCAGGAAGCTCTGTTCCAAAATTTCTCAATTCGGATCGCTTCCTTGTGACGAAAGAAGCTGACTGAATTTTTAGCAGCCCCCCCCCCCCCGAAGAATGCAACACCCCGAAATCGGGGGTTGAAATTTTGGAATTTTTTAAGAACAGGCCAGGAGGCTCTGTTCCAAAATTTCTCGATTGGGATCGCTTTCTTGTCACAAAAGAGGCTTCCTGAATTTTTTGCAGCCCCCCCCCCCGGTGAATGGCGACACCCTCAAATCGAGGGGTGGTACAGAATTTCTCCATTGGGATCGCTTTCTTGTGACGGAAGCAGGTGCCTGGATTTTTCGCAGCCCCGCCCCCCCGGTAAATGCCGACACCCCCAAATCGGGGGTTGAAATTCGGGAATTTTTTTAAGAACGGGCCAGGAGGCTCTGTTCCAAAATTTCTCCATTGGGATCACTTTCTTGAGACGAAAGAAGGTGCCTGAATTTTTTGCAGCCTCCCGGGTGAATGCCGACACCCCCAAATCGGGGTTTGAAATTCGGGAATTTTTTTAAGAACGGGCCAGGAGGCTCTGTTCCAAAATTTCGTAATTGGGATCACCTTCTTGTGACGAAAGAAGGTGCCTGAATTTTTTGCAGCCTCCCCGGTGAATGCCGACACCCCCAAATCGGGGTTTGAAATTCGGGAATCTTTTTAGAACAGGCCAGGAGGCTCTGTTCCAAAATTTCTCGATTGGGATCGCTTTCTTGTCACAAAAGAGACTGCCTGAATTTTTTGCAGCCACCCCCTCCCCCCGACGAATGCCGACACCCCCAAATCTGGGGTTGAAATTCGGGAATTTTTTTAAGAACGGGCGAGGAGGCTCTGTTCCAAAATTTCTCCTTCGGGATCGCTTTCTTGTAACGGAAGAAGGTGCCTGATTTTTTTGCAGCCCCCCCCCCATCGGTGAATGAAGACAACCCCAAATCGGGCGTTGGAATTCGGGAATTTTTTTAGAACAGGCCAGGAGGCTCTGTTCCGAAATTCCTCGAATGGGATAGCTTTCTTGTGACGAAAGAAGGTGCCTGAATTTTTTGCGAACCCCCCGGTGAATGCCGACACCCCCAAATCCAGGGGTGGTCCAGAATTTCTCCATTGGGAGCGCTTTCTTGTAACGGAAGAAGGTGCCTGAATTTGTTGCAGCCTCCCCGGTGAATGCCGACACCCCCAAATAGGGGGTTGAAATTCGGGAATTTCTTTAAATACAGGCCAGGAGGCTCTGTTCCAAAATTTCTCGATTGGGATCGCTTCCTTGTCACAAGAGAGGCTGCCTGAATTTTTTGCAGCCCCCCCGGTGAATGCCGACACCCCCGAATCGGGGGTTGAAATTCGGGAATTTTTTGAAGAACGGGCGAGGAGGCTCTGTTCCGAAATTTCTCCTCCGGGATCGCTTTCTTGTGACGAGAGATGGTGGCTGAATTTTCTGCAGCCCCCCCGGTGAATGCCGACCCCCCCAAATCAGGGGTTGGAATTCGGGAATTTTTTTAGAACAGGCCAGGAGGCTCTGTTCCGAAATTTCCCGATTGGGATCGCTTTTATTGTTACGAAAGAGACTGCCTGAATTTTTTGCAGCCAACCCCCGCCCCCCGACGAATGCCGACACCCCCGAATCGGGGATTGAGATTCGGGAATTTTTTTAGAACAGGCCAGGAAGCTCTGTTCCAAAATTTCTCAATTCGGATCGCTTCCTTGTGACGAAAGAAGGAGCCTGAATTTTTAGCAGCCCCCCCCCCCGAAGAATGCAACACCCCGAAATCGGGGGTTGAAATTTTGGAATTTTTTAAGAACAGGCCAGGAGGCTCTGTTCCAAAATTTCTCGATCCGGATCGCTTTTTTGTGACGGAAGGAGGTGCCTGGATTTTCTGCACCCCCCCCCCCCCGGTGAATGCCGACACCCCCAAATCGGGGGTTGAAATCAGAGAATTCTTTTCAGAACGGGCCAGGAGGCTCTGTTCCAAAATTTCTCCATTGGGATCACTTTCTTGTGACGGAAGAAGGTGCCTGAATTTGTTGCAGCCTCCCCGGTGAATGCCGACACCCCCAAATCGGGGGTTGAAATTAGGGAATTTCTCTAAATACAGGCCAGGAGGCTGTGTTCCAGAATTTCTCGATTCGGATCGCTTTCTCGTGACGAAAGAAGAAGCCTGAATTTTCTGCAGCCCCCCGGTGAATGCCGACATCCCCAAATTGGGGGTTGAAATTCGGGAATTTTTGAAAGAACGGGCCAGGAGGCTCTGTTCCAAAATTTCTCGATCGGGATCGCTTTCTTGTGACGAAAGAAGGAGCCTGAATTTTTAGCAAGCCCCCGGTGAATGCCGACACCCCCAAATCGGGGGTTGAAATTCGGGAATTTTTTTAAGAACGGGCCAGGAGGCCCTGTTCCAAAATTCCCCGATTGGGATCAATTTCTTGTCACGAAAGAGACTGCCTGAATTTTTTGCAGCCACCCCCCCCCCCCCCCCCCCCGACGAATGTCGACACCCCCGAATCGGGGATTGAGATTCGGGAATTTTTTTTGAACAGGCCAGGAAGCTCTGTTCCAAAATTTCTCGATTGGGATCGCTTTCTTGTCACAAAAGAGGCTGCCTGAATTTTTTGCAGCCCCCCCGGTGAATGCCGACACCCCCGAATCGGGGGTTGAAATTCGGGAAATTTTTGAAGAACGGGCGAGGAGGCTCTGTTCCGAAATTTCTCCTCCGGGATCGCTTTCTTGTGACGAGAGATGGTGGCTGAATTTTTTGCAGCCCCCCCGGTGAATGCCGACACCCCCAAATCAGGGGTTGGCATTCGGGAATTTTTTTAGAACAGGCCAGGAGGCTCTGTTCCAAAATTTCCCGATTGGGATCAATTTCTTGTCACGAAAGAGACTGCCTGAATTTTTTGCAGCCACCCCCCCCCCCCCCCCCCCCGACGAATGCCGACACCCCCGAATCGGGGATTCAGATTCGGGAATTTTTTTAGAACAGGCCAGGAAGCTCTGTTCCAAAATTTCTCAATTCGGATCGCTTCCTTGTGCCGAAAGAAGCTGACTGAATTTTTAGCAGCCCCCCCCCCCCCCCCCCGAAGAATGCAACACCCCGAAATCGGGGGTTGAAATTTTGGAATTTTTTAAGAACAGGCCAGGAGGCTCTGTTCCAAAATTTCTCGATTCGGATCGCTTTACTGAGACGAGAGAGGGTGCCTGAATTTTTTGCAGCCCCCCTTGTGGATGCCGACACCACCCAATCGGGGGTTGAAATCCGGAAATTTTTTTAAGAACGGGCCAGGAGGCTCTGTTCCAAAATTTCTCCTCCGAGATCGCTTTCTTGTGACGGAAGACGGTGCCTGAATTTTCCCACCGCCCCGCCCCCCCCGGTGAATGCCGACACCCCCAAATCTGGGGTTGAAATTCGGGATATTTTTTGAGAACGGGAGAGGAGGCTTTGTTCCAAAATTTCTCCTTCGGGATCGCTCTCTTGTGACGGAAGAAGGTGCCTGAATTTTCTGCAGCCCCCCGGTGAATGCCGACATCCCCAAATTGGGGGTTGAAATTCGGGAATTCTTGAAAGAACGGGCCAGGAGGCTCTGTTCCAAAATTTCTCGATCGGGATCGCTTTCTTGTGACGAAAGAAGGAGCCTGAATTTTTTGCAAGCCCCCGGTGAATGCCGACACCCCCAAATCGGGGGTTGGAATTCGGGAATTTTTTTAGAACAGGCCAGGAGGCTCTGTTCCAAAATTTCCCGATTGGGATCAATTTCTTGTCACGAAAGAGACTGCCTGAATTTTTTGCAGCCACCCCCCCCCCCCCCCGACGAATGCCGACACCCCCGAATCGGGGATTGAGATTCGGGAATTTTTTTAGAACAGGCCAGGAAGCTCTGTTCCAAAATTTCTCAATTCGGATCGCTTCCTTGTGACGAAAGAAGCTGACTGAATTTTTAGCAGCCCCCCCCCCCCCGAAGAATGCAACACCCCGAAATCGGGGGTTGAAATTTTGGAATTTTTTAAGAACAGGCCAGGAGGCTCTGTTCCAAAATTTCTCGATTGGGATCGCTTTCTTGTCACAAAAGAGGCTTCCTGAATTTTTTGCAGCCCCCCCCCCCCGGTGAATGCCGACACCCTCAAATCGAGGGGTGGTACAGAATTTCTCCATTGGGATCGCTTTCTTGTGACGGAAGCAGGTGCCTGGATTTTTCGCAGCCCCGCCCCCCCGGTAAATGCCGACACCCCCAAATCGGGGGTTGAAATTCGGGAATTTTTTTAAGAACGGGCCAGGAGGCTCTGTTCCAAAATTTCTCCATTGGGATCACTTTCTTGAGACGAAAGAAGGTGCCTGAATTTTTTGCAGCCTCCCGGGTGAATGCCGACACCCCCAAATCGGGGTTTGAAATTCGGGAATTTTTTTAAGAACGGGCCAGGAGGCTCTGTTCCAAAATTTCTCCATTGGGATCACCTTCTTGTGACGAAAGAAGGTGCCTGAATTTTTTGCAGCCTCCCCGGTGAATGCCGACACCCCCAAATCGGGGTTTGAAATTCGGGAATCTTTTTAGAACAGGCCAGGAGGCTCTGTTCCAAAATTTCTCGATTGGGATCGCTTTCTTGTCACAAAAGAGACTGCCTGAATTTTTTGCAGCCACCCCCTCCCCCCGACGAATGCCGACACCCCCAAATCGGGGGTTGAAATTCGGGAATTTTTTTAAGAACGGGCCAGGAGGCTCTGTTCCCAAATTTCTCCATTGGGATCGCTTCCTTGTGACGAAAGAAGGTGCCTGAATTTTCTGCAGCCTCCCCGGTGAATGCCGACACCCCCAAATCTGGGGTTGAAATTCGGGAATTTTTTTAAGAACGGGCGAGGAGGCTCTGTTCCAAAATTTCTCCTTCGGGATCGCTTTCTTGTAACGGAAGAAGGTGCCTGATTTTTTTGCAGCCCCCCCCCCCCATCGGTGAATGGAGACAACCCCAAATCGGGCGTTGGAATTCGGGAATTTTTTTAGAACAGGCCAGGAGGCTCTGTTCCGAAATTCCTCGAATGGGATAGCTTTCTTGTGACGAAAGAAGGTGCCTGAATTTTTTGCGAACCCCCCGGTGAATGCCGACACCCCCAAATCCAGGGGTGGTCCAGAATTTCTCCATTGGGAGCGCTTTCTTGTAACGGAAGAAGGTGCCTGAATTTGTTGCAGCCTCCCCGGTGAATGCCGACTTCCCCAAATAGGGGGTTAAAATTCGGGAATTTCTTTAAATACAGGCCAGGAGGCTCTGTTCCAAAATTTCTCGATTGGGATCGCTTTCTTGTCACAAGAGAGGCTGCCTGAATTTTTTGCAGCCCCCCCGGTGAATGCCGACATCCCCGAATCGGGGGTTGAAATTCGGGAATTTTTTGAAGAACGGGCCAGGAGGCTCTGTTCCAAAATTTCTCGATCCGGATCGCTTTTTTGTGACGGAAGGAGGTGCCTGGATTTTCTGCACCCCCCCCCCCCCCGGTGAATGCCGACACCCCCAAATCGGGGGTTGAAATCAGAGAATTCTTTTCAGAACGGGCCAGGAGGCTCTGTTCCAAAATTTCTCCATTGGGATCACTTTCTTGTGACGGAAGAAGGTGCCTGAATTTGTTGCAGCCTCCCCGGTGAATGCCGACACCCCCAAATCGGGGGTTGAAATTAGGGAATTTCTCTAAATACAGGCCAGGAGGTTGTGTTCCAGAATTTCTCGATTCGGATCGCTTTCTTGTGACGAAAGAAGAAGCCTGAATTTTCTGCAGCCCCCCGGTGAATGCCGACATCCCCAAATTGGGGGTTGAAATTCGGGAATTTTTGAAAGAACGGGCCAGGAGGCTCTGTTCCAAAATTTCTCGATCGGGATCGCTTTCTTGTGACGAAAGAAGGAGCCTGAATTTTTTGCAAGCCCCCGGTGAATGCCGACACCCCCAAATCGGGGGTTGAAATTCGGGAATTTTTTTAAGAACGGGCCAGGAGGCCCTGTTCCAAAATTTCCCGATTGGGATCAATTTCTTGTCACGAAAGAGACTGCCTGAATCTTTTGCAGCCACCCCCCCCCCCCGACGAATGTCGACACCCCCGAATCGGGGATTGAGATTCGGGAATTTTTTTAGAACAGGCCAGGAAGCTCTGTTCCAAAATTTCTCAATTCGGATCGCTTCCTTGTGACGAAAGAAGGTGACTGAATTTTTAGCAGCCCCCCCCTTCCCGAAGGATGCAACACCCCGAAATCGGGGGTTGAAATTTTGTAATTTTTGAAGAACAGGCCAGGAGGCTCTGTTCCAAAATTTCTCCTTCGAGATCGCTTTCTTGTGACGGAAGACGGTGCCTGAATTTTCCTGCGCCCCCCCCCCCGGTGAATGCCGACACCCCCAAATCAGGGGTTGGAATTCGGGAATTTTTTTAGAACAGGCCAGGAGGCTCTGTTCCGAAATTCTTTGAATGGGATCGCTTCCTTGTGACGAAAGAAGGTGCCAGAATTTTTTGCGAACCCCCCGGTGAATGCCGATACCCCCAAATCGAGGGGTGGTCCAGAATTTCTCCATCGGGAGCGCTTTCTCGTAACGGAAGGAGGTGCCTGAATTTGTTGCAGCCTCCCCGGTGAATGCCGACACCCCCAAATCGGGGGTTGAAATTCAGGAATTTCTTTAAATACAGGCCAGGAGGCTGTGTTCCAGAATTTCTCGATTCGGATCGCTTTCTTGTGACGAAAGAAGAAGCCTGAATCTTTTGCAAACCCCCCGGTGAATGCCGACATCCCCAAATAGGGGGTTGAAATTCGGGAATTCTTGAAAGAACGGGCCAGGAGGCTCTGTTCCAAAATTTCTCGATCGGGATCGCTTTCTTGTGACGAAAGAAGGAGCCTCAATTTTTTGCAAGCCCCTGGTGAATGCCGACACCCCCAAATCGGGGGTTGAAATTCGGGAATTTTTTTAAGAACGGGCCAGGAGGCCCTGTTCAAAAATTTCTCGATTGGGATCGCTCTCTTGTGACGAGAGATGGTGGCTGAATTTCTCGCAGCCCCACCCCGGTGAATGCCGACACCCCCAAATCTGGGGTTGAAATTCGGGATATTTTGTAAGAACGGGCGAGGAGGCTCTGTTCCAAAATTTCCCGATTGGGATCAATTTCTTGTCACGAAAGAGACTGCCTGAATTTTTTGCAGCCACCCCCCCCCCCCCCCCCGACGAATGCCGACACCCCCGGATCGGGGATTGAGATTCGGGAATTTTTTTAGAACAGGCCAGGAAGCTCTCTTCCAAAATTTCTCAATTCGGATCGCTTCCTTGTGACGAAAGAAGCTGACTGAATTTTTAGCAGCCCCCCCCCCCCCCGAAGAATGCAACACCCCGAAATCAGGGGTTGAAATTTTGGAATTTTGAAGAACAGGCCAGGAGGCTCTGTTCCGAAATTTCTCGATTCGGATCGCTTTACTGAGACGAGAGAGGGTGCCTGAATTTTTTGCAGCCCCCCTTGTGGATGCCGACACCACCCAATCGGGGGTTGAAATCCGGAAATTTTTTTAAGAACGGGCCAGGAGGCTCTGTTCCAAAATTTCTCCTCCGAGATCGCTTTCTTGTGACGGAAGACGGTGCCTGAATTTTCCCACCGCCACCCCCCCCGGTGAATGAAGACAACCCCAAATCGGGGGTTGAAATTCGGGAATTTTTTTAGAACAGGCCAGGAGGCTCTGTTCCAAAATTCCTCGATTGGGATCGCTTGCTTGTCACAAAAGAGGCTTCCTGAATTTTTTGCAGCCCCCCCCCCCCCCAGTGAATGCCGACACCCTCAAATCGAGGGGTGGTACAGAATTTCTCCATTGGGATCGCTTTCTTGTGACGGAAGCAGGTGCCTGGATTTTTCGCAGCCCCGCCCCCCGGTGAATGCCGACACCCCCAAATCGGGGGTTGAAATCAGAGAATTCTTTTCAGAACGGGCCAGGAGGCTCTGTTCCAAAATTTCTCCATTGGGATCACCTTCTTGTGACGAAAGAAGGTGCCTGAATTTTTTGCAGCCTCCCCGGTGAATGCCGACACCCCCAAATCGGGGTTTGAAATTCGGGAATCTTTTTAGAACATGCCAGGAGGCTCTGTTCCAAAATTTCTCGATTGGGATCGCTTTCTTGTCACAAAAGAGACTGCCTGAATTTTTTGCAGCCACCCCCTCCCCCCGACGAATGCCGACACCCCCAAATCGGGGGTTGAAATTCGGGAATTTTTTTAAGAACGGGCCAGGAGGCTCTGTTCCCAAATTTCTCCATTGGTATCGCTTCCTTGTGACGAAAGAAGGTGCCTGAATTTTTTGCAGCCTCCCCGGTGAATGCCGACACCCCCAAATCTGGGGTTGAAATTCGGGAGTTTTTTTAAGAACGGTCGAGGAGGCTCTGTTCCAAATTTTCTCCTCCGGGATCGCTTTCTTGTAACGGAAGAAGGTGCCTGATTTTTTTGCAGCCCCCCCCCCCCATCGGTGAATGAAGACAACCCCAAATCGGGGGTTTAAATTCGGGAATTTTTTCAGAACAGGCCAGGAGGCTCTGTTCCAAAATTTCTCGATCGGGATCGCTTTCTTGTCACAAAAGAGGCTGCCTGAATTTTTTGCAGCCCCCCCGGTGAATGCCGACACCCCCGAATCGGGGGTTGAAATTCGGGAATTTTTTGAAGAACGGGCGAGGAGGCTCTGTTCCGAAATTTCTCCTCCGGGATCGCTTTCTTGTGACGAGAGATGGTGGCTGAATTTTTTGCAGCCCCCCCGGTGAATGCCGACACCCCCAAATCAGGGGTTGGAATTCGGGAATTTTTTTAGAACAGGCCAGGAGGCTCTGTTCCAAAATTTCACGATTGGGATCAATTTCTTGTCACGAAAGAGACTGCCTGAATTTTTTGCAGCCACCCCCCCCCCCCGACGAATGCCGACACCCCCGAAATCGGGGGTTGAAATTTTGGAATTTTTTAAGAACAGGCCAGGAGGCTCTGTTCCAAAATTTCTCGATTCGGATCGCTTTACTGAGACGAGAGAGGGTGCCTGAATTTTTTGCAGCCCCCCTTGTGGATGCCGACACCACCCAATCGGGGGTTGAAATCCGGAAATTTTTTTAAGAACGGGCCAGGAGGCTCTGTTCCAAAATTTCTCCTCCGAGATCGCTTTCTTGTGACGGAAGACGGTGCCTGAATTTTCCCACCGCCCCCCCCCCCCGGTGAATGCCGACACCCCCAAATCTGGGGTTGAAATTCGGGATATTTTTTGAGAACGGGCGAGGAGGCTTTGTTCCAAAATTTCTCCTTCGGGATCGCTCTCTTGTGACGGAAGAAGGTGCCTGAATTTTCTGCAGCCCCCCGGTGAATGCCGACATCCCCAAATTGGGGGTTGAAATTCGGGAATTCTTGAAAGAACGGGCCAGGAGGCTCTGTTCCAAAATTTCTCGATCGGGATCGCTTTCTTGTGACGAAAGAAGGAGCCTGAATTTTTTGCAAGCCCCCGGTGAATGCCGACACCCCCAAATCGGGGGTTGAAATTCGGGAATTTTTTTAAGAACGGGCCAGGAGGCCCTGTTCAAAAATTTCTCGATTGGGATCGCTCTCTTGTGACGAGAGATGGTGCCTGGATTTTTTGCAGCCCCGCCCCCCCGGTAAATGCCGACACCCCCAAATCGGGGGTTGAAATTCGGGAATTTTTTTAAGAACGGGCCAGGAGGCTCTGTTCCAAAATTTCTCCATTGGGATCACTTTCTTGAGACGAAAGAAGGTGCCTAAATTTTTTGCAGCCTCCCGGGTGAATGCCGACACCCCCAAATCGGGGTTTGAAATTCGGGAATTTTTTTAAGAACGGGCCAGGAGGCTCTGTTCCAAAATTTCTCCATTGGGATCACCTTCTTGTGACAAAAGAAGGTGCCTGAATTTTTTGCAGCCTCCCCGGTGAATGCCGACACCCCCAAATCGGGGTTTGAAATTCGGGAATCTTTTTAGAACAGGCCAGGAGGCTCTGTTCCAAAATTTCTCGATTGGGATCGCTTTCTTGTCACAAAAGAGACTGCCTGAATTTTTTGCAGCCACCCCCTCCCCCCGACGAATGCCGACACCCCCAAATCGGGGGTTGAAATTCGGGAATTTTTTTAAGAACGGGCCAGGAGGCTCTGTTCCCAAATTTCTCCATTGGGATCGCTTCCTTGTGACGAAAGAAGGTGCCTGAATTTTTTGCAGCCTCCCCGGTGAATGCCGACACCCCCAAATCTGGGGTTGAAATTCGGGAATTTTTTTAAGAACGGGCGAGGAGGCTCTGTTCCAAAATTTCTCCTTCGGGATCGCTTTCTTGTAACGGAAGAAGGTGCCTGATTTTTTTGCAGCCCCCCCCCCATCGGTGAATGAAGACAACCCCAAATCGGGGGTTTAAATTCGGGAATTTTTTCAGAACAGGCCAGGAGGCTCTGTTCCAAAATTTCTCGATTGGGATCGCTTTCTTGTCACAAGAGAGGCTGCCTGAATTTTTTGCAGCCCCCCCGGTGAATGCCGACACCCCCGAATCGGGGGTTGAAATTCGGGAATTTTTTGAAGAACGGGCGAGGAGGCTCTGTTCCGAAATTTCTCCTCCGGGATCGCTTTCTTGTGACGAGAGATGGTGGCTGAATTTTTTGCAGCCCCCCCGGTGAATGCCGACACCCCCAAATCAGGGGTTGGAATTCGGGAATTTTTTTAGAACAGGCCAGGAGGCTCTGTTCCGAAATTTCCCGATTGGGATCGCTTTTATTGTTACGAAAGAGACTGCCTGAATTTTTTGCAGCCAACCCCCGCCCCCCGACGAATGCCGACACCCCCGGATCGGGGATTGAGATTCGGGAATTTTTTTAGAACAGGCCAGGAAGCTCTGTTCCAAAATTTCTCAATTCGGATCGCTTCCTTGTGACGAAAGAAGCTGACTGAATTTTTAGCAGCCCCCCCCCCCCGAAGAATGCAACACCCCGAAATCGGGGGTTGAAATTTTGGAATTTTTTAAGAACAGGCCAGGAGGCTCTGTTCCAAAATTTCTCGATTCGGATCGCTTTACTGAGACGAGAGAGGGTGCCTGAATTTTTTGCAGCCCCCCTTGTGGATGCCGACACCACCCAATCGGGGGTTGAAATCCGGAAATTTTTTTAAGAACGGGCCAGGAGGCTCTGTTCCAAAATTTCTCCTCCGAGATCGCTTTCTTGTGACGGAAGACGGTGCCTGAATTTTCCCACCGCCCCCCCCCCCCCCGGTGAATGCCGACACCCCCAAATCTGGGGTTGAAATTCGGGATATTTTTTGAGAACGGGCGAGGAGGCTTTGTTCCAAAATTTCTCCTTCGGGATCGCTCTCTTGTGACGGAAGAAGGTGCCTGAATTTTCTGCAGCCCCCCGGTGAATGCCGACATCCCCAAATTGGGGGTTGAAATTCGGGAATTCTTGAAAGAACGGGCCAGGAGGCTCTGTTCCAAAATTTCTCGATCGGGATCGCTTTCTTGTGACGAAAGAAGGAGCCTGAATTTTTTGCAAGCCCCCGGTGAATGCCGACACCCCCAAATCGGGGGTTGAAATTCGGGAATTTTTTTAAGAACGGGCCAGGAGGCCCTGTTCAAAAATTTCTCGATTGGGATCGCTCTCTTGTGACGAGAGATGGTGGCTGAATTTCTCGCAGCCCCCCCCCCCCCGGTGAATGCCGACACCCCCAAATCTGGGGTTGAAATTCGGGATATTTTTTAAGAACGGGCGAGGAGGCTCTGTTCCAAAATTTCCCGATTGGGATCAATTTCTTGTCACGAAAGAGACTGCCTGAATTTTTTGCAGCCACTCCCCCCCCCCCCGACGAATGCCGACACCCCCGAATCGGGGATTGAGATTCGGGAATTTTTTTAGAACAGGCCAGGAAGCTCTGTTCCAAAATTTCTCAATTCGGATCGCTTCCTTGTGACGAAAGAAGCTGACTGAATTTTTAGCAGCCCCCCCCCCCGAAGAATGCAACACCCCGAAATCGGGGGTTGAAATTTTGGAATTTTAAGAACAGGCCAGGAGGCTCTGTTCCAAAATTTCTCGATTGGGATCGCTTTCTTGTCACAAAACAGGCTTCCTGAATTTTTTGCGGCCCCCCCCCCCCCCGGTGAATGCCGACACCCTCAAATCGAGGGGTGGTACAGAATTTCTCCATTGGGATCGCTTTCTTGTGACGGAAGCAGGTGCCTGGATTTTTTGCAGCCCCGCCCCCCCGGTAAATGCCGACACCCCCGAATCGGGGGTTGAAATTCGGGAATTTTTTTAAGAACGGGCCAGGAGGCTCTGTTCCAAAATTTCTCCATTGGGATCACTTTCTTGAGACGAAAGAAGGTGCCTGAATTTTTTGCAGCCTCCCGGGTGAATGCCGACACCCCCAAATCGGGGTTTGAAATTCGGGAATTTTTTTAAGAACGGGCGAGGAGGCTCTGTTCCAAAATTTCTCCTTCGGGATCGCTTTCTTGTAACGGAAGAAGGTGCCTGATTTTTTTGCAGCCCCCCCCCCCCATCGGTGAATGAAGACAACCCCAAATCGGGGGTTTAAATTCGGGAATTTTTTCAGAACAGGCCAGGAGGCTCTGTTCCAAAATTTCTCGATTGGGATCGCTTTCTTGTCACAAAAGAGACTGCCTGAATTTTTTGCAGCCACCCCCTCCCCCCGACGAATGCCGACACCCCCAAATCGGGGGTTGAAATTCGGGAATTTTTTTAAGAACGGGCCAGGAGGCTCTGTTCCCAAATTTCTCCATTGGGATCGCTTCCTTGTGACGAAAGAAGGTGCCTGAATTTTTTGCAGCCTCCCCGGTGAATGCCGACACCCCCAAATCTGGGGTTGAAATTCGGGAATTTTTTTAAGAACGGGCGAGGAGGCTCTGTTCCAAAATTTCTCCTTCGGGATCGCTTTCTTGTAACGGAAGAAGGTGCCTGATTTTTTTGCAGCCCCCCCCCCCCATCGGTGAATGAAGACAACCCCAAATCGGGGGTTTAAATTCGGGAATTTTTTCAGAACAGGCCAGGAGGCTCTGTTCCAAAATTTCTCGATTGGGATCGCTTTCTTGTCACAAGAGAGGCTGCCTGAATTTTTTGCAGCCCCCCCGGTGAATGCCGACACCCCCGAATCGGGGGTTGAAATTCGGGAATTTTTTGAAGAACGGGCGAGGAGGCTCTGTTCCGAAATTTCTCCTCCGGGATCGCTTTCTTGTGACGAGAGATGGTGGCTGAATTTTTTGCAGCCCCCCCGGTGAATGCCGACACCCCCAAATCAGGGGTTGGAATTCGGGAATTTTTTTAGAACAGGCCAGGAGGCTCTGTTCCGAAATTTCCCGATTGGGATCGCTTTTATTGTTACGAAAGAGACTGCCTGAATTTTTTGCAGCCAACCCCCGCCCCCCGACGAATGCCGACACCCCCGAATCGGGGATTGAGATTCGGGAATTTTTTTAGAACAGGCCAGGAAGCTCTGTTCCAAAATTTCTCAATTCGGATCGCTTCCTTGTGACGAAAGAAGGAGCCTGAATTTTTAGCAGCCCCCCCCCCCCCCCCCCCCCCGAAGAATGCAACACCCCGAAATCGGGGGTTGAAATTTTGGAATTTTTTAAGAACAGGCCAGGAGGCTCTGTTCCAAAATTTCTCGATCCGGATCGCTTTTTTGTGACGGAAGGAGGTGCCTGGATTTTCTGCACCCCCCCCCCCCCCCGGTGAATGCCGACACCCCCAAATCGGGGGTTGAAATCAGAGAATTCTTTTCAGAACGGGCCAGGAGGCTCTGTTCCAAAATTTCTCCATTGGGATCACTTTCTTGTGACAGAAGAAGGTGCCTGAATTTGTTGCAGCCTCCCCGGTGAATGCCGACACCCCCAAATCGGGGGTTGAAATTAGGGAATTTCTCTAAATACAGGCCAGGAGGCTGTGTTCCAGAATTTCTCGATTCGGATCGCTTTCTTGTGACGAAAGAAGAAGCCTGAATTTTCTGCAGCCCCCCGGTGAATGCCGACATCCCCAAATTGGGGGTTGAAATTCGGGAATTTTTGAAAGAACGGGCCAGGAGGCTCTGTTCCAAAATTTCTCGATCGGGATCGCTTTCTTGTGACGAAAGAAGGAGCCTGAATTTTTTGCAAACCCCGGTGAATGCCGACACCCCCAAATCGGGGGTTGAAATTCGGGAATTTTTTTAAGAACGGGCCAGGAGGCCCTGTTCCAAAATTTCCCGATTGGGATCAATTTCTTGTCACGAAAGAGACTGCCTGAATTTTTTGCAGCCACCCCCCCCCCCCCGACGAATGTCGACACCCCCGAATCGGGGATTGAGATTCGGGAATTTTTTTAGAACAGGCCAGGAAGCTCTGTTCCAAAATTTCTCAATTCGGATCGCTTCCTTGTGACGAAAGAAGGTGACTGAATTTTTAGCAGCCCCCCCCCCCCGAAGGATGCAACACCCCGAAATCGGGGGTTGAAATTTTGGAATTTTTGAAGAACAGGCCAGGACGCTCTGTTCCAAAATTTCTCCTTCGAGATCGCTTCCTTGTGACGGAAGACGGTGCCTGAATTTTCCTGCGCCCCCCCCCCCCCGGTGAATGCCGACACCCCCAAATCAGGGGTTGGAATTCGGGAATTTTTTTAGAACAGGCCAGGAGGCTCTGTTCCGAAATTCCTCGAATGGGATCGCTTCCTTGTGACGAAAGAAGGTGCCAGAATTTTTTGCGAACCCCCCGGTGAATGCCGATACCCCCAAATCGAGGGGTGGTCCAGAATTTCTCCATCGGGAGCGCTTTCTCGTAACGGAAGAAGGTGCCTGAATTTGTTGCAGTCTCCCCGGTGAATGCCGACACCCCCAAATCGGGGGTTGAAATTCGGGAATTTTTTTAAGAACGGGCCAGGAGGCCCTGTTCAAAAATTTCTCGATTGGGATCGCTCTCTTGTGACGAGAGATGGTGGCTGAATTTCTCGCAGCCCCACCTCGGTGAATGCCGACACCCCCAAATCTGGGGTTGAAATTCGGGAATTCTTGAAAGAACGGGCCAGGAGGCTCTGTTCCAAAATTTCTCGATCGGGATCGCTTTCTTGTGACGAAAGAAGGAGCCTGAATTTTTTGCAAGCCCCCGTTGAATGCCGACACCCCCAAATCGGGGGTTGAAATTCGGGAATTTTTTTAAGAACGGGCCAGGAGGCCCTGTTCAAAAATTTCTCGATTGGGATCGCTCTCTTGTGACGAGAGATGGTGGCTGAATTTCTCGCAGCCCCACCTCGGTGAATGCCGACACCCCCAAATCTGGGGTTGAAATTCGGGATATTTTTTAAGAACGGGCGAGGAGGCTCTGTTCCAAAATTTCCCGATTGAGATCAATCTCTTGTCACGAAAGAGACTGCCTGAATTTTTTGCAGCCACCCCCCCCCCCTCCCGACGAATGCCGACACCCCCGGATCGGGGATTGAGATTCGGGAATTTTTTTAGAACAGGCCAGGAAGCTCTGTTCCAAAATTTCTCAATTCGGATCGCTTCCTTGTGACAAAAGAAGGTGCCTGAATTTTTTGCAGCCTCCCCGGTGAATGCCGACACCCCCAAATCGGGGTTTGAAATTCGGGAATCTTTTTAGAACAGGCCAGGAGGCTCTGTTCCAAAATTTCTCGATTGGGATCGCTTTCTTGTCACAAAAGAGACTGCCTGAATTTTTTGCAGCCACCCCCTCCCCCCGACGAATGCCGACACCCCCAAATCGGGGGTTGAAATCGGGAATTTTTTTAAGAACGGGCCAGGAGGCTCTGTTCCCAAATTTCTCCATTGGGATCGCTTCCTTGTGACGAAAGGAGGTGCCTGAATTTCTTGCAGCCTCCCCGGTGAATGCCGACACCCCCAAATCTGGGGTTGAAATTCGGGAATTTTTTTGAGAACGGGCGAAGAGGCTCTGTTCCAAAATTTCTCCTTCGGGATCGCTTTCTTGTAACGGAAGAAGGTGCCTGATTTTTTTGCAGCCCCCCCCCCCATCGGTGAATGAAGACAACCCCAAATCGGGGGTTTAAATTCGGGAATTTTTTCAGAACAGGCCAGGAGGCTCTGTTCCAAAATTTCTCGATTGGGATCGCTTTCTTGTCACAAGAGAGGCTGCCTGAATTTTTTGCAGCCCCCCCGGTGAATGCCGACACCCCCGAATCGGGGGTTGAAATTCGGGAATTTTTTGAAGAACGGGCGAGGAGGCTCTGTTCCGAAATTTCTCCTCCGGGATCGCTTTCTTGTGACGAGAGATGGTGGCTGAATTTTTTGCAGCCCCCCCGGTGAATGCCGACACCCCCAAATCAGGGGTTGGAATTCGGGAATTTTTTTAGAACAGGCCAGGAGGCTCTGTTCCGAAATTTCCCGATTGGGATCGCTTTTATTGTTACGAAAGAGACTGCCTGAATTTTTTGCAGCCAACCCCCGCCCCCCGACGAATGCCGACACCCCCGAATCGGGGATTGAGATTCGGGAATTTTTTTAGAACAGGCCAGGAAGCTCTGTTCCAAAATTTCTCAATTCGGATCGCTTCCTTGTGACGAAAGAAGGAGCCTGAATTTTTAGCAGCCCCCCCCCCCCCGAAGAATGCAACACCCCGAAATCGGGGGTTGAAATTTTGGAATTTTTTAAGAACAGGCCAGGAGGCTCTGTTCCAAAATTTCTCGATCCGGATCGCTTTTTTGTGACGGAAGGAGGTGCCTGGATTTTCTGCACCCCCCCCCCCCCCGGTGAATGCCGACACCCCCAAATCGGGGGTTGAAATCAGAGAATTCTTTTCAGAACGGGCCAGGAGGCTCTGTTCCAAAATTTCTCCATTGGGATCACTTTCTTGTGACAGAAGAAGGTGCCTGAATTTGTTGCAGCCTCCCCGGTGAATGCCGACACCCCCAAATCGGGGGTTGAAATTAGGGAATTTCTCTAAATACAGGCCAGGAGGCTGTGTTCCAGAATTTCTCGATTTGGATCGCTTTCTTGTGACGAAAGAAGAAGCCTGAATTTTCTGCAGCCCCCCGGTGAATGCCGACATCCCCAATTCGGGGGTTGAAATTCGGGAATTTTTGAAAGAACGGGCCAGGAGGCTCTGTTCCAAAATTTCTCGATCGGGATCGCTTTCTTGTGACGAAAGAAGGAGCCTGAATTTTTTGCAAACCCCGGTGAATGCCGACACCCCCAAATCGGGGGTTGAAATTCGGGAATTTTTTTAAGAACGGGCCAGGAGGCCCTGTTCCAAAATTTCCCGATTGGGATCAATTTCTTGTCACGAAAGAGACTGCCTGAATTTTTTGCAGCCACCCCCCCCCCCCCCCCGACGAATGTCGACACCCCCGAATCGGGGATTGAGATTCGGGAATTTTTTTAGAACAGGCCAGGAAGCTCTGTTCCAAAATTTCTCAATTCGGATCGCTTCCTTGTGACGAAAGAAGGTGACTGAATTTTTAGCAGCCCCCCCCCCCCCCGAAGGATGCAACACCCCGAAATCGGGGGTTGAAATTTTGGAATTTTTGAAGAACAGGCCAGGAGGCTCTGTTCCAAAATTTCTCCTTCGAGATCGCTTTCTTGTGACGGAAGACGGTGCCTGAATTTTCCTGCGCCCCCCCCCCCGGTGAATGCCGACACCCCCAAATCAGGGGTTGGAATTCGGGAATTTTTTTAGAACAGGCCAGGAGGCTCTGTTCCGAAATTCCTCGAATGGGATCGCTTCCTTGTGACGAAAGAAGGTGCCAGAATTTTTTGCGAACCCCCCGGTGAATGCCGATACCCCCAAATCGAGGGGTGGTCCAGAATTTCTCCATCGGGAGCGCTTTCTCGTAACGGAAGAAGGTGCCTGAATTTGTTGCAGTCTCCCCGGTGAATGCCGACACCCCCAAATCGGGGGTTGAAATTCAGGAATTTCTTTAAATACAGGCCAGGAGGCTGTGTTCCAGAATTTCTCGATTCGGATCGCTTTCTTGTGACGAAAGAAGAAGCCTGAATCTTTTGCAAACCCCCCGGTGAATGCCGACATCCCCAAATTGGGGGTTGAAATTCGGGAATTCTTGAAAGAACGGGCCAGGAGGCTCTGTTCCAAAATTTCTCGATCGGGATCGCTTTCTTGTGACGAAAGAAGGAGCCTGAATTTTTTGCAAGCCCCCGGTGAATGCCGACACCCCCAAATCGGGGGTTGAAATTCGGGAATTTTTTTAAGAACGGGCCAGGAGGCCCTGTTCAAAAATTTCTCGATTGGGATCGCTCTCTTGTGACGAGAGATGGTGGCTGAATTTCTCGCAGCCCCACCTCGGTGAATGCCGACACCCCCAAATCTGGGGTCGAAATTCGGGATATTTTTTAAGAACGGGCGAGGAGGCTCTGTTCCAAAATTTCCCGATTGAGATCAATCTCTTGTCACGAAAGAGACTGCCTGAATTTTTTGCAGCCACCCCCCCCCCCCCCGACGAATGCCGACACCCCCGGATCGGGGATTGAGATTCGGGAATTTTTTTAGAACAGGCCAGGAAGCTCTGTTCCAAAATTTCTCAATTCGGATCGCTTCCTCGTGACGAAAGAAGCTGACTGAATTTTTAGCAGCCCCCCCCCCCCCCGAAGAATGCAACACCCCGAAATCGGGGGTTGAAATTTTGGAATTTTTTAAGAACAGGCCAGGAGGCTCTGTTCCAAAATTTCTCGATTCGGATCGCTTTACTGAGACGAGAGAGGGTGCCTGAATTTTCTGCAGCCCCCCTTGTGGATGCCGACACCACCCAATCGGGGGTTGAAATCCGGAAATTTTTTTAAGAACGGGCCAGGAGGCTCTGTTCCAAAATTTCTCCTCCGAGATCGCTTTCTTGTGACGGAAGACGGTGCCTGAATTTTCCCACCGCCCCCCCCCCCCGGTGAATGAAGACAACCCCAAATCGGGGGTTGAAATTCGGGAATTTTTTTAGAACAGGCCAGGAGGCTCTGTTCCAAAATTTCTCGATTGGGATCGCTTTCTTGTCACAAAAGAGGCTTCCTGAATTTGTGCAGCCCCCCCCCCCCCGGTGAATGCCGACACCCTCAAATCGAGGGGTGGTACAGAACTTCTCCATTGGGATCGCTTTCTTGTGACGGAAGCAGGTGCCTGGATTTTTCGCAGCCCCGCCCCCCCGGTAAATGCCGACACCCCCAAATCGGGGGTTGAAATTCGGGAATTTTTTTAAGAACGGGCCAGGAGGCTCTGTTCCAAAATTTCTCCATTGGGATCACTTTCCTGAGACGAAAGAAGGTGCCTGAATTTTTTGCAGCCTCCCGGGTGAATGCCGACACCCCCAAATCGGGGTTTGAAATTCGGGAATTTTTTTAAGAACGGGCCAGGAGGCTCTGTTCCAAAATTTCTCCATTGGGATCACCTTCTTGTGACGAAAGAGACTGCCTGAATTTCTCGCAGCCCCCCCCCCCGGTGAATGCCGACACCCCCAAATCTGGGGTTGAAATTCGGGAATTTTTTGAAGAACGGGCGAGGAGGCTCTGTTCCAAAATTTCCCGATTGGGATCAATTTCTTGTCACGAAAGAGACTGCCTGAATTTTTTGCAGCCACCCCCCCCCCGACGAATGCCGACACCCCCGAATCGGGGATTGAGATTCGGGAATTTTTTTAGAACAGGCCAGGAAGCTCTGTTCCAAAATTTCTCAATTCGGATCGCTTCCTTGTGACGAAAGAAGCTGACTGAATTTTTAGCAGCCCCCCCCCCCCCGAAGAATGCAACACCCCGAAATCGGGGGTTGAAATTTTGGAATTTTTTAAGAACAGGCCAGGAGGCTCTGTTCCAAAATTTCTCGATTCGGATCGCTTTACTGAGACGAGAGAGGGTGCCTGAATTTTTTGCAGCCCCCCTTGTGGATGCCGACACCACCCAATCGGGGGTTGAAATCCGGAAATTTTTTCAAGAACGGGCCAGGAGGCTCTGTTCCAAAATTTCTCCTCCGAGATCGCTTTCTTGTGACGGAAGACGGTGCCTGAATTTTCCCACCGCCCCCCCCCCCCCCCGGTGAATGCCGACACCCCCAAATCTGGGGTTGAAATTCGGGATATTTTTTGAGAACGGGCGAGGAGACTTTGTTCCAAAATTGCTCCTTCGGGATCGCTCTCTTGTGACGGAAGAAGGTGCCTGAATTTTTTGCAGCCCCCCCCCCCCGGTGAATGAAGACAACCCCAAATCGGGGGTTGAAATTCGGGAATTTTTTTAGAACAGGCCAGGAGGCTCTGTTCCAAAATTTCTCGATTGGGATCGCTTTCTTGTCACAAAAGAGGCTTCCTGAATTTTTTGCAGCCCCCCCCCCGGTGAATGCCGACACCCTCAAATCGAGGGGTGGTACAGAATTTCTCCATTGGGATCGCTTTCTTGTGACGGAAGCAGGTGCCTGGATTTTCCGCAGCCCCGCCCCCCGGTAAATGCCGACACCCCCAAATCGGGGGTTGAAATTCGGAAATTTTTTTAAGAACGGGCCAGGAGGCTCTGTTCCAAAATTTCTCCATTGGGATCACCTTCTTGTGACGAAAGAAGGTGCCTGAATTTTTTGCAGCCTCCCCGGTGAATGCCGACACCCCCAAATCGGGGTTTGAAATTCGGGAATCTTTTTAGAACATGCCAGGAGGCTCTGTTCCAAAATTTCTCGATTGGGATCGCTTTCTTGTCACAAAAGAGACTGCCTGAATTTTTTGCAGCCACCCCCTCCCCCGACGAATGCCGACACCCCCAAATCGGGGGTTGAAATTCGGGAATTCTTTTAAGAACGGGCCAGGAGGCTCTGTTCCCAAATTTCTCCATTGGGATCGCTTCCTTGTGACGAAAGAAGGTGCCTGAATTTTTTGCAGCCTCCCCGGTGAATGCCGACACCCCCAAATCTGGGGTTGAAATTCGGGAATTTTTTTAAGAACGGGCGAGGAGGCTCTGTTCCAAATTTTCTCCTTCGGGATCGCTTTCTTGTAACGGAAGAAGGTGCCTGATTTTTTTGCAGCCCCCCCCCATCGGTGAATGAAGACAACCCCAAATCGGGGGTTTAAATTCGGGAATTTTTTCAGAACAGGCCAGGAGGCTCTGTTCCAAAATTTCTCGATTGGGATCGCTCTCTTGTCACAAAAGAGGCTGCCTGAATTTTTTGCAGCCCCCCCGGTGAATGCCGACACCCCCGAATCGGGGGTTGAAATTCGGGAATTTTTTGAAGAACGGGCGAGGAGGCTCTGTTCCGAAATTTCTCCTCCGGGATCGCTTTCTTGTGACGAGAGATGGTGGCTGAATTTTTTGCAGCCCCCCCGGTGAATGCCGACACCCCCAAATCGGGGATTGAGATTCGGGAATTTTTTTAGAACAGGCCAGGAAGCTCTGTTCCAAAATTTCTCAATTCGGATCGCTTCCTTGTGACGAAAGAAGCTGACTGAATTTTTAGCAGCCCCCCCCCCCCGAAGAATGCAACACCCCGAAATCGGGGGTTGAAATTTTGGAATTTTTTAAGAACAGGCCAGGAGGCTCTGTTCCAAAATTTCTCGATTCGGATCGCTTTACTGAGACGAGAGAGGGTGCCTGAATTTTTTGCAGCCCCCCTTGTGGATGCCGACACCACCCAATCGGGGGTTGAAATCCGGAAATTTTTTTAAGAACGGGCCAGGAGGCTCTGTTCCAAAATTTCCCGATTAGGATCAATTTCTTGTCACGAAAGAGACTGCCTGAATTCTTTGCAGCCACCCCCCCCCCCCCCCCCCCGACGAATGCCGACACCCCCGAATCGGGGATTGAGATTCGGGAATTTTTTTAGAACAGGCCAGGAAGCTCTGTTCCAAAATTTCTCAATTCGGATCGCTTCCTTGTGACGAAAGAAGCTGACTGAATTTTTAGCAGCCCCCCCCCCCCGAAGAATGCAACACCCCGAAATCGGGGGTTGAAATTTTGGAATTTTTTAAGAACAGGCCAGGAGGCTCTGTTCCAAAATTTCTCGATTCGGATCGCTTTACTGAGACGAGAGAGGGTGCCTGAATTTTTTGCAGCCCCCCTTGTGGATGCCGACACCACCCAATCGGGGGTTGAAATCCGGAAATTTTTTTAAGAACGGGCCAGGAGGCTCTGTTCCAAAATTACTCCTCCGAGATCGCTTTCTTGTGACGGAAGACGGTGCCTGAATTTTCCCACCGCCCCCCCCCCCGGTGAATGCCGACACCCCCAAATCTGGGGTTGAAATTCGGGATATTTTTTGAGAACGGGAGAGGAGGCTTTGTTCCAAAATTTCTCCTTCGGGATCGCTCTCTTGTGACGGAAGAAGGTGCCTGAATTTTCTGCAGCCCCCCGGTGAATGCCGACATCCCCAAATTGGGGGTTGAAATTCGGGAATTCTTGAAAGAACGGGCCAGGAGGCTCTGTTCCAAAATTTCTCGATCGGGATCGCTTTCTTGTGACGAAAGAAGGAGCCTGAATTTTTTGCAAGCCCCCGGTGAATGCCGACACCCCCAAATCGGGGGTTGACATTCGGGAATTTTTTTAAGAACGGGCCAGGAGGCCCTGTTCAAAAATTTCTCGATTGGGATCGCTCTCTTGTGACGAGAGATGGTGGCTGAATTTCTCGCAGCCCCCCCCCCCCCCGGTGAATGCCGACACCCCCAAATCTGGGGTTGAAATTCGGGATATTTTTTAAGAACGGGCGAGGAGGCTCTGTTCCAAAATTTCCCGATTGGGATCAATTTCTTGTCACGAAAGAGACTGCCTGAATTTTTTGCAGCCACTCCCCCCCCCCCCCGACGAATGCCGACACCCCCGAATCGGGGATTGAGATTCGGGAATTTTTTTAGAACAGGCCAGGAAGCTCTGTTCCAAAATTTCTCAATTCGGATCGCTTCCTTGTGACGAAAGAAGCTGACTGAATTTTTAGCAGCCCCCCCCCCCCGAAGAATGCAACACCCCGAAATCGGGGGTTGAAATTTTGGAATTTTTTAAGAACAGGCCAGGAGGCTCTGTTCCAAAATTTCTCGATTGGGATCGCTTTCTTGTCACAAAAGAGGCTTCCTGAATTTTTTGCAGCCCCCCCCCCCCGGTGAATGCCGACACCCTCAAATCGAGGGGTGGTACAGAATTTCTCCATTGGGATCGCTTTCTTGTGACGGAAGCAGGTGCCTGGATTTTTCGCAGCCCCGCCCCCCCGGTAAATGCCGACACCCCCAAATCGGGGGTTGAAATTCGGGAATTTTTTTAAGAACGGGCCAGGAGGCTCTGTTCCAAAATTTCTCCATTGGGATCACTTTCTTGAGACGAAAGAAGGTGCCTGAATTTTTTGCAGCCTCCCGGGTGAATGCCGACACCCCCAAATCGGGGTTTGAAATTCGGGAATTTTTTTAAGAACGGGCCAGGAGGCTCTGTTCCAAAATTTCTCCATTGGGATCACCTTCTTGTGACGAAAGAAGGTGCCTGAATTTTTTGCAGCCTCCCCGGTGAATGCCGACACCCCCAAATCGGGGTTTGAAATTCGGGAATCTTTTTAGAACAGGCCAGGAGGCTCTGTTCCAAAATTTCTCGATTGGGATCGCTTTCTTGTCACAAAAGAGACTGCCTGAATTTTTTGCAGCCACCCCCTCCCCCCGACGAATGCCGACACCCCCAAATCGGGGGTTGAAATTCGGGAATTTTTTTAAGAACGGGCCAGGAGGCTCTGTTCCCAAATTTCTCCATTGGGATCGCTTCCTTGTGACGAAAGAAGGTGCCTGAATTTTTTGCGGCCTCCCCGGTGAATGCCGACACCCCCAAATCGGGGGTTGAAATTCGGGAATTTTTTTAAGAACGGGCCAGGAGGCTCTGTTCCAAAATTTCTCCTTCGGGATCGCTTTCTTGTAACGGAAGAAGGTGCCTGATTTTTTTGCAGCCCCCCCCCATCGGTGAATGAAGACAACCCCAAATCGGGCGTTGGAATTCGGGAATTTTTTTAGAACAGGCCAGGAGGCTCTGTTCCGAAATTCCTCGAATGGGATAGCTTTCTTGTGACGAAAGAAGGTGCCTGAATTTTTTGCGAACCCCCCGGTGAATGCCGACACCCCCAAATCCAGGGGTGGTCCAGAATTTCTCCATTGGGAGCGCTTTCTTGTAACGGAAGAAGGTGCCTGAATTTGTTGCAGCCTCCCCGGTGAATGCCGACACCCCCAAATAGGGGGTTGAAATTCGGGAATTTCTTTAAATACAGGCCAGGAGGCTCTGTTCCAAAATTTCTCGATTGGGATCGCTTTCTTGTCACAAGAGAGGCTGCCTGAATTTTTTGCAGCCCCCCCGGTGAATGCCGACACCCCCGAATCGGGGGTTGAAATTCGGGAATTTTTTGAAGAACGGGCGAGGAGGCTCTGTTCCGAAATTTCTCCTCCGGGATCGCTTTCTTGTGACGAGAGATGGTGGCTGAATTTTTTGCAGCCCCCCCGGTGAATGCCGACACCCCCAAATCAGGGGTTGGAATTCGGGAATTTTTTTAGAACACGCCAGGAGGCTCTGTTCCGAAATTTCCCGATTGGGATCGCTTTTATTGTTACGAAAGAGACTGCCTGAATTTTTTGCAGCCAACCCCCGCCCCCCGACGAATGCCGACACCCCCGAATCGGGGATTGAGATTCGGGAATTTTTTTAGAACAGGCCAGGAAGCTCTGTTCCAAAATTTCTCAATTCGGATCGCTTCCTTGTGACGAAAGAAGGAGCCTGAATTTTTAGCAGCCCCCCCCCCCCGAAGAATGCAACACCCCGGAATCGGGGGTTGAAATTTTGGAATTTTTTAAGAACAGGCCAGGAGGCTCTGTTCCAAAATTTCTCGATCCGGATCGCTTTTTTGTGACGGAAGGAGGTGCCTGGATTTTCTGCACCCCCCCCCCCCGGTGAATGCCGACACCCCCAAATCGGGGGTTGAAATCAGAGAATTCTTTTCAGAACGGGCCAGGAGGCTCTGTTCCAAAATTTCTCCATTGGGATCACTTTCTTGTGACGGAAGAAGGTGCCTGAATTTGCTGCAGCCTCCCCGGTGAATGCCGACACCCCCAAATCGGGGGTTGAAATTAGGGAATTTCTCTAAATACAGGCCAGGAGGCTGTGTTCCAGAATTTCTCGATTCGGATCGCTTTCTTGTGACGAAAGAAGAAGCCTGAATTTTCTGCAGCCCCCCGGTGAATGCCGACATCCCCAAATTGGGGGTTGAAATTCGGGAATTTTTGAAAGAACGGGCCAGGAGGCTCTGTTCCAAAATTTCTCGATCGGGATCGCTTTCTTGTGACGAAAGAAGGAGCCTGAATTTTTTGCAAGCCCCCGGTGAATGCCGACACCCCCAAATCGGGGGTTGAAATTCGGGAATTTTTTTAAGAACGGGCCAGGAGGCCCTGTTCCAAAATTTCCCGATTGGGATCAATTTCTTGTCACGAAAGAGACTGCCTGAATTTTTTGCAGCCACCCCCCCCCCCGACGAATGTCGACACCCCCGAATCGGGGATTGAGATTCGGGAATTTTTTTAGAACAGGCCAGGAAGCTCTGTTCCAAAATTTCTCAATTCGGATCGCTTCCTTGTGACGAAAGAAGGTGACTGAATTTTTAGCAGCCCCCCCCCCCCGAAGGATGCAACACCCCGAAATCGGGGGTTGAAATTTTGGAATTTTTGAAGAACAGGCCAGGAGGCTCTGTTCCAAAATTTCTCCTTCGAGATCGCTTCCTTGTGACGGAAGACGGTGCCTGAATTTTCCTGCGCCCCCCCCCCCCCGGTGAATGCCGACACCCCCAAATCAGGGGTTGGAATTCGGGAATTTTTTTAGAACAGGCCAGGAGGCTCTGTTCCGAAATTCCTCGAATGGGATCGCTTCCTTGTGACGAAAGAAGGTGCCAGAATTTTTTGCGAACCCCCCGGTGAATGCCGACACCCCGAAATCGGGGGTTGAAATTCGGGAATTTTTTTAAGAACGGGCCAGGAGGCTCTGTTCCAAAATTTCTCGATCGGGATCGCTTTCTTGTGACGAAAGAAGGAGCCTGAATTTTTTGCAAGCCCCCGGTGAATGCCGACACCCCCAAATCGGGGGTTGAAATTCGGGAATTTTTTTAAGAACGGGCCAGGAGGCCCTGTTCAAAAATTTCTCGATTGGGATCGCTCTCTTGTGACGAGAGATGGTGGCTGAATTTCTCGCAGCCCCACCCCGGTGAATGCCGACACCCCCAAATCTGGGGTTGAAATTCGGGATATTTTTTAAGAACGGGCGAGGAGGCTCTGTTCCAAAATTTCCCGATTGGGATCAATTTCTTGTCACGAAAGAGACTGCCTGAATTTTTTGCAGCCACCCCCCCCCCCCGACGAATGCCGACACCCCCAAATCGGGGGTTGAAATTCGGGAATTTTTTTAAGAACGGGCCAGGAGGCCCTGTTCAAAAATTTCTCGATTGGGATCGCTCTCTTGTGACGAAAGAAGGTGCCTGAATTTTTTGCAGCCTCCCCGGTGAATGCCGACACCCCCAAATCTGGGGTTGAAATTCGGGAATTTTTTTAAGAACGGGCGAGGAGGCTCTGTTCCAAATTTTCTCCTTCGGGATCGCTTTCTTGTAACGGAAGAAGGTGCCTGATTTTTTTGCAGCCCCCCCCCCCCCATCCGTGAATGAAGACAACCCCAAATCGGGCGTTTAAATTCGGGAATTTTTTCAGAACAGGCCAGGAGGCTCTGTTCCAAAATTTCTCGATTGGGATCGCTTTCTTGTCACAAAAGAGGCTGCCTGAATTTTTTGCAGCCCCCCCGGTGAATGCCGACACCCCCGAATCGGGGGTTGAAATTCGGGAATTTTTTGAAGAACGGGCGAGGAGGCTCTGTTCCGAAATTTCTCCTCCGGGATCGCTTTCTCGTGACGAGAGATGGTGGCTGAATTTTTTGCAGCCCCCCCGGTGAATGCCGACACCCCCAAATCAGGGGTTGGAATTCGGGAATTTTTTTAGAACAGGCCAGGAGGCTCTGTTCCAAAATTTCCCGATTGGGATCAATTTCTTGTCACGAAAGAGACTGCCTGAATTTTTTGCAGCCACCCCCCCCCCCCCGACGAATGCCGACACCCCCGAATCGGGGATTGAGATTCGGGAATTTTTTTAGAACAGGCCAGGAAGCTCTGTTCCAAAATTTCTCAATTCGGATCGCTTCCTTGTGACGAAAGAAGCTGACTGAATTTTTAGCAGCCCCCCCCCCCGAAGAATGCAACACCCCGAAATCGGGGGTTGAAATTTTGGAATTTTTTAAGAACAGGCCAGGAGGCTCTGTTCCAAAATTTCTCGATTCGGATCGCTTTACTGAGACGAGAGAGGGTGCCTGAATTTTTTGCAGCCCCCCTTGTGGATGCCGACACCACCCAATCGGGGGTTGAAATCCGGAAATTTTTTTAAGAACGGGCCAGGAGGCTCTGTTCCAAAATTTCTCCTCCGAGATCGCTTCCTTGTGACGGAAGACGGTGCCTGAATTTTCCCACCGCCCCCCCCCCCCCGGTGAATGCCGACACCCCCAAATCTGGGGTTGAAATTCGGGATATTTTTTGAGAACGGGCGAGGAGGCTTTGTTCCAAAATTTCTCCTTCGGGATCGCTCTCTTGTGACGGAAGAAGGTGCCTGAATTTTCTGCAGCCCCCCGGTGAATGCCGACATCCCCAAAGGGGGGGTTGAAATTCGGGAATTCTTGAAAGAACGGGCCAGGAGGCTCTGTTCCAAAATTTCTCGATCGGGATCGCTTTCTTGTGACGAAAGAAGGAGCCTGAATTTTTTGCAAGCCCCCGGTGAATGCCGACACCCCCAAATCGGGGGTTGAAATTCGGGAATTTTTTTAAGAACGGGCCAGGAGGCCCTGTTCAAAAATTTCTCGATTGGGATCGCTCTCTTGTGACGGGAGATGGTGGCTGAATTTCTCGCAGCCCCCCCCCCCCCCCCCGGTGAATGCCGACACCCCCAAATCTGGGGTTGAAATTCGGGATATTTTTTAAGAACGGGCGAGGAGGCTCTGTTCCAAAATTTCCCGATTGGGATCAATTTCTTGTCACGAAAGAGACTGCCTGAATTTTTTGCAGCCACTCCCCCCCCCCCCGACGAATGCCGACACCCCCGAATCGGGGATTGAGATTCGGGAATTTTTTTAGAACAGGCCAGGAAGCTCTGTTCCAAAATTTCTCAATCCGGATCGCTTCCTTGTGACGAAAGAAGCTGACTGAATTTTTAGCAGCCCCCCCCCCCCGAAGAATGCAACACCCCGAAATCGGGGGTTGAAATTATGGAATTTTTTAAGAACAGGCCAGGAGGCTCTGTTCCAAAATTTCTCGATTGGGATCGCTTTCTTGTCACAAAAGAGGCTTCCTGAATTTTTGCAGCCCCCCCCCCCCCGGTGAATGCCGACACCCTCAAATCGAGGGGTGGTACAGAATTTCTCCATTGGGATCGCTTTCTTGTGACGGAAGCAGGTGCCTGGATTTTTCGCAGCCCCGCCCCCCCGGTAAATGCCGACACCCCCAAATCGGGGTTTGAAATTCGGGAATTTTTTTAAGAACGGGCCAGGAGAGTCTGTTCCAAAATTTCTCCATTGGGATCACCTTCTTGTGACGAAAGAAGGTGCCTGAATTTTTTGCAGCCACCCCCTCCCCCCGACGAATGCCGACACCCCCAAATCGGGGGTTGAAATTCGGGAATTTTTTTAAGAACGGGCGAGGAGGCTCTGTTCCAAAATTTCTCCTCCGGGATCGCTTTCTTGTAACGGAAGAAGGTGCCTGATTTTTTTGCAGCCCCCCCCCCATCGGTGAATGAAGACAACCCCAAATCGGGGGTTTAAATTCGGGAATTTTTTCAGAACAGGCCAGGAGGCTCTGTTCCAAAATTTCTCGATTGGGATCGCTTTCTTGTCACAAGAGAGGCTGCCTGAATTTTTTGCAGCCCCCCCGGTGAATGCCGACACCCCCGAATCGGGGGTTGAAATTCGGGAATTTTTTGAAGAACGGGCGAGGAGGCTCTGTTCCGAAATTTCTCCTCCGGGATCGCTTTCTTGTGACGAGAGATGGTGGCTGAATTTTTTGCAGCCCCCCCGGTGAATGCCGACACCCCCAAATCAGGGGTTGGAATTCGGGAATTTTTTTAGAACAGGCCAGGAGGCTCTGTTCCGAAATTTCCCGATTGGGATCGCTTTTATTGTTACGAAGGAGACTGCCTGAATTTTTTGCAGCCAACCCCCGCCCCCCGACGAATGCCGACACCCCCGAATCGGGGATTGAGATTCGGGAATTCTTTTAGAACAGGCCAGGAAGCTCTGTTCCAAAATTTCTCAATTCGGATCGCTTCCTTGTGACGAAAGGAGGTGACTGAATTTTTAGCAGCCCCCCCCCCCGAAGAATGCAACACCCCGAAATCGGGGGTTGAAATTTTGGAATTTTTTAAGAACAGGCCAGGAGGCTCTGTTCCAAAATTTCTCGATCCTGATCGCTTTTTTGTGACGGAAGGAGGTGCCTGGATTTTCTGCACCCCCCCCCCCCGGTGAATGCCGACAACCCCAAATCGGGGGTTGAAATCAGAGAATTCTTTTCAGAACGGGCCAGGAGGCTCTGTTCCAAAATTTCTCCATTGGGATCACTTTCTTGTGACGGAAGAAGGTGCCTGAATTTGTTGCAGCCTCCCCGGTGAATGCCGACACCCCCAAATCGGGGGTTGAAATTAGGGAATTTCTCTAAATACAGGCCAGGAGGCTGTGTTCCAGAATTTCTCGATTCGGATCGCTTTCTTGTGACGAAAGAAGAAGCCTGAATTTTCTGCAGCCCCCCGGTGAATGCCGACATCCCCAAATTGGGGGTTGAAATTCGGGAATTTTTGAAAGAACGGGCCAGGAGGCTCTGTTCCAAAATTTCTCGATCGGGATCGCTTTCTTGTGACGAAAGAAGGAGCCTGAATTTTTTGCAAGCCCCCGGTGAATGCCGACAACCCCAAATCGGGGGTTGAAATTCGGGAATTTTTTTAAGAACGGGCCAGGAGGCCCTGTTCCAAAATTTCCCGATTGGGATCAATTTCTTGTCACGAAAGAGACTGCCTGAATTTTTTGCAGCCACCCCCCCCCCCCGACGAATGTCGACACCCCCGAATCGGGGATTGAGATTCGGGAATTTTTTTAGAACAGGCCAGGAAGCTCTGTTCCAAAATTTCGCAATTCGGATCGCTTCCTTGTGACGAAAGAAGGTGACTGAATTTTTAGCAGCCCCCCCCCCCCCGAAGGATGCAACACCCCGAAATCGGGGGTTGAAATTTTGGAATTTTTGAAGAACAGGCCAGGAGGCTCTGTTCCAAAATTTCTCCTTCGAGATCGCTTTCTTGTGACGGAAGACGGTGCCTGAATTTTCCTGCGCCCCCCCCCCCCCCGGTGAATGCCGACACCCCCAAATCAGGGGTTGGAATTCGGGAATTTTTTTAGAACAGGCCAGGAGGCTCTGTTCCGAAATTCCTCGAATGGGATCGCTTCCTTGTGACGAAAGAAGGTGCCAGAATTTTTTGCGAACCCCCCGGTGAATGCCGATACCCCCAAATCGAGGGGTGGTCCAGAATTTCTCCATTGGGATCACTTTCTTGTGACGGAAGCAGGTGCCTGGATTTTTCGCAGCCCCGCCCCCCTGGTAAATGCCGACACCCCCAAATCGGGGGTTGAAATTCGGGAATTTTTTTAAGAACGGGCCAGGAGGCTCTGTTCCAAAATTTCTCCATTGGGATCACTTTCTTGAGACGAAAGAAGGTGCCTGAATTTTTTGCAGCCTCCCGGGTGAATGCCGACACCCCCAAATCGGGGTTTGAAATTCGGGAATTTTTTTAAGAACGGGCCAGGAGAGTCTGTTCCAAAATTTCTCCATTGGGATCACCTTCTTGTGACGAAAGAAGGTGCCTGAATTTTTTGCAGCCACCCCCTCCCCCCGACGAATGCCGACACCCCCAAATCGGGGGTTGAAATTCGGGAATTTTTTTAAGAACGGGCGAGGAGGCTCTGTTCCAAAATTTCTCCTTCGGGATCGCTTTCTTGTAACGGAAGAAGGTGCCTGATTTTTTTGCAGCCCCCCCCCCCCATCGGTGAATGAAGACAACCCCAAATCGGGGGTTTAAATTCGGGAATTTTCTCAGAACAGGCCAGGAGGCTCTGTTCCAAAATTTCTCGATTGGGATCGCTTTCTTGTCACAAGAGAGGCTGCCTGAATTTTTTGCAGCCCCCCCGGTGAATGCCGACACCCCCGAATCGGGGGTTGAAATTCGGGAATTTTTTGAAGAACGGGCGAGGAGGCTCTGTTCCGAAATTTCTCCTCCGGGATCGCTTTCTTGTGACGAGAGATGGTGGCTGAATTTTTTGCAGCCCCCCCGGTGAATGCCGACACCCCCAAATCAGGGGTTGGAATTCGGGAATTTTTTTAGAACAGGCCAGGAGGCTCTGTTCCGAAATTTCCCGATTGGGATCGCTTTCATTGTTACGAAGGAGACTGCCTGAATTTTTTGCAGCCAACCCCCGCCCCCGACGAATGCCGACACCCCCGAATCGGGGATTGAGATTCGGGAATTTTTTTAGAACAGGCCAGGAAGCTCTGTTCCAAAATTTCTCAATTCGGATCGCTTCCTTGTGACGAAAGGAGGTGACTGAATTTTTAGCAGCCCCCCCCCCCCCCGAAGAATGCAACACCCCGAAATCGGGGGTTGAAATTTTGGAATTTTTTAAGAACAGGCCAGGAGGCTCTGTTCCAAAATTTCTCGATCCTGATCGCTTTTTTGTGACGGAAGGAGGTGCCTGGATTTTCTGCACCCCCCCCCCCCCCGGTGAATGCCGACACCCCCAAATCGGGGGTTGAAATCAGAGAATTCTTTTCAGAACGGGCCAGGTGGCTCTGTTCCAAAATTTCTCCATTGGGATCACTTTCTTGTGACGGAAGAAGGTGCCTGAATTTGTTGCAGCCTCCCCGGTGAATGCCGACACCCCCAAATCGGGGGTTGAAATTAGGGAATTTCTCTAAATACAGGCCAGGAGGCTGTGTTCCAGAATTTCTCGATTCGGATCGCTTTCTTGTGACGAAAGAAGAAGCCTGAATTTTCTGCAGCCCCCCGGTGAATGCCGACATCCCCAAATTGGGGGTTGAAATTCGGGAATTTTTGAAAGAACGGGCCAGGAGGCTCTGTTCCAAAATTTCTCGATCGGGATCGCTTTCTTGTGACGAAAGAAGGAGCCTGAATTTTTTGCAAGCCCCCGGTGAATGCCGACAACCCCAAATCGGGGGTTGAAATTCGGGAATTTTTTTAAGAACGGGCCAGGAGGCCCTGTTCCAAAATTTCCCGATTGGGATCAATTTCTTGTCACGAAAGAGACTGCCTGAATTTTTTGCAGCCACCCCCCCCCCGACGAATGTCGACACCCCCGAATCGGGGATTGAGATTCGGGAATTTTTTTAGAACAGGCCAGGAAGCTCTGTTCCAAAATTTCTCAATTCGGATCGCTTCCTTGTGACGAAAGAAGGTGACAGAATTTTTAGCAGCCCCCCCCCCCCCCCCCGAATGATGCAACACCCCGAAATCGGGGGTTGAAATTTTGGAATTTTTGAAGAACAGGCCAGGAGGCTCTGTTCCAAAATTCCTCCTTCGAGATCGCTTTCTTGTGACGGAAGACGGTGCCTGAATTTTCCTGCGCCCCCCCCCCCCCGGTGAATGCCGACACCCCCAAATCAGGGGTTGGAATTCGGGAATTTTTTCAGAACAGGCCAGGAGGCTCTGTTCCGAAATTCCTCGAATGGGATCGCTTCCTTGTGACGAAAGAAGGTGCCAGAATTTTTTGCGAACCCCCCGGTGAATGCCGATACCCCCAAATCGAGGGGTGGTCCAGAATTTCTCCATCGGGAGCGCTTTCTCGTAACGGAAGAAGGTGCCTGAATTTGTTGCAGCCTCCCCGGTGAATGCCGACACCCCCAAATCGGGGGTTGAAATTCAGGAATTTCTTTAAATACAGGCCAGGAGGCTGTGTTCCAGAATTTCTCGATTCGGATCGCTTTCTTGTGACGAAAGAAGAAGCCTGAATCTTTTGCAAACCCCCCGGTGAATGCCGACATCCCCAAATTGGGGGTTGAAATTCGGGAATTCTTGAAAGAACGGGCCAGGAGGCTCTGTTCCAAAATTTCTCGATCGGGATCGCTTTCTTGTGACGAAAGAAGGAGCCTGAATTTTTTGCAAGCCCCCGGTGAATGCCGACACCCCCAAATCGGGGGTTGAAATTCGGGAATTTTTCTAAGAACGGGCCAGGAGGCCCTGTTCAAAGATTTCTCGATTGGGATCGCTCTCTTGTGACGAGAGATGGTGGCTGAATTTCTCGCAGCCCCACCCCGGTGAATGCCGACACCCCCAAATCTGGGGTTGAAATTCGGGATATTTTTTAAGAACGGGCGAGGAGGCTCTGTTCCAAAATTTCCCGATTGGGATCAATTTCTTGTCACGAAAGAGACTGCCTGAATTTTTCGCAGCCACCCCCCCCCCCCCGACGAATGCCGACACCCCCGGATCGGGGATTGAGATTCGGGAATTTTTTTAGAACAGGCCAGGAAGCTCTGTTGCAAAATTTCTCAATTCGGATCGCTTCCTTGTGACGAAAGAAGCTGACTGAATTTTTAGCAGCCCCCCCCCCCCGAAGAATGCAACACCCCGAAATCGGGGGTTGAAATTTTGGAATTTTTTAAGAACAGGCCAGGAGGCTCTGTTCCGAAATTTCTCGATTCGGATCGCTTTACTGAGACGAGAGAGGGTGCCTGAATTTTTTGCAGCCCCCCTTGTGGATGCCGACACCACCCAATCGGGGGTTGAAATCCGGAAATTTTTTTAAGAACGGGCCAGGAGGCTCTGTTCCAAAATTTCTCCTCCGAGATCGCTTTCTCGTGACGGAAGACGGTGCCTGAATTTTCCCACCGCCCCCCCCCCCCCCCGGTGAATGAAGACAACCCCAAATCGGGGGTTGAAATTCGGGAATTTTTTTAGAACAGGCCAGGAGGCTCTGTTCCAAAATTTCTCGATTGGGATCGCTTTCTTGTCACAAAAGAGGCTTCCTGAATTTTTTGCAGCCCCCCCCCCCCCCCCGGTGAATGCCGACACCCTCAAATCGAGGGGTGGTACAGAATTTCTCCATTGGGATCGCTTTCTTGTGACGGAAGCAAGTGCCTGGATTTTTCGCAGCCCCGCCCCCCCGGTAAATGCCGACACCCCCAAATCGGGGGTTGAAATTCGGGAATTTTTTTAAGAACGGGCCAGGAGGCTCTGTTCCAAAATTTCTCCATTGGGATCACTTTCTTGAGACGAAAGAAGGTGCCTGAATTTTTTGCAGCCTCCCGGGTGAATGCCGACACCCCCAAATCGGGGTTTGAAATTCGGGAATTTTTTTAAGAACGGGCCAGGAGGCTCTGTTCCAAAATTTCTCCATTGGGATCACCTTCTTGTGACGAAAGAAGGTGCCTGAATTTCTCGCAGCCCCCCCTCCCCCGGTGAATGCCGACACCCCCAAATCTGGGGTTGAAATTCGGGATATTTTTTAAGAACGGGCGAGGAGGCTCTGTTCCAAAATTTTCCGATTGGGATCAATTTCTTGTCACGAAAGAGACTGCCTGAATTTTTTGCAGCCACCCCCCCCCCCCGACGAATGCCGACACCCCCGAATCGGGGATTGAGATTCGGGAATTTTTTTAGAACAGGCCAGGAAGCTCTGTTCCAAAATTTCTCAATTCGGATCGCTTCCTTGTGACGAAAGAAGCTGACTGAATTTTTAGCAGCCCCCCCCCCCCCCGAAGAATGCAACACCCCGAAATCGGGGGTTGAAATTTTGGAATTTTTTAAGAACAGGCCAGGAGGCTCTGTTCCAAAATTTCTCGATTCGGATCACTTTACTGAGACGAGAGAGGGTGCCTGAATTTTTTGGAGCCCCCCTTGTGGATGCCGACACCACCCAATCGGGGGTTGGAATTCGGGAATTTTTTTAGAACAGGCCAGGAGGCTCTGTTCCAAAATTTTTCCATTGGGATCACTTTCTTGTGACGGAAGAAGGTGCCTGAATTTGTTGCAGGCTCCCCGGTGAATGCCGACACCCCCAAATCGGGGGTTGAAATTAGGGAATTTCTCTAAATACAGGCCAGGAGGCTGTGTTCCAGAATTTCTCGATTCGGATCGCTTTCTTGTGACGAAAGAAGAAGCCTGAATTTTCTGCAGCCCCCCGGTGAATGCCGACATCCCCAAATCGGGGATTGAGATTCGGGAATTTTTTTAGAACAGGCCAGGAAGCTCTGTTCCAAAATTTCTCAATTCGGATCGCTTCCTTGTGACGAAAGAAGGAGCCTGAATTTTTAGCAGCCCCCCCCCCCCCGAAGAATGCAACACCCCGAAATCGGGGGTTGAAATTTTGGAATTTTTTAAGAACAGGCCAGGAGGCTCTGTTCCAAAATTTCTCGATCCGGATCGCTTTTTTGTGACGGAAGGAGGTGCCTGGATTTTCTGCACCCCCCCCCCCCGGTGAATGCCGACACCCCCAAATCGGGGGTTGAAATCAGAGAATTCTTTTCAGAACGGGCCAGGAGGCTCTGTTCCAAAATTTCTCCATTGGGATCACTTTCTTGTGACGGAAGAAGGTGCCTGAATTTGTTGCAGCCTCCCCGGTGAATGCCGACACCCCCAAATCGGGGGTTGAAATTAGGGAATTTCTCTAAATACAGGCCAGGAGGCTGTGTTCCAGAATTTCTCGATTCGGATCGCTTTCTTGTGACGAAAGAAGAAGCCTGAATTTTCTGCAGCCCCCCGGTGAATGCCGACATCCCCAAATTGGGGGTTCAAAATTCGGGAATTTTTGAAAGAACGGGCCAGGAGGCTCTGTTCCAAAATTTCTCGATCGGGATCGCTTTCTTGTGACGAAAGAAGGAGCCTGAATTTTTTGCAGCCCCCCCGGTGAATGCCGACACCCCCAAATCAGGGGTTGGAATTCGGGAATTTTTTTAGAACAGGCCAGGAGGCTCTGTTCCAAAATTTCCCGATTGGGATCAATTTCTTGTCACGAAAGAGACTGCCTGAATTTTTTGCAGCCACCCCCCCCCCCCCGACGAATGCCGACACCCCCGAATCGGGGATTGAGATTCGGGAATTTTTTTAGAACAGGCCAGGAAGCTCTGTTCCAAAATTTCTCAATTCGGATCGCTTCCTTGTGACGAAAGAAGCTGACTGAATTTTTAGCAGCCCCCCCCCCGAAGAATGCAACACCCCGAAATCGGGGGTTGAAATTTTGGAATTTTTTAAGAACAGGCCAGGAGGCTCTGTTCCAAAATTTCTCGATTCGGATCGCTTTACTGAGACGAGAGAGGGTGCCTGAATTTTTTGCAGCCCCCCTTGTGGATGCCGACACCACCCAATCGGGGGTTGAAATCCGGAAATTTTTTTAAGAACGGGCCAGGAGGCTCTGTTCCAAAATTTCTCCTCCGAGATCGCTTCCTTGTGACGGAAGACGGTGCCTGAATTTTCCCACCGCCCCCCCCCCCGGTGAATGCCGACACCCCCAAATCTGGGGTTGAAATTCGGGATATTTTTTGAGAACGGGCGAGGAGGCTTTGTTCCAAAATTTCTCCTTCGGGATCGCTCTCTTGTGACGGAAGAAGGTGCCTGAATTTTCTGCAGCCCCCCGGTGAATGCCGACATCCCCAAATTGGGGGTTGAAATTCGGGAATTCTTGAAAGAACGGGCCAGGAGGCTCTGTTCCAAAATTTCTCGATCGGGATCGCTTTCTTGTGACGAAAGAAGGAGCCTGAATTTTTTGCAAGCCCCCGGTGAATGCCGACACCCCCAAATCGGGGGTTGAAATTCGGGAATTTTTTTAAGAACGGGCCAGGAGGCCCTGTTCAAAAATTTCTCGATTGGGATCGCTCTCTTGTGACGGGAGATGGTGGCTGAATTTCTCGCAGCCCCCCCCCCCCCCGGTGAATGCCGACACCCCCAAATCTGGGGTTGAAATTCGGGATATTTTTTAAGAACGGGCGAGGAGGCTCTGTTCCAAAATTTCCCGATTGGGATCAATTTCTTGTCACGAAAGAGACTGCCTGAATTTCTCGCAGCCCCCCCCCCCCCCGACGAATGCCGACACCCCCGAATCGGGGATTGAGATTCGGGAATTTTTTTAGAACAGGCCAGGAAGCTCTGTTCCAAAATTTCTCAATTCGGATCGCTTCCTTGTGACGAAAGAAGCTGACTGAATTTTTAGCAGCCCCCCCCCCCCGAAGAATGCAACACCCCGAAATCGGGGGTTGAAATTTTGGAATTTTTTAAGAACAGGCCAGGAGGCTCTGTTCCAAAATTTCTCGATTGGGATCGCTTTCTTGTCACAAAAGAGGCTTCCTGAATTTTTGCAGCCCCCCCCCCCCCCCGGTGAATGCCGACACCCTCAAATCGAGGGGTGGTACAGAATTTCTCCATTGGGATCGCTTTCTTGTGACGGAAGCAGGTGCCTGGATTTTTCGCAGCCCCGCCCCCCCGGTAAATGCCGACACCCCCAAATCGGGGGTTGAAATTCGGGAATTTTTTTAAGAACGGGCCAGGAGGCTCTGTTCCAAAATTTCTCCATTGGGATCACTTTCTTGAGACGAAAGAAGGTGCCTGAATTTTTTGCAGCCTCCCGGGTGAATGCCGACACCCCCAAATCGGGGTTTGAAATTCGGGAATTTTTTTAAGAACGGGCCAGGAGAGTCTGTTCCAAAATTTCTCCATTGGGATCACCTTCTTGTGACGAAAGAAGGTGCCTGAATTTTTTGCAGCCACCCCCTCCCCCCGACGAATGCCGACACCCCCAAATCGGGGGTTGAAATTCGGGAATTTTTTTAAGAACGGGCGAGGAGGCTCTGTTCCAAAATTTCTCCTTCGGGATCGCTTTCTTGTAACGGAAGAAGGTGCCTGATTTTTTTGCAGCCCCCCCCCCCATCGGTGAATGAAGACAACCCCAAATCGGGGGTTTAAATTCGGGAATTTTTTCAGAACAGGCCAGGAGGCTCTGTTCCAAAATTTCTCGATTGGGATCGCTTTCTTGTCACAAGAGAGGCTGCCTGAATTTTTTGCAGCCCCCCCGGTGAATGCCGACACCCCCGAATCGGGGGTTGAAATTCGGGAATTTTTTGAAGAACGGGCGAGGAGGCTCTGTTCCGAAATTTCTCCTCCGGGATCGCTTTCTTGTGACGAGAGATGGTGGCTGAATTTTTTGCAGCCCCCCCGGTGAATGCCGACACCCCCAAATCAGGGGTTGGAATTCGGGAATTTTTTTAGAACAGGCCAGGAGGCTCTGTTCCGAAATTTCCCGATTGGGATCGCTTTTATTGTTACGAAGGAGACTGCCTGAATTTTTTGCAGCCAACCCCCGCCCCCCGACGAATGCCGACACCCCCGAATCGGGGATTGAGATTCGGGAATTTTTTTAGAACAGGCCAGGAAGCTCTGTTCCAAAATTTCTCAATTCGGATCGCTTCCTTGTAACGAAAGGAGGTGACTGAATTTTTAGCAGCCCCCCCCCCCCCCGAAGAATGCAACACCCCGAAATCGGGGGTTGAAATTTTGGAATTTTTTAAGAACAGGCCAGGAGGCTCTGTTCCAAAATTTCTCGATCCTGATCGCTTTTTTGTGACGGAAGGAGGTGCCTGGATTTTCTGCACCCCCCCCCCCCCCCCCGGTGAATGCCGACACCCCCAAATCGGGGGTTGAAATCAGAGAATTCTTTTCAGAACGGGCCAGGAGGCTCTGTTCCAAAATTTCTCCATTGGGATCACTTTCTTGTGACGGAAGAAGGTGCCTGAATTTGTTGCAGCCTCCCCGGTGAATGCCGACACCCCCAAATCGGGGGTTGAAATTAGGGAATTCCTCTAAATACAGGCCAGGAGGCTGTGTTCCAGAATTTCTCGATTCGGATCGCTTTCTTGTGACGAAAGAAGAAGCCTGAATTTTCTGCAGCCCCCCGGTGAATGCCGACATCCCCAAATTGGGGGTTGAAATTCGGGAATTTTTGAAAGAACGGGCCAGGAGGCTCTGTTCCAAAATTTCTCGATCGGGATCGCTTTCTTGTGACGAAAGAAGGAGCCTGAATTTTTTGCAAGCCCCCGGTGAATGCCGACAACCCCAAATCGGGGGTTGAAATTCGGGAATTTTTTTAAGAACGGGCCAGGAGGCCCTGTTCCAAAATTTCCCGATTGGGATCAATTTCTTGTCACGAAAGAGACTGCCTGAATTTTTTGCAGCCACCCCCCCCCCCGACGAATGTCGACACCCCCGAATCGGGGATTGAGATTCGGGAATTTTTTTAGAACAGGCCAGGAAGCTCTGTTCCAAAATTTCTCAATTCGGATCGCTTCCTTGTGACGAAAGAAGGTGACTGAATCTTTAGCAGCCCCCCCCCCCCGAAGGATGCAACACCCCGAAATCGGGGGTTGAAATTTTGGAATTTTTGAAGAACAGGCCAGGAGGCTCTGTTCCAAAATTTCTCCTTCGAGATCGCTTTCTTGTGACGGAAGACGGTGCCTGAATTTTCCTGCGCCCCCCCCCCCGGTGAATGCCGACACCCCCAAATCAGGGGTTGGAATTCGGGAATTTTTTTAGAACAGGCCAGGAGGCTCTGTTCCGAAATTCCTCGAATGGGATCGCTTCCTTGTGACGAAAGAAGGTGCCAGAATTTTTTGCGAACCCCCCGGTGAATGCCGATACCCCCAAATCGAGGGGTGGTCCAGAATTTCTCCATTGGGATCGCTTTCTTGTGACGGAAGCAGGTGCCTGGATTTTTCGCAGCCCCGCCCCCCCGGTAAATGCCGACACCCCCAAATCGGGGGTTGAAATTCGGGAATTTTTTTAAGAACGGGCCAGGAGGCTCTGTTCCAAAATTTCTCCATTGGGATCACTTTCTTGAGACGAAAGAAGGTGCCTGAATTTATTGCAGCCTCCCGGGTGAATGCCGACACCCCCAAATCGGGGTTTGAAATTCGGGAATTTTTTTAAGAACGGGCCAGGAGAGTCTGTTCCAAAATTTCTCCATTGGGATCACCTTCTTGTGACGAAAGAAGGTGCCTGAATTTTTTGCAGCCACCCCCTCCCCCCCGACGAATGCCGACACCCCCAAATCGGGGGTTGAAATTCGGGAATTTTTTTAAGAACGGGCGAGGAGGCTCTGTTCCAAAATTTCTCCTTCGGGATCGCTTTCTTGTAACGGAAGAAGGTGCCTGATTTTTTTGCAGCCCCCCCCCATCGGTGAATGAAGACAACCCCAAATCGGGGGTTTAAATTCGGGAATTTTTTCAGAACAGGCCAGGAGGCTCTGTTCCAAAATTTCTCGATTGGGATCGCTTTCTTGTCACAAGAGAGGCTGCCTGAATTTTTTGCAGCCCCCCCGGTGAATGCCGACACCCCCGAATCGGGGGTTGAAATTCGGGAATTTTTTGAAGAACGGGCGAGGAGGCTCTGTTCCGAAATTTCTCCTCCGGGATCGCTTTCTTGTGACGAGAGATGGTGGCTGAATTTTTTGCAGCCCCCCCCGGTGAATGCCGACACCCCCAAATCAGGGGTTGGAATTCGGGAATTTTTTTAGAACAGGCCAGGAGGCTCTGTTCCGAAATTTCCCGATTGGGATCGCTTTTATTGTTACGAAGGAGACTGCCTGAATTTTTTGCAGCCAACCCCCTCCCCCCGACGAATGCCGACACCCCCAAATCGGGGGTTGAAATTCGGGAATTTTTTTAAGAACGGGCGAGGAGGCTCTGTTCCAAAATTTCTCCTTCGGGATCGCTTTCTTGTAACGGAAGAAGGTGCCTGATTTTTTTGCAGCCCCCCCCCCATCGGTGAATGAAGACAACCCCAAATCGGGGGTTTAAATTCGGGAATTTTTTCAGAACAGGCCAGGAGGCTCTGTTCCAAAATTTCTCGATTGGGATCGCTTTCTTGTCACAAGAGAGGCTGCCTGAATTTTTTGCAGCCCCCCCGGTGAATGCCGACACCCCCGAATCGGGGGTTGAAATTCGGGAATTTTTTGAAGAACGGGCGAGGAGGCTCTGTTCCGAAATTTCTCCTCCGGGATCGCTTTCTTGTGACGAGAGATGGTGGCTGAATTTTTTGCAGCCCCCCCGGTGAATGCCGACACCCCCAAATCAGGGGTTGGAATTCGGGAATTTTTTTAGAACAGGCCAGGAGGCTCTGTTCCGAAATTTCCCGATTGGGATCGCTTTTATTGTTACGAAGGAGACTGCCTGAATTTTTTGCAGCCAACCCCCGCCCCCCGACGAATGCCGACACCCCCGAATCGGGGATTGAGATTCGGGAATTTTTTTAGAACAGGCCAGGAAGCTCTGTTCCAAAATTTCTCAATTCGGATCGCTTCCTTGTAACGAAAGGAGGTGACTGAATTTTTAGCAGCCCCCCCCCCCCCCGAAGAATGCAACACCCCGAAATCGGGGGTTGAAATTTTGGAATTTTTTAAGAACAGGCCAGGAGGCTCTGTTCCAAAATTTCTCGATCCTGATCGCTTTTTTGTGACGGAAGGAGGTGCCTGGATTTTCTGCACCCCCCCCCCCCGGTGAATGCCGACACCCCCAAATCGGGGGTTGAAATCAGAGAATTCTTTTCAGAACGGGCCAGGAGGCTCTGTTCCAAAATTTCTCCATTGGGATCACTTTCTTGTGACGGAAGAAGGTGCCTGAATTTGTTGCAGCCTCCCCGGTGAATGCCGACACCCCCAAATCGGGGGTTGAAATTAGGGAATTCCTCTAAATACAGGCCAGGAGGCTGTGTTCCAGAATTTCTCGATTCGGATCGCTTTCTTGTGACGAAAGAAGAAGCCTGAATTTTCTGCAGCCCCCCGGTGAATGCCGACATCCCCAAATTGGGGGTTGAAATTCGGGAATTTTTGAAAGAACGGGCCAGGAGGCTCTGTTCCAAAATTTCTCGATCGGGATCGCTTTCTTGTGACGAAAGAAGGAGCCTGAATTTTTTGCAAGCCCCCGGTGAATGCCGACAACCCCAAATCGGGGGTTGAAATTCGGGAATTTTTTTAAGAACGGGCCAGGAGGCCCTGTTCCAAAATTTCCCGATTGGGATCAATTTCTTGTCACGAAAGAGACTGCCTGAATTTTTTGCAGCCACCCCCCCCCCCCGACGAATGTCGACACCCCCGAATCGGGGATTGAGATTCGGGAATTTTTTTAGAACAGGCCAGGAAGCTCTGTTCCAAAATTTCTCAATTCGGATCGCTTCCTTGTGACGAAAGAAGGTGACTGAATCTTTAGCAGCCCCCCCCCCCGAAGGATGCAACACCCCGAAATCGGGGGTTGAAATTTTGGAATTTTTGAAGAACAGGCCAGGAGGCTCTGTTCCAAAATTTCTCCTTCGAGATCGCTTTCTTGTGACGGAAGACGGTGCCTGAATTTTCCTGCGCCCCCCCCCCCGGTGAATGCCGACACCCCCAAATCAGGGGTTGGAATTCGGGAATTTTTTTAGAACAGGCCAGGAGGCTCTGTTCCGAAATTCCTCGAATGGGATCGCTTCCTTGTGACGAAAGAAGGTGCCAGAATTTTTTGCGAACCCCCCGGTGAATGCCGATACCCCCAAATCGAGGGGTGGTCCAGAATTTCTCCATTGGGATCGCTTTCTTGTGACGGAAGCAGGTGCCTGGATTTTTCGCAGCCCCGCCCCCCCGGTAAATGCCGACACCCCCAAATCGGGGGTTGAAATTCGGGAATTTTTTTAAGAACGGGCCAGGAGGCTCTGTTCCAAAATTTCTCCATTGGGATCACTTTCTTGAGACGAAAGAAGGTGCCTGAATTTATTGCAGCCTCCCGGGTGAATGCCGACACCCCCAAATCGGGGTTTGAAATTCGGGAATTTTTTTAAGAACGGGCCAGGAGAGTCTGTTCCAAAATTTCTCCATTGGGATCACCTTCTTGTGACGAAAGAAGGTGCCTGAATTTTTTGCAGCCACCCCCTCCCCCCCGACGAATGCCGACACCCCCAAATCGGGGGTTGAAATTCGGGAATTTTTTTAAGAACGGGCGAGGAGGCTCTGTTCCAAAATTTCTCCTTCGGGATCGCTTTCTTGTAACGGAAGAAGGTGCCTGATTTTTTTGCAGCCCCCCCCCATCGGTGAATGAAGACAACCCCAAATCGGGGGTTTAAATTCGGGAATTTTTTCAGAACAGGCCAGGAGGCTCTGTTCCAAAATTTCTCGATTGGGATCGCTTTCTTGTCACAAGAGAGGCTGCCTGAATTTTTTGCAGCCCCCCCGGTGAATGCCGACACCCCCGAATCGGGGGTTGAAATTCGGGAATTTTTTGAAGAACGGGCGAGGAGGCTCTGTTCCGAAATTTCTCCTCCGGGATCGCTTTCTTGTGACGAGAGATGGTGGCTGAATTTTTTGCAGCCCCCCCCGGTGAATGCCGACACCCCCAAATCAGGGGTTGGAATTCGGGAATTTTTTTAGAACAGGCCAGGAGGCTCTGTTCCGAAATTTCCCGATTGGGATCGCTTTTATTGTTACGAAGGAGACTGCCTGAATTTTTTGCAGCCAACCCCCGCCCCCCGACGAATGCCGACACCCCCGAATCGGGGATTGAGATTCGGGAATTTTTTTAGAACAGGCCAGGAAGCTCTGTTCCAAAATTTCTCAATTCGGATCGCTTCCTTGTGACGAAAGGAGGTGACTGAATTTTTAGCAGCCCCCCCCCCCCCGAAGAATGCAACACCCCGAAATCGGGGGTTGAAATTTTGGAATTTTTTAAGGACAGGCCAGGAGGCTCTGTTCCAAAATTTCTCGATCCTGATCGCTTTTTTGTGACGGAAGGAGGTGCCTGGATTTTCTGCACCCCCCCCCCCCGGTGAATGCCGACACCCCCAAATCGGGGGTTGAAATCAGAGAATTCTTTTCAGAACGGGCCAGGAGGCTCTGTTCCAAAATTTCTCCATTGGGATCACTTTCTTGTGACGGAAGAAGGTGCCTGAATTTGTTGCAGCCTCCCCGGTGAATGCCGACACCCCCAAATCGGGGGTTGAAATTAGGGAATTTCTCTAAATACAGGCCAGGAGGCTGTGTTCCAGAATTTCTCGATTCGGATCGCTTTCTTGTGACGAAAGAAGAAGCCTGAATTTTCTGCAGCCCCCCGGTGAATGCCGACATCCCCAAATTGGGGGTTGAAATTCGGGAATTCTTGAAAGAACGGGCCAGGAGGCTCTGTTCCAAAATTTCTCGATCGGGATCGCTTTCTTGTGACGAAAGAAGGAGCCTGAATTTTTTGCAAGCCCCCGGTGAATGCCGACAACCCCAAATCGGGGGTTGAAATTCGGGAATTTTTTTAAGAACGGGCCAGGAGGCCCTGTTCCAAAATTTCCCGATTGGGATCAATTTCTTGTCACGAAAGAGACTGCCTGAATTTTTTGCAGCCACCCCCCCCCCCCCCGACGAATGTCGACACCCCCGAATCGGGGATTGAGATTCGGGAATTTTTTTAGAACAGGCCAGGAAGCTCTGTTCCAAAATTTCTCAATTCGGATCGCTTCCTTGTGACGAAAGAAGGTGACTGAATTTTTAGCAGCCCCCCCCCCCCCGAAGGATGCAACACCCCGAAATCGGGGGTTGAAATTTTGGAATTTTTGAAGAACAGGCCAGGAGGCTCTGTTCCAAAATTTCTCCTTCGAGATCGCTTTCTTGTGACGGAAGACGGTGCCTGAATTTTCCTGCGCCCCCCCCCCCGGTGAATGCCGACACCCCCAAATCAGGGGTTGGAATTCGGGAATTTTTTTAGAACAGGCCGGGAGGCTCTGTTCCGAAATTCCTCGAATGGGATCGCTTCCTTGTGACGAAAGAAGGTGCCAGAATTTTTTGCGAACCCCCCGGTGAATGCCGATACCCCCAAATCGAGGGGTGGTCCAGAATTTCTCCATCGGGAGCGCTTTCTCGTAACGGAAGAAGGTGCCTGAATTTGTTGCAGCCTCCCCGGTGAATGCCGACACCCCCAAATCGGGGGTTGAAATTCAGGAATTTCTTTAAATACAGGCCAGGAGGCTGTGTTCCAGAATTTCTCGATTCGGATCGCTTTCTTGTGACGAAAGAAGAAGCCTGAATCTTTTGCAAACCCCCCGGTGAATGCCGACATCCCCAAATTGGGGGTTGAAATTCGGGAATTCTTGAAAGAACGGGCCAGGAGGCTCTGTTCCAAAATTTCTCGATCGGGATCGCTTTCTTGTGACGAAAGAAGGAGCCTGAATTTTTTGCAAGCCCCCGGTGAATGCCGACACCCCCAAATCGGGGGTTGAAATTCGGGAATTTTTCTAAGAACGGGCCAGGAGGCCCTGTTCAAAGATTTCTCGATTGGGATCGCTCTCTTGTGACGAGAGATGGTGGCTGAATTTCTCGCAGCCCCACCCCGGTGAATGCCGACACCCCCAAATCTGGGGTTGAAATTCGGGATATTTTTTAAGAACGGGCGAGGAGGCTCTGTTCCAAAATTTCCCGATTGGGATCAATTTCTTGTCACGAAAGAGACTGCCTGAATTTTTTGCAGCCACCCCCCCCCCCCGACGAATGCCGACACCCCCGGATCGGGGATTGAGATTCGGGAATTTTTTTAGAACAGGCCAGGAAGCTCTGTTGCAAAATTTCTCAATTCGGATCGCTTCCTTGTGACGAAAGAAGCTGACTGAATTTTTAGCAGCCCCCCCCCCCCCGAAGAATGCAACGCCCCGAAATCGGGGGTTGAAATTTTGGAATTTTTTAAGAACAGGCCAGGAGGCTCTGTTCCGAAATTTCTCGATTCGGATCGCTTTACTGAGACGAGAGAGGGTGCCTGAATTTTTTGCAGCCCCCCTTGTGGATGCCGACACCACCCAATCGGGGGTTGAAATCCGGAAATTTTTTTAAGAACGGGCCAGGAGGCTCTGTTCCAAAATTTCTCCTCCGAGATCGCTTTCTCGTGACGGAAGACGGTGCCTGAATTTTCCCACCGCCCCCCCCCCCGGTGAATGAAGACAACCCCAAATCGGGGGTTGAAATTCGGGAATTTTTTTAGAACAGGCCAGGAGGCTCTGTTCCAAAATTTCTCGATTGGGATCGCTTTCTTGTCACAAAAGAGGCTTCCTGAATTTTTTGCAGCCCCCCCCCCCCGGTGAATGCTGACACCCTCAAATCGAGGGGTGGTACAGAATTTCTCCATTGGGATCGCTTTCTTGTGACGGAAGCAAGTGCCTGGATTTTTCGCAGCCCCGCCCCCCCGGTAAATGCCGACACCCCCAAATCGGGGGTTGAAATTCGGGAATTTTTTTAAGAACGGGCCAGGAGGCTCTGTTCCAAAATTTCTCCATTGGGATCACTTTCTTGAGACGAAAGAAGGTGCCTGAATTTTTTGCAGCCTCCCGGGTGAATGCCGACACCCCCAAATCGGGGTTTGAAATTCGGGAATTTTTTTAAGAACGGGCCAGGAGGCTCTGTTCCAAAATTTCTCCATTGGGATCACCTTCTTGTGACGAAAGAAGGTGCCTGAATTTCTCGCAGCCTCCCGGGTGAATGCCGACACCCCCAAATCTGGGGTTGAAATTCGGGATATTTTTTAAGAACGGGCGAGGAGGCTCTGTTCCAAAATTTTCCGATTGGGATCAATTTCTTGTCACGAGAGAGACTGCCTGAATTTTTTGCAGCCACCCCCCCCCCCCCCCCCCGACGAATGCCGACACCCCCGAATCGGGGATTGAGATTCGGGAATTTTTTTAGAACAGGCCAGGAAGCTCTGTTCCAAAATTTCTCAATTCGGATCGCTTCCTTGTGACGAAAGAAGCTGACTGAATTTTTAGCAGCCCCCCCCCCCCGAAGAATGCAACACCCCGAAATCGGGGGTTGAAATTCGGGAATTTTTTTAAGAACAGGCCAGGAGGCTCTGTTCCAAAATTTCTCGATTCGGATCGCTTTACTGAGACGAGAGAAGGTGCCTGAATTTTTCGCAGCCTCCCGGGTGAATGCCGACACCCCCAAATCGGGGTTTGAAATTCGGGAATTTTTTTAAGAACGGGCCAGGAGGCTCTGTTCCAAAATTTCTCCATTGGGATCACTTTCTTGAGACGAAAGAAGGTGCCTGAATTTTTTGCAGCCTCCCGGGTGAATGCCGACACCCCCAAATCTGGGGTTGAAATTCGGGATATTTTTTAAGAACGGGCGAGGAGGCTCTGTTCCAAAATTTTCCGATTGGGATCAATTTCTTGTCACGAAAGAGACTGCCTGAATTTTTTGCAGCCACCCCCCCCCCCCCCCCCCGACGAATGCCGACACCCCCGAATCGGGGATTGAGATTCGGGAATTTTTTTAGAACAGGCCAGGAAGCTCTGTTCCAAAATTTCTCAATTCGGATCGCTTCCTTGTGACGAAAGAAGCTGACTGAATTTTTAGCAGCCCCCCCCCGAAGAATGCAACACCCCGAAATCGGGGGTTGAAATTTTGGAATTTTTTAAGAACAGGCCAGGAGGCTCTGTTCCAAAATTTCTCGATTCGGATCGCTTTACTGAGACGAGAGAGGGTGCCTGAATTTTTTGCAGCCCCCCTTGTGGATGCCGACACCACCCAATCGGGGGTTGGAATTCGGGAATTTTTTTAGAACAGGCCAGGAGGCTCTGTTCCAAAATTTTTCCATTGGGATCACTTTCTTGTGACGGAAGAAGGTGCCTGAATTTGTTGCAGCCTCCCCGGTGAATGCCGACACCCCCAAATCGGGGGTTGAAATTAGGGAATTTCTCTAAATACAGGCCAGGAGGCTGTGTTCCAGAATTTCTCGATTCGGATCGCTTTCTTGTGACGAAAGAAGAAGCCTGAATTTTCTGCAGCCCCCCGGTGAATGCCGACATCCCCAAATCGGGGATTGAGATTCGGGAATTTTTTTAGAACAGGCCAGGAAGCTCTGTTCCAAAATTTCTCAATTCGGATCGCTTCCTTGTGACGAAAGAAGGAGCCTGAATTTTTAGCAGCCCCCCCCCCCCGAAGAATGCAACACCCCGAAATCGGGGGTTGAAATTTTGGAATTTTTTAAGAACAGGCCAGGAGGCTCTGTTCCAAAATTTCTCGATCCGGATCGCTTTTTTGTGACGGAAGGAGGTGCCTGGATTTTCTGCACCCCCCCCCCCCCCGGTGAATGCCGACACCCCCAAATCGGGGGTTGAAATCAGAGAATTCTTTTCAGAACGGGCCAGGAGGCTCTGTTCCAAAATTTCTCCATTGGGATCACTTTCTTGTGACGGAAGAAGGTGCCTGAATTTGTTGCAGCCTCCCCGGTGAATGCCGACACCCCCAAATCGGGGGTTGAAATTAGGGAATTTCTCTAAATACAGGCCAGGAGGCTGTGTTCCAGAATTTCTCGATTCGGATCGCTTTCTTGTGACGGAAGAAGAAGCCTGAATTTTCTGCAGCCCCCCGGTGAATGCCGACATCCCCAAATTGGGGGTTGAAATTCGGGAATTTTTGAAAGAACGGGCCAGGAGGCTCTGTTCCAAAATTTCTCGATCGGGATCGCTTTCTTGTGACGAAAGAAGGAGCCTGAATTTTTTGCAAGCCCCCGGTGAATGCCGACACCCCCAAATCGGGGGTTGAAATTCGGGAATTTTTTTAAGAACGGGCCAGGAGGCCCTGTTCCAAAATTTCCCGATTGGGATCAATTTCTTGTCACGAAAGAGACTGCCTGAATTTTTTGCAGCCACCCCCCCCCCCGACGAATGTCGACACCCCCGAATCGGGGATTGAGATTCGGGAATTTTTTTAGAACAGGCCAGGAAGCTCTGTTCCAAAATTTCTCAATTCGGATCGCTTCCTTGTGACGAAAGAAGGTGACTGAATTTTTAGCAGCCCCCCCCCCCGAAGGATGCAACACCCCGAAATCGGGGGTTGAAATTTTGGAATTTTTGAAGAACAGGCCAGGAGGCTCTGTTCCAAAATTTCTCCTTCGAGATCGCTTTCTTGTGACGGAAGACGGTGCCTGAATTTTCCTGCGCCCCCCCCCCCCGGTGAATGCCGACACCCCCAAATCAGGGGTTGGAATTCGGGAATTTTTTCAGAACAGGCCAGGAGGCTCTGTTCTGAAATTCCTCGAATGGGATCGCTTCCTTGTGACGAAAGAAGATGCCAGAATTTTTTGCGAACCCCCCGGTGAATGCCGATACCCCCAAATCGAGGGGTGGTCCAGAATTTCTCCATCGGGAGCGCTTTCTCGTAACGGAAGAAGGTGCCTGAATTTGTTGCAGCCTCCCCGGTGAATGCCGACACCCCCAAATCGGGGGTTGAAATTCAGGAATTTCTTTAAATACAGGCCAGGAGGCTGTGTTCCAGAATTTCTCGATTCGGATCGCTTTCTTGTGACGAAAGAAGGAGCCTGAATTTTTTGCAAGCCCCCGGTGAATGCCGACACCCCCAAATCGGGGGTTGAAATTCGGGAATTTTTTTAAGAACGGGCCAGGAGGCCCTGTTCAAAAATTTCTCGATTGGGATCGCTCTCTTGTGACGAGAGATGGTGGCTGAATTTCTCGCAGCCCCACCCCGGTGAATGCCGACACCCCCAAATCTGGGGTTGAAATTCGGGATATTTTTTAAGAACGGGCGAGGAGGCTCTGTTCCAAAATTCCCCGATTGGGATCAATTTCTTGTCACGAAAGAGACTGCCTGAATTTTTTGCAGCCACCCCCCCCCCCCCCCGACGAATGCCGACACCCCCGGATCGGGGATTGAGATTCGGGAATTTTTTTAGAACAGGCCAGGAAGCTCTGTTCCAAAATTTCTCAATTCGGATCGCTTCCTTGTGACGAAAGAAGCTGACTGAATTTTTAGCAGCCCCCCCCCCCCCCCGAAGAATGCAACACCCCGAAATCGGGGGTTGAAATTTTGGAATTTTTTAAGAACAGGCCAGGAGGCTCTGTTCCGAAATTTCTCGATTCGGATCGCTTTACTGAGACGAGAGAGGGTGCCTGAATTTTTTGCAGCCCCCCTTGTGGATGCCGACACCACCCAATCGGGGGTTGAAATCCGGAAATTTTTTTAAGAACGGGCCAGGAGGCTCTGTTCCAAAATTTCTCCTCCGAGATCGCTTTCTTGTGACGGAAGACGGTGCCTGAATTTTCCCACCGCCCCCCCCCCCCCGGTGAATGAAGACAACCCCAAATCGGGGGTTGAAATTCGGGAATTTTTTTAGAACAGGCCAGGAGGCTCTGTTCCAAAATTTCTCGATTGGGATCGCTTTCTTGTCACAAAAGAGGCTTCCTGAATTTTTTGCAGCCCCCCCCCCCCCGGTGAATGCCGACACCCTCAAATCGAGGGGTGGTACAGAATTTCTCCATTGGGATCGCTTTCTTGTGACGGAAGCAGGTGCCTGGATTTTTCGCAGCCCCGCCCCCCCGGTAAATGCCGACACCCCCAAATCGGGGGTTGAAATTCGGGAATTTTTTTAAGAACGGGCCAGGAGGCTCTGTTCCAAGATTTCTCCATTGGGATCACTTTCTTGAGACGAAAGAAGGTGCCTGAATTTTTTGCAGCCTCCCGGGTGAATGCCGACACCCCCAAATCGGGGTTTGAAATTCAGGAATTTTTTTAAGAACGGGCCAGGAGGCTCTGTTCCAAAATTTCTCCATTGGGATCACCTTCTTGTGACGAAAGAAGGTGCCTGAATTTCTCGCAGCCCCCCCCCCCCGGTGAATGCCGACACCCCCAAATCTGGGGTTGAAATTCGGCATATTTTTTAAGAACGGGCGAGGAGGCTCTGTTCCAAAATTTCCCGATTGGGATCAATTTCTTGTCACGAAAGAGACTGCCTGAATTTTTTGCAGCCCCCCCCCCCCCGGTGAATGCCGACACCCCCGAATCGGGGATTGAGATTCGGGAATTTTTTTAGAACAGGCCAGGAAGCTCTGTTCCAAAATTTCTCAATTCGGATCGCTTCCTTGTGACGAAAGAAGCTGACTGAATTTTTAGCAGCCCCCCCCCCGAAGAATGCAACACCCCGAAATCGGGGGTTGAAATTTTGGAATTTTTTAAGAACAGGCCAGGAGGCTCTGTTCCAAAATTTCTCGATTCGGATCGCTTTACTGAGACGAGAGAGGGTGCCTGAATTTTTTGCAGCCCCCCTTGTGGATGCCGACACCACCCAATCGGGGGTTGAAATCCGGAAATTTTTTTAGAACAGGCCAGGAGGCTCTGTTCCAAAATTTCTCGATTGGGATCGCTTTCTTGTCACAAAAGAGGCTTCCTGAATTTTTTGCAGCCCCCCCCCCCCCGGTGAATGCCGACACCCTCAAATCGAGGGGTGGTACAGAATTTCTCCATTGGGATCGCTTTCTTGTGACGGAAGCAGGTGCCTGGATTTTTCGCAGCCCCGCCCCCCGGTAAATGCCGACACCCCCAAATCGGGGGTTGAAATTCGGAAATTTTTTTAAGAACGGGCCAGGAGGCTCTGTTCCAAAATTTCTCCATTGGGATCACCTTCTTGTGACGAAAGAAGGTGCCTGAATTTTTTGCAGCCTCCCCGGTGAATGCCGACACCCCCAAATCGGGGGTTGAAATCCGGAAATTTTTTTAAGAACGGGCCAGGAGGCTCTGTTTCAAAATTTCTCCTCCGAGATCGCTTTCTTGTGACGGAAGACGGTGCCTGAATTTTCCCACCGCCCCCCCCCCCCCGGTGAATGCCGACACCCCCAAATCTGGGGTTGAAATTCGGGATATTTTTTGAGAACGGGCGAGGAGGCTTTGTTCCAAAATTTCTCCTTCGGGATCGCTCTCTTGTGACGGAAGAAGGTGCCTGAATTTTCTGCAGCCCCCCGGTGAATGCCGACATCCCCAAATTGGGGGTTGAAATTCGGGAATTCTTGAAAGAACGGGCCAGGAGGCTCTGTTCCAAAATTTCTCGATCGGAATCGCTTTCTTGTGACGAAAGAAGGAGCCTGAATTTTTTGCAAGCCCCCGGTGAATGCCGACACCCCCAAATCGGGGGTTGAAATTCGGGAATTTTTTTCAGAACGGGCCAGGAGGCCCTGTTCAAAAATTTCTCGATTGGGATCGCTCTCTTGTGACGGGAGATGGTGGCTGAATTTCTCGCAGCCCCCCCCCCCCCGGTGAATGCCGACACCCCCAAATCTGGGGTTGAAATTCGGGATATTTTTTAAGAACGGGCGAGGAGGCTCTGTTCCAAAATTTCCCGATTGGGATCAATTTCTTGTCACGAGAGAGACTGCCTGAATTTTTTGCAGCCACTCCCCCCCCCCCGACGAATGCCGACACCCCCGAATCGGGGATTGAGATTCGGGAATTTTTTTAGAACAGGCCAGGAAGCTCTGTTCCAAAATTTCTCAATTCGGATTGCTTCCTTGTGACGAAAGAAGCTGACTGAATTTTTAGCAGCCCCCCCCCCCCGAAGAATGCAACACCCCGAAATCGGGGGTTGAAATTTTGGAATTTTTTAAGAACAGGCCAGGAGGCTCTGTTCCAAAATTTCTCGATTGGGATCGCTTTCTTGTCACAAAAGAGGCTTCCTGAATTTTTGCAGCCCCCCCCCCGGTGAATGCCGACACCCTCAAATCGAGGGGTGGTACAGAATTTCTCCATTGGGATCGCTTTCTTGTGACGGAAGCAGGTGCCTGGATTTTTCGCAGCCCCGCCCCCCCGGTAAATGCCGACACCCCCAAATCGGGGGTTGAAATTCGGGAATTTTTTTAAGAACGGGCCAGGAGGCTCTGTTCCAAAATTTCTCCATTGGGATCACTTTCTTGAGACGAAAGAAGGTGCCTGAATTTTTTGCAGCCTCCCGGGTGAATGCCGACACCCCCAAATCGGGGTTTGAAATTCGGGAATTTTTTTAAGAACGGGCCAGGAGGCTCTGTTCCAAAATTTCTCCATTGGGATCACCTTCTTGTGACGAAAGAAGGTGCCTGAATTTTTTGCAGCCACCCCCTCCCCCCGACGAATGCCGACACCCCCAAATCGGGGGTTGAAATTCTGGAATTTTTTTAAGAACGGGCCAGGAGGCTCTGTTCCCAAATTTCTCCATTGGGATCGCTTCCTTGTGACGAAAGAAGGTACCCGAATTTTTTGCAGCCTCCCCGGTGAACGCCGACACCCCCAAATCGGGGTTTGAAATTCGGGAATTTTTTTAAGAACGGGCCAGGAGGCTCTGTTCCAAAATTTCTCGATCGGGATCGCTTTCTTGTGACGAAAGAAGGAGCCTGAATTTTTCGCAAGCCCCCGGTGAATGCCGACAACCCCAAATCGGGGGTTGAAATTCGGGAATTTTTTTAAGAACGGGCCAGGAGGCCCTGTTCAAAAATTTCTCGATTGGGATCGCTCTCTTGTGACGAGAGATGGTGGCTGAATTTCTCGCAGCCCCACCCCGGTGAATGCCGACACCCCCAAATCTGGGGTTGAAATTCGGGATATTTTTTAAGAACGGGCGAGGAGGCTCTGTTCCAAAATTTCCCGATTGGGATCAATTTCTTGTCACGAAAGAGACTGCCTGAATTTTTTGCAGCCACCCCCCCCCCCCCCCCCCGACGAATGCCGACACCCCCGGATCGGGGATTGAGATTCGGGAATTTTTTTAGAACAGGCCAGGAAGCTCTGTTCCAAAATTTCTCAATTCGGATCGCTTCCTTGTGACGAAAGAAGCTGACTGAATTTTTAGCAGCCCCCCCCCCCCCCCCGAAGAATGCAACACCCCGAAATCGGGGGGTGGTACAGAATTTCTCCATTGGGATCGCTTTCTTGTGACGGAAGCAGGTGCCTGGATTTTTCGCAGCCCCGCCCCCCCGGTAAATGCCGACACCCCCAAATCGGGGGTTGAAATTCGGGAATTTTTTTAAGAACGGGCCAGGAGGCTCTGTTCCAAAATTTCTCCATTGGGATCACTTTCTTGAGACGAAAGAAGGTGCCTGAATTTTTTGCAGCCTCCCGGGTGAATGCCGACACCCCCAAATCGGGGTTTGAAATTCGGGAATTTTTTTAAGAACGGGCCAGGAGGCTCTGTTCCAAAATTTCTCCAATGGGATCACCTTCTTGTGACGAAAGAAGGTGCCTGAATTTCTCGCAGCCCCCCCCCCCCGGTGAATGCCGACACCCCCAAATCTGGGGTTGAAATTCGGGATATTTTTTAAGAACGGGCGAGGAGGCTCTGTTCCAAAATTTCCCGATTGGGATCAATTTCTTGTCACGAAAGAGACTGCCTGAATTTTTTGCAGCCACCCCCCCCCCCCCCGACGAATGCCGACACCCCCGAATCGGGGATTGAGATTCGCGAATTTTTTTAGAACAGGCCAGGAAGCTCTGTTCCAAAATTTCTCAATTCGGATCGCTTCCTTGTGACGAAAGAAGCTGACTGAATTTTTAGCAGCCCCCCCCCCCCCCCGAAGAATGCAACACCCCGAAATCGGGGGTTGAAATTTTGGAATTTTTTAAGAACAGGCCAGGAGGCTCTGTTCCAAAATTTCTCGATTCGGATCGCTTTACTGAGACGAGAGAGGGTGCCTGAATTTTTTGCAGCCCCCCTTGTGGATGCCGACACCACCCAATCGGGGGTTGGAATTCGGGAATTTTTTTAGAACAGGCCAGGAGGCTCTGTTCCAAAATTTCTCCATTGGGATCACTTTCTTGTGACGGAAGAAGGTGCCTGAATTTGTTGCAGCCTCCCCGGTGAATGCCGACACCCCCAAATCGGGGGTTGAAATTCAGGAATTTCTTTAAATACAGGCCAGGAGGCTGTGTTCCAGAATTTCTCGATTCGGATCGCTTTCTTGTGACGAAAGAAGAAGCCTGAATCTTTTGCAAACCCCCCGGTGAATGCCGACATCCCCAAATTGGGGGTTGAAATTCGGGAATTCTTGAAAGAACGGGCCAGGAGGCTCTGTTCCAAAATTTCTCGATCGGGATCGCTTTCTTGTGACGAAAGAAGGAGCCTGAATTTTTTGCAAGCCCCCGGTGAATGCCGACACCCCCAAATCGGGGGTTGAAATTCGGGAATTTTTCTAAGAACGGGCCAGGAGGCCCTGTTCAAAAATTTCTCGATTGGGATCGCTCTCTTTTGAGGAGAGATGGTGGCTGAATTTCTCGCAGCCCCACCCCGGTGAATGCCGACACCCCCAAATCTGGGGTTGAAATTCGGGATATTTTTTAAGAACGGGCGAGGAGGCTCTGTTCCAAAATTTCCCGATTGGGATCAATTTCTTGTCACGAAAGAGACTGCCTGAATTTTTTGCAGCCACCCCCCCCCCCCCGACGAATGCCGACACCCCCGGATCGGGGATTGAGATTCGGGAATTTTTTTAGAACAGGCCAGGAAGCTCCGTTCCAAAATTTCTCAATTCGGATCGCTTCCTTGTGACGAAAGAAGCTGACTGAATTTTTAGCAGCCCCCCCCCCCCCGAAGAATGCAACACCCCGAAATCGGGGGTTGAAATTTTGGAATTTTTTAAGAACAGGCCAGGAGGCTCTGTTCCGAAATTTCTCGATTCGGATCGCTCTACTGAGACGAGAGAGGGTGCCTGAATTTTTTGCAGCCCCCCTTGTGGATGCCGACACCACCCTATCGGGGGTTGAAATCCGGAAATTTTTTTAAGAACGGGCCAGGAGGCTCTGTTCCAAAATTTCTCCTCCGAGATCGCTTTCTTGTGACGGAAGACGGTGCCTGAATTTTCCCACCGCCCCCCCCCCCCCGGTGAATGAAGACAACCCCAAATCGGGGGTTGAAATTCGGGAATTTTTTTAGAACAGGCCAGGAGGCTCTGTTCCAAAATTTCTCGATTGGGATCGCTTTCTTGTCACAAAAGAGGCTTCCTGAATTTTTTGCAGCCCCCCCCCCCCCGGTGAATGCCGACACCCTCAAATCGAGGGGTGGTACAGAATTTCTCCATTGGGATCGCTTTCTTGTGACGGAAGCAGGTGCCTGGATTTTTCGCAGCCCCGCCCCCCCGGTAAATGCCGACACCCCCAAATCGGGGGTTGAAATTCGGGAATTTTTTTAAGAACGGGCCAGGAGGCTCTGTTCCAAAATTTCTCCATTGGGATCACTTTCTTGAGACGAAAGAAGGTGCCTGAATTTTTTGCAGCCTCCCGGGTGAATGCCGACACCCCCAAATCGGGGTTTGAGATTCGGGAATTTTTTTAGAACAGGCCAGGAAGCTCTGTTCCAAAATTTCTCAATTCGGATCGCTTCCTTGTGACGAAAGAAGCTGACTGAATTTTTAGCAGCCCCCCCCCCCCCGAAGAATGCAACACCCCGAAATCGGGGGTTGAAATTTTGGAATTTTCTAAGAACAGGCCAGGAGGCTCTGTTCCAAAATTTCTCGATTCGGATCGCTTTACTGAGACGAGAGAGGGTGCCTGAATTTTTTGCAGCCCCCCTTGTGGATGCCGACACCACCCAATCGGGGGTTGGAATTCGGGAATTTTTTTAGAACAGGCCAGGAGGCTCTGTTCCAAAATTTCTCCATTGGGATCACTTTCTTGTGACGGAAGAAGGTGCCTGAATTTGTTGCAGCCTCCCCGGTGAATGCCGACACCCCCAAATCGGGGGTTGAAATTAGGGAATTTCTCTAAATACAGGCCAGGAGGCTGTGTTCCAGAATTTCTCGATTCGGATCGCTTTCTTGTGACGAAAGAAGAAGCCTGAATTTTCTGCAGCCCCCCGGTGAATGCCGACATCCCCAAATCGGGGATTGAGATTCGGGAATTTTTTTAGAACAGGCCAGGAAGCTCTGTTCCAAAATTTCTCAATTCGGATCGCTTCCTTGTGACGAAAGAAGGAGCCTGAATTTTTAGCAGCCCCCCCCCCCCCCCCGAAGAATGCAACACCCCGAAATCGGGGTTTGAAATTTTGGAATTTTTTAAGAACAGGCCAGGAGGCTCTGTTCCAAAATTTCTCGATCCGGATCGCTTTTCTGTGACGGAAGGAGGTGCCTGGATTTTCTGCACCCCCCCCCCCCCGGTGAATGCCGACACCCCCAAATCGGGGGTTGAAATCAGAGAATTCTTTTCAGAACGGGCCAGGAGGCTCTGTTCCAAAATTTCTCCATTGGGATCACTTTCTTGTGACGGAAGAAGGTGCCTGAATTTGTTGCAGCCTCCCCGGTGAATGCCCACACCCCCAAATCGGGGGTTGAAATTAGGGAATTTCTCTAAATACAGGCCAGGAGGCTGTGTTCCAGAATTTCTCGATTCGGATCGCTTTCTTGTGACGAAAGAAGAAGCCTGAATTTTCTGCAGCCCCCCGGTGAATGCCGACATCCCCAAATTGGGGGTTGAAATTCGGGAATTTTTGAAAGAACGGGCCAGGAGGCTCTGTTCCAAAATTTCTCGATCGGGATCGCTTTCTTGTGACGAAAGAAGGAGCCTGAATTTTTTGCAAGCCCCCGATGAATGCCGACACCCCCAAATCGGGGGTTGAAATTCGGGAATATTTTTAAGAACGGGCCAGGAGGCCCTGTTCCAAAATTTCCCGATTGGGATCAATTTCTTGTCACGAAAGAGACTGCCTGAATTTTTTGCAGCCACCCCCCCCCCCCCTTCCCGACGAATGTCGACACCCCCGAATCGGGGATTGAGATTCGGGAATTTTTTTAGAACAGGCCAGGAAGCTCTGTTCCAAAAATTCTCAATTCGGATCGCTTCCTTGTGACGAAAGAAGGTGACTGAATTTTTAGCAGCCCCCCCCCCCGAAGGATGCAACACCCCGAAATCGGGGGTTGAAATTTTGGAATTTTTGAAGAACAGGCCAGGAGGCTTTGTTCCAAAATTTCTCCTTCGAGATCGCTTTCTTGTGACGGAAGACGGTGCCTGAATTTTCCTGCGCCCCCCCCCCCCCGGTGAATGCCGACACCCCCAAATCAGGGGTTGGAATTCGGGAATTTTTTTAGAACAGGCCAGGAGGCTCTGTTCTGAAATTCCTCGAATGGGATCGCTTCCTTGTGACGAAAGAAGGTGCCAGAATTTTTAGCGAACCCCCCGGGGAATGCCGATACCCCCAAATCGAGGGGTGGTCCAGAATTTCTCCATCGGGAGCGCTTTCTCGTAACGGAAGAAGGTGCCTGAATTTGTTGCAGCCTCCCCGGTGAATGCCGACACCCCCAAATCGGGGGTTGAAATTCAGGAATTTCTTTAAATACAGGCCAGGAGGCTGTGTTCCAGAATTTCTCGATTCGGATCGCTTTCTTGTGACGAAAGAAGAAGCCTGAATCTTTTGCAAACCCCCCGGTGAATGCCGACATCCCCAAATTGGAGGTTGAAATTCGGGAATTCTTGAAAGAACGGGTCAGGAGGCTCTGTTCCAAAATTTCTCGATCGGGATCGCTTTCTTGTGACGAAAGAAGGAGCCTGAATTTTTTGCAAGCCCCCGGTGAATGCCGACACCCCCAAATCGGGGGTTGAAATTCGGGAATTTTTTTAAGAACGGGCCAGGAGGCCCTGTTCAAAAATTTCTCGATTGGGATCGCTCTCTTGTGACGAGAGATGGTGGCTGAATTTCTCGCAGCCCCACCCCGGTGAATGCCGACACCCCCAAATCTGGGGTTGAAATTCGGGATATTTTTTAAGAACGGGCGAGGAGGCTCTGTTCCAAAATTCCCCGATTGGGATCAATTTCTTGTCACGAAAGAGACTGCCTGAATTTTTTGCAGCCACCCCCCCCCCCCCCCGACGAATGCCGACACCCCCGGATCGGGGATTGAGATTCGGGAATTTTTTTAGAACAGGCCAGGAAGCTCTGTTCCAAAATTTCTCAATTCTGATCGCTTCCTTGTGACGAAAGAAGCTGACTGAATTTTTAGCAGCCCCCCCCCCCGAAGAATGCAACACCCCGAAATCGGGGGTTGAAATTTTGGAATTTTTTAAGAACAGGCCAGGAGGCTCTGTTCCGAAATTTCTCGATTCGGATCGCTTTACTGAGACGAGAGAGGGTGCCTGAATTTTTTGCAGCCCCCCTTGTGGATGCCGACACCACCCAATCGGGGGTTGAAATCCGGAAATTTTTTTAAGAACGGGCCAGGAGGCTCTGTTCCAAAATTTCTCCTCCGAGATCGCTTTCTTGTGACGGAAGACGGTGCCTGAATTTTCCCACCGCCCCCCCCCCCCGGTGAATGAAGACAACCCCAAATCGGGGGTTGAAATTCGGGAATTTTTTTAGAACAGGCCAGGAGGCTCTGTTCCAAAATTTCTCGATTGGGATCGCTTTCTTGTCACAAAAGAGGCTTCCTGAATTTTTTGCAGCCCCCCCCCCCCCCCGGTGAATGCCGACACCCTCAAATCGAGGGGTGGTACAGAATTTCTCCATTGGGATCGCTTTCTTGTGACGGAAGCAGGTGCCTGGATTTTTCGCAGCCCCGCCCCCCCGGTAAATGCCGACACCCCCAAATCGGGGGTTGAAATTCGGGAATTTTTTTAAGAACGGGCCAGGAGGCTCTGTTCCAAGATTTCTCCATTGGGATCACTTTCTTGAGACGAAAGAAGGTGCCTGAATTTTTTGCAGCCTCCCGGGTGAATGCCGACACCCCCAAATCGGGGTTTGAAATTCGGGAATTTTTTTAAGAACGGTCCAGGAGGCTCTGTTCCAAAATTTCTCCATTGGGATCACCTTCTTGTGACGAAAGAAGGTGCCTGAATTTCTCGCAGCCCCCCCCCCCCCCGGTGAATGCCGACACCCCCAAATCTGGGGTTGAAATTCGGGATATTTTTTAAGAACGGGCGAGGAGGCTCTGTTCCAAAATTTCCCGATTGGGATCAATTTCTTGTCACGAAAGAGACTGCCTGAATTTTTTGCAGCCACCCCCCCCCCCCGACGAATGCCGACACCCCCGGATCGGGGATTGCTATTCGGGAATTTTTTTAGAACAGGCCAGGAAGCTCTGTTCCAAAATTTCTCAATTCGGATCGCTTCCTTGTGACGAAAGAAGCTGACTGAATTTTTAGCAGCCCCCCCCCCCGAAGAATGCAACACCCCGAAATCGGGGGTTGAAATTTTGGAATTTTTTAAGAACAGGCCAGGAGGCTCTGTTCCGAAATTTCTCGATTCGGATCGCTTTACTGAGACGAGAGAGGGTGCCTGAATTTTTTGCAGCCCCCCTTGTGGATGCCGACACCACCCAATCGGGGGTTGAAATCCGGAAATTTTTTTAAGAACGGGCCAGGAGGCTCTGTTCCAAAATTTCTCCTCCGAGATCGCTTTCTTGTGACGGAAGACGGTGCCTGAATTTTCCCACCGCCCCCCCCCCCGGTGAATGAAGACAACCCCAAATCGGGGGTTGAAATTCGGGAATTTTTTTAGAACAGGCCAGGAAGCTCTGTTCCAAAATTTCTCGATTGGGATCGCTTTCTTGTCACAAAAGAGGCTTCCTGAATTTTTCGCAGCCCCCCCCCCCCCGGTGAATGCCGACACCCTCAAATCGAGGGGTGGTACAGAATTTCTCCATTGGGATCGCTTTCTTGTGACGGAAGCAGGTGCCTGGATTTTTCGCAGCCCCGCCCCCCGGTAAATGCCGACACCCCCAAATCGGGGGTTGAAATTCGGAAATTTTTTTAAGAACGGGCCAGGAGGCTCTGTTCCAAAACTTCTCCATTGGGATCACCTTCTTGTGACGAAGGAAGGTGCCTGAATTTTTTGCAGCCTCCCCGGTGAATGCCGACACCCCCAAATCGGGGTTTGAAATTCGGGAATCTTTTTAGAACATGCCAGGAGGCTCTGTTCCAAAATTTCTCGATTGGGATCGCTTGCTTGTCACAAAAGAGACTGCCTGAATTTTTTGCAGCCACCCCCTCCCCCCGTCGAATGCCGACACCCCCAAATCGGGGGTTGAAATTCGGGAATTTTTTTAAGAACGGGCCAGGAGGCTCTGTTCCCAAATTTCTCCATTGGGATCGCTTCCTTGTGACGAAAGAAGGTGCCTGAATTTTTTTCAGCCTCCCCGGTGAATGCCGACACCCCCAAATCTGGGGTTGAAATTCGGGAATTTTTTTAAGAACGGGCGAGGAGGCTCTGTTCCAAATTTTCTCCTTCGGGATCGCTTTCTTGTAACGGAAGAAGGTGCCTGATTTTTTTGCAGCCCCCCCCCATCGGTGAATGAAGACAACCCCAAATCGGGGGTTTAAATTCGGGAATTTTTTCAGAACAGGCCAGGAGGCTCTGTTCCAAAATTTCTCGATTGGGATCGCTTTCTTGTCACAAAAGAGGCTGCCTGAATTTTTTGCAGCCCCCCCGGTGAATGCCGACACCCCCGAATCGGGGGTTGAAATTCGGGAATTTTTTGAAGAACGGGCGAGGAGGCTCTGTTCCGAAATTTCTCCTCCGGGATCGCTTTCTTGTGACGAGAGATGGTGGCTGAATTTTTTGCAGCCCCCCCGGTGAATGCCGACACCCCTAAATCAGGGGTTGGAATTCGGGAATTTTTTTAGAACAGGCCAGGAGGCTCTGTTCCAAAATTTCCCGATTGGGATCAATTTCTTGTCACGAAAGAGACTGCCTGAATTTTTTGCAGCCACCCCCCCCCCCGACGAATGCCGACACCCCCGAATCGGGGATTGAGATTCGGGAATTTTTTTAGAACAGGCCAGGAAGCTCTGTTCCAAAATTTCTCAATTCGGATCGCTTCCTTGTGACGAAAGAAGCTGACTGAATTTTTAGCAGCCCCCCCCCCCGAAGAATGCAACACCCCGAAATCGGGGGTTGAAATTTTGGAATTTTTTAAGAACGGGCCAGGAGGCTCTGTTCCAAAATTTCTCGATTCGGATCGCTTTACTGAGACGAGAGAGGGTGCCTGAATTTTTTGCAGCCCCCCTTGTGGATGCCGACACCACCCAATCGGGGGTTGAAATCCGGAAATTTTTTTAAGAACGGGCCAGGAGGCTCTGTTCCAAAATTTCTCCTCCGAGATCGCTTTCTTGTGACGGAAGACGGTGCCTGAATTTTCCCACCGCCCCCCCCCCCCCCCGGTGAATGCCGACACCCCCAAATCTGGGGTTGAAATTCGGGATATTTTTTGAGAACGGGCGAGGAGGCTTTGTTCCAAAATTTCTCCTTCGGGATCGCTCTCTTGTGACGGAAGAAGGTGCCTGAATTTTCTGCAGCCCCCCGGTGAATGCCGACATCCCCAAATTGGGGGTTGAAATTCGGGAATTCTTGAAAGAACGGGCCAGGAGGCTCTATTCCAAAATTTCTCGATCGGGATCGCTTTCTTGTGACGAAAGAAGGGGCCTGAATTTTTTGCAAGCCCCCGGTGAATGCCGACACCCCCAAATCGGAGGTTGAAATTCGGGAATTTTTTTAAGAACGGGCCAGGAGGCCCTGTTCAAAAATTTCTCGATTGGGATCGCTCTCTTGTGACGAGAGATGGTGGCTGAATTTCTCGCAGCCCCCCCCCCCCCCCGGTGAATGCCGACACCCCCAAATCTGGGGTTGAAATTCGGGATATTTTTTAAGAACGGGCGAGGAGGCTCTGTTCCAAAATTTCCCGATTGGGATCAATTTCTTGTCACGAAAGAGACTGCCTGAATTTTTTGCAGCCACTCCCCCCCCCCCCCCCGACGAATGCCGACACCCCCGAATCGGGGATTGAGATTCGGGAATTTTTTTAGAACAGGCCAGGAAGCTCTGTTCCAGAATTTCTCGATTCGGATCGCTTCCTTGTGACGAAAGAAGCTGACTGAATTTTTAGCAGCCCCCCCCCCCCCGAAGAATGCAACACCCCGAAATCGGGGGTTGAAATTTTGGAATTTTTTAAGAACAGGCCAGGAGGCTCTGTTCCAAAATTTCTCGATTGGGATCGCTTTCTTGTCACAAAAGAGGCTTCCTGAATTTTTTGCAGCCCCCCCCCCGGTGAATGCCGACACCCTCAAATCGAGGGGTGGTACAGAATTTCTCCATTGGGATCGCTTTCTTGTGACGGAAGCAGGTGCCTGGATTTTTCGCAGCCCCGCCCCCCCGGTAAATGCCGACACCCCCAAATCGGGGGTTGAAATTCGGGAATTTTTTTAAGAACGCGCCAGGAGGCTCTGTTCCAAAATTTCTCCATTGGGATCACTTTCTTGAGACGAAAGAAGGTGCCTGAATTTTTTGCAGCCTCCCGGGTGAATGCCGACACCCCCAAATCGGGGTTTGAAATTCGGGAATTTTTTTAAGAACGGGCCAGGAGGCTCTGTTCCAAAATTTCTCCATTGGAATCACCTTCTTGTGACGAAAGAAGGTGCCTGAATTTTTTGCAGCCTCCCCGGTGAATGCCGACACCCCCAAATCGGGGTTTGAAATTCGGGAATCTTTTTAGAACAGGCCAGGAGGCTCTGTTCCAAAATTTCTCGATTGGGATCGCTTTCTTGTCACAAAAGAGACTGCCTGAATTTTTTGCAGCCACCCCCTCCCCCCGACGAATGCCGACACCCCCTAATCGGGGGTTGAAATTCGGGAATTTTTTTTAGAACGGGCCAGGAGGCTCTGTTCCCAAATTTCTCCATTGGGATCGCTTCCTTGTGACGAAAGAAGGTGCCTGAATTTTTTGCAGCCTCCCCGGTGAATGCCGACACCCCCAAATCTGGGGTTGAAATTCGGGAATTTTTTCAAGAACGGGCGAGGAGGCTCTGTTCCAAAATTTCTCCTTCGGGATCGCTTTCTTGTAACGGAAGAAGGTGCCTGATTTTTTTGCAGCCCCCCCCCCATCGGTGAATGAAGACAACCCCAAATCGGGGGTTTAAATTCGGGAATTTTTTCAGAACAGGCCAGGAGGCTCTGTTCCAAAATTTCTCGATTGGGATCGCTTTCTTGTCACAAGAGAGGCTGCCTGAATTTTTTGCAGCCCCCCCGGTGAATGCCGACACCCCCGAATCGGGGGTTGAAATTCGGGAATTTTTTGAAGAACGGGCGAGGAGGCTCTGTTCCGAAATTTCTCCTCCGGGATCGCTTTCTTGTGACGAGAGATGGTGGCTGAATTTTTTGCAGCCCCCCCGGTGAATGCCGACACCCCCAAATCAGGGGTTGGAATTCGGGAAATCTTTTAAGAACGGGCCAGGAGGCTCTGTTCCAGAATTTCTCCATTGGGATCGCTTTTTTGTGACGAAAGGAGGTGCCTGAATTTTCTGCAGCCCCCCGGTGAATGCCGACATCCTCAAATTGGGGGTTGAAATTCGGGAATTTCTGAAAGAACGGGCCAGGAGGCTCTGTTCCCAAATTTCTCCATTGGGATCGCTTCCTTGTGACGAAAGAAGGTGCCTGAATTTTTTGCAGCCTCCCCGGTGAATGCCGACACCCCCAGATCGGGGGTTGAAATTAGGGAATCTTTTTAAGGACAGGCCAGGAGGCTCTGTTCCAAAATTTCTCGATCCGGATCGCTTTTTTGTGACGGAAGGAGGTGCCTGGATTTTCTGCACCCCCCCCCCCCCCCCGTTGAATGCCGACACCCCCAAATCGGGGGTTGAAATCAGAGAATTCTTTTCAGAACGGGCCAGGAGGCTCTGTTCCAAAATTTCTCCATTGGGATCACTTTCTTGTGACGGAAGAAGGTGCCTGAATTTGTTGCAGCCTCCCCGGTGAATGCCGACACCCCCAAATCGGGGGTTGAAATTAGGGAATTTCTCTAAATACAGGCCAGGAGGCTGTGTTCCAGAATTTCTCGATTCGGATCGCTTTCTTGTGACGAAAGAAGAAGCCTGAATTTTCTGCAGCCCCCCGGTGAATGCCGACATCCCCAAATTGGGGGTTGAAATTCGGGAATTTTTGAAAGAACGGGCCAGGAGGCTCTGTTCCAAAATTTCTCGATCGGGATCGCTTTCTTGTGACGAAAGAAGGAGCCTGAATTTTTTGCAAGCCCCCGGTGAATGCCGACACCCCCAAATCGGGGGTTGAAATTCGGGAATTTTTTTAAGAACGGGCCAGGAGGCCCTGTTCCAAAATTTCCCGATTGGGATCAATTTCTTGTCACGAAAGAGACTGCCTGAATTTTTTGCAGCCACCCCCCCCCCCCGACGAATGTCGACACCCCCGAATCGGGGATTGAGATTCGGGAATTTTTTTAAATACAGGCCAGGAGGCTGTGTTCCAGAATTTCTCGATTCGGATCGCTTCCTTGTGACGAAAGAAGGTGACTGAATTTTTAGCAGCCCCCCCCCCCCCCGAAGGATGCAACACCCCGAAATCGGGGGTTGAAATTTTGGAATTTTTGAAGAACAGGCCAGGAGGCTCTGTTCCAAAATTTCTCCTTCGAGATCGCTTTCTTGTGACGGAAGACGGTGCCTGATATTTCCTGCGCCCCCCCCCCCCCCGGTGAATGCCGACACCCCCAAATCAGGGGTTGGAATTCGGGAATTTTTTTAGAACAGGCCAGGAGGCTCTGTTCCGAAATTCCTCAAATGGGATCGCTTCCTTGTGACGAATGAAGGTGCCAGAATTTTTTGCGAACCCCCCGGTGAATGCCGATACCCCCAAATCGAGGGGTGGTCCAGAATTTCTCCATCGGGAGCGCTTTCTCGTAACGGAAGAAGGTGCCTGAATTTGTTGCAGCCTCCCCGGTGAATGCCGACACCCCCAAATCGGGGGTTGAAATTCAGGAATTTCTTTAAATACAGGCCAGGAGGCTATGTTCCAGAATTTCTCGATTCGGATCGCTTTCTTGTGACGGAAGAAGACGCCTGAATCTTTTGCAAACCCCCCGGCGAATGCCGACACCCCCAAATCGGGGGTTGAAATTCGGGAAATCTTTTAAGAACGGGCCAGGAGGCTCTGTTCCAGAATTTTTCCATTGGGATCGCTTTCTTGTGACGAAAGGAGGTGCCTGAATTTTCTGCAGCCCCCCGGTGAATTCCGACATCCTCAAATTGGGGGTTGAAATTCGGGAATTTCTGAAAGAACGGGCCAGGAGGCTCTGTTCCAAAATTTCTCGATCGGGATCGCTTGCTTGTGACGAAAGAAGGAGCCTGAATTTTTTGCAAGCCCCCGGTGAATGCCGACACCCCCAAATCGGGGGTTGAAATTCGGGAATTTTTTTAAGAACGGGCTAGGAGGCTCTGTTCAAAAATTTCTCGATTGGGAAACCTTCCTTGTGACGGAAGAAGGTGCCTGAATTTTTCGCAGCCCCCCCCCCGTTGAATGCCGACACCCCCAAATCTGGGGTTGAAATTCGGGATATTTTTCAAGAACGGGCGAGGAGGCTTTGTTCCAAAATTTCTCCCTCGGGATCGCTCTCTTGTGACGGAAGAAGGTGCCTGAATTTTTTGCAGCCCCCCCCCCCCCGGTGAATGAAGACAACCCCAAATCGGGGGTTGAAATTCGGGAATTTTTTTAGAACAGGCCAGGAGGCTCTGTTCCAAAATTTCTCGATTGGGATCGCTTTCTTGTCAAAAAAGAGGCTTCCTGAATTTTTTGCAGCCCCCCCCCCCCGGTGAATGCCGACACCCTCAAATCGAGGGGTGGTACAGAATTTCTCCATTGGGATCGCTTTCTTGTGACGGAAGGAGGTGCCTGGATTTTTCGCAGCCCCGCCCCCCCGATAAATGCCGACACCCCCAAATCGGGGGTTGAAATTCGGGAATTTTTTTAAGAACTGGCCAGGAGGCTCTGTTCCAAAATTTCTCCATTGGGATCACTTTCTTGTGACGAAAGAAGGTGCCTGAATTTTTTGCAGCCTCCCCGGTGAATGCCGACACCCCCAAATCGGGGTTTGAAATTCGGGGATTCTTTTAGAACAGGCCAGGAGGCTCTGTTCCAAAATTTCTCGATTGGGATCGCTTTCTTGTCACAAAAGAGACTGCCTGAATTTTTCGCAGCCACCCCCTCCCCCCGACGAATGCCGGCACCCCCAAATCGGGGGTTGAAATTCGGGAATTTTTTTAAGAACGGGCCAGGAGGCTCTGTTCCCAAATTTCTCCATTGGGATCGCTTCCTTGTGACGAAAGAAGGTGCCTGAATTTTTTGCAGCCTCCCCGGTGAATGCCGACACCCCCAGATCGGGGGTTGAAATTAGGGAATCTTTTTAAGGACAGGCCAGGAGGCTCTGTACAAAAATTTCTCGATTGGGATCGCTTTCTTGTGACGAGAGATGGTGGCTGAATTTTTTGCAGCCCCCCCCCCCGGTAAATGCCGACACCCCCAAATCTGGCGTTGAAATTCGGGAATTTTTTTAAGAACGGGCGAGGAGGCTCTGTTCCAAAATTTCTCCTTCGGGATCGCTTCCTTGTAACGGAAGAAGGTGCCGGATTTTTTTGCAGCCCCCCCCCCCCATCGGTGAATGAAGACAACCCCAAATCGGGGGTTGAAATTCGGGAATTTTTTCAGAACAGGCCAGGAGGCTCTGTTCCAAAATTTCTCGATTGGGATCGCTTTCTTGTCACAAGAGAGGCTGCCTGAATTTTTTGCAGCCCCCCCGGTGAATGCCGACACCCCCGAATCGGGGGTTGAAATTCGGGAATTTTTTGAAGAACGGGCGAGGAGGCTCTGTTCCAAAATTCCTCCTCCGGGATCGCTTTCTTGTGACGAGAGATGACGGCTGAATTTTTTGCAGCCCCCCCCGGTGAATGCCGACACCCCCAAATCGGGGTTTGAAATTCGGGAATTTTTTTAGAACAGGCCAGGAGGCTCTGTTCCGAAATTTCTCAATTTGGATCGCTTCCTTGTGACGAAAGAAGGTGCCTGAGTTTTTAGCAGCCCCCCACCCCCCCCCCCCCCCCCGAAGAATGCAACACCCCGAAATCGGGGGTTGAAATTTTGGAATTTTTTAAGAACAGGCCAGGAGGCTCTGTTCCAAAATTTCTCGATTCGGATCGCTTTACTGAGACGAGAGAGGGTGCCTGAATTTCTTGCAGCCCCCCTTGTGGATGCCGACTTCACCCATTCGGGGGTTGAAATTCGGGAATTTTTTTAAGAACGGGCCAGGAGGCTCTGTTCCAAAATTTCTCCTTCGAGATCGCTTTCTTGTGACGGAAGACGGTGCCTGAATTTTCCTCCGCCCCCCCGGTGAATGCCGACACCCCCAAATCGGGCGTTGGAATTCGGGAATTTCTTTAGAACAGGCCAGGAGGCTCTGTTCCGAAATTCCTCGAATGGGATCGCTTTCTTGTGACGGAAGAAGGTGCCTGAATTTTTTGCGAACCCCCCGGTGAATGCCGACACCCCCAAATCGAGGGGTGGTCCAGAATTTCTCCATTGGGAGCGCTTTCTTGTAACGGAAGAAGGTGCCTGAATTTGTTGCAGCCTCCCCGGTGAATGCCGACACCCCCAAATCGGGGGTTGAAATTGGGGAATTTCTTTAAATACAGGCCAGGAGGCTGTGTTCCAGAATTTCTCGATTCGGATCGCTTTCTTGTGACGAAAGAAGAAGCCTGAATTTTCTGCAAACCCCCCGGTGGATGCCGACACCCCCCCAAATCGGGGGTTGAAATTCGGGAAATCTTTTAAGAACGGGCCAGGAGGCTCTGTTCCAGAATTTTTTCCTCGGGATCGCTTCCTTGTGACAAAAGAAGGTGCCTGAATTTTTTGCAGCCCCCCCCCCCCCAGTGAATGCTGACCTCCCCAAATCGGGGGTCGAAACTCGGGAGTTTTTTTAGAACAGGCCAGGAGGCTCTGTTCCAAAATTTCTCGATTGGGATCGCTTTCTTGTCACAAGAGAGGCTGCCTGAATTTTTTGCAGCCCCCCCGGTGAATGCTGACACCCCCAAATCGGGGGTTGAAATTCGGGAATTTTTTTTCAGAACGGGCCTGGAGGCTCTGTTCCAGAATTTCTCCATTGGGATCGCTTTCTTGTGACGAAAGGAGGTGCCTGAATTTTCTGCAGCCCCCCGGTGAATGCCGACATCCCCAAATTGGGGGTTGAAATTCGGGAATTTTTGAAAGAACGGGCCAGGAGGCTCTGTTCCAAAATTTCTCGTTCGGGATCGCTTTCTTGTGACGAAAGAAGGAGCCTGAATTTTTTGCAAGCCCCCGGTGAATGCCGACACCCCCCAATCGGGGGTTGAAATTCGGGAATTTTTTTAAGAACGGGCTAGGAGGCTCTGTTCAAAAATTTCTCGATTGGGATCGCTTTCTTGTGACGAGAGATGGTGGCTGAATTTCTCGCAGCCCCCCCCCCCCCCCGTTGAATGCCGACACCCCCAAATCTGGGGTTGAAATTCGGGATATTTTTTAAGAACGGGCGAGGAGGCTTTGTTCCAAAATTTCTCCTTCGGGTTCGCTCTCTTGTGACGGAAGAAGGTGCCTGAATTTTTCGCAGCCCCCCCCCCCCCTGGTGAATGAAGACAACCCCAAATCGGGGGTTGAAATTCGGGAATTTTTTTAGAACAGGCCAGGAGGCTCTGTTCCAAAATTTCTCGATTGGGATCGCTTTCTTGTCACAAAAGAGGCTGCCTGAACTTTTTGCAGCCCCCCCCCCCCCCGACGACTGCCGACACCCCCAAATCGGGGGTTGAAATTCGGGAATTTTTTTAAGAACGGGCCTGGAGGCTCTGTTCCAGAATTTCTCCATTGGGATCGCTTTCTTGTGACGAAAGGAGGTGCCTGAATTTTCTGCAGCCCCCCGGTGAATGCCGACATCCCCAAATTGGGGGTTGAAATTCGGGATATTTTTTAAGAACGGGCGAGGAGGCTTTGTTCCAAAATTTCTCCTTCGGGATCGCTCTCTTGTGACGGAAGAAGGTGCCTGGATTTTTCGCAGCCCCGCCCCCCCCCCCGGTGAATGCCGACACCCCCAAATCGGGGGTTGAAATTCGGGAATTTTTTTAAGAACGGGCCAGGAGGCTCTGTTCGAGAATTTCTCCATTGGGATCACTTCCTTGTGACGAAAGAAGGTGCCTGAATTTTTTGCAGCCTCCCCGGTGAATGCCGACACCCCCAAATCGGGGTTTGAAATTCGGGAATTTTTCCAAGAACGGGCCAGGAGGCTCTGTTCCAAAATTTCTCCATTGGGATCACCTTCTTGTGACGAAAGAAGGTGCCTGAATTTTTTGCAGCCTCCCCGGTGAATGCCAACACCCCCAAATCGGGGTTTGAAATTCGGGAATTTTTTTAGAACAGGCCAGGAGGCTCTGTTCCAAAATTTCTCGATTGGGATCGCTCTCTTGTCACAAAAGAGACTGCCTGAATTTTTTGCAGCCACCCCCTCCCCCCGACGACTGCCGACACCCCCAAATCGGGGGTTGAAATCCGGGAATTTTTGAAAGAACGGGCCAGGAGGCTCTGTTCCAAAATTTCTCGTCCGGGATTGCTTTCTTGTGACGAAAGAAGGAGCCTGAATTTTTTGCAAGCCCCCGGTGAATGCCGACACCCCCAAATCGGGGGTTGAAATTCGGGAATCTTTTTAAGAACGGGCTAGGAGGCTCTGTTCAAAAATTTCTCGATTGGGATCGCTTTCTTGTGACGAGAGATGGTGGCTGAATTTTTCGCAGCCCCCCCCCCCCCGTTGAATGCCGACACCCCCAAATCTGGGGTTGAAATTCGGGATATTTTTTAAGAACGGGCGAGGAGGCTTTGTTCCAAAATTTCTCCTTCGGGATCGCTCTCTTGTGACGGAAGAAGGTGCCTGGATTTTTCGCAGCCCCGCCCCCCCCCCCCCCCGGTGAATGCCGACACCCCCAAATCGGGGGTTGAAATTCGGGAATTTTTTTAAGAACGGGCCAGGAGGCTCTGTTCGAAAATTTCTCCATTGGGATCACTTCCTTGTGACGAAAGAAGGTGCCTGAATTTTTTGCAGCCTCCCCGGTGAATGCCGACACCCCCAAATCGGGGTTTGAAATTCGGGAATTTTTCTAAGAACGGGCCAGGAGGCTCTGTTCCAAAATTTCTCCATTGGGATCACCTTCTTGTGACGAAAGAAGGTGCCTGAATTTTTTGCAGCCTCCCCGGTGAATGCCAACACCCCCAAATCGGGGTTTGAAATTCGGGAATTTTTTTAGAACAGGCCAGGAGGCTCTGTTCCAAAATTTCTCGATTGGGATCGCTCTCTTGTCACAAAAGAGACTGCCTGAATTTTTTGCAGCCACCCCCTCCCCCCGACGACTGCCGACACCCCCAAATCGGGGGTTGAAATCCGGGAATTTTTTTAAGAACTGGCCAGGAGGCTCTGTCCCCAAATTTCTCCATTGGGATCGCTTCCTTGTGACGAAAGAAGGTGCCTGAATTTTTTGCAGCCTCCCCGGTGAATGCCGACACCCCCAGATCGGGGGTTGAAATTAGGGAATCTTCTTAAGAACAGGCCAGGAGGCTCTGTACAAAAATTTCTGGATTGGGATCGCTTTCTTGTGACGAGAGATGGTGGCTGAATTTTTTGCAGCCCCCCCCCCCCGGTGAATGCCGACACCCCCAAATCTGGGGTCGAAATTCGGGAATTTTTCTAAGAACGGGCGAGGAGGCTCTGTTCCAAAATTTCTCCTTCGGGATCGCTTTCTTTTGACGAGAGATGGTGGCTGAATTTTTGGCAGCCCCCCCCCCCCGGTGAATGCTGACACCCCCAAATCGGGGGTTGAAATCAGAGAATTCTTTTTAGAACGGGCCAGGAGGCTCTGTTCCAAAATTTCTCGATCGGGATCGCTTTCTTGTGATCAGAGAGGGTGCTTGAATTTTTTGCAGCCCCCCCGTTGAATGCCGACATCCCCAAATCCGGGGTTGAAATTCGGGAATATTTTAAAGCACGGGCCAGGAGGCTCTTTTCCAAAATTTCTCGATTGGGATCGCTTTTTTGTGACGAAAGAAGGTGCCTGAATTCTTTGTAGCCCCCCCCCCCCGGTGAATGCCGACACCCCCAAATCGGTGGTTGAAATTCGAGAATCCTGCCGTAGCATCCGTGTCCTTCGATCTTCAAGTTTCATCTGAGTTGTACTTTAGATCCCCCCCCCCCTCATTCACTTTTTTTTCAAAAGTAAAACTAGGCGAGTATGAGGTTTAGAAAAGAACCATTCATCTCCAGTACACCAAAACTTCAAATTTTATACGACATGGTTTAAACTCTTGAAAGGAATGAGATCTAAAAAAAACCATGTCGAGTATTTTTTGAGCCGATTTGTCACGATCAACATATCATCACTGGTAGAGACTAGAGCCACTTTCCTCCAATCAAATCTTTCTTTCAATTCATCCTCATGGTGGTGGTTTGACAATTTCTTACTAGCTAATTGTCGCTGAAATGACCCGAAGTTGAGGTGAGCAAAAGAAATACAGGGGAATATCGAAATAGAGAAAATATAACTGAGTATGATATGAGATTTTAGTGAATCATCATGAACACCAAATTGAACTCAGTTATATTTTCTCTATTTCGATATTCCCCTGTATTTCTTTTGCTCACCTCAACTTCGGGTCATTTCAGCGACAATTAGCTAGTAAGAAATTGTCAAACCACCACCATGAGGATGAATTGAAAGAAAGATTTGATTGGAGGAAAGTGGCTCTAGTCTCTACCAATGATGATATGTTGATCGTGACAAATCGGCTCAAAAAATACTCGACATGGTTTTTTTTAGATCTCATTCCTTTCAAGAGTTTAAACCATGTCGTATAAAATTTGAAGTTTTGGTGTACTGGAGATGAATGGTTCTTTTCTAAACCTCATACTCGCCTAGTTTTACTTTTGAAAAAAAAGTGAATGAGGGGGGGGGGATCTCACTCCTTGGTTGTAAAAATCCAAGGGTAACCACAAATTTTCCAAGCACTTTTCCCCACCGCACTTGAGAATTTCTTACACACGGCTCCGTCATTTTTTTCCATAAAAATACACTACTATCAGTGTATATTTTGTTCATTTCAATCTGCAGAGCCATGCAGCTACAGGCAAGAGCAATATTGCGGAGCCGCGACGAACACACAAAACACAACAAAGCAGACAAATCTCTTCTCCCTGTCCTTCTCGCATGGCGCTTTGATCTTTACGTCACCTCTAGTCGTGGCTAGTTTCGAGTATCCACATCTGATGCAATAATTATAGAATCGAGAAATTCAAATAATTCGAAAATTCATTTATCCGCGATAACAAACCAGCTGGACGGTGCCCGCGTTGCCCGGTACGCAGCAGACAGCCTCATTGCAGACTGCCGTCAACCGGACAGGAAGATCTTGCGCATGCGCTTCTATCTCTCTCTAGTCTCTCTCTGCATAATCCTCGACCATATCTTACATACCCAACACATGTTAGTAGAAACGTTTCGATATTTCTCGAGTCGAAGCAGGGGGCTGAAGAAATCGAACTGAGATGTAAAACGAAGGCATAAATTTTGCGGTGCTGAATAAAACGTGTCCAGTGCTCGGATTGAGAAAATAATTGTACAGAACTCTGAATCGCTTCAGAAAGGCTTTGCTAAAGCATTGCAGAGCTCTATGAGCAACGTTAAGAGGTTAATAATCCAAGTAGAAAAAAAGTGTGAGGTTAAAAAACCCCAATTCAAAGTATAGATAGGCACAGCGCCTCGCTCGATTTTTCGTCTGCTCATACTCGCCAGCGAGGCGCTACCGCGCCTCTTGATCGGGTTACCCGACGCCATCCGATCTATCTTACGAACCACCAGGTGCTTCCTCCTTCCAGGATCTTACGCTGGTACACCGTAAGAACCCCCCCCCCCCCTAGGAGCTTCGTTCCGTAATCCTTTCCTACCAAGTGTTATGTTGTTCTAGGGTAACGGTACATGGTCACTTTGGGGACTTGCTTTGCAATCAAAGTAGTCGACGTCGCTCTGGTAGTAATGTCCGTTGTTTATGTAGTAGCGACGCAGTTCGACCATATCAGTGCTTGTAGCCATGTAGAAATGGCGAGAGTGACTTCGGTTGCCGAGTGTGGATTTCCTTCCCGTGTACGGGAAACTCCTAAACTGTGTCCCTTGTTACAAAAATACGTATCCCGGCAGCCCACCGCCGATGGATTTAGCATAAGTCATGAGCGTCAAATAGGGTAGATTTCCACACAACCCAAGAGGTACTACCATCAGGCAATCATAATACGGGCCATCGGTTGATGTATCAGCCCACCACAGGGGTAGTCAGCTTTCAGGTATCCCTCCCTGACTTTTGGTCAGCGATGAGTGTCACTGCTCCCGCAACATCGAATATTATATCATCACTGTATTCTAGGAAAGCCCAATGCAAGACGTCTGGAAGAAATTATGAGCATCATCTGTGATCGTAGGGTATCATCTTTTTTTCTTTCCCTCCAGAAGCCCTCACATTCATGACGTACCACTCTAAACTGTGTATTCAAATACCAGCGAGAACTCAGTGCGTTTGTTTGCACGTTCGAACATGTGAAATGCGAAATGGGGTTCCCGCCCCAAGAATGGAAACGGATTACTCTCAACGATTCTGCATGTGAGGGCGAGTCCATAGACTATAAAAATATTTTTATAAAGACAAATCGTGATAGAGAGATGACTGCGAACACATGGGTTCATTGAGAGCTATCCAAAGTTTGTATTCGTATACAGTTTCGTGGTTTGTATTCTCGACGAGACATTTTGAGATGAAGTCCTCTTCGTCCCACTCTGCCCTCCGATCAGTCAGGAGATTGTCAGATTCGAACATCATTTAATTGCGAACTTCTGCTTCATTCACATCATGAATCGATAGAGCTGACGGCTATCAAGAATCCACAAGAAATATGGATTGCATTAACTGCTCAGGTCTAGGTACAGTAATCAATCGGGTGGGACTACCCTAATGAAACTTGAAATGGCGTTAGAAATCCTGACCAGTATCTCAATATATCGTTTCGATGAAGACGTGGTAAAGACAAATATGTGATATTGATCATTTTCATCAATGGACTTTTTCCTGCAAAAATTCTCATAACATGAGTAACGAAATGCTCCTTGTCCAGTTTCTCTTACACGTCAAGAAGCAGCATTTAAGTATCATTTCTCAAATGTCTCCCAAAAATATGAATTCATAAAATTTTCGAAACAGTCGTCGAAATCAAGAATCGACAAAACTCACAAGATGATTAGGAGTCTTTCATTTCGTCACCTGGATCCGACGTCACCTTCTTCTTCCCCCTTTTATTGGGGTGGTGACTAGCGTTGGACCTTGCATGTTTATCTTAGTGTCCATTACATTACATGCAATGCCGTGCGGCCCATCAACGTGTTCATAGAACATTGAGGTAGTAATAGCGGTACTCGAATTACCTATCAGAAAATTACGAAAGTCGGCACAGTGGTACATTAGTGCCTCAAACAGACACAGCTGAAATTTCGGAATTTTTAGGAGCCGCGGAGAAAAGTTCTGGACAATTCCGTGAATGCCGATTCACACGGCGCCTCATGGGAAATCATCGATACACTAATTTCTAACTATCTGATTTTCACAGGAAAGAGCACACAGATGTGAGAGTACACAAAAAGTGCATAGAAACAAACAGATCAACGATTAGGAGCCTACAAAGGAAGATCTGCTCGTATTATTGGCGCATCTGAACATTTCCCAACGTACTTCAGCTCATTTCAAAGCTTGTTCCAAAATCTATAAAATGAGCTGAAGTACGTCCCATTCCGACTAACCCGAGCCAATCTATCTCAACTTTTCATTGCGAGTTTTGAAAGGAGTGAGACGGGAGGGGGAAGTCGCTTATTTTCGGATTTTTCAAAACGAATAACTTTTTAGAAAAATTGAGATAGATTGGCTCGGATTAGTCGAAATGGGACGTACTTTAGCTCGTTTTATAGGTTTTGAGATAAGCTTCAAAATGAGCTGAAGTACGTTGGGAAATGTTCAGATGCACCGATAATACGAGCAAAGTTAGAGAGGAGAATCGCCCTATTTTTGAGATTTTTGACAATGATTACCTTTTGAAAAAATTGAGATAGATTGGTTCGGGTTCGTCGGAATTAGACGTACTTCAGCTGATTTTGTATGTTTTGGAACAAGCTTTAAAAAAGCTAAAGTACGTTAGAAATGCTTGAATGCGCCAAAAATGGGAGCATAGTTAGGAAGAAAAAAGTGCCGAATTAGACACATTCCCATTTAAACCAACGTTAATTTTGATAAAAGCTTGGTGGGTCTTGCTGGGACCTACAATCTCATTTCTCAGCGTCCAGCAAAATTTTTTCCACATCTATATGTACAAACACAACATTTCCACGCTAGGATGTATCGATTTTCGAAAAAAGCCCTTTTCAGCCCACCCTACTGCTTATAGAGATACCAAAGCTGCCTACTGTTTTATTTCCTCTTGCGCTATTCTAGTGCGGAAATTGATCAAGAAAATGTAATGGCACATGATCCTGACGTAAAATAACCTTTTCGATACACTGTGCGTAAAAGTGCACTTTGCGCACAGTTTGTTGACTTTTACTCACAGTTTATCGAAAAGTATAGTTAGATACACGGCCGTAAAACCTATTATTCGCATCCTCGTGATGATTCCGACCCTCGCCTGTGGCTCGGGCCGGAAACCCATCACTCGGACGCGAATAAAACGTTTTACGCCCTTGTATCGAAATGTACTATTTCGATACACTGTGCGTAAAAGTGCACTTTGCGCACAGTTTGTCGACTTTTACTCACAGTTTATCGAAAAGTATAGTAAGATATGCGGCTCGGGCCGGAAACCCATCACTCGGACGCGAATAAAAAGTTTTACGCCCTTGTATCGAAATGTACTATTCTGATATTGTGTGCGTGAAGTTGTGCGAATTCGTTTTTACGCGCAATTTCCAGTGCGCAAAGTTGTCATAATCGTGCGAAAAGTTCGCTTATAAGTGCGCAAAGTTGTTTGTGTTACCACAATGTAAAGAAGTTTTTTGTACTCAACAAAGCTCAAACATTGAAACATGATGCCTCATAAAATGGGAATACATGTACAATACCATTGAATCTACTGTTCGCATCTAACAATTGATTAAAATAACTAAGTACTGACTCAGATGGAAATGTGGGCTTTTCTAGGATAATCAACACGATATGGTTGATCTCGACCATTCCCTGGAGGATAGTTCTCATTTTTCATTCGAAACTTTCTGATTACTCAAAACTTTCACCCATTTGTCAATAAAATGTTGAAAGTTTCTTGGATATTTAACTTCTGTAGCGGACTCAATGAGGGTCAGGCTGGGTGCAGTTGAGAAATGAAGAATAAGATCGAATTTGGAACTGAATGTGAATATAATGTGACTCGAGAAATTCAAAGGTATTCAATACAATTGGAGTTACATATAATTGGACTTAGCAGCAAATATTAGATCAACCCACCGTGAAGTCGGAGGCAAAAAAAGTGCGCGTCCGCCTCCGCCCTCGTCTTTTAAAACCTCGGGATGATGGTGCCCCTCTGCCGAGCTTCGTTAGTGAGGGGTCAGCGATAAGACTTAAAACGCTCACACGCAGGGAGGCTTGGTCTGACGTATGCCTTGTGACACGATTCGCAAGTGCTTACTCCCACTCGCTAGGCTATGCTTCGGAACGGACAAGCCATGGGATCTTTGTCAGAAAGCGTTAGAGCTATCTCGGACGTTATTAAGTTATCTCAGACGTTTTCGCAGCAAAAATGCATGGCCTGAAATCGACAATACCTTGCTCGGAAAAATTGCCGCAGCTTACGTTCGCAGTTCTTCCGTACGCACGAGATCGTCGATGGCTAGATGCTTGGGCTTAGATTTTCGACTCGGCTGAGTGGGGTTAGTTGGTTCGTCACACTTTGCGAATCGAATCTCGGTTATGATTTTATACCGACGATACTATCACATCGAATCGATTATCATGATCTACTTGCTTGGTTTCATCAGCATTCAACATCTTAAGCTTATCACTGACTCCTTTACAAGACAATTCTTTCTCAAAACCACAGGTTGTTGCTGCAATTAATGTTCTGTTCACATGACACGAATAGGCTTAATTTTCTAACTTAATTATAATTACAGAGTTTTGCTATGATCATATTCAAACTTGCGACACGATGCCATACACACTCTTACGTTGGTACTCAGTAAGAATCATTCGATACCACGGCCCGGTGACAACGATTTCTTGGTAACCGCGTGCAATTCATCCCGCACCACTTCCTCAGATCAATCTGTTATCGTAATATGAACGATTGAGCGGCCTTCCTTTCATACCATCTCGTATTAATTCACAATCAGCATGCCTCGCTAGCTCTAATCGGCTCGTTGCGAGAACCTCGACAGATACGGCTCGCATGTTTAAACACGGGTCGGCGTATATTTTTGAATAACGAAAACGAACTTGACACGACGAGCCATAAATCGCACTGATTCGAGCCCCGTAAAAACTCGAGTGAGTTGGTACAGCTAACCGCGTGCCTTGGTCTTTTGTTTAGATGACGCATATCTTCGCGCGACGCGTTTCTCTCGTTCTCGCTCGACGATGCCAGATCTTGCTTCCTGGTGTCACATAATACTTTCTTTTGGGGCGCTCTCGATGTTCGTAACAACTTCCAAATTCTATCCAAGTCACAGCGTACTCATATAGTGTTTCAAATTTGATCATTGATGCCTGTTTGGTAATTCTGAATATTTCCTCCCTAACATATCCATATTCTCTAGTCAGAATGGTCCATGTTAGCAAAAACTCAATAAATTCCACATCCACGAGTTTTGTCCTAATTTTTGACAATAAGATTCAGTTGCCAAATATTCAAAGGACTAGGAATCTTTTGCCGTGAAATTTGATGATGAAGCTTTCTTTAAAAGGAAATTTTCCCATTATACAAACTCCTCGTTTGATACTGATGGTAATACTTCTTTGGTGGGTGTACTTGCATATCTTATATTTGTCTACTATTAGTACTCCTGAAAATTGAAATCAAAATTTTTTAGCTATGCGATAAAATATGATTTATTATGGGGAGATTTACTTATGATACTTTTTAGGAATTTTTTTTCAGTCGGGGGGCTCCGCCCCTGGACCCCGCCCTTCAGGGTATATACCGCGGGGAACAAGTTTCCGCACCAATATCAAAATGTATAGTAAGCAACACGGGCGCAACTTTTCTGAACTCGTTCCCGAAATTTTCGTGCGTAGAAGTGAAACTTTGCTCACGCTTCGCCGTGCGTAAAGTTTACTGGGCTGTACGCAGAGATATTTTGGGCTCAGCGCAAAACACTTTGCTCACGTCGCAGAATTTACAACTGTGCGCAAAGTTCACTCTTACGCACTCATTTCGGAAACTCGTGCGTAATAGTATATTACGCAACGATGTCAAAAAGGTGAATTTACGCACGAGTGGAAATCTTTAAACACGAGTGTAAGTCTTTACGCTCTGGTGAGATTTTTTACGCACGAGCCACGTAGCGGCAAGTGCGTTAAGTATCTCAACTGTGCGTAAAGATTCACATCTCGTGTGTATGGTTTTGCCGAGTGCGGAAACCTTTCGACAGAGTTGCGTACGATATTTTTCGAAATTTTGTGCGGAAAGTTAGTATTCTGTCGGTCACCTCATACGCCAGTAATCAAATTGTGATTGGGGCAGGTAGCAGAAGAGGGCGCACATCGGGGTTCAGGGACGGGAGCCCCTGGTGGGGGTCCAGGGGGCGAAGCCCCCGTCGGGAGGCAACCCGACTGAAAAACAAATTCTGAAAATGTATCAGAAAAAGATCTTCTGTTTCATATATCAAATATTACCGCATAATTGGAAAATATCGATCTCAATCCTCAAAAGTACTAATAGTGGACAAGATCCGAAATATGTAAGTTCATAAGATATTATAATTCTGAATTTCGAGGAAAATTATTATAGAGTTTTATTAAAATCGTCAAGGATGGGCAAAGAAATCAAAGGATCGATGGAATAATATGCTATTTCGATGGTTCAATAGCAAACATTTGGACAATTACAATGATAATAAGAGCCTCCTGGCCTGTTTTAAAAAAATTCCCAAATCTCAACCCCCGATTTGGGGGTGTCGGAATTCACCGGGGGGGCTGCAAAAATTTCAGGCACCTTCTTTCGTCACAAAAAAGCGATCCCAATCGAGAAATTTTGGAACAGAGCCTCCTGGCCCGTTCTTAAAAAAATACCCGAATTTCAACCCCCGATTTGGGAGTGTCGGCATTCACCGGGGGGGGGGGGGGCTGCCAAAAATTCAGGCACCCTCTTTCGTCACAAGAAAGCGATCCCGAAGGAGAAATCTTGGTACAGAGCCTCCTGGCCTGTTCTTAAAGAAATTCCCGAATTCCAACCCCCGATTTGGGGCTGTCGGCATTCACCGGGGGGGGGGGGGGGGGCTGCAAAAAATTCAGGCACCCTCTCTCGTCACAAGAAAGCGATCCCGATCGAGAAATTTTGGAACAGAGCCTCCTGGCCTGTTCTAAAAAAATTCCCGGATTTCAACCCCCGATTTGGGGGTTTCGGCATTCACCGGGGGGCTGCAAAGAATTCAGGCACCTTCTTTCGTCACAAGAAAGCGATCCCAATCGAGAAATTTGGGAACAGAGCCTCCGGGCCCGTTCTTAAAAAAATTCCCGAATTTCAACCCCCGATTTGGGGTTGTCGGCATTCACCGGGGGGGGGGGGGCTGCAAAAAATTCAGGCTCCCTCTTTCGTCACAAGAAAGCGATCCCGGAGGAGAAATCTTGGAACAGAGCCTCCTGGCCCGTTCTTAAAAAAATTCCCGAATTTCAACCCCCGATTTGGGGTTGTCGGCATTCACCGGGGGGGGGGGGGCTGCAAAAAATTCAGGCACCCTCTCTCGTCACAGGAAAGCGATCCCGATCGAGAAATTTTGGAACAGAGCCTCCTGGCCTGTTCTAAAAAAATTCCCGAATTTCAACCCCCGATTTGGGGGTGTCGGAATTCACCGGGGGGGCTGCAAAAATTTCAGGCACCTTCTTTCGTCACAAAAAAGCGATCCCAATCGAGAAATTTTGGAACAGAGCCTCCTGGCCCGTTCTTAAAAAAATACCCGAATTTCAACCCCCGATTTGGGAGTGTCGGCATTCACCGGGGGGGGGGGCTGCCAAAAATTCAGGCACCCTCTTTCGTCACAAGAAAGCGATCCCGAAGGAGAAATCTTGGTACAGAGCCTCCTGGCCTGTTCTTAAAGAAATTCCCGAATTCCAACCCCCGATTTGGGGCTGTCGGCATTCACCGGGGGGGGGGGGGGGGCTGCAAAAAATTCAGGCACCCTCTCTCGTCACAAGAAAGCGATCCCGATCGAGAAATTTTGGAACAGAGCCTCCTGGCCTGTTCTAAAAAAATTCCCGAATTTCAACCCCCGATTTGGGGGTTTCGGCATTCATCGGGGGGCTGCAAAAAATTCAGGCACCTTCTTTCGTCACAAGAAAGCGATCCCAATCGAGAAATTTGGGAACAGAGCCTCCTGGCCTGTTCTTAAAAAAATTCTCGAATTTCAACCCCCGAACTGGGGGTGTCGGCATTCACCGGGGGGGCTGCAAAAAATTCAGGCACCCTCTCTCGTCGCAAGAGAGCGATCCCGATCGAGAAATTTTGGAACAGAGCCTCCTGGCCTGTTCTAATAAAATTCCCGAATTTCAACCCCCGATTTGGGGGTGTCGGCATTCACCGGGGGCGCTGCAAAAAATTCAGGCACCTTCTTCCGTCACAAGAAAGCGATCCCAATGGAGAAATTTTGGAACAGAGCCTCCTGGCCTGTTCTAAAAAAATTCCCGAATTTCAACCCCCGATTTGGGGGTGTCGGCATTCACCGGGGGGGCTGCAAAAAATTCAGGCACCCTCTCTCGTCACAAGAAAGCGATCCCGATCGAGAAATTTTGGAACAGAGCCTCCTGGCCTGTTCTAAAAAAATTCCCGAATTTCAACCCCCGATTTGGGGGTTTCGGCATTCATCGGGGGGCTGCAAAAAATTCAGGCACCTTCTTTCGTCACAAGAAAGCGATCCCAATCGAGAAATTTGGGAACAGAGCCTCCTGGCCTGTTCTTAAAAAAATTCTCGAATTTCAACCCCCGAACTGGGGGTGTCGGCATTCACCGGGGGGGCTGCAAAAAATTCAGGCACCCTCTCTCGTCGCAAGAGAGCGATCCCGATCGAGAAATTTTGGAACAGAGCCTCCTGGCCTGTTCTAATAAAATTCCCGAATTTCAACCCCCGATTTGGGGGTGTCGGCATTCACCGGGGGCGCTGCAAAAAATTCAGGCACCTTCTTCCGTCACAAGAAAGCGATCCCAATGGAGAAATTTTGGAACAGAGCCTCCTGGCCTGTTCTAAAAAAATTCCCGAATTTCAACCCCCGATTTGGGGGTGTCGGCATTCACCGGGGGGGCTGCAAAAAATTCAGGCACCCTCTCTCGTCACAAGAAAGCGATCCCAACACAGAAATTTTGGAACAGAGCCTCCTGGCCTGTTCTAATAAAATTCCCGAATTTCAACCCCCGATTTGGGGGTATCGGCATTCACCGGGGGGGCTGCAAAAAATTCAGGCACCTTCTTTCGTCACAAAAAAGCGATCCCAATCGAGAAATTTTGGAACAGAGCCTCCTGGCCTGTTCTAAAAAAATTCCCGAATTTCAACCCCCGATTTGGGGGTGTCGGCATTCACCGGGGGCGCTGCAAAAAATTCAGGCACCTTCTTTCGTCACAAGAAAGCAATCCCAATGGAGAAATTTTGGAACAGAGCCTCCTGGCCTGTTCTAATAAAATTCCCGAATTTCAACCCCCGATTTGGGGGTATCGGCATTCACCGGGGGGGCTGCAAAAAATTCAGGCACCTTCTTTCGTCACAAAAAAGCGATCCCAATCGAGAAATTTCGGAACAGAGGTTCGAATTCAAGAAAAAATCTTTTCAACTTTCGATTAAGATAATCGATTGGAACTTCAGAGTCATATCCACAGACCGAAGATGAGACGAATTTGGTTCCGCTCGATGACAACGAGATTCTGAGTAGCGTACCGATATTATATCGAAAAAGAGCCAAACTTTTGCTACATCATTGGAGGAGCAAAGCACCCGAACGTCTCAAGTGGGACGATACCGGTACGGTCATACTCGATGATCGAACGATCGATGCTTCGGATATTGTCGATCTTGTGGATGACATTGTACGAAAAAGTCAGATTAAGAGAGGGAGGCACAGTGAGATGCTTGAAGATGCTCCCGTGGGTCAGTTAGAATTTGCCAAGTTTGTCAGAAGCGTAGATACACCTTAAAAATTCGATTGGTAATGCAAACATCATAAAAATTGCTGAAAGATTGGCTCACCCCACAAATACCGCCAAACGTCGAACAGTTCCACAACTGTCTGATCGAGAACCGTCTCTCGACAAACGCCGACATACCGAGGCAAATGACCATCGGGAAGAGGCTGTTGTGGATCTCGATGCCAGTATCCGAAGAGATACGCCTCTGCCGTCTCCTGCACTTACCAGACGCAGAGCAATGTAAAAATGGATGAATCTCGACATCTAGAGGTGGGAGCTCATCCTAATTACGGTAAACAATACTACGATCCTTCGCATGAGGCCGGTTACGCAGGTGGACGGAATCTAATACGCGTTAATAGAAAGGGCAAACCGTTGGAAAACGCTGCGGAAAGAAAGTGTATCTACGAATGGCTGAGAAATCAAGACGCTCATACTCTCCATCGACCTTTAAAAAGAAGATTCCCGAGATTAAGGTATAACGTGACAAACATCGACGATGTCTGGGAATGTGACTTGTTGCAATTGACGACACTCCAGGAGTACAATGACGGTTATAATTACCTATTGGTTGTCGTGGACGTATTGAGTCAATATGCATGGGTTGAATTACTCCGCGATAAGACCGCTTCCAACGTAACATTAGCTTTCAAAGATGTTCTCGATCGAGCAGGCGGACAAGTTCCGACCTGTCTGCAATCGGATCGTGGGAAAGAATTCGCCGGAAATACGTTCCAGAACTTTCTCAAGGAACATAATATCGCATTTAGATTTGCTCGTAATTCCGATATCAAGTGTGCGTGTGTCGAAAGATTGAACCGCACGATGAGAGAACGTCTGTGGCGTTATTTCAGTCACAAAAATACCAAACGTTATGTCGATGTGATACAAAATATTCTTCATGGGTACAATCACACCGTACATTCAGGGACACGAATGAGACCCTCCGAAATTGATATTCACAATGCCGTTAGAACGCGTCGAAATTTGGAACACCGTGCTGCTAATCAGACCGTCAATAAGAGGAGGGGAATAGGAAACACAGTCTCTAAATATAACGTCGGAGACCTCGTTCGTATCAATCGCACAAAAAATACGTTTGAGCGCGGTTACGTCAACAATTACAGCGAAGAGATTTTCGAAATACAAAGGATCTCCTTGCGCCAAACTTTGTACACTTACGTCCTACAAGATTTGAGCGGTGAGATCATCGATGGTTCCTTCTATGTTGAAGAACTCTCGCCCGTAGGAAAAGATAGATTAAACGCGGACCAACTTTTCAAAGTGGAACGAATCATACGTTCAGAAGGCAGTGGCTCTAAAGAATAATACTTGGTCAAGTGGTGCAACTATAGCGACAAATTCAACAGTTGGGTCCCCGCATCAGATCTAGAAGCGATTTGATTTGGCCATGGATTATCTCAATGAATTCTACTTGGTACTGCCGAGTAACAGTAGTATGCAATATTTTCCCGATAACACCACCACATCTTTCAATACGCGATTGGCTCGAGAAATGAGACTCACCGGAGATTGGGGAGTCGGACTCGCTGAAATTCACATACCATGTACAATTATGCATGTCCAGGAATCTGAAAGTGTCTATTCATTCAGTCGAACCAATGAGTTTGGTTTCATCAAGTCCTCGCAAGAACGACGCTTCGCGCACGGCATATATGAGAGTGTAGATCAACTCGCCTCTGAGATGAATGCTTCGCAAACTCTAGAGATCCATCACGTACTCGAACCATCAAAATTACAAAAGGGTTTCTAGCTCTCAACCGCAAGTGTTCGTGCAATGATGTTCACTATACAACTTTCAGCGAAAAACTCGTTCATATATTTGGTTTCGAGGATCCAGAACGAAATCTATCGAGAACTATAAAAACATCTCCCTCGGATACTCGTGCAATCACAGGATGCCGACCAGCGTCTCTGGCTAGAGCAATACCCGATCAGCTTTTTGTGTACACCGATATTTGTGTACCCTATACAATGGATGATACACAGGCACCTCTGTTACGAATCGTTTCGCTAGATGGCTCAAAATTCAACTTTGGAAGCAATATTACGAAACAATTTGCCCCAATAAGTTACATACCTCTCCTACAGCATGGAATCCAGAGCATCTCGATAGATATAAGGAATCAGCATGGCCAACACATACCATTCGAATATGGTACGTTGACTGTAGCGCTTCATTTCAAAAGGAATCTCTGAGTACATGAGAGGAGGATGAGTCATTACGTAGCTTATTACGAGGATCAGATCGGTGGAGGAGGTGTGAAAAAATACTTTGTTGGTTCAAGTTATCAACGCGGAAGAGGAGTCGGAGCGTGGCTGGGTGGATTGGATCAGAGGATCCTACCATACATCGCATGCGGTGTGAAGGCAGTGGGAAAGGAGGCAGTTCGGACCGGTATCAATGTTTTGGATGACGTAGCGAATCACGGTATGAATTTCACGGATTCTCTCGGAACTCGCGCGCGACAATCGACAAAAAAGCTCAGGAAAGAAGCGGCTGGAAAATTAGTGGACATCATGAAGGGATCTGGATATAAGTCGCTCACAGGCAGGAGGCGTCGTCAGTCTCCAAAGGGACGCGCAACTGTTCGCACCGCAGCTTCACGGAAAAAATCTAAGAAGAGGAGAAGTACGCGCACCAAAGCAAAGAAGAGTAACAAATCATCCAAGAAACGGGAGATCGTCAAGACGAGGAATTTATCGGATATTTTCGGACCACGTCCTTTCTAGTGAACGGCAAGATGGCATTTTTACATTCTCATTCGAATGAGTGCATGTCGGGCGAATCGGATATTTTTTCTCTGCCCTCCACTCAGACATCCATAGAGAGTAGCGCATTCTTAGAGTACAAGCCGGTTTCCTCGCTGAGCGACGAGGGTGATGCTCCCATTGATTTTGTCGTTCCTAGCGCAAGCGAACATTATTTGGACCTCGCACATACTATGCTCCATGTCAAAGCACGTATCCTGCCAGTAGCTGCAACTGAAGCGGAGAACCGTGAAGTTGGTCCGGTTAATAATTTTCTCCATTCCATGTTCAATCAAGTTGACGTATTTTTCAATCAGAAAGCTGTATCACCACCTAATAATGCATATCCCTATCGTGCTTATTTAGAATCTTTGTTAAATTACGGTCCCGCTGCGGAGGAGTCTCATCTTACTTCGTGTCTTTGGCGTGACGATACCCCGAATAACTTCGATGCCGCACCCAACGCTGAGGGCGCAGCAGTTAATAATGGTCTCGCTTGGAGGTAATTTTTCACAAAAAGTGGCCAAACTTTTGATCTAATCGGTCATTTGCACTGCGACTTGTTTAATCATGATCGTATGCTTATCAATGGCGTCGAGATGAGAGTACGATTGGTTCTTAGCAAAGATGCATTCTGCCTAATGGATGCGTCCGATAATGGGCAGTTCACGATTCAAATAAAGGAAGCATCTTTGATAGTCCGGCGGGTCAAGATAAGTCCGGGGGTACTACTTGCACACGCGAACGCATTGTCGAAAACTACAGCCAAATATCCGATCACGAGAGTCGAAGTGAAATCATTTACCATGCATGCTGGTATACTCGGCGATAGCTTAGACAATGTAATATTGGGTCAGCTTCCAAAGAGAATAGCCATTGGTTTCGTCAACAACAGAGCTTTTAATGGAAATCGTGTACTGAATCCGTTCAATTTCCAACATTTTGGAATAAATTATCTCTCGCTGTATGTGGACGGTATGCAGATTCCTTCAAAACCGTTGCAACCAAAATTCACTGGTGATAGCCGTCTATACGTTGATTCCTATCAGACATTATTCACAGGTACAGGGATACACTTTGCAAACGAAGGTATCGGTATCGATCGTCTCTCATATTGAAGAGGCCACTTTATCACTGCGTTTGACCTGACACCCGATCTATCAGCTCATTGCGCTTCGCATTGGAATCTCGTTCGTTCAGGGAGTGTGCGTGTAGAGGTACGATTCGACGCTGCTCTCACACAAACCATCAATTGTATAATTTATGCCGAGTACGATAACGTTTCGGAAATTGACTCGAGCAGACAAGTCGTGACGGATTATGGTGCATAAGACGGTGGGGTGAACAAGTATAAACGTGAGAGAACGGAACCGAAAGATCAGTTTGATAGTTCACGTCGTCGTAGTCGAAATGGATTTCGCCATCAGTATTCAAGGTTTTCGCGATCGCGAGAGGCAATTTTACCCCAAGGAAATTGCTGTGATGTCTCTCCAAAATCGAATCATGGATCGATGGCTTGTGAAGTCACCCCATCCTTTTGATCAATTGCCCGAGGATATGAAGTCGACCAACAACTATTGTACTTGGCGTGTTCACGGTTTAGAGTGGTTTGACGGGGATATGACGTTGGACCAGTTACGCAGCCATCTCTGCGAAATAGCCAAGAATTCTATTCGAATTTACGTCATCGGCACCGGAATCACAAAGTATTTGGAATCAATTATGGGACGAAAAGTCGTGAATTTAGAGCGTTATAGAGGACCAACATTCGAACAGCTCGACGAGCTGTATCCGTCTTTGTGCAGTTGCTCTCACCATGGCGTGAAACAATTCAACAGCGAGGGTAACATGTGTGCGCTTCATGAAGCTTACCAAATAAGGAAATGGATGCGCTCGATTCTGCCTCACGGTTTAAGAAAAGTTTCCAACGTTTCGGATCAAGATTTTTACGAAGCTCTGTTGAGCCATGAACGAAAACCACCGCATTTGGGGTCCGATGTAGTCGTTCGATCTTCATCTCGGGTTCCAGAGATAACCGACGACAACGACAACGATAGCGAGGATGACGACTCTGTGCTAATTTCCAGTTCTATCAACAATAATGAACACCCGTCAGGTAATGCAAGCTATTAGTGGTTTGAGGGCAGATTCAATCGGTGTCTATGCCGCTGATCATATCCCAAAGATTTTGAGTTTGCCTGCTGCCATTATCTCGAACTTGGATACATCCGACAAACCTGGGTCTCACTGGATCTCTGTGTTCATCGACAGAAATAGTCACGGGACGTATTTCGATAGCTATGGGGTCCTCTCTGCATCACCACATCATCTTGACCGGCTCAGAAGAAACTGCAAGCGCTACACATGGAACAAGAAAACGCTGCAAAGCATTGACTCGCAAGTTTGCGGTGAATATTGTATTATGTTTCTGTATTGCTTGTGCAACGGTGGTTCTTTACGCACTTTTCAGCGAATCTTTTCTAAAGAAACGCGAAACAACGATGAAATTGTTTCCCATTTCAAACGTACAATATCGAAAAAAATAAGGACCAAAAGACACAGGGTCGGCATGTTTCCTCGCGAAAGTTCCACTGGTTCGGGTAACTGTATCCAGACTTGCACATCAAAATTCTCTTATTCAGTATAATATAAGAATATGTAATCAATTTTTTGTGGAAATGTTGTAATCAATAAAAAATCACGATAGTTAGAATTCTTTGTTATGATTATTCACCCCTCCACTCAACCTTTAGATTATCCTCAACAAATTTCAGCATGAATTCAATAATCTCTCAGAGTTTTCCGGACGAATCGTCACCGGTAACCATAGTTTACAGAGAAAATCATTATGCTCACATTTTGAATTGGATTTCAACTTGATATAATTTCACGAGTCCAAACAGTTTTTCATATGAGTATCAGATATGTCACTTGAGCAGTACAGGTAAATTCTTTGATCTATCAACACAGGCTATCAGATTTGGACGAGTCCATACAGGATGGTGAGTATGCACACTATGGACCAGATTCATATCAAATTCCGCGATAAGTGAGAGTCATTGAATACATGTGTTACTTGATCAGTATATCGTGTAAACATGAGTCCATCCGGTGCCATATGATATTCGAGGAATTAACACAATGGTCCGGGAACTATCAACAATATGGACGGTTTCTTATCATTGTAGAATGATTCGATTCGAGTCGGCTCATGACCATTCATCCTTTCTCGTCTACAAATGGTAGGGAGAATAATATAAAAGTCTTGAGTGGGCCATCGTCGAAACCTCACTTGATACATTCGAGTCAAGTGAACAAGTTGTATTGTCAGGTGAAGCGAGATGGCTACTATAAACCCCGAGATTACAGCAGCTATCGAAGCTATCAGTACCGTGGAGCCCACTCCCGTTCCTGCTGAACCTGTTCCAGTGGCACTCATTGCGCATACCGCTCCACGTCCATTCAAGTTACCGAGAGATCTACCGAATTTACTATTTTCGACGACGTACGCATTAAACAATTCGAATTCCAAGAGAGCAACTATTGGTCTCGAGCATGACGCTGGCATCTATAGAACAGTGATAAAACTTGGGAGCCATGGCTCCCCGCTCAAGTACGTAACCATTGATTCTAAGAGTTGGGAACTATTCGCTCAACATATGGATGACATGTCGCGCTATTTCGAGAGTGGACATCCTCCATCGTGCAATAATTCAACAAAAATATTCTTACCATCGCACGATGTGAACCTTACTCAAACGTACGATTCGAAAGCTATTTTCATTGATGAGCGTTCAGAAGTCAATGCTGTGAGGATATACACAGAAGACGAGGATCAAGATGAAGGTTTCGAGGATGGACCGGCATACAAGGAGAAGAAATATGACAATTCGCCAGGGTTCGTAATGCAGCTCGCAACATTTCAAGGCCTCAGAAAATCTCGTGAGTGCATCGAGGCTCGGCTGAAAAAATGTGAAGAAGTTGCTGTGTTTGTGAATCGTGCTCTGGATCAATTGAGTGAATATATGAGAGACATGCTACGTAACGAAGAAAGCGGAAAGAAAATGAGTATTTTGAGAAACATCACTTCTTTCAATTATTATTTTCCATCAAATTATAAAAATATCAAAACATCCTTAAAATCAAAATTGGATGATACACTCGATGGTGAAAAGTTAGACATTTTGCTCATGGAATTACGTGCATTTGGATTGTTCAACTTGTCCAAAGACCTTAGCGATATTCTGATTCCTAGAATTAACATGCGAGAATAACGATTGATGAATATCCCAATTGTACATAAATGATAACTATGTGTTAACCGAATAATATACCAAAAAATCTATCAGCATAAATTTGTGAGTTGAATTCTCTTCAGAACCCGTCCACCCGCTAATATTCATTCTTATGAGTAGAGAGTCTGGTCTATATATACATACACAAATATTTTTGCCCTCTTCAAAGAGAAACAATATGCCCAATTGTTTATCAGTCATGATTGGAGTAAAAACGATTCATTCTATTTGCTACATTCGTTCGGATCGGACTCCATTGATTTTTCATTTCGACGATCTCTGATATTTCGCATTCCCGACACAAAAAATTCACAAATGGGTCAAGCAAACAGTTATTATCGGTTAGAGGACTCTGGAAGTCCAAGAGGAGGAGGAGGAGGGGACGGAGGAGGAGGAGAGCGACGAGAAAGTGAAAGGAGTTCATCCTATGCATGGGGTGAATATTCCGATAAAATTACCGACAAGACCCGTCTGATAACGAAAGAGGAGAAGAAGAAAACGAAATATCAGTAAACATAGAGATGTAATCTGAAGGATTTGCGTGGATTAGGCCTAAGTGGGATACCACGTGAAAAAAAACGCACTGAGACATCTACCTCTTGGGTAGTGTGGAAACGATGTCCTGAATGATCCATAGACGATAACTCATCTTTACCAAACGTCGGTAAGATAGATGTGTACGAAATTAGACCAAAAATCCTCGCCCTTGACCTATTGGTCATCTTCCCCCCCCCCTACTTCACTTTTTCTAAAAGTTTAGCTTGGCGAGTATGACCATCCTTTTGCCCAATAAATTCATCTGATATCAAAAATATGAATTTCACCCCTTGAGAGTCATGGGATCAGGGATTACATGTCGAGTGAATATTTACCAAAATCTGAACGTAAAACGAATGTAGAGAGATTGAACAGAATTTATTTCAACTCTTGGGAGTCATGAGATCAGGAAAAAGTATGTCGAGTAATTGCTCTGCAAACTCTGAACGTGGAACGTATTTAAAAGGATTGATTACATTACAATTTGATTATCGCTGTAATTTTGAATCAACTTGAGTTACTCACCATCTCTTTTATTTACTGAATATATTGAAAATGGTAACCCATCTAGAACAATGAAAAGAAAACGATGGCAGGAAAATTCGATTCAGCATTGATCACTCCAAATTAAAAAGTCGATAGAGATGGTGAGTAACTCAAGTTGATTCAAAATTACAGCGATAAACAAATTGTAATGTAATCAATCCTTTTAAATACGTTCCACGTTCAAAGTTTGCAGAGCAATTACTCGACATACTTTTTCCTGATCTCATGACTCCCAAGAGTTGAAATAAATTCTGTTCAATCTCTCTACATTCGTTTTACGTTCAGATTTTGGTAAATATTCACTCGACATGTAATCCCTGATCCCATGACTCTCAAGGGGTGAAATTCATATTTTTGATATCAGATGAATTTATTGGGCAAAAGGATGGTCATACTCGCCAAGCTAAACTTTTAGAAAAAGTGAAGTAGGGGGGGGGGGAAGATTTCAATACTTGGCTATGGTGATGATTAAAAATTCTCAAATTCAAAAATGAGCTGTGAATGGTAGCATGTAGAAAAATCCAAAAGACTTCTATTTATCTCAATCATTCCTCCGATGAGCAGCATTGTGTTGAATTCCAAGATAAATGTTTTTGAATCCTAAGGAAGGAAATTTCGAGCAGTGAAACTTTGTGTCTCAGATAGGAAAACTTGGAATTAGTTTATTTAATTTGACTTGAGTTGATGCAAAGATTCCCAACTTCACTTGTAAGAGCAGGAAGTTTTCAGTTGATGAGAAATTTTTGGATAGCGAAAACTCCCCACATTGGTTGGTTCATCCGCTATTCAACATGAGAGGGTGCTAACTATCGAAGTATTCAACTCATGTATGATTAATAAACGAAACATAGAATCATGGTCCCCAATATCATTCGAAGAAAAAAAAACTAGAACACACTTCAACTTGGACATCGATAACTTGTAAAACGTCAAGAAGTTGAAGTAACACATGCAAACTCATTTTGAGGAGAATGAAGTTTTGATAGTATTATCTGAGACATACATTGACTTCAGATGGAGTGATCCTCAAAGCACATCCACGTGGATCTATGAATCTAGTTCCTACTTTTAGTGCTTGACTTGTCAACCATCAATTTTTTCAAGTTGGACTTACTACTTCTCACCAAAAGCGTAAATGTGCTCATAACTCTTAATAATACCTTTGATGAAACAGATGAACCGTGTAGTACTTTCTAGACCCAATTAGAAATTATCCTATGCCAGCTACCCGTTAATCAACTCTATACCAAGAATGTGAGTGGCGTGTCAAGACAGCAAAGATTCGTATACCATAAAAGTCTAGCTGAAACTATTGGATGAGAGTGATACGCAATAGGAGTATGTTATATAAAAATACTTAGAGCAGCACCAGGGATCACTGCACATATCACAATAACTGTTCCATAGACACAGTGATAAATGAGAATGCCCAGTCCCACAACATCTAAAAGTGATAGACGATCCCTCTTGTACTGTACACGAACAGATTTTTGGTGAGATACCGAAAGAAGCACAAGAGATATTCCATTTGTCGCTATGCTGATTTTCTGACTAGAGTAGATTATAAATATTCTGAGATGCACAATCTTTAGCTTCAGAATTGTGACTGTCGCAAATATTGATGAAACTGAAAATCAATACACTGCTAAAATGTGAATTGATGCTGGCACATACATCCTTGGAATCAAATCCTCAATTCTTCCAATTTAAGGATTGTTTTTGACGCTGTACAATAGCGAGATGATACACAAATCGGCGGGCACATTGGCCTTTGCCCATCATTTTTTATTCACTTCAAACAAAGAAACACACATCAGGTGGCTCTTTTCTTAATGAACTGCGACGGGCACCCCTACACTACCGCAACCCGCTAAGCATCGGCGTGCCCGCGCAGTAATGCCACAGGCACCAGGCCAACTGTATGCTTACACCAGTCACCGCCAGGTGGACGCCAATCTCTCTCACAAGCGGAACAGAGGACCATAGGAAGGAAACCAGCCCAACCGCAGAAGCAGAGTCAGTCGGTCCGGAGCTCGGGCTCAACTCACTAGTTAATCTTGGGAGCTCCAAGTATTAACTCTCTCGATCTTTCTCGGCTTTAGGAGCTCTAGAGTCGTGATAGATAGACCTCGGGAGCACCGAGGCAGAAATGTTATCCAGGAGCTCTGGATATCAGCCATCCTAAATCTTCGCATCCTGGGAGCACCAAGATATGTAAGATTAGTTAGGATATTGTATCCTGTATAACCCGCCCGCGAAAACCGACCGGGGTGAAGGCATTTGGTGGGAGCTCCATCGAATGTCGCTGTCAGGAGTCCACTGACAGTCTAGTTCACTAGCCAGTCGCTGTGCTGCTCATCGCAAGGAGCTCTTGAGATGAATAGAACAGTATCCGTATTATTCCGTTCAAGTAACTTCAGATGAATTGTATTTCTATCAACAGTTTTTAGGGTTATTACAGTGTATTAGAGTAGCAGTGAATTAGCCAAGGCCTGAGGGCAATTGAATATATCATTATTAATTCTTTTGTACATATTATTCTTAATATATATTATTTATTCCAACTTCGTTGTATTCAATTGTCATTCCCACCTAGAATTCCCGACATCCTGAAATCCCCTCAGTTACAGAACCAACAATTACGATTGGCATTTAAACTTTGTAGTACTCGTGCAGAAAATCAGCCGAAGTAAACACGTGCATCGTCTGCTACAGTCGCGGCGCGGCGCAGGCTCATCTGTTCATTTTTGACCGTATGTCTCGTCACTCGTTTTATGCACGCACACACATCGCACACAAGGCTAATTCGAGTCACACCGACGCAATGTCAACTTCGAGATGAGTCGAAACTCGAAAAAGTTTGATGATGAAAAATTCTGTCCCGAGCGTCAAATCACCTGAGACGCTTGTGAATTTACGAGTGCGGGACTAGCAATACAAAAGCACTAAATGGCAAAAAGGTTTGTAAAATAACATTTTACACAACAAAGCTTGTTGACCGAGGGCTGCTAATGTCCACCATTGCCCTCAATGCTATAAATATGATGATGAGAAAAAATGAGTGAAGTTAAAACGGCCCAACTCAACGTATATAAGGCACGGTGGCCTTGCGTGTGCGCACTGTCGTTTCCATTCGAATTTTTATTTTTCCTATACTCGCCAGCAAGGCGCTACCGCGCCTTTTGATCCTATCAGTAGAATACTACCCATCTCAGTCGTCGCCATCACTGATAAGAAAGTAGTGACCTATTGACAATCTCATCGTAATGACTCAATTGCATGACCTAATTACATCGACGTAAACGAATAATTAGGTCAAACGTGTAATCAAATGCCTTGACCTACTCCCCGTCTTATCAATTATAGTACTACGCTGTTACGTCATCACTGATGAGAGAGTCGCACTTTCCATCGTGGATGACGTCATTTGTTTTGACTCGCTATAACGGTGCTATACTACTTACATGGGATAATCTTCTGTTCCCTTACAAATCCACGGCGGAGCTCCGAAGTGATTCATGCAAGCATTTCATCATTGTTTGAGCATTACTTGGACCGGAGAAAAGTCCATGGAGGGTGTGCTGCCGTTCTGGAAAATCTCGAAATTTCAAAGTCAAAATCGCATAGCTCCTGAGATTTGCCCATACACTGCATATATGCACTTACACCTGTAAATATTGTATATATTTGCTCATTATTGTTAGTATTGTATTAATTCTAGTATCTTCTTCCGTTCCACATCTTTGGTTTTGCGAGACTATGTGTGTTTTTCGAATACATTGATGATATATCGGTGAATATAAAGCAGTAACGAGTTGTGATATCCAAAATCTCGAATTTCACTCTAAGTTCGTACTGAGTGATTCCTCAGTTGAAGTGAAACCAATGTAACTCGACGGCAGACGACCATGGATCTAATTAGAAGAATTCATAGTTTTGACGGTGAAACGCAGAACGAAATATCTCTGTCAAGAAATGTGCGTTATTATTTTTTTGATCGCTTGGAATAGAGATTCTTCCTTTGTCGAATATTTTTGACTGGCCTGTCTAGACAGATTAGAGTACGTGTCAATTCGAGACGCTCCTCAGTGAAACTATATCAATTCAACACTTCTTACTTTCACGGCGGATGTGAAGTGTAGTGAGAATCGAGTCACACCCTCTCATTGGCAACTCAGATTTGCGACATGATACAAAATTTAGCCGCCAATTGGTGTATCGAAAGTGTACATCTAAAATAACATGAGCTTCTCATACAGACATTCTCTCAAATGTCTGTATGAAGAGTTTCCTGAGGATTTAAAGAGAATAAACAAGAAACCACGTAAAAGCGCTGATGAAAAGTCGTGGCTGATACGATTTTACTACTCTCGATACACGGACGATATGCCTCCGTTTATCACGTGGCGAGGGCACATTGCAAACTCCAAAATATTGACGGTTTCTCGAGCGACGCAGTACCAGCACTTGCATAAAGGAATTACTATATGCTATAGGCCGACTGAGCTGATGAGATTTTCCTGCGCGTTTCGCCCTTTTGTGTTCAAAAAAAAGTTCGGCGAAAGTTGCAGCGGCCAAAGATCCTCTCGAGATAATCGGTAGACTGCGCGACAAACACATATTCTTACCCCATAAGATTCACCATGCCGGGGAAAACTCGACTACCGAGCGGATTCGAACGTATGGAATGGTTCGATCAATGCCATAACCCTATTCTCACTTGGTAAAATCGACAACTTCCACATCGAATAACTCACGAATGAGAATACTTCAGGCTCAACGAGAATAAAAATTTTTGATCAGCTCGTCGAGCTCTATCATTTGATCCCCAATCCAGCAAAATGAGCTGAAACCCAAAATCCTATCAATTATGGCGGGGACCTTCAGGGCAAAGTTGTGACTGTTACATTGAGCAGATGAAAAAAATTTATCCAATGAGACTAGAATCACGACCCATGGCTTACGAAGCCCGTGTGCTACCATTGAGCTAATTCACGAATTGCAATTCTGTAGTCAAAACTCATGCATGAATGTTCAACCTCCTGGAGAGGCCGTAACTCAGCTTGTCCTCTCCATAAGCGGTAAGGGTTGAGGCTACTGAAATAGTAGGTGAGTGATGAAGCCACGAGTTTCCGTATCTTGGATATTAGGGAGACATGGGAGAAATGAAAACACATTTACAGTTTTCGAAACAGCTTCGAGGAGCTAGTCACCTTGCTTTCCTGCGCGTCACCACAGTAACGTGCATAACATCATCGGGCGTGTCGGCCACTCCGATCTCGTGCACAACACAACGCGAGATTGCCGAGCCGGAAACTGGCGTGTGCCAGAGTCGCGCGATATCCTCGCGAGGAGGCTTTGGTCTTTTCGAGAAGGGTGAAATGTCGGTTCCGTGCATTCTGAAGTCCTTCCCTGGGATACTCATTAGCACGGGAAGGAGGGAGAAATGAGATTACCTGCTCGGAAGCATGTCATTCGACTCATATCAACCATATAAACACAAATTTCAAGGTCATTTGGCCCCATTGCGTCAGGATTTCTCACTAGACAATGAATTGTCAAGAGCCGTAAATGTCAGTTCCGTGAACTACTTGCTCTACATTTTATGACATGTGAAAGTGACATAGATCGTTCTAACTCGTTGCAAGAAGAGACTTCTGCTTATGTTCTATCACATATTATCACTCAATGTGCGAAAAGGAATGTAAGAAGTTGGGATAGACATGCAGGGCATCAATTCTCAACTTCTGAATTTTTGGGTCCAAAACGTATAAGGTATGGCGTCAATACCTATATATAAAATTTCAGCAAGCTTACTTCGAAAATTTGTGGAAGTCCCCTCAGAGCTTTCTGTAAAGTTCCCGTGTGAAAATCTTCAGTTGTGATAGCATTCACAGTCGACTTCCGAACTACATCTCCCGTACCATGCATCTCAATTAGCATACGATCCACCATCGACATGTCACTTATGTCATCTGCCCCGCATGTGCCTGCGTCCAGGGCACCTCCCCGTGGTGACGGCGGACAACGGAGCGAGCTGGACCACGGCCTTACACCGTCATGTCAGGTGCACGCAAAAATTCTACGATGCAGAGGGTCGGATCCTCAGTATCGGCGTTTGGTAGGGGTGGGGAAGCGGGACCGCAGTCGTCTCATCCAGCGTACGCAGTTCCACATTAGTTGGCAACTTGGCTAATGTGGTATCTAATGACACGAGAAGATGATTTTTCAATCACATAATTGTAATAATGAGCGTGACAACTTCTGTCTCATCTGTTGTAAATTTGAGGAGAAATCTTTGAGGAAACCGAAGAAATCGGCGCATCGTACTCAGAAACCTTCAAGTCAGAGATTGGTGAATGTGATAGCTGGACTCCAGCCATGATTTATAATGCTTGCAAAATCATGATAGATAAATGGAAAGAGGAAAGGATGAAAAAGTGATCAAATTCGCTGCTCTTGCAGTTTGGAGGAAACCTGGTAGCGCAGAAGAGTGCTACTTTTGTGCAAATGATGTCAAAGGCTACAACAAGAGAAACTAACATAAGATTGCTGACGAAACTGTTCCAACAGTGACGACGCCGACAGAATTCAGAAAAATGAAATGTGAGCCGAATGATGATCATATTGTTGGGAACAATGAATCAACAGAATCTGAATTAGAGCTGATTCCGGCAGACGATGAAGCTCCATCAACGGCGACGACAGAAATGATTCTCACTTTGATGCACGTAAGAGAACATAAAAAAAGTACGTTTGATATCTCAACCGAAACTGAATGGCCTCATTCGTGACTTAGGCCTTCCGAAAGACGATGCTGAACTGTTAGATTCTTTTCTGGAAGATCACAATCTCTTGAAACGCAAAGTCAAAGTTTCTCTGTATGGAGATCGAGATAAAGAGTTCCGCAAATGTTTTGTAAAAGATGGAGATTTGGCATCAACTCAGTGTACTGATGTTGAAAGCTTTATTGATGAGTTGGAACCGAATTCTTATGTGGCCTCTGAGTGGCGACTTCTCATTGACTCCTCTAGGCGGAGTATCAAAGCAGTTATACTCCATAACATAAATGTGTATGCTCCAGTCCCGATTGCCCATTCAGATGTAATGTAAAAGAAGTACAACAACATGCAAATACTTCTTTAAAAAATCCAGTATGACAAGCATTTATGGCTGATCTGTGGTGATTTGAAGATAATATCGATGATTCTAGGCCAGCGGCCAGGGTTCGTCGAATCCTCATGTTATAAGTGCCTATTGAATAGTAGAGATAGAGAACCACTACAATGAGTCAAAAGTATGGGAAAAGAGAACCTTATTCACTCCCGGGTCAGCTAATGAGATTGAGGAATCTCTGGTAAATCCATGAAGAACCCTCATCTCGTCATTGCACATAATGCTCGGCCTAATGAAACAATGGGTGGAAGCTCTGGATGAAGGAGCATGTTACGAATGCCTTGAAGGAAAATTCCCTAAGCTATCAGAAGCGAAGATCAAGCAAGGAGTATTCGATGGTCCACAAATTCGCTTGATGTTCAGACACAAGAATTCCCCTTAAGTGATGACTCCACTCGAGAGGGAACCTTGGAATAGTTCCAAGAATGTATCACAGAATTTCTTAGGTAATAAGACGATCCCACAGTATGAGAAAATTGTAGCCAAGATGGTTCAAGATTACAAGAACTTAGGATGTCTCATGAACTTTAAATTACATTTTTTGTATGCACATTCAGATAAATTTTCAGAAAATTTTGGGAACTTTAGTGAAGAGCAGGGCGAGCGTTTCCATCAAGATATTAAAGTCATGGGAAGTCGATGTCAAGGTAGGTGGGACGAGGGCATGATGGTGCATTTCTATTGGATGCTAAAGTGGAATCTACCAAAATCGAAAAGTAAACGTCAAACTCTACATAGGTCGTGTGAAGGAAAGAGGACTTGCTATAGCAGCAAGAAAGAAGAGTAACGAAATATCGAGTTCCACAAATCAGCTTACGGTGACTCGGAGAGGTTCTTCACTATCGTAGTTCGCACATCAAATTTTCCGAGGATACGATCACAAAACTAACCGATCAGATCAAAACAGCTACGGTAACATGGTCCCTAGGGCTTTGAATGGCACATTATGAGTTGTAGTCAAACAAAGTCCAGATTGGTAATCAACCACCCGAAAAATGAAATACTAGCATCGTGCGTTCACTTACTCCGAATCTTGCATCTATCCGATTTTGAAGGCGCTGTCATGATTGTGAAATATGCAAGCGAAGCCAATCCCAGATTCGAATTCGGCGCCCCCAAAAACCTATAAGAAGCTCAGAAAAGTTTCTAGACACAAATTTTTCGAAAAATCTGGGAGGAAGGTTTTCTGAGGTCATGTCAGAATTGTGACATATGATAGCTGAGCTAATCTCAAATTTGGGTTCAGCGACCCCAAAACCCTGAAGGTATCATACTTAAAACTGCCACATCCCAATTCTCCGAGTATTAACCATAAATCATGGTTTTTGGGGTTATGTCAAAATGCTGACATACTAGAGTAAAACTGACCCCGGATTCGGATTCAGCGACCCCAAGAACTTTGTAGTGAACGCAGTGAGACCATCAGATCCGAAATTGTTTTTATGGCTATGTTTTCTATCCGACGCTGGATTGCATCCAAAATACTGGCTAGAGGTCATAAAGACAGTTTATTGTTCGAAAAATAGAACTTTAGCGAATATTATTGAAAGGAAAACTTCTTATGAAATGTTTATGGGTGAAAAACCAAATATCAGTAATTTACATTTATGTGGCAGTCAAGTTTTTGTCCGGGAACCAGAAGTCAAGAGGAAGTCTAAATGGGATAGAAATGCTGAGTTAAGAATCCCAGAAACATATGAAAAAGTGAGATATACAGTCCTGATTGATAACGAAATCGTAGTAGCTAGACAATGAAAAAGGATGTAACATTAGTGGGATACAGAGGAGATGATGAATCAGAGAGTTCAAATGTAGAAACCCACGATGAGAGAAGTAGCATTTCAGAAATTGATGAAAGTAGAGAAAGTCCTGAAGTAGAAAAAATGATCTGCAGAACGTGAGAAGATCAGAAAGATTTGAAAAAGATACCTTCTAGATTTGATGATTATTATGCGTACAATAGTGTTATGTATGTAAACTATGTGAATGCAAATTGTCCAGTTACCTCTAATGAGGCTATAAAAAGTGAGGAATCAAAATTCTGGTGTGGAACCATGAATTAAGAAGTTGAGTGTCTAGAAAAGAATCAAACGTATAAATTGGTTCAACTGCCACCTGGGAGGAAAACTCTCGATTTGAAACGAGTTCACACTTCGGAAGCAATTAGAGTATTTGAAGCCAGACTCGTTGATAACCCCCAGAGGGTTTCAACAGAATAAAATTCTTGAAGATATATATTCACTTGTTGTCGAAATGCAAACTTTGAAACTTTCATTGGCTCATAGTTGTCACAATGGCCTCATAATTCATCAAATGGATGTTGGAACAGCATTTCCGAATAGAAATGTAAAGTCAGAAATTCATGCCACACAACCTCCAGATTATGAAGATGGAACAGATAAAGTTTGTTTGTTAGGAAAATCGCTCTATGGTCTGTCCGAGAGTCCAAAAGCATGGTACGACTGTGCTGATGAATCCTTGAAAGATATCAAAAGGCGCGGCAGCGCCTTGCGGGCGAGTATATGAAAGAGAAGAACATGTGAGAAAGAGAAAGAGCGCGCGCAAGGCTGCCGTGCCTTATATACGCTGAGTTGGCCGTTTTAACCTCACACATTTTTTCGAACTTACTTATTTCATGCTTTTCTGGGTTCAGGAGGGTCCCATTCCCTCTGAACCCGTTATTTCGGTCCTCAACAAGGATATTGGCAAGTCATTTCGCCGCTGACAGCGTTTAGTGCCAAAATATCTTACTCACTAAATTCGAGCCTTCACAATTTTTTCGCGTCAAGATTTCAGCCGCGTCTAGACACTCGAAGTCGAACACAATCGATTGTTGATGTCGACCACGTACGCGGGATGGTCAACCTCAAGACCAGGTGATATTTTGAAGCGGCTGTGTGTGTAGCAGACGGCGTGTTATTCCGCTCCAGCAGTAACATGTTGTAGCAGTAACATGTTGTAACTTTTTTGACTATTTTGATTATATTATGCAGAGATAACAGCAGAGATTGAATGCCAATCATAGCACCACCTGCAGCGAGCTTGTAGAAATCAGTTCTCATTGTCGAAGGAATAAGAGCCACCCATTGTTGTGGGTTTCCTTGTCTGGAATGATATAAGAATAATGGACCAAAATTTGTGTCATTCTCGCTGTTGAGCAGTGTCAAGAGTTGATCTTCTTTGGAGAATTTACGATTCGATCGTGAGAAAAAATGAGTGCCAGTATCAATCTACATTTCAGCAGTGTATTGCCTTTCAATTTCCTTGATACTTCAGACAGACCCAATTCTGGAGCTATAAATCGTGCATATCAAAGAAAAGTCGATAAACCACTCTAGTTGAAGAAGAGTGCGACCAATAGAATATCCTTCGTGTTGCTTTTCGTAGACCTGTCAATGTCCAACACATTAAGAGAGATCTTCTCTCACATTTAGATGTTTTGAGACAGGTCAGGCAATTAACGACTGTGCGAGAACAGCTGTTGTGTTAAATAAGCACTGATATTTGGTGCTGCTCTGGTTATCACTTATGAATATCATATGTCCATTGCGTGATACTCTAATCCAAAGGTCTCAGCTAGACTCTTGCTCATATGGTATATGGATTTTACTTTCTTGGCGTTCAATTTTGAATAGGATTAGAAAGTTGTACAGGGTTCACCTGTTTCATCAAGAGTATTATAAAGGAAGAAAGGCACTTTTACGCTCTTGGTGGGAAGTGGTAAGATCGAGTTGAAAAAATTATTACTTGAGTAGTGAATCACTAAGCAAACTGGATCCGTACATCTATCTGGAAGTATGTTGAGGATCATTCAAACATATATCACATAATGCTACTGAACCTTTATTTCCCTCAGGATGAGTTCGCACCGATTGCTCCAACTTCTTGATGCGTTATGAATCAGCACATTGGTATTGGAATGATTCAGTTTTTGGTCCTTGGAAAATGTTGGACAACAGATGTAGTGTCATAATTCTAAGTTTCATTTATCAATTAGTTATTACTCATTCACTTTGATATTTAGCATGCTCTCTTGCTGGAGAGTGGATGTGGTTCATCATTTGGAGAATTTTCACAATCTAGAAGTTCCTCGTGATCCAAAAATTTTCTCTTGCAAGCACCATCACCATTAGGAGTCTTTGCATTAACTCAAGTCAATTCCATGAACTAATTTCAAGGGTCTTGCTATCAAAAATACAAAGTTGTCCTTCTCCAGATTTTTTTTTGTTCGTGATCAAAAAATGTTGCTCTTGGAATGAAGCACACTAGTATTAATTAGGATAATGATTTTCATGGATGAGATACATAGAATTTTTTCTTGTTTTCCTACATGCTACTATTTGCAGCATGTTTTTCAATCTCGGAATATTCAGCCATTACCATAGCGGAGAATTGAAATCTCCTCCCCCTCCCCACTTCACTTTTTCCAAAAGTATAACTTGGCGAGTATGGCCATCCTTTCCCCCTATCACTTCATCTGGGATCAAAAATTGAATTTCAACTTTTGAGGGTCATGAAATCAGGGGAATTATGTCGAGTAACTAATTAGCGAAATTTAGCAGAATTTGAACATGAGGCGAATGGAAAGAGGATGAAAGATATTAATTCCAAATCTTGAGAGTCGTGAGATCAAGGATGTCGAGTAATTGTTTTGCAGAATCTGAACGTAAAACGCATGGAAGAGGATTGATCACATTACGATTTGACTTTCTCGGTAATTTTGACTCAACTTGAGTTACTCACCATCTCTACTGAATTTTAAACTGAACCGATCAATACTAGATTGAATTTTCTGGTTTTCTTTTCTTCTCAATAGTCTGAATAAATTATTATTTTCACTACATTTCATAGACGGAGGAGATGGTGAGAAACTCAAGTTGAGTCAAAATTACCGAGAAAGTCAAATCGTAATGTAATCAATCCTTTTCCATGCGTTCCACGTTCAGATTCTGCAAAACAATCACTCGACATACTTTTCTTGATCTTACGAAACTCAAGAGTTGAAATTTATATTTTCCTTCTCTACCCAGTTGTTTCATGTTTAAATTTAGCTAAATTTTGCTAAAGAGTTACTCGACATGTTTCCCCTGATTTCGTGACACTCAAGAGTTGAAATTCAATTTTTGATCCCGAAGGAATGATAGGGAGAAAAGATGGACGTACTCGCTAAGTTATACTCTTGGAAAAAGTGAAGTAGGGGGGGGGTGAGGAGATAGGTTTTACAAAGAGTGATTTTGATAACTGTTTGTATATCATGTACACTTGGCGGTAGTCGATTCTATTCGAATAGGGGAACCAGTTCCTCACAGCTTCGTTGCACTCATGCGATTCAGACTGTATACGTGATCTTGCATGGCGCTCAGATCACCCTCTTATCATCTTTCTCTTCATCGACGAATAGGTCACATCTTCCTGCTACTGTGCAGATGTGATCCAAGTCATAGATTGAATCTTATGGAAACAAGAAAGAATTCTGAGATATAGTCAGAGGAGACGATATTTTGAGGTTAGAACTCCACAAGTGTGATCGCCGCTCGGACCTCTCTCTCTCTCTTTTTATTTTTTAGGGTGATTACGCTGCGACGTAGCCACAGAGAGGTTCCGGACGGCCGATTACGCCTGGCCGATGCTTCTCAAGGCTTCCGGGCTGGATTCCGCATCGATGCGGCCATCCGCACCAGACAAACCCTCTTTCCCTTCCCCTTTGGCGCTGGCCATCGGACAAGGGAGAGATCCACCAACTTACCAATCCGGCCCCGGAACGCGTGAGCATTACTTCAGGACCGGCGGCGTCTCGCGCTCAGGATCGAGCGTCTCTCTTCTCACGACTCGCAGGTGTTGTTTCTCCTTCTTCGATCTTCTTCCATTTCTTCATTCTTCTTTCTTCGATCTCTCTTCTTTCTTCGATCTTCGATCTTCTCTCTTCTCTCTTCTTCCTTCCCTCTTCAGTCCATCATATTTCTCCTGGAACCATTTGGACCTCTTCTTTTTTCTCTCTCTCTCTCTCATGTGTTGAGAAAATGGGCGGAGCGCTCAATTTGCATGAAAGCGACGAAGCTGTAAGGAACTGATTCCCCCATTTGGAAAGAATCAACCACCGCCAAGTGTACATCCAAGGCCAAATAGTTCACTTGATTCTATTTGTAGATGATCTGTTGATCTGTTATAAAGCCTTCGGGAACTTGGATTACATTAAAGGATTTTTAACGAAGAGGTTCAGAATGGAAGATAAGGTCGAAATTAAGACCCACTCGGGGAGGAATTTTGATCATTTTTCATTTTATTCTATCAAGATTATGATTACAGAACATGATATCATGACTCTAGATCAAAAGAGTCATATTGAGTCATTGGCCACGGGTTATGGGTTGGAAAATGCTAAATTGTACCCAACGCCAATGAAAGAAAATTTGTGAATGAAGCGTGAACCTGCACAGTCTGCTAATAAAGAGATTCCATTCAGAGACCTGATTGGAGCACTTTTGATTCTGAGTTCAGGAACAAGATTTGAAATAAGCTACAGTGTCAACCATTTGAGTCGATTCCAAAATCGTTAGGATCAAACACATTTCAGATACGCATTGAGAATCGTGAAATATTTGTATTTGACTAGAGATCTGAAACAAAAGAAATGAGAATGTTGATACCTTAGATTCTTATGTATACGCTGACCATGCAGAAGATAAAGTCGACAGGAGGTCTACGGCTGGGTATTTGATCAGATTGTATGGAAATGTAATATTTTGGAAATCCAAGAAACAAAGTAGTGTAAACAAATCTTCTACGGCAGCAGAATATGTTGCTTTGTCAGAGTCAGTTAGTGAGTTGAAGTTCATTAGAGACATTTAAGATGAAGCAATACCAATTCATGAAGATAACTCAGGTGCTGTCAGTCTTGCTAAGTTTGGTAATTTCACAAAGAAGTCCAAGTTTATTGAAACGCACTATCACTTTGTTCATGGAAATTTTTTGAGAGGAGGAATAAATATAGTCAAAGTTGATTCAGAGAAGGATATAGCTGACACACTGGCTAAAGCTCTTGGGAGGATGGAATTTGAAAAGTGTAGAGAGATGGCGATATGCATGTGAGAAAAATTGTGTTTATACTGTATAAATCTGAGGAGGTGTGTTGAATCGTGAGTGAATAGGCATCTTGCATTTTTTTGACCGCCCCAAAAGAAGGTTTGGCAAATTCGAGAAAATCGAGATGAGTGAGGTGCAACTGGAAAGAAATTCCCAAAAATTGTTTACAACTTGCGCAAATTGTTTGAAAGTCAGACTATTGTGTCACACGATGCAAGTCATCCTACTATCAAACAATTTGCGCAAGACAAAGAAAATTTTTGGAATATTTTCTTCAATTGCACAATACTTGTCTCAATTTGCTCAAATTTGCCAAACTTTTTTCTGGAGGGATCAAAGGCATTGCAAGACGCCATACAATATCGGCAACCGACGACTTCGTCGGAGTGACGTCACACAGCGCAAGTCATCAGACTTTCAAACAATTTGCGCGAGATGAGAAAAATTTTTGGGGATTTTTCTCCCAATTGCACCCTACCTATCTCGAATTGCTTGAATTTGCCAAACCTTTCTTCAAAAAAATGCAAGATGCCTATTCATTCTATGTGACTCTATGTGTCATCTGCCGGAAGCAGTGGCTGATGCGTGGTGCCACCTGCGGACTTGAATATAAGTCTCTATCATGTGTGTATGTATGGGTGTGGTGCGCGCAGCAGCGAAGCTGGAGAGAAGAGAGAGCGACTACTTGGGCTAGAAGAGCAAAGCCGGCAATGTGTAACATACTGTATTCTTGTTATTGAATATATGGGCAAATCTCACGAAGTATGCGGTTTGGCCGAACAGGCCTATGTTCACGTTGTCAGAAGGACATTTGCTTTTTTCCGCCGCTCGCACTAGATCATTTTGGAGATCCACTCATATTTAACAGTTCTGCATCATCCAGAAGTCTATTATTTGCTATAGGAAGGTACTGGGAGACGCTTCTACATGACAAAATCGCATTTTTCGACCGAACAGGCACATCATTCTCTCACGCCTTAGCTCGCCACAGGCGGGGCGGTTCACCGATCGGTCTGAAAATTGGATATGTGATAGATTGATATATGAAGAAACATATGATTTCCACCCGAGGCTGTGCCTATCAATGCGTCAGAGTGGCGATGATTCGTTGGAGCGAACTCCGATTTTACATTTTTTCCTGTATCGCTCTCCTAATGGATGCAGCACTCGGGGCGGTGAATATTTCGTATCTGCAGAAACAACATCTTATTCTCAATCCAAAAACCTACAAATCTAGCCCAAGAACGATAGTGTGCTCGATTCCGCACGACGATGCAGCTTGAAATGAGAAGAGTTATTTTTGCGTAATTGGGGTCAAAAAAATCGTTTTTCGTGTAGCACACGAAATTTTCGATTCCGTTGGGATTGAAACCACGTGTAAACTGATGTTTGTACCCCAAGAAATGGCTGTGAGAATCGCCGCTACTACAGCCTTATCTCGGTCGTGATGCGAGGCTCGTGAGGATTGACAAATAACGAAAATGGGCGTTCTGGTGGCTGAGACACATCTTCATTCTGTACCACAGACCTCCAGAAGACACTATAAACTATTGAACTCATTCCTCTTTCTCTATTCCAACACCAAGGATGCCATTTATTCACATACACGTGAGCCAATTAGAACATTGGACATATGAGGGTCCCATCCAAACATGGGAAAATCTTCTACTCCCTCACAAATCCACGGCGGAGCTCCAAAATGATTTACGCAAGTATTTCATCATTGTTTGAGCATTACTCGGACCAAACAAAAGTTCATGGGAGGTGTGCTGCCATTCTGGAAATTCTCGAAATTCCAAAGTCGAAATCGCATAGTTCATAAGATTTGCCCATATACTTCCATTCATGATGAGAGTATTTAGTCCCAGCCTTGTGTCCCTCATCAACCTTTTGACCCTCACAAGTACAGTACCGGTCAAAAGTTTTAGCTCACCCAAAAATTTTTTTTTTAATTTTGTGAGTTCAACTACTCGGCTCTATTTGACCGAGGAGGACTCTTCTAGAGCTCATTTTGGAGGTTTTTCCACGTACTTTAAGACGGTATTATTCATTTTTATCCACACGGATCGATATCTTTACAATTTGAGCTTGAAAAAGTGTCAATTTCGACGATTTTTGAGAGAATCTTTGGGCTCGTGCCAATTTGAGCCACATGAATGTTTCAATATGGGAATCATGGGATACAAAAGTACAATTTTAGAGCTTCAAAATCCGTTTTTGAACGCCCCTCTACGCCACTTCCAGTCCGAGCTATGACACTTTCTCTGAGGGAAGATTTTTCGCGAAAACTAGCACCTGTATTCAAAACTGACGAGAAAATTCACCTTTTGCGGTATATTTCAGAAGTTTCTCGTTTTCTTGATCAAAATATAGATGATAAATGACAGAAATGATGATTATACTCCATAAAAATGCATCTCTGTATCTCTTTCGAATCGGAATGCTATTTTTTGCGAGAAACATCCCCTCAGAGAGAATGTCATATCTCGGATTAGCAGTGGCGTAGAGGGACGTTCAAAAACGGATTTGGAAACTCTAAACTTGCACTGTTGTATCTCACAACTCTCACATTGGAATATTTATGTGGCTCAAATTGGCATGAGCCAAAAGATTCTCCCAAAAATCGTCGAAATTGATACTTCTCCAAGCTCAAATTGTAAAAAAATCGATTCGTTTGGATGAAAATGAATAATGCCATCTTGAAGTACGTGAAAAAACCTTCAAAATGAGCTCTGGAAGAGTCCTCTACGGTCAAATAAAGCCAAGTAGTTAGATTCACAAAATTAAAAAAAAAAAATTTGGGTGAGCTAAAACTTTTGACCGGTAGTGTACCTGAATAGTTCCAAACCCGAAGTACGTATTTGAGAGGCTTATCGTGCAATGTCCAGCTTCAATTGTTTGAAAGTTCTTTTTCAAAGGATTGTAGAGCGATAGTTCTCCAAGATTCAGATCGGGCATCCTCCAAAACCCGCGGATTCATATTTTAGGAACACATCGTTCAACTTTCAACTTCATTTGTTTGGACCAGTTTGTTCGATCAAATTCGTTCAAACAAATTGTGAGGTGATAATTTCATTTAATTCGAGTTCAGCGACCCTGAAAACCTCCCAATTATATTCTTCCAGATTTTTTCATTGTTCACCAAGGCCGAAAATAATTCTTCCGCTTAAGTTGTTTAAACAACTTTATTCGGACGAATCGCAGAGGAATGATTCCATCGGATTCGAATGCAGCGAGCCTCGAAACTCCTGACATATTTTTCCAGATTTTCCTATTGTTCACCAAGGCCGAAAATATTTCTTCCGCTCATGTTCGAACAACTTTGTTACAACAAATTGTAGTAGAATAACTCCATCGGATTCCAGTTTAGCGACCCTCATAATCCCCGAGGTACATTTCTCCGGATTTGACCATTGTTCACCAAGGCCGAAAGCAATTTTTCATAGGATTGAGCAACTCTCAGATTCTTGGAAATATATTTTTCAAGTTTCCTCATTGTTCACCGAGACCGGGAAAGAATATCACAAAGTTGTCTCGTTTGAAATTTTCGAAGGATCAGAATAGCCCTTCGGAGTACGCCTTTTATAAACCACCATGGAACCTGACTCGCTGGTGACGGGAATAAGGTATCAGACTTCCAACCGAAATGTCGTGGGTTCGAATCCCACCCCTGCCATAAGTGTCAAATGTCGACCGGGCGGTGAAAACTTTTTTTTTTATTTTTGGGCCATTTCTATATCTTTTTTCTCTTTTAGGCTCTTTCAGGCGCGTTCCAGGGAGTGGAATAAATATGCGGTAATTTGCGGTTTTGCTTGAACGTTGCCCTGATACGTTAGCTGATTAATCCGCTGATTCTTTGGGTGATATTTTGGCATGCTTAATCAGCTCATCAATCACTCTATTAATCAGGCAATTGATCAGGTGATTTATAACTTGATCAACCACCTGCTTTTTTCGGCAGGGTGCAGATCAGAAGTGCCGCCAGCAAGGCAAGCGCCCCTAACCTTTTTCTAGGGTAGAATTACATGACCGGAAAAAAATCGGGAAAGATCTGTCCAGAACGGCAACGGAGCGCTCTGATTGGCTGGACGCGTGATTTTTACCGGTCCATTCGATATTTTTCAGTCCGCGTAATCTCGGCCTCAGTGTACGTGGAAGAGCTCTCGTGGAGACAGGGCCATGTTTGCGCGAGGAACAAGTTATACTAGTAGCTATATCACCCCTCCCCTCCCCCCGGAGTCACACACCTTGTTATTCTTACGCTGTGTCGGGGCCTGTATCGTCGTTGTGGGGTAATTGATACCACACATACGCAATGGACGGACAGCAGTCCCAGCTCTTTTCCCGCACTCGACGGCATAAAGACCTCGATAAGTATATAAAAGCGCAGAATCGCTTCATCGCCAAGCGTCCAGGCCACCACCTGCAACTCCAGCCCTGCTGATGAGTCCGGTTACGATGAACTAGGTGGCAGGTGGGGGACGAATTTCATAAGAGCCTTCTGCTCAAAGCGTGTAGAGTCATTCATTCGTACGGGTAAGCCATCAGCTCATTCCTCCATGGCAGCGTAAGGGCGTGTCTCCAGTTCAAGCGCATGCCATGCCATCGGCGCACGGCACGACACAGGCCCACGTGCCGATATTTATTTTTGTTTACAAAGCGCTCCTGTTGACATTTCTCAACTCTTGGGCATTACGGAAGCCTTTTTATATTCAAAACTCACAATAGAATGTGGAAGGATTATGTTTCCAGATGAAAATGGTGTCATCGCATGAGCCTGCGCCGCGGCGTGCGCCGATGGCATGGCATGTGCTTGACTTGAAGACACGCCCTAATTGTCGAGCGCACCAGAGCGCACGGAGCGCCCGACTCGCCACTCAGGCTGCTATTCCAAGGTGGCAATTCGTCGCCGCGACGTCGCGAGATTGCTGCAATTTTCACGCGCGCGAAATTCAAAATCTTGCCTATCCAGGTAACTTAAGATGGAAATTGAGTGATTCTAAGAAACCCACTAATTGAAAATTGTTTTTCCCTATCTTCTTGAGTGAACTGAACACGATTACGAACTCTGTTCCGATCTAGAGATGAAGAAAACTTCTAAAAATTACATCTGAATCCGAAAATGAGACTTCTGGCTCAAAAGGCAATTTTCTAGCATTTTCTCCGCCGTTGGAAGGAAATAGAGTTCATATTCGTGTTCAGCATCTTCAAAAACATTGGACAGAACAATTTTCAACCAATGGGTTTTTCGGAGTCATTCCATTTCCATCTTAGATATTAAATTCGTAAATCGGCATTTGGAGGACTAATTTTTATTTCTCTATTGGTGACCTCGGATTTGAGGTCATTTTTAATGAAAAATTATCGATCGGGGTTTGATCGTCATGATGTTAATTGGAGGAAAACTGCATTTAATGACATCGTGAAAAAAATGCCTGGACCTAGGATCGAACTGGGGGCCTTCTTCTCACTGGGAAAGACACTCTACCAGCTGAGCTATCCAGGGCTCGGCAGATCTTTGTCTCGATGTCACTCTTATACATTAGTGCCATTATTTCAGCTACGGCGCGGAATTCAAATTACACTTTTCGAACTTCAAGTTCACTATACCTAGTTCCAATTCCAAAGCTTTGTATCAGGAAAGATATTCAAGCCCATAGAGAAACCTTGGAACTACAAACAGTGTACAATATCATCAGGACGAGGTCGCGAGGTGTCGCATGTGATAGTTCACACTCTCATCTGATCACCTATTTACAATCTTTAATCGAATGAAGTTTTATCATATGAATGAAAATAAGTCTATCCAGTGATACATCTAACTGAGACGATTGTTCTATACTATAAAATAAACAAATTGCACCAAGGATCTCACTGGAGGAACCTGATTCGTAAACCTAACCTATAAAGTGGATGAACTGTCTCAGCTCCACAGTAGGGTGGGCTGAAAATCCATTTTTCTCGGGAATCGCTTCGCGCTAGTGACATTTCACTGTCTTTAGATGACATAATACGGAAATCTTTCCGCTGCATGCTTAAAAATGAGTTTTTAAGGTGGAGCAAGAGCCTCGAAGATTGAGAAAAATGGAGAAAAACCTGTTTTTCGAACCTTTTTCGCTACTGTTTCGCATGAAACGTCGGTGCACCTCCACATTTTGTTACGTGCTTTAGCTAATTTTGAAGCTTGATCCAAAACCAATAAAATGAGCTAAGGTACGTCCTATTTGAGCAACGTGGACCAAAGTTGTTGTAAATCTACGGAAGATGGTTTTCCGACCTTTTTCTTACGTTTTTCATCCGCGATCATAAGGAAGCTATGGGTTATGTAGCCATCCGACAAATGGAACTCTGGCCAGATTGTTACGCTTGAGTTTCCACAGTTTGCCTCATTTTGCGTTTGAATGAGGGAAGTCAACTCCAAAATACCGAGGAATGAGATCTTGTGATGGAGCAAAATTTTGAGAGATTTTGAGAAAATTAATGAAAACATGACATTTTGATGGTCCTTTCGAAAAGATGCTATAGAGCGCAGACTATTTTCTCTTCCTGAGTCGCCATGTGAACAACGTTTTCTTATGCATTTTCACCGGTAGAAACAAAAAACGAGGTCCACTTAGGCCTCAAGGATCAAAGGTCTTTATAATTTGCGAAATACCGATTCTGGCTATGGAACTACACTTTCCCAGAAAACGCCCAAATCCGTTCAAATCGCTGTGCTGCTGAGGAGAGCACTTCGACAGACCTCGATCACTCATGGAACTATGTTTCACTACGTATTTCTACTCCTGGAAACGATCTCGGTGTTCTCATCGGGCTTGGATGCGTCAGATTGAAGCACTGAGTAGTTGATGGCCGATATGTCCAACCTGTGTATAAGGATAGGTAGTCCATGCATAAGGTAGGACGAAAATCTTCCGTCTTCATCTGCTCATTACTTGGATTCGACGCGTCCCTGCTTGATGAAAACACCGGGATCGTTTTCAGGAGGACGAAATACGTAGGGAAACATAATTCCATGAGCGATCAAGGTCCAATTGAATGATATTCTCAGCAGCACAGCGATTTGAACGGATTTGGGCGTTTCCCGGGAAAATGTAGTTCCATAGCCAGAATTGGTATCTCGCGAGTTATCAAGACCCTTAATCCTTGAGGCCGAAATGGACCTCGTTTTTGGTTTCTACCGGTGAAAATACATAAGAAAACGTCGTTCACATGGCGACTCAGGCAAAGGAAATAGTCTGCGCTCTAACGCATCACTTTCGAAAGGACCATCAAAATGTCATGTTTTCCTTAATTTTCTCAAGATCTCTCAAACTTTTGCTCCATCACAAGATCTCATTTCTCGGCATTTTGAAGTTGACTTCCCTCATTCGAACGCAAAATGAGGCGAACTGTAGAAACTTAAGCGTAACAATCTGGCTAGAGTTCCATTCATCGAATGGCTACATAACCCATAGCTTCCTTATGATCGCGGATAAGAAACGTAAGAAAAAGTTTGGAAAACCATTTTCCGTGGATTTACAACAACTTTAGTCCACGTTACTGAAATAGAACGTACCTTAGCTCATTTTATTGATTTTGGACCAAGTTTCAAAATTAGGTAAAGCACTATCAAAATGTGGAGATGCACCGAACTTTCATGCGAAACAGTAGCAAAAAAGGTCCGAAAAACAGGTTTTTCTCCATTTTTGCAATCTTCGGGGCTCTTGCTCCACCTTAAAAACTCATTTTTAAGCATGTAGCGAAAAGATTTCCGTATTTTCTCATCAAAAGACAGTGAAATTTCACTAGCGCGAAGCGATTCCCGAGAAAAATGGATTTTCGGCCCACCCTACTCCACAATGGGTGAAGAAGTAACGCTATACAAAGTACTTGAAGGTGAGAAGATCTGTTGTGTGTCATGTCCAAACAAGGCCCGCTGAAAGAATTATATGCTAAATGTGAAAAATGTTCAAGTACATATCACCCATCATGTGCAAAACGAGCAGAAATCAGAGATAATGGCTCTTCCCGCAGATGCTGCCAAGAAGTAGATGATAGCACATGCAATGAAAGCATAACTAGTCGCAATGATCAATATAATAGTTCGATCGAAGATGAAAGTAAGAATGAAGATTTGAGTGAACCAGAAAGTATTGAGAGTACTAATATCAAGAAGAGTAAGGAAGTGAATGGTGCAAGTGATGAATTGCTAGGACAGATACAAAAACTCATTAAAAACGAGCTAAAAGAGTGCACCAGGAACATAAATGACAACATTGATACCAAAACAGAGGCTATATCGTCTAAAATGGATTGCCTAAATATAGAAGTCGATGGTATGGAGAGAGAAGTTATCGATCTAAACTCTAGAATAACAGTGATTCAATCAGCAAAGCAGAATAATGTATGGAAGATGAGTGACAATCTGGTCAGTGAAATTAAGGAGCGTATATACAAAGAAAGAAACATCATTGTATTTGAAATTCAAGAGTCGGATGGTCCTATGTACCTAACTCAAGTTCTTCAGAACATGCTCCAAAGTGCTCCCTTCAACCCGGAAGATATACGCTTTTTTGCAACTGTGTGCGCGAACTTGTAAGAAAAATGAGACTTCTCTTCATTATTTACAGTGCGAGAAGTAATGCGTGAATGACTTCTCGCACAGTTTTACATTTACGCACTGGTGAAGTGTCCGTGAATGTAACTTCTCGCTCTAATGCATTTTCTTCCACGCACAGTTCCAAAATATGATGTCACGTCATCCCTCTGAATTTGGCCTTTCTTAAAAACTTCGTTTTCAAGATAATCTTGCTCGGACAGTGGTGCATTTAATTACAACTTAGCGCACAGTTGCAAAAAATAGTATACGCAACACGTGCGAGAAGTTTCCGCACACGTTGCTAACTCGCGCGAGAAGTAACATTCACGCAAACTTCGAAACTTCTCGCACTTGTTGCGTAATATACTATTTTAGGATTGGTGTCAAAGCTAATGATGAAAGCAGACCAGTCAAAATCATAATGCAGCAAGCTGAACATGCAAAGTGGGTTCTACGCAGCCGGAGGAAAATCTGCACTGGTAACATACGTTGCACCTCTGATAAGACACCAGCTCAACAGCACCTTATAAACTCTCTGATGCAGAAACTTTGAGAAAAAAAAACAGTGGTGAAGCTGATTAAGTATATTAATGAAACTCCTACAATTGTGAAAGTTTCAGGCGATAGACAAGAAAAAATTTCTCACTCGATGGGTAATAATGGGAGAGTGAATGTTGCTAGTCAACCATCGTTGAGCAATATAGGTTACAATACACCACCTAGTACAAGTCAGCAATCTGTATCACGGTTGAACAGCTCCTCAGGTATCCCATATCCGAACCAACTAGCTCACAATGAAGGCATCCTTGGTAGTCAACAGCGTAGGAGTCATAGCAAAAGACCCAAGATCTTTGCTAATAAGATGAATCAGCAAGCAAGAAACCATCAGCAGAACGCAGTATTTACTTTCAAAACGTGGGAAAAGTGAAAAACAGGCTTGTCATACTAAAGTCAACCTATTAGTCTCGAGCATCGACTATGACATAATCTGCCTAAATGAGTCATGGCTAGATGGAACAGTTCAAAACAATGAATTGGAAATTATCGGCTACAGCTGTATAAGGATTGATAGGAACCAGACTGTGTGTGGAAAAGCTAGAGGCGGAGGTTTGCTAATCTATATTAAGAAGTCATCGCCATATAGAATCCTGTCAATGACAGCTAATACTTATGAATCTGTTGTTGTTAAAACATATCCCACAAAATACTCCTGCTTGCTGTAAGCTATATACCACCAATCTCATCTTCATTCGATGAAAAATTTCTTGGAGCATTTGAGGAAATCAATGCAGTCATCAAGCAAGCAGCCAAGGACCACCCATCAGCAGAACTTCTGATAACTGGTGATTTTAATTTACCTGGTTTTTCCTGGCACTACAACAACAATATTATCCATGCAACTGGGAGCAGTGGCAGTGGTCCTATTGTACAAGCAGTCTCAGTGATGGAGTTGAGTGTAAACCAGTGCAATGTGAGAAGTGTCTTGGGATCCCAAATACTTTGGCAATCCTCTTGATCTTATATTTTCTACTGTACAGGACACTAGTCATGAAGTTAGTATAGACCCTTTGATTGACAAGGATTAATTCCACTCGGCCATAGTTTATAGTGTTCCTTTCAAAACTATTTCACATTTCCAGAGTAACCAATTCATTCCTAACTTCAATGCAGCTGACTATGGTAGAATTAACTCAGAGCTTGCAAAAATTGAATGGTCTACAATCATAACTGAGAGCATGAATATAGATGTTGCAATCGATATTTTCTACAACAATTTATATGGCATTATTGCTCGGAATTTGCCCCGTTCTAGGAAGTTCGAGTCCACATATCGCCCGGGGTTCGATAAAGATTTAAGGAAATGAGTAAAAATGAAGAAAAAATTTCATGCAATTTTTGAAGAAACTTGGTTAGATGTTGACTATGAAAATTCCAGAAGGCAAAGAGCAACGTGCAAACACATGATTCACCTCACCTATGCAAAATAAGAACAAATAATACAAACAAAAATCATATTTACTCTTCTTGAAGCCTAGTTCTTGTAAAAACTCATCAAAACAATCATACCATCTCCTAGGACTTCTTTTCAATCCATAAAGTGCTTTTATAAGGTTACTAACTCTATTCATACCATCTTGGTAACCCTTCGGTTGCTTAATATACACCTCTGAAGTAACTTTACCATTTAGGAAAGCTGTCTCTACATCCATTTGTTCAACATAAGATCCATTTTGACAACAATAAGATAATAAGATTCTCAAAGTCATCATTTTTGCTACCGGTGAATGAATATCCTCAATCATCTCATTTTGTTGGTACCCTAAGACAACTAACCTTGCTTTGTAAACATTTCCTGGTTTTTTTGTGAATATCCATTCAACATCTAAAGCTTTTACCTTCTCTGGCAATTCAACATATTCATAAGTTCCATTCTTTTTCAAACAAGTCATTTCTTTTTCTGTTGCCTCTTTCCAAGATTCAGTTTCAGGACAGTTCATCGCCTCCTCAAAATTCACTGGCACATCAGCGCTACAGTAATTCACATAGATTACATTATCATATATGAAATTCTCATCTACATTTGGCTTTCTTTGCCTGGTTTATCTCCTCAACTCTTGTACATCATTAGCTGATCTGTTTTCGTTTTTGTTTTCATTTTCACTTGACAGTTCTCCATCATAATTTTCAGAATCTGACAAAGGTTCTTCCTCTGACTCATCCAAACCGATACGATTTGTATCTCTCTCAACGATATCAGTATGGGCAGCGATTTTGATTTGGTTATCAATCAAAATTTTGTATTCAACATTTGTGTATCCAGTTAAAATTCCTAATTCAGCCTTCTTGTCCCATTTGGAAATTCTTCTAGCCTCTGGTATCCCAACAAAGACTTTACTTCCATACATTCTTAAATGTTTCACATTTGGTTTTATACCAAACATAATTTCAAAAGGTGTTTTCTTTTCAAGAGTGTTTGCCAACGTTCTATTTTTAAGGTATGCTGCTGTCAGATTTACTTCAGGCCAATATTTTCTCTCAAGTTTTGCTTCATCTAATAAACATCTTGCTATCTCCATGATGGATCTGTTATATCTCTCTGCAGTCCCATTCAATTCATGAACATAAGGTGGACATTTGTCTATTACTACACCTTTGCTTTTCGTAAAATCATAGATTCTTTCATTTAAATACTCTAACCCATTGTAACACCTCAAAGTTTTTATCTTGTTACCTGTTGAATTTTCTACCTCATTCACAAAGGTCACAGAACAGTCAATAACTTCATCTTTAGTTCTTATAACATAGACTCTGGCTATTTTACTGTAGTCATCAATGAAACTCACAAAATATTTCTCACCATTCATACCAATAGTTGCATGAGGCCCATTCACATCTAAATGCACAATCTCTAAAATTTTTCTAGCTCTAGTTCTGTTATTCAAAAAAGGAGTGTTATGCATCTTGTTCTCAATACAAGGTCTGCACTTCAAAAAATCTGCTTCTAAATTTGCTGGTATTCCTTCAAGTAATTCATTCCTGCTCAAAATATTCAAGTATTTGCAATTTACATGGTCAAGGATACTATGCCATCTTTCTTTATCAGTCATTGTACTCACTGTTTTTCTTTGAACTTCTTTCTTTATAAAGAAGCTATTCATCTTGTAAAGCCCATTTTCTTTCCATGCGATTGCTATTAATTTTCTTTTTCTATTATAAATCTTTGGATCATTCCGTAATGAAACTATTTTGTACTGATCTGTTATTTTGGCGTAACTTATCAAATTTCTGTCTAACTCTTTGACAAAATATACATCAGTCTTTCTGATCAAAACAAACTCATTGTATACTGGGAATCTACTTAGGACTGTTCCCACTTTTGTGGCTCTCAAAAATTTTCCATCAGCAACTTTTATTCTTACTGGCTCTAGCGAAATTTTGAAATCGTAAAAATATTCCTCATTATTGATTACGTGATCAGTGCAACCACTGTCCAAAAGCTAATCAATTCTATGAGCTGACTCATTTTTAAAATCTGTCTTTACACTATAAGTCGATACTAGCGCGTTTACCTGCACTCCTAAATTGAACGTATTGAGGCCCATATACTGTTGCTGTTGCTGCTGCTGATGTTGATTCGGAGTATTTCCTCTACCACCACGATGATGATTGTAGTAACCATAAGAAGGATTGTGGCCGGCATAGTTACCGCCACCACCGCGATAACCGCCTCGTTGTTGTCCTCTAAGTCTATGATTGTATTGGTGCAAGTGCCCTCTGCCGAAAGAACGGCCGCCGCGATGATTCATGTTTCCTCTCGGTGCGCCTCCTCCTCTTTGAATAGAGTTTTGCGAGTTCTTGTTTGCACAATCTCTTGCTATGTGACCGGGCTTGCAACAAGAGAAGCAAGTTTGCTCTTGTTTCACTGTCGTATTATATGCGCTCGCTTTTGCGCCCGCGCTTTCTTCAGTCGATTTTAGTAAATTTTGCATTTTAATCTTACTCTTCTCGTACTCTGTTGTGCGTTGTTCTTCTGGCAATACATCAATCAGATCACCAATATGACTGTAATCTTCCGGCAATGTCCTCAAAAGATAATTCACTTTTTCTTTTTCATCCACATGCGCCCCAGCAGGTTTTAATTCATTATTCATTTTCTCAAAATCACCAAAAAAAATTTCACAGTTCTCATAGTCTTTCAAACGTAACTTTTCTATTCGATTTCTTATGACAATTTGGAGCGCCGTTGATTTGGTCGAATATAGTTCATCAAATTTTTTTATAATATCGTAGGCCGTTTCGAATTCATTAACAAACTCCAATTGCTTATTATTTATCCCACTGTAAATGTAATTCACTGCCTTGAGATCTTGATCATCCCAATCTGCTCCATCAGTACTCGTTTTTGCTCTCGTAATCACTTTGTGGCACTTCTTCAGTTTCAAGAGCATTTCAATTCATTCATTCCAACTACTGTAGTCTTTCCCGGCAAAAACTGGCACTGTAAAATCTCCTGCCATTCTGTCTGTATTTTCACTGGGAGCTTCTTCACTTAATTCTTCAACTTCTTCACTTTCTTGGAACTTGGTTTCACTTGTTAACGATTCTTCACTTTTTTCTGAACTTTGCGGCGTATCTTCGATTTCTTCACCAATACCGCTTCTCATCAAATGATCAGTAATATTCTTCCACATTCATAACCTCAGCAACTGCTACCATGTTGGTAAAAGAGGTATTTTCCATGGATCGTTGTGGACTTCCTTAATTCAATAACACTTGTTCCACCAAATAATATTCATTCAATGCTTGCTCCGAGTTCCACGCTCCCTTACACATCTTTCTCTCACAACGTTCTTATCCGTTCTGCCGCACTTGGCGCAGCGCTTCTCCTTCGCACATATTTATAGTCATCATCTCGTGGCGCAATCGCCAAAGTCGGTATAGCAGTTTCCTTACACTACTATCTAATAGCTTCTGCTAATATCAGTGTCACAGCTGAATGTACACATATCTCAACAATATCCAACTGAATGATTACATTGCAACAGACTGTGATGATGCTGCTCATCTCTTCGCTAGTTACTTTTCATCTTTTTACAAGAAATCAAAAAATGTAGTGATTGATAATATGAATGAGCCTTCGGAAACGTTCACACTATCCAATATCGAAAAGAGATCGAGGCATTCTATAACGAGCTGTTGAAATATAATGAAAATAATGGAGTACGGCCTGATGGGATCCACTCGAAATTCGTTGAGCATTGTCACGTAAATCTTATGGTACCCCTGCACTTATTATTCAACAAATCACTCTCCACTAGTCGATTCCCAGAAATTTGGAAAAATACCTCCATCATACCTATACCAAAGTCCGAAGATGCACATAACGTGACCAACTACATGCCAGTTACGGAAATGTATTTTCCCGAAACTTTTTGACTCCCTTGTTGAAAAAAGTCTTTCGAAGCACCTTCATAAAGTCATTATCGAGCAACAACATGGCTTCATGCCTAGCAGATCTACGACTACCAATCTAGTATCTTTTAAGGAATACGTCATTGACAGTTTGAATAAAGGGGGAATCAAACGCTTTACTTCAGTAAGGCGTTTGATTCCGTCGACCTCGACTCACTATTACACAAACTTCAGCATTACGGGATAAACGGACCGCTATTGTCGTGGATATGCTGATTCCTCAAAAATCGTACTCAGAACGTAAAAATTGGTGCAACAGGGTCAGATATATTTCTAGTTGATTCGGGAGTACCTCAAGGTTCCCACTCTGCCTCACTCTCATTCAATATATTTATGAAGGATGTCATCAGGTGCTCCACTGACTCGAAAGTGCTGCTATTTGCTGATGATCTAAAATTATTTAGAATAGTCGAATCTTTGGAAGATGCGCAGTGCCTTCAAGAAGATTCAACTTCCTCAGCTAATTGGTGCGACTTCAACCGGCTTGAATTCAACATTGAAAAATGTAAAGTCATGTCCTTTTATACCGGTAAAGAACTAATCATCAATTATGAATATAAAATAGGCAATGAAAAGTTAGCTAGGATAAACGAAATGAGAGACCTTCGAGTCATTTTCGACCGCAATCTTAAATTTCACAGCCACATTCAGAGTGTCATAAATGAAGCAAATAGAATGCTCGGATTTATAAAAAGGAAAACGGTAAGCTTTAGAGAAGTTCATTCTATATGCACACTAAACAATGCTTCAGTTCGCTCTCATTTGATTTATGCATCACAAGTTTGGAGACCAAAATCCATTAGAGACAACTATCAATTGGAAAAGGTCCAACGTCGGTTCCTAAGATTTCTTTTTTTTTTCGATGGGTGCCCAGTGGATAGAAATAGCCATGATTACAGCTTAATACCTGCAAAGTACAAGTTAACAAGTATTGCATCCTTTCATGAATATCAAGATTTGCTATTTTTTGCTAAACTTATCAAGAATTATGTTGATTCCAATGAGCTACTTGATAGAGTTCAAACTAAAGTGCCCGACATAAGAACAAGATGCACTAGAACACTATTTGCACCGAGAAGACTAAAAAGTTCATTGTATGATGAATCTCTTCTAAATCGTATGTCGGAAGTGTAGTAGATAGTGAATCGTATATTCTTAAAGATGAGACTGATTTCTTCTTCGATCCCGTATCCAAAATTGAAGAAACGATTAGAAGAAGTTTGTTGAAATATGAATAATGATTATATCAATTTTTCACCAAGGTGTAACCTTATTCACCATATTGATTACATACAGTACCGTTAAAAAGTTCTCGATGGGTGATCCCTCGAGAACTCTGACTTGCAACAGCGATGAGTCGAGTTTGATGCGGCTTACGGGAATAATCAGAAGAGCATCTTAAAGAGCAGGGGGAATACTAACATTTAGTGCGTTTGAATGATTTTTATCAAATATTCTTGGAGGTCTTACACGCTCATTAAAGATAGAAAATCTAGAAAGATTTCACTTCCTTCGAGACACCTGCAGTTTTAATGCGAAAGAAGATACGGACATTCTGAACAAAGCATTCTGTAGAGCAGAAAAAATGCTATGGGTAGTCATCTTTCGATTCTTTTTAACGTGCTGCGTGTGCGTACGTACGAGCTGTCTAGATACACAAAATGACTGTTTATCGCCGGAAACGGCACAGAAAACGGTGAAAAATGTGCACACGGCACAGAAACGGTGATATTTCTATCTTCATTTGATTTTGTTTCTATTTTGATTCATTTCACGGTCTTGCGACCTCTAACAAAATATGAAGTAGTATGTATCTCACATGGTTGTTTATACACTCATCTTATCTGCTTTCAAAATGCAAGAATGAAAATCGGTCTATTTTCCTTCAAAAAGAGATGAATCGTTCAAAACAAAGAAATATACTCCTATATTCTATATCATTCATTATTAGTATTTTGAAGGTACTCACAGGACCGTTCAAAAGTTCTCAATGGGTGATCCCTCGAGTACCCTGACTTGCAACAGCGATAAGTCGAGTTTTATGCGTCTTACGGAAATAATCAAAGGAGAATGTTGAAGAGCAGGGGGAATACAAACTTTGAGTTGGTTTGAATGATTTCTATCAAATATTCTCGAAGGTTCTACACGCTGATGGAAAAATAGAAAATCTGAAAGAATTTCACTTCCTTTGAGACACCTTGCGACCTCTAACAAAATATAATGTAGTATGTATCTCACATGGTTCTTTATGAACTCATTTTATTCCCTTTCAAAATGCAAAAATAAAAATCGGTCTATTTTCCTATAAAGAGTAATAAATCGTTCAGAACAAAATGATATTTTTCTATATTCTATATCATTCATTATTAGACTTTTCAAGGTCCCTACAGTACCTTGAAAATTTTACCACACGGAGCTTAACTTACCACACGAACCTTCACCACACGAAGCTCGACATCTGCTTCGTGTCTCTATCACTAGATGGCAACCTTAATTTATGGTTGTTTTACGAAAATTTCAATGTTAACCCTTCTTGAGCCTGATATCAATCCACCCGATTTACAATAGTGTCTGAGACAGGTCTCTCTTCGTCTCACTGACGAGTCCAAGAGAGAGACCAGGGCGAGACACACACTCAATATCACACATCTTTTTCACAGTTTAAATAATTCAGTACGGTGTAGAGACAAGGATGGAAACAACCATCAGCTCTGCATTTGAGACTAATAATGATATTGAAGTTGGGTTCTCGATATCTTCCCGATGGCTTTGTGGCTCTATAGGGGATGTATGTTCCCCAGACAATCAGAGTGACGGAAGCTCTGTCGAGGAATCTCGCTTCGATAAGGAATGCCTCGCAATTCGGCCGTTCCTCCCATCATATATTGAAAGATAGCGAGGGTATAATTATCATTATTCCACCAAACGACATGAGGCCGTATAAAGTCGTTCACCACACGAAGCTCAACATCTGCTTCGTAACTCTATCACTAGATGGCAACCTTAATTGATGGTTGTTTTACGAAAATTTCAATGTTAACCCTTCTTGAGCCTGATGTCAATCCACCCGATTTACAATAGTGTCTGAGACAGGTCTCTCTTCGTCTCACTGACGAGTCCAAGAGAGAGACCAGGGCGAGACACACACTCAATATCACACATCTTTTTCACAGTTTAAATAATTCAGTACGGTGTAGAGACAAGGATGGAAACTACCATCAGCTCTACATTTGAGACTAATAATGATATTGAAGTTGGGTTCTCGATATCTTCCCGATGGCTTTGTGGCTCTATAGGGTATGTATGTTCCCCAGACAATCAGAGTGGCGGAAGCTTTGTCGAGGAATCTCGCTCCGATAAGGAATGCCTCGCAATTCGACCGTTCCTCCCATCATATATTGAAAGATAGCGAGGGTATAATTATCATTATTCCACCAAACGACATGAGGCCGTATAAAGTCGTTTACCACACGAAGCTCAACATTTGCTTCGTAACTCTATCACTAGATGGCAACCTTAATTGATGGTTGTTTCACGAAAATTTCAATGTTAACCCTTCTTGAGCCTGATGTCAATCCACCCGATTTACAATAGTGTCTGAGACAGGTCTCTCTTCGTCTTACTGACGACTCCAAGAGAGAGACCAGGGTGAAACACACATTTAATATCACACATCTTTTTCACAGTTCAAATAATGTAGTACGGTGTAGAGACAAGGATGGAAACTACCATCAGCTCTGCATTTGAGACTAATAATGATATTGAAGTTGGGTTCTTGATATCTCCCCGATGGCTTTGTGGCTCTATAGGGGATGTATGTTCCCCAGACAATCAGAGTGACGGAAGCTCTGTCAAGAAATCTCGCTTCGATAAGGAATGCCTCGCAATTCAGCCGTTCTTCCCACCATATACTTACAGTATCGTTCAAAAGTTCTCGATGGGTGATCCCTCAAGTACCTTCACTTGCAACAGCGATAAGTCGAGTTCTATGCGTCGTACGGGAATAATCAAACGAGCATCTCAAAAAGCAGGGAATTACTACGCTTTAGTGGGTTCGAATGATTTTCATCAAATATTCTTGAAGGTTTTACACGCTCATGGAAAAATAAAGAAAATTCCACTTACATTGAGACACCTGCAGTTTTAATGCGAAAGAAGATACGGAAATTCTTAAAAAAGCATTTTGTAGAGCGGAGAAAATTCTATGGGTAGTCATCTTTTGATTCTTACTCACGTACTACGTGTGAGAATGTACGAGCTGTCTAGATACCCAAAATGACTGTTCATCACCGGAAACGGCACAGAAAACGGTGAAGAACCATGATTTCGGGGATTTGGACAGCTCGCACGGCTTCATACACGGGACCTAAAAGATAATCGAAAAATAGCTACACATAGCATTTTCTCCGCTCTACAAGATGCTCTCTTCAGAATTGCCGTATCTTCATTCGCATGAAAACTGCAGGTGTCTCAATGGAAGAAAAATTTTTTTAGATTTTCTATTTCCGCATCAGCATGTAGGACCTTCAGAAATATTCGATAGGAATCATCCAAACCCAGTCAAAGTCAGTATTTTTTCTCCTCTTCGAGATGCTTTTTCAAAAATTTCTGTACAACGCATAAAACTCGACTTATCGCTGTTGCAAGTCAGAGTGCTTGAGGGATCACCCATCGAGAACTTTTGAACGGTACTGCAAGTACCTTGAAAATTCCAATAATGAATGATATAGAATATTTCCATATTCTATATCATTCATTCTTCTGTATACTATTTTGTTCTGAACGATTTATCACTTTTTGAAGAAAAATAGACCGATTTTTATCTTTGCATTTTGAAAGAAGATAAGAAGAGTGTACAAACAACCATGTGAGATACATACTACATTATATTTCGTTACAGTCGCAAGACCGTGAAATGATATAAAATAAAAATAAAATAATATAAAAATAAAAGTATCATGATTGTTGTACAGAGAAAGTTACTGGATGATATGTTGACAAATTCTGTCAAATTCCGATGCTGATATTCATAGATGATATGAAAAGGGTTGTACTGAATGTGGATGCCCCGTTACTAATCTCAGAAGTTACTTGGAATTCAAGATATCAAGTAATTGAGTTCATGGGTGTTCATATGGAAGAGACTACTGAATCTAGTAATCTATTGTATTCCAAAGCTACTAGTCATTCAAGATGTAAAATGAGTGAAAAGACAAAACTAGTGATGAAGACCATTGGTGCTTTACTAAAAAGTGCAAAATAAAATAAATAAAAAAATTTTCCAAAGCAATCGTCTTCATGATGGATCGATTCAACTCCCTAAAAAGTGAAAAATAAGTGAGAGTATAATGACCAATCGCATCATAACTTCATGCAAAAACACTATTGAGAAGTTAAAAGTGATTCTCCTAGTTCCTGATTCAGTACTTCCCATAGATTCTTACTTGGAACCTTCAAACAAACAATCAAGAATACTGAAAACATTATCACCTTAGATTTCATACGGAATGAAAGCGTGGGGTGCCATGAAAAAGAGAAGTACACCGCTTCTTTCCTCCTAGCCATCCCACGCTTTCATGACACATAAATTCTAAGGTGATAATGTTTTCAGTATCCTTGATTGTTTGTTTGAAGGTTCCAAGAGAGAATGTATGGGGGTACTGAATCAGGAACTAGGAGAATCACTTTTAACTTCTCAATGGTGTTTTTGCATAATGTTATGATGAAATTGGTCATTATACTCTCACTTATTTTTCACTTTTTAGGGAGTTGAATCGATCCTTCATATAAGCGTTTGTTTTGAAAATTTTTTTCATTTTTTCTTTTCCTTGACAACCAATCTCCTGATAAAAATGTTGGTTTTCATAAACTATACAAAATTTTGTCAATCGACTCGTGAAAATGAAACATTACACGACTCGTGTCACGAAACGAGAAAAATAAACAATTCGTTGCTTTTCACGCGGGTAGGGGAAAAACGCTACCTTCTTCCATTTACTTAAAGAACTAGCTCATTTCATCCATTCTGGTGTGCCTTAATCCTTGCTCGTAGTGACACACTCTCTTGAAAAATTCTACATGATCTAAAAAAAGTTCTACCACCCCGGTTTCCCCCAATTCTCTATTGGGGTTTCCGTGATCAGCAGAAATATTTTTCAATCCCAAGCACTGGTGTAAACGTGCTACATTATGCCACGTTTACACCAGCTTCACGCGCCAAACCGCTATAAATGAATCAGCTGACTGCAGTTGACCACGAGTCAAAATCTAATTACTGCTAACCACGGAAAACCCAATAGAAAATTTGGAAGGACCGAGATGGTAGAATTTTTCTAGATCAAGAGTGTGTCGTTACGAGCAAATGTTAATGCGCACCAGGATGGGCGGAATGAGCGAATTTTTGATAATTTAAAGAAAATGAAAAAAGGTAGAGTTTTTCCCCTAGCGTATTTGAGAAGTAGAATTTTCGGTGCATCGATAAGCCAATTTTCCACGGTTCACAATTTCGGTACCAAGGTACCTTTGCCAATATTTTTGGAATCAAAATCACTTGATGTTGAGTGCTTGAGTGGCGAGTCGGGCGCTCCTTGCGCTCGACGATCACGCTGCCACCAGGCCCGGGGGCCGATTACGAGATCGAGCGTCGGCTCACCGTCAGAGAACTCTTGATGCTAAATACACGATGAGTGTGCCTATATAGCATCAAGTATATGGATATATTCTATTTTTCATCGCTTTTATTCTACTTCACCGTCTCCCCTCCCTGCGAATACCCCGCCCTTTTCCACGAATTCCGGCGTTTTTTCCTGGAAAGTTTAATACCGGATGAGTGTTGGTGTGTCCGTGTGAGTAAGGCGGGTTTTTATCCTCTCTACGATGAAATTTTGGGTAATTGGCTGTGCACCGCGATTCCGCGTAGTCGCCCTGCCCCTGCCGAACTTGTCAAAACCTGATGCATCGTCGCAAATAGTAGCGATCGTAATAAGAGGGCAAGGGATGCACATATCATCAGTTTTTCTATGAGCGCTATCATTGATCTCCACACGTTTGGAATCGTTTCGATTGCGGGCAGCGCGTCGAACTCTTCCGCGGTCGGTTGTCACAATACGTACACAAATTCGCAAATACCCCATGCAACACTTCACGTTTTTTTTTCAACATTCCTAATCCGTGCAGTACTGTCATAGCTTACTCGGGCATCACCTTGAGCTCGCTCTGACTGCGCTCGTCTCTCTTACTCACTCGCGCACCCGATGTGTGCCACCTATACCGCTACCTCGTGGGCCTTCAGCCAACTCTCTCTTTTTCTATACGCAATAGCCAAAAATCTAATGCTGGGTTTTGGGTGTGGCCGTTCACTGCGTGAACGGGCTTTTCCGTGCTGTCTGGAAGCAGCAGTACTTTGTGTTACCTCTACCTGACCGGAAGTGCTGTGAGTCAGGATCTACCAATAAAAGCTGTGCATATTAACCTCTCCATGCACGCACCTAGTTCCTGTGCTTTCAGACCTTCGTTTCCTACTAGATTCTATAGTGGGGATCGTTAGAATTATTTTGAGCCCAAACACGATATGATAAAGTCATGCCAAAAGAGAGTTATGGCAGCATGAACTTTTCAAGGTCAAACACGAATGAGGCACTAGCAACGAGAATTTCATGATGAACTTCATGGAAAATCATCCATTTGGATCAGAAGACATGACGTGACAAGTATCCTCATCCTATCATCAAAATTCAGTAAGTTATAACAGTCAAAAGATGAATCGTCCCAAAGAGCATGATCAAGTAAGACGGTTCATCATAATCATTAGTTTTAATGGATAACTAATGATGAGACTATTTTCACCAAAATCATGGAAGTCCCTCTAGTTTGGGCCAACAAACATAATGCATAAAGTATTTTTCCTCTAAAGTCAAGGGAAATTAGAGGAACCCGATCCAAAGATATGTCCACATATGTGGACAAATGCGGAAAGAGGTTAAAGAGGTCGTCCCTGTCACTTCTACTCGCTCCTGAAAATCACGGTCTTGACATTGACGACCGTGACAGGACCGGGAGTCGCTAATTTGCGAGTGCATTGCATCGAGCGAATACAGAGGACGAAACACGGCGCTGCAGCGTATTATCTCAGGCGTACAGCACCTCCATACGGATTTTCGCTCTGTAGGGAGGGGCTTCTGATAAGCAACCTACGGAGACGTCCCACGGGGAAGGTATAAGGACCAAGCTACTCAAAAAGGATAATGCATAAGGTGAGTGAATACTTTACCATATTCACATCACTAGCGCACTAATTGTCCGATTCAGAAGGTTCAGAACCGGAACTCGACTTTTCGGAATTGGACGAGTATTTTTCTGATTCGGACGAGTTCCATCGTCCTCTCATCACCGTCACAGAATATCTTAATAGTTCGAATCATACCACGAATCGCAATTCGGTCAATATGGCTGAAATTCAGACCTTACAGAAACTTTTAAAAGAAGCGAATGAGCGTCTCGAAAAACTGGAGATTAAATTAAGAGAGGTGAAGGGCGCAGTGCCTCAAGCACCTAGCGCTCCTCCTCCTCGAGCGACTGAGAAGGAAATTCGTGATGTGATCTCCAAAATAACATTTGAACGCCGAGCTCAAATTGCGAAACTAGTGGAGTCTGAAGTCCGTGAGTCTGACGGAACAACAGATGTTGAGGCATTTCTGATGCAAGGCCGAAGTTTACTTCACGAATTGACCGATGACGCAGAGAAAATAATTCTTATAAGAGTCATAATGGCCAAAAAATTGGAAGGCGAAGCCATTATGGTTGCAGATCGACTAAATTGCCGAGAGATCACCCCTAGTGATTTTGCCGAAGCAATGAGACTAGCTTTCGGAAAAACAGAGAAGAATTACTCCCAATTAACAGAGATAAGGAATTCAATGAGGCAAGGTCACATAAAAAATATCGACAACTTCATGAAGAGATATGTAAAGATTGAATAGAATTATAGATATATAAAGATTAAATAGAAAATCCAAAGATCTGTCGATCAAATTGATATCGAGGATCGTGCGATGATTCGAAGAATTGAAGAAAAAGAACGCATTCATAGGTTCACCCGCGCTATTCGGCCGGAAATCAAAGCCCTGGTCATGACTCGAATCCCTCAAACTTTGAATGATGCATACCAGTATGCAATGGTAGAAGAAAAGATTTGGCGAGATGATGAATTTCTAAGAAATCGTCAGAAAAATAGTAGATCAGAATCGACCAATCAAAGGTCTCCCCAAGATAATAAAAAGGATATCTGCGATCACTGTGGCATTCCCGGTCACAGAACGATTGCATGTTTTAAAAAGCATCCTCATTTGAGAAATTTTCAACGAACCAGCTCTCAAAACAAAGATCCATCGCGGAAAATTCACGAAACGCAGGAAAAATTCACAGTCCCTTTGGAACGAACGAACCACCCAGACCCACCCGGGAGGATTCAGTGCTCTTCACCAAGTTCAGAGGAGCCACAATCCACAATGGATTATTAGTAGACTCCGGATCCAAATCATCGCATATTAAATTTAGTTGTGTTGATGCCACAAATCTCTCTTTCAGAAAGTTCCTACCACATGAAATTGACAGTTACTCCATATTAGATGGTTCATATGACGCTATTGGTACATGCACAATTAGAACTTTTGGTATTGATTTCGAGATCGTTGTGATGGGAAATGATTTTCCTACCAGAGCCGACGGGATTTTGGGCAAGGATTGGCAAATAAGGACAAGGTCCAAGATTAACAATGGAAATAATACAATCGCCATGAAGGATGATGCCGGGAACACTATAACTTTAGAACTGAACAAACATCAATTGGCACAGCTACGCCCAAACTCTCATGAATGGAGGGTAGTAAGACCAAAACATGCGCCGGGAGCATATTATATAGAAGGGAAAAATATTGTGCCTGGAATATGAGTAGTTCCGCGCGAAACAGACCTACGGAAAAGGGTCATGTCTTAAATTTTTTTCTTGAGTTTTTTATTCGATTCTATAGTACAAAATATGAACTTTTCACTACTTATGGGGCGCCAAAAAAATTTTCCAGGTACCTTCAACGTACATTACTTTATCCTTTTGAATTATTTTCAACAAAAAATTTAGGGTATTTTTTTCAATAAAATGAATTTCTCTCGAGTTCGTTCAGAGATACAGAGATGCGGTTTGCGACATTCGAAAGGTCTTTGAGAAACCTATCGAAATCGGTCTTGTAAAGTTGATTTTGATGTCTTGGGTGATTTTATCGGGCAAAAGAGTGAAAAACATAGAAGATGAAATTCCTCGAAAACCCAATTTTTTAAAATTTTGAAAATTCGATATTTCATGTAGAATTTTGTGTTCCTTCAGAAAAAATAGTCCCGAATTCCATTTTTGCGTTCCAACACCTATTTTTGCAAATTATCACAAATCCATTTTCCAGGCTTTTGGAAATCGTCTGTTTTCTGCGCATGCACGGGGATTTAGATCCTCAAAACCAATTCCATTGGAAAGCCAAGACAATTTCCTTGAAAATGACCACTTGCCGAAGTCTTTCGAATTTCCGCTCCGAGCATCCGGGCACTTGCGGGTTAATTTGCCTTCCTAGGTTTTCGTGTTGATTTCTCCCCGGACAGAATTTTTGGTCCGAGTGTCTGGGCATTCGCGGGTTAATTTGCCTTCCTCGGTTTTGGGGCTAATCCTTCCCCCAGAAGAATCTTCGGTCCGAGCATCCGGGCACGTGCAGAATGTGAAACGCATTGAGGGGCAAGTATATTATATTTCACTCAATCATTGTCCAAGATCCATGCAAGGAGGTCTCGAGAATTGTTATACAGGATTATAAGGGAGATCTTTTCTCGATCGAGATGTGGCTGTCCCTAATTCGAAGAATAATATTCACACCAGAAGTTCGGCCCCCTTCGTACTGGTGAGTAAAAGAGTATACAACTGATAAGAAAGCGATGGGTGAGACGAATACAATAAAGCCCATAAATTCATCATTAGCTAGCAGTCATGATCGGGGAATATGAACGAACTTATGTGAAGCAACAGATTTACTGTCGTGGATATAGCTCTTTGAACCAAATAGAAGGACTGAAAATATCGACAGCTGGCCGTGCTCAGGTATAGAGACCCTCCACATGCCACGTCGGACCGCATGCAAAAGAGCCTCCGCTCTGCGTTGATCCCTACTCGAAAATCGAGCGCGTGGTGGGAACCAAGGGGCCCGCTCGCCTATGAGCTGTTGCCGTTTCTCCTATGTGAGATGCCGGGCCCTGCACAATACTCAGGCATGCAAACTCTATAATGCTAGTGGACCCAACACATCCCCTTGTGAGAAAAAAAATCATTCTCGTACTACAGGGAGAGTGTAGAATTGTAATTTGAAAAAAATGTATTGCATGTACTTGATTGAAATCTAGGAAAATTGAAGCACAACATGGTAAAAAAATCGAAGCACAACTATCGTAGAAGTAGGAATTGTTTTGAAGCGAAAATCAATAGCAACTGAATGTATAAGAAAAAATTCGAAAAAATCATTTGTAGTTCATGAGCGTAGAAAACGTGAAATTTTGTAGCAGACGCACTTTCGAAATTTTGTAGCACACACTTTCAAATTTTTCTAGCAGACACACATTTAACATTTTGTTATTCCTTCGAAAACATCTTGCAAAAATGAAATTGTAGGTGTAAATCACTTCATGGAAAAATTTTGTATGAATTTACGTGAACGAATCTACGTATCAGAAACCAATCTCGCAGAAACGGTTCTTGCATGTAAAAGAGAAGTGAGATGTAAGAACTCTGAATTTTGTAAATTTTTAGTAAACTGACTCGAACATTAGAATTTTTCGAAATTTCGCAAAAATCTTTTTTTGTAACATTTGGTTCTCACCAAATCGAGAAAAGAAACATTATTTTGTGTATGGTCAAATCTCAGGAAGTATGCGATTTTGACTTTGTAATTTCGAGAATTTCCAGAATGGCAGCACACCTCCCATGAACTTTTGTTTGGTCCAAGTAATGCTCAAACAATGATGGAATACTTGCGTAAATCATTTTGGAGCTCCGCCGTGGATTTGTGAGGGAGTAGAAGATTTTCCCATGTATTTGGATGGGACCCTCATATTTCCGTAATTCTAATTGGCTCATGTGTATGTGAATACATGTCATCCTCGATGTTGGATTAGAGGAGAAGAGATAAGTTTAATAGTTTACAGTGTCTTCTGAAGGTCTGTGGTACAAAATGAAGATGTGCCTCAGCTGCCAAAACGCTCATTTTCGTCATTTGTCAATCCTCCTAAGCCTCGCATCACGATCGAGATGAGGCTGTAGTAAGGACGATTGTCATAGTCATTTTTTGAGGTGCAAATATCAGTTTACACCTGGTTTCAATCCCAACGGTATCGAAATTTTCGTGTGCTACCCGAAAAACGATTTTTTTGACCCCATATACGCAAAAATAACTTCTCTCGTTTTAAGCCGCATCGTCGTGCGGAATCGAGCACACTATCGTTCTTGGGCTAGATTTGTAAGTTTTTGGATGTAGAATGAGATGTCGTTTCTACAGATACAAAACATTCACCACCCCGAGTGCTGCATCCATTAGAAGAGCGATACAGGGAAAAATGTAAAATCGGAGTTCGCTCCAACGAATCATCGCCACTCTGACGCATTGATAGGCACAGCCTCGGGCGAAAATTATATGTTTCTATATATTAAGATCCATCACATATCCAATAGGGAACACGCATGTGTCAGATTTAAATAGTTTAGCTTATTCAGTCGATAGTCGATGTAAAAAGAATAACTTCTGTAAAAACAGAAAATTTTTAAACGCTTTAAATTTTTTTTGAGAGTCGACTGAAATTGGGCATAATTTGCACCCTCGTTCTAATCGATGTCACGTGATTGCTGTCTGCCGCCGAGCCGACTGTCAGCAATCCAGCCAGGTTTGTTCGTCGTACAATTAGGGTCCCTAGATCGTCTAGTACTTGTGTTGTGTCCGTGTGCCATTCAATATTTCACTCAACCATTTGTCGCAAAAAAAAATGAAATCATGACAATTTAGAGCTGTGAATGTGGGATTCGCGTTGGGATCGTTGACCAGAGAGGTTGTGTGCCGTAAGAGTGCTCCGAGCGTCGTGCTGCCGTGCTATTATCGTGCGCTTGTTATTACGAATATACTGTGCAAGAAGACCTACCCGCTTCGTCGAGGCACCGGACCCGAGCTCCAGATTCAACACCAGCTGCTACAGGAGTCCGTCCGAGAAATCAAAAGTAGGCATTCTTGACGCGGACAAAATTGTAAGTGCTGTTATTTGTGATTTGTTTACTTAATATCTAGTCTTGTTGTAACTGGCTCCATAGTAGCTATCGTATAATAATTTGTTGTTGACTCGTTTCCGGGTGCAAATTCAGTGTAATACCTGAGCTACTCAGCTCAAGAATTCGTTGTGTTTTGTTCGGTACCGTCCGAGAACTTTATACCAGCTAGGTGTACTTTTAGACTTTGTGCTTCGCAACATCAAAATTATTCTAATACTAAAGTTTCCATTTGTATTCAATTGACGAGACAATTAGTTCAATCAAAATGCCAGAAAGTAACGCCAATGCCCAAAAATCTGTAAAATATAACAGAGGCGCGAATGGTCGCATTTTGAGCCAAGTAGAAATAGATAAACTTGAAAATGACCGTCAGTTTGTAATTAAAACATACGAGACGCAAAAGACGAATCGGTTTTCCGAGGATGCAGAGGGCCCGTTCGTAGTGCATGTATTTGATGCGCGCGATAAAAGAAACTTAGGCCGCTATCATATAATGCAATTCGGTTTAGCCCTTTTTAGAGCGAATGTAGATCTCGTGGACCTGAACCCCGCCGGGCCCAACAAATATGCAGTAAAATTTTCTAATTACAAACAAGCCAACGACTTTGTGGAAACAGGAATTAATCGAGCCAACAAGGATTGGCGTGCCTTTATACCCGACTCGAGCCTTTATAGAGTCGGTTTAATTTTTAACGTAAGTGATAGACTAACAGCAGATGAAATACTTGAAGGGCCAGATAAGAAATCACGCGAGAGCATTACTAAGGTTGAACGCATTGTATTCAAGGTTAACACCCAAGACGGCCCAAAACAAGTCACATCAGAAAAGGTAAAAATTTTTGCAAAAAACCGCCTGCCTCATGACGTACGTATATTTGGTTCATACCGGGAAGTTAATCGTTTCATTCCTGCCATTTTGAGATGCTACCAATGCCAACGATTCGGGCATGGGAGCTCATCTTGTAGAAACGATCAGAGATGTGTGAATTGCGGTCGTAACCACCCGGATCAGACAGAGTGTCAAAATCCTTCATCCTGCGCGAATTGTGGCGAAGCGCACAGCGCAGCGGATAGAAATTGTAATTTTTTCCAATTTAACGCGGACGTCAATTTGGTTATGTACCAAAAACGTGTGTCGAGATCGGAAGCTATGAACATGGTTCAATCCAATTATAAAATCGAGTTTGAAAAAGCCGCTGGGTATAGCATTTATGACGACGAGAGCCTTGACTTCGCGACCAATCCTTACATCAACAAGCGTGACCTGTTTGACAACAAAGACATATTCCTCTTGCTCAATCACGCTGAGGTAGATCAAATCGATGATGAATACCCCGAGACTGTGAGCCAGGCGAAAGCCAGTAATGACGACAAAAGTAACAACTCACACACCAAACAAGACACAACATCATCAGGTCAAGAACCGCGAGTGAATGATCAGACAAATCATCCACAGACACAGACACATCACCAAATCCATCCAAACAGCTCAAATCTCAACACCCATCCTACAAATACCCTGCAAGCTTTGCGAAATAATGCCGCGTTCGACAACATGAGCAAAGCGGATCAGAAAGCCGCTTTTCGATCACGAGTAACGCTGAACCGAATAGCAGCAAACCGCAGAAAAATAGCGGATCAAATTTACCCGGGGATGGGCAATAGGCCGTCGAAAAAGACCAAACTTTCTGCTGACAACCTAACACAATCAGGCACTGAGTACCTCCCTCATTACACGAACGTCAATTCACTAGTTACAAACAACACTAATTCTCTGTCGAACAACACTCACACTTAAAGCCATATATTAGTCCGCTCGAGTATTATTTCCCATATAAAATCCCATATCAGCACTTCTAAAAGAGAAAAATTTTTTTATGCCTAACAACAATCATACTAACGTAGTATACTGGAACGTCCGAGGAATCAAAGAAAAGCTATCAGAAGTACAGCGATTCTGTACAAATTTTGATATATGCTGCCTAGCAGAAACTCTTCTACCTAGTCAAGAATCGGTCCCTCAAATCTCTAACGAATTTAATTTTATTAACGTTCCTAGAAATGATTCAATCAAAGAAAACGGAGGGGGTCTACTTTTATTAGTTCACAATAAAATACAATACGAAAGGATATTTCTCAGACAAATACCAAACGGAATGGAATACATTTGTATCAAAGTCATCGCACAAAATAGATCCCCGTATCACATTTTTTTCACCTACAATCCGCCTTACAACATATTAGATAAAATTCAATGTACGCGTATCATAAGTACAATTTCCAGTCTACCAAGATTACTTTTTATGGGAGACATGAACGCGCAGAACAACTTATGGGGTAGCGATATGTGCAACAGTTTGGGCAACAACTTAGCCAAGGCTATTTTAAATCACAATAATATAGGTATTCTCAACAACGGGGAAGCTACCCGCGTACACACACGAAAAAGTTGTCCCGATATTTCTCTCGCCACAATAGACATTTTTGACAGCATATTTTGGGAAGTAGAAGCAGACCCCTTGGGGAGCGACCACCACCCAATCAAATGCTGCTTGATAGACATTAGGTTTTTCACGGAACTAACAAGAAATAAGACTTCACTCACGAATGTCGACCAAGAGAAGTTTTATGACTTCGCAAAATCTACGTTTGAAAATTTCGGTACGATTACCAACAACAATGTGCAGGCCGTCTATGACCGCTTTGAAAATTATATATATCAAGCAATCACAGCTTCCGGTGGCCGCGTTTTTTCGGACGACTCGCTATCGACTCCAAACGCGCCCAAAACTCCAAAACCATGTATGTGGTGGGATGACAAATGTGCTGAAATCGTCTGTGAACGAAGATCCAAACTTGCTCGTTTCAAAGAATACCCTAATTACGATAATCTCATGGATTATGTTCAATGTTGCAAGCGAGCAAAGAAGAAACTGGCGAAAATCAAAAAGTCTAAGTTTCAAACTTTCTTAGCCACACTTTCTCCTTTTATTCCTCTAATCGAAAACTTCAAATTCATCAAGAGATATAAAAATAGATTCTTCAAACCCCCTGCTGAATCTAAAGATTCAACAGTCCTTAGCAATGACCCAAAACTCACACACGCATTCGGTAAAATCAGTCAAAGTTAGGTCTACACAGACTTAAAAAACAGTTGTGACACTGATGTCTCAGATCCACTATTAGGCTCCGAAATAACACTCGCGGAAGTACAGGCCGCCATAGAACGCTCAAAACTAAAGTCATCCCCTGGCCTAGACGGTATCCCCAACGCAATTTTGAAGAACCTTCCAAAAAAAGCGCTTGAAGTGATGAGAGACATCTTTAATCTCATTTTAGAAACCGGTGTATTCCCAAAAAATTGGAATTCATTTAAGGTCTGCTTTATATCCAAACCCAATAACACAGGTTTTAGACCGATAGCGTTAGCCAACAATTTACTGAAGATCTGCGAAAGAATAGACAACGATGAACTCATGTGGTGGGTAGAAAGTAAAAAGATTTTTCCCAGATTTTTCTACGGCTTCCGTCGTAACCGCAGTTGCGCGGACTGCCATGCAATTTTACAAACAGAAATTGACATCGCAAAGTCTAAAAACGAACTTCTCGGTGTCCTGAGCATTGACCTTGAGGGTGCATATGACAATGTGAACCTTGAAACACTACTGAAAATTCTCAAGGAACTGGGGGTCCCTTCTAAGATCCTAAAATTCATCAAGAATCTAGTAGAAAACAGAGAAATTCATGCCTTTTGCAACGGTTGTCTATTTAATAAAGGTCGGGCGAACAAAGGACTGCCGCAAGGTTGCATCCTTAGTCCCCTCCTTTTCAATCTTTACATTCACTGCATCTCAAAAATTTTGTCTCTCACCGTTCGATGCCTAACATTCGCGGATGACATTATAATTTACATCAGAAGCTCTGATCCTTCCGAAATTACTCGCGAACTTAACGCGAACTGGAAAGCTCTCCACGAATGGTTTGTATCCTTGGATTTAACAATAGCTATTCCAAAATGTAAATTTATCATCTTTGGTTCCCAAATCATCGACAACGGAGAGTTTGAGCTAACACTAAACAATGTTTCAATTAAGAACACTGATACATTCACGTATTTGGGAGTGATTTGGGAGAGCAATAACAATTGGCACAAACAAATAGAAAAGGTGGTACACAGCACAGCGGCAGGCATAAATATGCTTTCATCAATAGGTAACTTTTCTTGGGGAGTTCACCCTCACACGATGCTCTTGTTTTATAAAACAATAATCTGTCCAAAAATGGACTGGAGTAGTTTCCTTTTTGCAAACTCAAATTCCATGCTGTTGAGAAAGTGGGATGTTCTACAGAACTCAGCGATGCGTAAATGCCTAGGATGCATGATAACCACACCTATCAACATCCCTAACCACATATCGGGTTTACCCACACTCGAATGGAGAAGAATTTTCCTAGCCCGTAAATACATCTCAAAAAGCTTAGCGTTTGTAGAAAATGAAGTAACGCCCAGATTACAATACATCCATTCTTACGTAGATAAGAGGCGCAACAAAAATCTGCGATCATATAAATACAACATTCTGTACTACATATGGTCTAACTATCGATACAGAGAAAACCAGACAAGACTACGATCCTTACCGACGTACTCGATCCCTTACAAAGCACACTTCGTTAGTCAATGTATTGTTACTACTCTCACAAGAAGCTACAAACAACACATAGATGAATTAAATTCCATGGTCAACAAATACACGCACACTTATTACAACAACGCATACGTAGCGTTCACTGATGGGTCAAAAAACGGCGCCGACGGCAGGTGCGGCGCGACAGTTTATTATCAGCACGACGAAAACCGTGAGAAATTTAGATTACACGAAAAAAATTCAATATTTAGTTGTGAAGCATTCGCTATTCTTAGAGCCCTTCAAGTATTTCAACCCCTCCAACCGAAAAGAATTGCAATTTTTTCTGATTCATTGAGTGTACTGACCAGCTTGACAAAAAACGGCCTTTGCTCAAAAATGCACGCAACAATCGCTAATATTAGAAACTTGTTATATGAAATGAGCCAAGCGGGCTTCCATGTCCGAATTTACTGGATTCCCAGTCACAAAAACATCCTCGGAAATGAAATCGCTGGCGAAAGAAGCGCTTAAGCTTGACGCGATCTCATTCAACGAATTCTGGTTTTCAGACTTCAATGCGACCATTCGCGCCACTGTTATGAATAAAATGCTATTGTATTGTAAGAACTATGATGCTGGCCGTAAAGGCACTAAGTACATGAACTTCCAAGATAAATTCACGAACAAACCATGGTTCAAAAAAATTAAAAACAATCGACAAGAGATTTGCTTGATCAATCGACTCAAAAGTAATCATAATTTATCCAAGCACCATCTGTTTAGAATGAATATTATTCAAGATGAGTTATGCGATTGTCAGCAAGATGCGCAAACAATAGAGCATCTCATTTGGAGATGCCCAAGCTTTTCAAACCAAAGAAGAGAATTCTTATCTAGCATCCGAGATCTGGACATTCCGCCGGACTCAGACATATGTTAATTAATGCATACACTCAACATACAAGACTGCTTCGCATTTACGAAGTTCATTAAGAAAAGTAAAATGACTCTGTAACTAGATGAATTTTCCTTTAGATCTAAGTAGATATTAGAAAAACTAGTTGACATGTCTTAGAGAAATTTATCTTCGCTAATATATATCCCAGCAAACAAGGGTTAGTTGCCGCAACGTTGAGGCACAGTGTCACCACAACCGCGCAACGTTCCATTTTTCGCCTCGGAACGTTGCTGCCGCCGTTGAGGCAACGCGAAAATGGCTTTTTTGAAACGTGCCGTGGTGGTTGCCACAACGTTGCGGCCTAGTTGCGCTCGATTCCCGCCAGCAGCGCCATTGGTTCCCACGAGGTTGCGGTGAAACGTATGGGGTCACTTGAGATACTCATAGAGTCATAGTGGACCTCCGCCATAACAGAACCGGCGGATCGAAGCGTTGCTGAATGTCTACCTTACCGACGTAAGGTATGAGATTGCATCAGAGCCGTTCGATTCGAGGTATCCCCTGACTTTGACGCCGCCACCGGGTATTTCACAAACTGGAAATACTCGGTGGTGGCGCCAAAGTCAGGCTCGCCACCTCCAATCGAAAATCGAAAGTAGACGGCTTTCCTTGTCCTTGTGAGGATGGGACATATCATGGAACAGGATTTACGGATAGTCGGTCGGATTCGAGATATTTATGGTTTGAAACGAATATTTACGGACCGGGCCCAGATCCGAAAAAATTCGTGTCAAAACATATTTATCTCGAATTCGAACCTGTCAGGCATGTAAATTCCAAAGAGAGAACTCAGGATCTAGTTCTCTATTTTGCACTTTACATACCTGACAAGCTCGGTGCTAAGTTTTATAGTCACTGTGGCTATAAAACATCATAGGTGCACTCTTTCCGTAATTGCTGTTTTCCACGATTCGGGATGAAAACGCAATTTTACTTCTATTATATCTCCAACGGCTGGTGAGCGACTGACTCTCCCTTCTCATGTCATCTCTGCTCTCGCTTGGGCGAGTTGAAACAGGCACATCCTGCCCTGCTAGCCTAGCCAGGCCTAGCCTGCGCATCTCTGATGTGGAACGGTAGAAAACCATAGACAGGACAGGGGTGGATAGGGTATGGAGTAGAGAGAGAGAGAGAGAGAGAGAGAGAGAGAGAGAGAGAGAGAGAGAGAGAGAGAGAGAGAGAGAGAGAGAGAGAGAGAGAGAGAGAGAGAGAGAGAGAGAGAGAGAGAGAGAGAGAGAGAAAGAGTGACAAAGAGAGAGAGAACATCTTGTGCAAGGGATTGGAGGGAAATCCGGCCCGGCAGGCTGAGGTTTATTTTTAGAAAATCTCAATAAGTACTTGGCGAGAGGGACTTCGAGGTCAAGAAAAAATGCATCGAGAGAAACACTGTTTCACGCGTTTCCTTCGATGCATGGCATTATTGGCTCCAACGTTTACAAATAATCTTCCGTGCATCCATCAAGATCCGTAAATTGTTATCACGCGCGGATGTATCCCTTTGCTCTGCGGGAGTATATGATATTATCGGGAAACTTACACATACTGGATCCAAAAATCCATAGGTTGAAAATCTATGCCCCGTATCTTTGTCCATCTTCACCATTGCTTATCGCATACTAATCAGTACTCGAGTGATGACATGCTATAAAATATGCAGAAATTTTTTTGGAACGAGTTAGAACGGCACATGTCATTTTCACATGTGGTACAAGACCTCGTATAAGACATAGGGAAAGTTGTCCAAGGAACTGACATCTGCGGTTTTCAACGTTATTACCCATAGGCGCCAGGACAAGAATGCACCCCTAGAATATTCATAATCTCGTTCATAATAAATAATCAAAATTGTGAGAAATCTTATGATAACGTTTAAGATGTCCGACGTTAAAAGTGATGTTCTTGATTATTTTAAGAGATTCTACGTACATTGCGAGTACATTGGATGGGTACCACACTGGGACCAGGGTCCATTGTGCCTGGTCAAAACCTCGAAAGAGGTGAATCAAGTCACAAAACAAAATATCTACCCGGTTTGACATGGTCTTGGTTTCTATGGGTTAATGTCTAACCAGAAATCCTGACGCAACAAGACCAAATGACCTCAAAATTCGATTTCAGTCACAGATACAAGGTTTGGAGCAGATGATTTTATTTCTTTGTCTTTTTCGTGCCTTTGATCATCCCAGGGAACCTCATCAGCTTTTGAGCACATGGAACTGACATTTCACCCTGATATTGACTGAAAAAGTGATGGAGTTGAGGTAGACAATTTTCCGCGCGAGTTTCATCGATTCCCATTAATACTAATGGGAAAAATTGTTTGCGCCCAGGTCAATTGACTCTTAGCAGGTTGACATGGTATACATGGACCTCACATAAGTTAACCCGTTCGCTGCGACGCCAATTTTTCGTAATTTTATTTTGGTCACGAACTGAACCCCTGATTTTCGGGAAAAACGCTCATATGGGTCTAGACTCTCCTATATCTCACTGTTCACGTTCTTGGAAAAGTAATCCACCATGATAGATCTTTTTGGGGAAATTTCCCGAGCAAGCCTGAGTCGAAAGATTGAACGATGAAAAATCGCGGGCCCCACTGGTGAACCCCGTCGCAGCGACGGTGTTAATTACATGGCTGATTCTCGGCAATAGATGTTTATGCAGCAAACAGAGTTTTGGTTCTGGGCCTGCTTTTGTCGCAATATGATTCTATTGTTTGACATGTTTTCTTGAAATTTTGTTCATGACAGAGTCCTTCAGGGTGAATTTACGATGCGCTGTCTGCCTTCAAAGCAAATTCCTCATTTTTAGTGAAAATCCCATAACAACAACGAGGCACGTGGCTCGAGGACTAAACTGAGCATTCTGACTATCAAAATCTATGGGAAAAAGATGGTTCAATATTGCAGTTTTAGAGAAAAATTCGAGAAGCCCCACCATATAGATTGCCTTGACGCGACCACTGTGACAGTATGCGTGGAACTTCATTTATAACAGTATATCCATGCACGACATTTCGACGCATCTTTGAAAATGAAAGAGATGACTCGACGGATCGACCTAGGAATCTATTCCTATCAACTGTCTTATAAACATGTAGAAGAATTCGAAAAGACTGATTCAGGGGTCACTAGTCACTAGTGGAGATGCAAGGTCATAACACGCTCTTGGTGAATTCTCGCTATACTACTTACTACTCATATATGTGTGTCGGGCTCGAACAGTCATGATCGAGGTTATGATGTGTTACTAACATCTGGCAGGTATACATATCCTAGGAAAGATGAATGTGAGTAATCCTGGAGCAAGCTGGAAAAACCGCCACCGGGTGTGTCTGATGGAAAATGAAATTAATTTTCCCAGTTTGCATTGCGTTGAATTGGTGCGACTAACTCCTTTACAAATTTCTTTGGCCTACCACCCCCTGAGGGTCCTAGGGCCAATAACAGCGAGAATAACAGGGTCGTTTCGTCTCTTTTAGACTGTTTTCAAAAAATCATGGCATCTGCGGGCTTCAACCTTTTTTGGCGTAGTTGGCGTATTTTCCTCGTCAATGTAAACCTCTACCACGAAAAAATTGCCAAAGCTGTTAACTGACTCTAGTCTCTCTAAAAGTATCCGAGTGAAATTTCACCCGAAGCGAGAGTTGTTTTTTCACTCGATCCTCAAATTGCCTATAATTGACGGTATAGAAAAACTAACTATTCATTAATTGTTGAACGATATTGAAACTGAAATGATTAATAAGATCAATGAAAACTGCATATAAGAGGAAAATGAAAAAAACACTTCCAACAAAGTTTATTATCAATTCATGATTGATTGTTCGCTGGGATTTGAACCCAGTTTCCTCTCAACTTGTTTGCTGTCCGATACTAACACCAAACATTTATCCAACTGAACCATGAGAGAAAATGCCAAGTTATACTCAATAACACTTATGAGGGCCGTTATGGCAACAAATCTTAAGTTTTCTGAAAAAAGTGGTTTATGGTAGCCCAGCTACAATAAAAAATTGTATGTACCTCGTGCCGCAATCGCGGCTTTCCATGACTCGGGCTGCAAACTTTGCGGCACTCGGGTACATAATCTACTATTACTGTAACTTTGAGTAAGACTATTTTTTACTTTCTCCTGTGAAGTAGCCTGAATGATTGATATCTCGTGTGATACGGATTCAAAATCCCATTAAATGAGGCTACAAGTCTGATTGTTAATTCGACAGGAATAGTTGCTATTTACGAACTAAATATCAATATATTAGATAGAATATGGGTGATTATGAGATAACTTATGCATTTGATACCCTGACCTCGCATTCATATTAGACCACCAAATTTGATGAGTCGAACGATGATATCTGGTATATTCTATTGAAAGGAAGATGTCCCAATAGCTTTGGGAGCGGATATGAGTCTCATGTAGACCAGAGCCCACCAAATGTGGTCAAAACGTCTTTACTGTGGTGCATGTCCTAAATTTGAGTTGCACGTTTCAATCGTTTAGTTTCCCGAGACATCCATTCAATCTCGGTCCCGCACCACTCAAACATCAAAATTGGATCATAAGAGCGTAATATTATGTACAAATCGGGTATCAAGTCTTACTTTAAAATACTCTCTCTTAACTTTTCCGAGTGAAATCTCACTCGGAAAGAGTGAGTTCTGACTCGGAGTTCGGAGTGAAATCGTGGCAACTCGGTACCGAGTGAGTTTCACTCAGAAAAAAGAGTGAGATTTTTCACTCGGGGAATCCGAGTGAATCCAAATGTTATTTAGCTGAAACTGAATATTTTCGTTTAATCAATACGTTGCGAGCTAAAAAATTGATGAATTATTGTTAATCATCCGAAGGTTGGAAGAAAAGAAAAAAATCTACTCCGCCTGTGTGGCATGGTCATTTCTCAATATTTTTGTAATTCAGGAAGTGCGGGGAATCGAACTTGGTTGTCATGATTGTAAGTCGGACTGCTTCTCCACTGGGCTACTGCTGCTGTTGATATCTGAGGTCCATAGCAACCTGTTATGTGAATGATGCACCGTGTAACTTTATACGTGTCGTAAGTGGAAATGAAAATATGAAAACTAGCAATGGTTTCGGGTGAAGAAACAACAATAGTGAAACCTACATTTCCCCGGTAACAGGGCATTGCTTCTATATTAATAGGGTTGATTAATTTATACGTAATATGATATAATATTGGTCTGTATATGAATTTATAAAACTTATGGATTGACATTTCTTATCTCAGTTTTTCAAGGATTATTGTAGGAAATCTACTATTTTCCTCTTTGTGAGCTACGCAACTACGCATTGATCCATCAGTAACAAACGTGCCGTAAAACATAACCAAAAATTTGATTTGAGCGTCTCACTCTTGCATCCGAGTGAAATTTCACTCGAACTTCGGAGTGAAATTTTTGAGTTTTTTGATATCTGACTCTTTACCGAGTGAAATGGACTTTCACTCGGAATCCGAACGGAAAATCTCACTCGGAGAAGTTGAGAGAGCTTGGAACACAACCGACATTCCTGAAATTTTGCAAACTTTTCGAACACTTCTTGATAATCCGCCTCCGGACCTGCGAATCACTTCAAGTGGCTCTATAACGGCAGTAATTAACCCCTAACTCACCAAAGAACAAAATTCTACCACCAGCGGAGTGATGAATTTCGTCAGCAGCTTCCGGCGCGATGATTTGTTGACAGTTTTTCCGTTGCAAATTAAGACCGTGGTCACTGGCTCTCGAGCACCGTGCAACATTCGGGTCCAAAAATTTTCTTACAGTCGACTCTCACCGCAAAAAAGGGCTGTGTATTCGGGAAAAACGATCTGTTTTGATTTACACCTTCAAGATCAGTTTTGATGCCAAATGTTCTTACTGAGGCTTGTCCTTGCCGTGGCAAAAATATGTCGAAAATTGCTCATATCATTGACGTAGATTGACCAACGTTTATGCCCGTCTGGGAATTGTTTTTGGGTGTCAGATTAATTGGGAAACACCTTTGAGCAGTCAAATTGCAGCTATATTTCGACTAGTCAATTTTTGGGTCAAATCCTGACCTCCGTCATTTTTGGCCACGAAATACCTAATTTCTCTCATAATCACCCATGTACGGAGAAATTGAAGAGTCCTGTTTAAAATCGAATTACACATTTACATTCGATTTAAGAACGTTTCAGTAAAATTGTCAAAATGATGATATTGAGCTATGAGAACACATTATGTCTGCCGATTTCTCTCGATTATCGAGTTATTACAATGACTTGATCGATCGAGTGACCTAAAATCACTCGAACGGTGCGTTATTTTCCTCAACTTTCACTCGAAAGCAAGATTCGGTTAGTGACTCGAGCTTCGAGTGATGAAAACCGCTCGAATACTTTTAGAGAGTCGACTTGGGAGTTTATTTACTAGGGAGCAATTGTCGCGATTGTCGGGTCAACTTCTAGTCGACCTAACGCATCTTCATCCAAGTTCCATATATTTCAACACCAGCAGTTCCACAGTTTCAACCCCATAACTCAAAAAGAATACATTGTAAAGAAAAATGTGTGGAGTGACGTTTTGAAGGTCTTTTAGAGATGAACAGAAAAGATCTCCACACATTCTCTCGTGTAAACCCTCCGGTTTTCGTAATAGAAGTATTTCCGTGTAAGAAACATAATTTTTTTTTCATTTCTGTTGGTTGCACCTGAGTTCAGAAAAAATATAGGCCTAGAACGGAAATACATTCATTGCGGTAACAGAAAGCCCCACATGAGAAAATAAGTACAGACCCTCATTTGTTCATCTTTCAAAGATCTACAAAAAGTTGCTCTACAAATTTCTGGATAAAATGCGTTCCCATCGAGTTATCTGGGGTAGAAAAGTGAAAATTGTCAATATTCAACACCTATTCTCGACGATTTCCAAAAGCGGCTCATGTGGCGATTTTGTTTCTTATTGGTATGTGATCCCATGAATTTCTCCAACCATACGAATCACATTTGCGGTCGGGAGTCCGGATTGTGACCTGCTCCAAGAGCACCGAGCAATCGATCAGTAATAACCCACACGTATGGGTTGAACATTTAGTTCGACGAGCCTAATTATTTAAATTAGGCTCGTTGGGCTAGACCGTTTCAATGATGATATGAATGAAGAGAGAGGAAGATAGAGAGAGGGAGAGACTCTCTTCACTTTCTCGAGTGAGATCTCACTCGAAAAGAGTGAGTTCTCACTCAGAGTTCCGAGTGAAATTGTGGCAACTCGGTACCCAGTGAGTTTCACTCAGAAAAAAGAGTGAGATTTTTCACTCGGAGAATCCGAGTGAATCCAAATTTTATTTAGCTGAAACTGAATATTTTCAATTAATCAATACGTGACGGGCTATAAAATTTATAAATTACTATTGATTATCCGAAGATTGGGGAAAAAGAAAAAATCTACTTCACCCGCAGTGGCATAATAACTTCAATATTTTGTCGTTTGGGGAGTGCAGGGGATCGAACTGAGGTCGTCTTGCTAATGAATCGGATTGCTTCTCCACTGGGCTACCGGTGCTGTTGCACTTGTAAATTCATAGCACCTACTTATGGGAATGATGCACTGTGTAATTTTGTGCGTGCCGTATGTGGAAATGAAAATATGAAAACTAGCTATTGTTTTGAGTGAAAAAATTACAAAAGAGAAACCCACATTTCCCCGGTGACGGGGCATTGCTTCTATGGATATTAACAGGATTGATGGATTTTTTGACAATAACATGGTATCATATTGGGCTGTATATTTCTAGAACTTATGGAAGAGGATATGAATATTTCTTCGCTCAGTTTCTTAACAAATATTGCAGAAAACCTACCATTCTCCTCTTTGGAAGCTACACGTTGATCCATCAGTAACAAACGAGCGGCGAATCATAACCTAAAATTTGATTCGGGCGTCTCACTCTTGCTTCTGAGGAGTGCAATCTCACTCGAACTTTCGAGTGAGATTATTGATTTGTCCATTTTTGACTCTTTACCTAGTGAGATGGACTCTCACTCGGACAAGTTAAGAGAGGAGAAATATGATATAGAAGAAAGTATTTTGACCAACTTGAATATCTACGGCTTCGTTCTACTTGCACCTTGACAAGCCACTACTCATTTCTTCCAAACTCACCAACAACGAAACAGATGATTTTCGCTTTTATTTAAATGTATTCAGACCTCGATTCAGACGCTATAAATTTTCTCTGCATGGAGTTTTTTCTTATTAATGTTGAAAGGTATCTCCTGGAGAATCGACCTCATGGTTCAATAGGCCGAGAATTGCTTCTCGTGGCGAATGGAAGTGATAAGAATTTGCGGAGCTTGATGGATGCATGGAAGTGTATTATTGGGCAACGTTGGAGACCTGAGCAGAGCCAATGCATCAGAGGAAATGCGTGTCGAAACAGCGTCTCTCGATGCATTCTTTTCTAAGTCCCGCTCGCCAAGTACCGAGATTTTCTAAAAATGAATCTCGGCCTGTCGGTCCGGATTTCCCTCCATTCCCTTGCACCAGATATTCTCTCTCTCTCAGTCTTTTTCTCGCGCGCTCGCTCGCACTCTCTCACTCTACCCTCCTATCGTTCTCCCTCTTTCCTTTGTCTCTCTCTCCCCTGCATGTGGTGTTCTCCCTATCCGCATCAGAAATGTCATCAGAAATACGCAGGCAGGGCTTGCATCCTGCAGGATGTGCCTGCTTCCAGCTCCGTGAAGTTGGCCTGCCACTTTGAGATAAATATACCGAAAAATCAAGCAAAAAATCCTGTATCCAATGGTATAAATCTTTTAATTTGAGTAATTTGAGTATTTGAGCAATTAATTTTCAGAGTCTGAAAAATTATCCTGCTCCACTAAAACATAAGAAATTCTCATCACTTCTCGAATATACACATTAGGGGCAGCTACGCAGGCTTAAATTGAAGCTCTTAATTTGAGTATTTTGATTCCAGCACCCAAACTTATCATTATTGACGCAAAATTGTTTAAACAGACAGGGAGAAGTCCCCATGTATAAGGTATGGGCGGCGCCGACCGTGGCGGTGGCGGGAGGGGTAGCAAAGTGGGGAGTGCGCATACTTCCCGTGTTGGCGCCTGCCTATGCATTATACATGGGACTTCTCTCTGTCTGTTTGAACAATTTTGCGTCAATAATGATACTTTCGGATGCTGGAATCGAAATATTCAAATTAAGAACTTCTAATTAAGCCTACGTAGCTGCCCCTAATGTGTATATTCGAGAAGTGATGAAAATTTCTTATGTAATTTATATGAAAATTTCTTATGTTTTAGTGGGGGGTAATTTGTCAGACTTTGAAAATTAATTGCTCAAACACTCAAATTAACCGTGAAAAAATGTTTGGTGCACGATCATGCATGATGGCATACCGCTACTGGTGCACGATCATGCATGGCCGCGTACAGAAGATGGTGGTATGTAGTCATGCATGTTTCATGCATGAATCATGCACGACCATGCACCATATTTGCAAATTATACTTGGAATTAGGTTATATTTTCGGTGTATGGAGAAAGCTCACGATTTAGAAATGTGGAATGTGACAGAGAAAAATCTCCCATCTTACTTTCTCATGACTGGCTCAAACGATGTCAAGAAAATTTCTATCAAGCGATAGCCCGGGTAGAAATGAGCTCGGGAAGCAGGTTTTTGTACAGTAAGGATCTCCTTGCGTCCAAAAAAGTGAAATATTGATATATTGCATCGATGTTCCACTGTTTTCGTCATGGACGCGTAAAGAGGCTCTTACAGCAGGAATACCTGGCTTTCCGGGCTCACCTCTTCCCGGGCTATATCTTGATTGTAATTCAAAAAATTGACCGGTATTCCAGGAGGATACTTCATCTCCCTCACGGTGGTCTTGAACTCCGTTCATATTTGGTCGACATACAGAACCTAAAATTCCTGTGCAATGTGTTTCTGTGCACTCGCACAGGAGATCATTTCCTGACAAGAATCAAAATTGTACTCTGGTCCGTTTTTGAAAAGATTGAAAAAGAGGTGGTTTTTTGGCAATTTCCTGTCGGAATTCTTCCTCAACTCGAAAGGAGCACATTTTATCGAAAAATATATAGAGAAATTATTTGTAGATTTTCAAAAAATCTAAAAAAAAGTATTCTCATAGTTTTTCTCGTACAACGTATCCTGTTAGGGATATTTGGGGATGATCCTCGAAAATTCATATTCTCGTAAAACGGATCCTGTTCGCGCTATTTGAAGATTTTTCGTCCAGGTCCAAATTCTCTTCACCAATAGAGATGAGAATATAAATCTGCTCGTAAATCTTGATCAAAAATGTGTAGAGCAACTTCTTGTGGATCTTCAGAAGATAAAAGAATAAGGTCTTCCCACATTTTCTCATATAAGACCTCCAGTTTCGGCAATGAACGGGAACCCATCTTCTAACCCGGTCGAAACCGACGAAAATAAAGACAAAATATACTTTTCAGACGAATATACTTGAATCGCGGAAACAGGAAGAATCCGGTAAGAAAATGTGTCCAGACATTTTTAAAACGCGTTTATTTGTTCGTCTCTCAAAGATCTATGGAAAGTTGCTCTACAGATTTTGCAATAAAATGTATCCCTTGTGAGTTGTGGGGTCAAAACGATGAGAAACATGGGTCTTGGACGAAAATCCTACGAAGCCTTACATGAGAAAATGTGCGGAGATCTTTTCTGTTTATCTATTGAAAATCCACCAAAAGTTGCTCTACACATTTCTCGAGAAAATGGAGTTCTCATGAGTTATGGGATCAAAACCGTGAAAAATGTGGACCTTGGACGGAAATGTCTTGATTGCGGAAACAGGAAGCCTCATATGAGAGAATGTGAGGAGACCTATTTTGTTCATCCTTCAAAGATCCATGAAAAACTGCTCCGCACATTCTCGGATAAAACGTATTTCTCATGAGTTGTGGGGTCGAGACCGTGAAAATCATGGTCTGGGGCGGAAATACGCCAATTACGGAAACAGGAGGCCGTACGCGAGGAAATGTGTACAGACTTTTTTTGTTCATCTTTTAAAAATCCACCAGAAGTTGCTCTACACATTTTTCGACAAAATGTATACCTCATGAGTTATGGGATCGAAACCGTGGAAAATATGGATCTTGGACGGAAATGTCTTGGTTGCGGAAACAGAAAGCCTCATATGAGAAAATGTGTGAAGAGCTTTTTTGTTCATCTTTCCAAGATCTAGAAAAGTTCCTCAACACATTCTGACAAAAGTGTATCTTGACAACCGTATACCCACATTATTTCTGGATGCATAACAGCTCCTAATTTTGATAGAACATGTCTCTCTAATCGCATTTGAGTGAAAATTTACTCAATTTCACTCGAAAAGAGCGAGAATTTCGCTCGAGACGAGTCACAGCATCGCAACTCAGCTTCGAGTGACACGATTATCACTATGAGCCGGGTTGCGACACAGTTTTCACTCGAATTTTTTCAGAGAGGTTCTATCGAAAATGTGTGAAGCAATTTTTTTGTAGGTCTTTGAAGAAAATAGAAGAAGTTCAGTGACTTTTCCTCGTAAAACGCATCCTGTTTGTAATATTTGAAGATTTTTCGTCTAGATTGATACTCCCTCCACCAATAGAGATGTAAATATGAATGTCAACCAAATCTCCTCACATTACGCAAACAGGATGCGTTTTACGAGGAAAAATCACTGAATCTTTTTTGTTACTTTCTTGGAGACCTACAAAAATTGCCGTGCATATTTTTTCTAAAACATGTTTGATTGGAGATATGGAACTAAAACAATTTAAGAAACAAACTCTCGAGGATCATCCTCAGATATCTCCAACAGGTAACGTTGTACGAGAAAAACTATGGAAACAATTTTTGTAGATTTTTTAAAAATCTACAAATTCATGTCCTATGTATTTTTCCATAAAATGTGTTCCTCTCGAGTTATAGGGGAATTACGACAGGAAAACACCAGAAACCGCTCTTCTTTTAATTCTTGCGAGAACGGCCCAGTCAAGAAATGATCATCTGAGTGCACAGAAACACATTGCACAGAAATTATCGGTTCTGTATGTCGGCCAAATGTGAACGTAGTTCAAGACCGCCGCGAGGGAGATGAAATATCCTCTTGGAATACCGGTCAATTTTTCGACATCGTTTGAGCCTTCAAATGGCGGAACCTTTTTAATCATCAGAATTTTTGAGTGATTCGTAGTATATTAGGAACCGAATAGCCATGGAAACGTAAGATGGTAGAATTTTCTCTGTCACATTCCAAATTTCCAATTCGACAGCTTTCTCTATACACCAAAAACAGCACCTATCCCAAGTATAATTTGCAACATTATATGGTGCATGGTCATGCATGATTCATGCATGAAACATGCATGACTACATACCACCATTTTCTGTACGCGGTCATGCATGATTGTGCACCAGTAGCGGTATGCCGTCATGCATGATCATGCACCAAACATTTTTTCACGGGTACTCAAATTAAAAGAGTTGTACCATTGGATAGAGGATTTTTTTCCTGATTTTTCGGTATATTCATCTCAAAGTGGCGGTCCAACTTCACGTTGCTCCTGCTTCCACTAGCCCAAGTGTGAGCAGAGATGAGGAGGGAGAGTCAATCGCTCACCATCGCTACTCACCAGCCGTTAGAGATAGAAGTAAAATTGCGTTTTCATCCCGAATCGTGGAAAACAGCAATTACGGAAAGAGTGCACCTATGATGTTTTATAGCCACAGTGACTATAAAACTTAGCACCGAGCTTGTCAGGTATGTAAAGTGCAAAATAGAGAACTAGATCCTGAGTTCTCTCTTTGGAATTTACATGCCTGACAGGTTCGAATTCGAGATAAATATGTTTTGACACGAATTTTTTCGGATCTGGGCCCGGTCCGTAAATATTCGTTTCAAACCATAAATATCTCGAATCCGACCGACTATCCGTAAATCCTGTTCCATGATATGTCCCATCCTCACAAGGACAAGGAAAGCCGTCTACTTTCGATTTTCGATTGGAGGTGGCGAGCCTGACTTTGGCGCCACCACCGAGTATTTCCAGTTTGTGAAATACCCGGTGGCGGCGTCAAAGTCAGGGGATACCTCGAATCGAACGGCTCTGATGCAATCTCATACCTTACGTCGGTAAGGTAGACATTCAGCAACGCTTCGATCCGCCGGTTCTGTTATGGCGGAGGTCCACTATGACTCTATGAGTGTCTCAAGTGACCCCATACGTTTCACCGCAACCTCGTGGGAACCAATGGCGCTGCTGGCGGGAATCGAGCGCAACTAGGCCGCAACGTTGTGGCAACCACCACGGCACGTTTCAAAAAAGCCATTTTCGCGTTGCCTCAACGGCGGCAGCAACGTTTCTGACACGTAAAAATCTCAAAGGTTGCGCGGTTGTGGTGACACTGTGCCACGACGTTCCGGCAACTAACCCTTGTTTGCTGGGATGTAATAAGAATGCCTACTCTACACGACACGCTTGCCTAAGCACGATATAGCACTTGCATGTATACATTCAAGTCATGCACGTACGACGCATGCAAACTCAGCTCACAGATGACTAGATATATACAGATATATTGCCCAAAAAAGTACGCCTCTAAATATCCACCAGATACAGCCGCCGACCAGACGGCTGATAGTGGTAGTGGGCACATCCCAAGCGGCCACACCAGCGCCGCCGGGCTAGCCAGAAGGAGAAAAAAAAAACTGTGAATGTGAGTTTCCCTGTGATAGGTGCTAGATCAGATATCAAAGGCAACGACGAGTTCTCCATGAGTTTGTTCTTTCATCAGATGAGTATTCTACCAAGTACAAATATAGGATGAACCAACTGAAATAGAAGAACTTTGTTCTTGGTGAAGAGATTCCACTTTATTTTCAGGTTTCTGGTAAATCGGAATACAATGCGAATGTTGAAGCCATACAGGCCTTGATGCCACTGACCTAAATCAGTACTCAAAATATGTGATTGGCAGACCATAAGATGATGTTCTCACCACTCCATATGTCCATATCTTTCTATCCAGTCCCAAAACCCAGTGAAGCATCTGAATCCCCAAGTACAGCAAGGGGGAATGATGAGTTTATGTGGACAAATTGGAAATCAGACGAGTATTTCTCAAATCACAGTTCTTCATGTTTTAACGTCATAGTGCATGTTCCACACATGTAACTATCAGTTGTTCAGTTGAGATAAAATCTTTAGCCTCTTATATGAGATTATCCTGTGTTGACTATTCTTTATAAAGTCAACCGTAGAATTTCAGGAATTTCAGGTGTAATCAGATTCATGACTGGAATAGAAAGATTCTATATATTTTGTCACTACACCAATCTGTACTGACTTTGCGGATTGGTGTAAGTCGCTTGATACGGTTGTTGCCATTCGCCTTTTGTAAATTGTGTCCAGCACTATTCATCAACCAATCTGAAGCTTAGCAGAAGAATGAATTGTTTGGGTACACTGAATACTGGTGAATAATATGAAGGATGAAGTGAGACATGTTCTTGTTGCATTTGTACCAGCACAGAAAAATCTTTTCTCGATCAAGATGACTCTGTATTCCTTATACAGATCATGAGAAGTGATGGTTCTCTCAAATACACAATGGTATTATATCTCAGTATAGATCACACCAATCTTGTGACAGAATAAACCAAGTCCACTCCGATATCACTGATACTGTCACTGACTCCAATACTGCAGAAGATAGAATATGACCAAAGAGTTTGCATATCATTCAATAGAAAAAAAAGTGTTTATTGAACTGCATCTATTACTCACAGGTTTGCTCAGTGCTGATGTAATCTGCAATAAAATGAATTCCACTCAATCATTTATCTTCATTCCCAGTCTCTATTGACATTGTCCGAAACTCACTCTAGACTTACCCCAACACCTGTATTCCTCTGCTATGCTTCAGATTGTTTGGTCTATGGTGATAAACTCTGTTTGCAAAGTGATAATGACAACAACCATACCAAGGGACCAACACCAATACGCAAAGTCAGCACAGACTACTGTAGTGGCAAAATATATAGAATCTTTCTATTCCAGTTAAGAATCTGACTACAGCTGGAATCCCTGAAATTTTACGGTTGAGTCTATAAAGAATGTTCCATCTTGAGTCAATGTCGGATAATCTCATTTAAGGGATTAAGGATTTTTTCTCAATTGGACAACTTATAGTTACAATTGTGGAACATGCACCATGGCGTCAAGACATTGAGAACCATGAACTGAGAAATACCTGTCTGAATATCCAATTTGTACACATAAACTCACCGTTCCCCCTTGCTGTACTTGGGGATTCAAATGCTTCACTGGATATTAGGACTGAATGAAAAGATATGGACATTGAGTGGTGAAATCATCAAACATGGTTTGCCAATCACATGTTTTTGAGTATTGATTTAGGTCAGTGGCATCAAGACCTGTATAACTCCATCATTTGCATTGTATTCCGATACACCAGGTACCTGAAAATAAAAGGGAGCTCTTCACCAAGAACAGAGTTCTTCTTTTTCAGTTGGTTCATCCTTATTTGTACTTGGTAGAATACTCATCTGATGAAAGAACAAACTCAACAGGTATCTGGTCTAGCAGCTGAGTGACGTGTCTGGGACTCACTTTCACAATTCTAAATTGTTATGATTTCATTTTTGCTACATGTTGTTATTATCAGATAACACAAGGGTACACAACACTGCAGCCGACTGATAGTGCATGGCTTGTTGACTCAGTCGTATGTTGACACGTAGGGTTAGCAGAATGTTATACAGCTGCAGCGTGCAGCTCACGCGAGTAGGTAATGATACGGTCGATCCTAACCTACGACGTCAACCGTACCAAGACGAACAAACCCGGCCGATTGCTGACAGTCTGGTGCGCGGGAGACAGTGATCACGTGACATCGATTTGAACGGACGTCGAACATTCAATAATTATTTAAAAATACTTATCGTCCACCAAACAAAAAACTGTATTGTAACTTTGTTTTTCACGTTGTCAACTTCAATTCAACAAAGTGATTTCATTGCATGCGTGTTCTCTATTTTCATACCGATCGGTGAACCGCCCCGCCTGTGGCGAGCTAAGGCGTGAGAGAATTATGGTCCTGTTCAGTCGAAAATTGCGATTTTGTCACGATGTGGGGTACATAATACCTCACATGCGCAATAGATGGATGACAGATCCAGCTCCTTTCCCGCAATCGACGGCTCAAGACCTCGATTAGTATATAAGAGCGCATAAGTGCTTCATCGCCAAGCGTCCAGGGCACCACCTGCAACACCAGTCCTGCTGATGAGTCCGGTTACGATGAACCAGGTTGCAGGTGGGGGACGAAACGCACAAGAGCCTTCTGCTCGAGCGTAGTAGAATCATTCATTAGTAGTGGATAAGCCATCAGCCTATTCCTACAACGATGAAACGTCTCCCAGTACCACGATCCTAAAAGAAAGGTCTGCCGACTCGGTGGGAAAGCTGTGAAACATGCGTGATGCCTACCGCCCCTACTATCTCCCCTCTCTCCGTCCAATATGGCGACCCTTACTGGGACAGCGGGATATACCTATATATAGGAGTCGTCTGCTCGCGCTCGTGTAAAGCTGCGGGCCCGCGCTAAAAAACATCCCATACTGTTTGCAGCTTGGAAAAATGAGATTGATCACTCGCGGCATGTTATCTGATAACATGCTGCAAGTAATTAATCCCAAATACTGGGTTCCATAACCCAAATCTCGAACCCCCGGGGGGGGGGGGGGCCGCGATTTATATACGTCTTTTGATGCCATCACAGTAGGTGCTGCGGTAGCCTAGTGGTTAGCGTGTCCGCCTCTCATTTCGCCAGCCCAGGTTCGAACCCCGGCCAAATCATTTTTTTTTTCTTCATTAAATCAAGTCATATCATTTTTTTTTGCTAACAAACATAGTTGAACGAAGATTGATAATCAACCAAACATCCCACAAGTCATAATTACTTCTTCAAGTCAGAACAGTCACGAGATATTTTAATAATACATCATCGGCCCTGACACCATCTCGAAATTTTTTATTGAGTTATTCATCGATAACAAAACTTAGGATAATTATCATACAATTCCAGTCGTCTACATCGACTATAGAGGTGAGCCAAGGAAAATTTGAAGAACTTGAAACTCATCTTCGTAAGTATCGTTGTCGGGACTCTCGGACTCGCTATCGGAAGTAACTTTTACCTATGAATTTTGAAAAAATCAATGAAATAGCATTATTGCTTTTGAATAAATCATATTTCCAATAGGTGTATGATGAACGACAAGATATATCAAAATTATTTTATTTTGTAAATTTATCATCATCTTTATAGTTATAATAACAACTAAAGAGTGTTATGGGAATGAAATTTTCAAAGCTGTTTCAGAGCCATCGTTCCTCATCTTGATCATCAAATTTATGCCATGAAAAATATCAGAAGCATGTATTGTATTAAAATATCTCGTGACGATTCTGACTTGAACAAGGAATTACGACTTGTAGGGTGTTTGGTTGGTTATCACTCTTCGTTCAACTATGTTTGTTATCAAAAAAATGACATGACTTGATTTAATGAAAAAAAAAAAAAAAAAAAAGAATGATTCGGCCGGGGATCGAACCTGGGCCGGCAAAATGGAAGGCGGACACGCTAACCACTAGGCTACCGCAGCGTCTACTGTATAAAATCAAAAGACGTATATAAATCGCGGCCTCCCGGAAGGTTTGAGATTTGGGTTATGGAACCCAGTATTTGGGAGTAATTACTCGCAGCATGTTATCAGATAACATGCCGCGAGTGATCAATCTCATTTTTGCAAGCTGCAAACAGTATGGGATGTTTTTAGCGCGGGCTCGCGGCTTTACACGAGCGCGAGCAGCCGACTCCTATATATAGGTATATCCCGCTGTCCCAGTAAGGGTCGCCATATTGGACACAGAGAGAGGGGAGATAGTAGGGTCGGTAGGCATCACGCATGTTTCACAGCTTTCCCACCGAGTCGGCAGACCTTCTTATAGGATCGTGCCCAGTACCTTTCTATAGCAAGTAATAGACCTCTGAATGATACAGAACTGTTGAATATAAGTGGATCTTCGAAATGATCTAATGCGAGCGGCGGAAAAAACGCGACTGTTCTTCTGACAACGTGAAAATAAGCCTGTCCGGCCAAACCGCATACTTCGTGAGATTTGCCCATATATTGTAAATTGGAAATCACGTGAATTCTTGTAAACGGAAATTGGAAGTCTTGTAGATTCTTGTGAATATGAACATTAAGTTCTGTAAAATCTTGCGAAAATAAATTGAAAATCCTGTGGATTCTTGAAGATAGAAATCGTAGAACACTGCGAAAAACATCAGTAAGTCAATTATTGTTCATCCACTGTAATGTATCAGATAATTTGAGTGTTCGTATCACGATATGGGAACACTTGTAGATTTGAAGTTGTCAATTTGAAGAATGTAGCTTGTAGTTTTTTCGATGAATCTGCTATTTCCTGCATCAAATCTCGTTCAGATAAGAGTATTATGTAGGCTGTGGGGCTGTCCATCGCTGTAGACGTCGCAGCTAGAAATATTGAAAGCTGCTTATAAACGCAGAATCCAACAGTCCCAAGTTGAAGTGCAAGGAACGAGCGGCTCGAATTGAAAATTTGGCATCATCATAGTTGTATTTGAAGGTTGAAGGGGTCATTGACCCGCTGCCTGTGGCTGTATTGCTCGGCGGCAGATCTGATATCACTGTAGGGTTTTAGCGCGCAAGTAAATTCGCACTAAACTATTGGCCCGCACTTTGCGTGTAGTTGCAGGCGCTTTATGTAGTTTTGATCGCACTTTGCGTATGCAGTTGTCGTCGCACTTCGCAAATGTAGTCGCATTGAACGTACTCTGACGCTGCAGTTGTAGTTGCACGTAGCGTATTATGTAGCCGTACTGTATGTACTTGTAGTTGTATTTTCAAGTACACTTGTTTTGAACGTAAACTCGTGCCGTAGCACATACACCGACACGAGACAAATGCACTGGGATTACCATTGAAAATGTATTATTCGTAAGGGGATCACGGAAGCACCGTATTTGCACTGTAATTGCACTGTAGTTGCACTGTAGGCGAAGGCTGTACTTTTTATTGTAAGCTTGTAGGCGTAGGCTGTAGTTTGCAAACTTGTAGCTTGTAGTTGTAAGTCGATGTAGACGACTTGTAACGTGAGGTGAATGCACTCGTTTTGAATTTAAAACTCGTGCCGTAGCGCAACGCGCGAAGGCGGGCGTGCACCGACACGAGAACGAATACACCGACTCTTTGCACTCAGTTTGTGCCGTAGTGCAACGCATATGCGAGCGTTCACCGGCAGGCCCAAAACAAATGCACTGCACTCTATGTAGATGCAGGTTTGTAGTTGTAGACTTGTAGCTGTACTGGAAGTGTCATTATGTATTGTGATGAGCACTCGCACGGATGATTTTGGCGCGCGGCAACAGGTGTAACACTGCTGCTACTGGCCGCTCTCCTCCGAGACTCGTATTTCTCGAACGTAAGAAATGCATTGTTGTAGTTCACTGTATATCACCATACTCGCCTTTGCGTTGTAATCAAATGCACTGTACTTCACTGAATTTTACTTGCACTTGCACTGCGAACGCTTTGTAATGAGCTCAAGAGTCCATCTCGTAAAATTAAAGCACGGCAACGACTTGTAGCTTTGTCATGGCTGCCGCCTTGTAGGTCTCGCCGTTGAGGCGCGCTCACGCGTTACCCAGGAGTCGGAATTTACATCCCATCCTCGTATGTAGTATTGATGGTGTAAGGGTTCGTAGATTGAAAGTCACAATTGATAACAATACTTTGGTCACTTTAATAAGGGCTTGTAAATACTATAAACAGATAGAAGAGATGTAGTGTGCTCCGTGTCCCTGCGATATTGGACTCTCTCAGCTGCTTGAGACCGGAGCGTATGGTATAGCGCATGCTCACAGAAATACACAATACCAGGGCGCTGCAACTCCGGCTTAGAGAAGTGGCAACATCTCGTTGCTTGCTTGGCCTGGCTTGGCCTGGTCTGCCCCTCCGGGAGGCTAACCAACATGCACGCGCGCATGACCGGAGCACATATTTCAGGCAATAGCGGTGAATGGGGGATGCACGTGCATGGGCGAGTCATACATGATACAAACTTGATGAAAGAGTATTGGGAAGGAACATAGAGTATTATATCTCTATGGGAAGGAATCGCGAGTGTTGTAAATCTGTTGTCGAGAATGGATCAATGCCTGGAATGACCAAGTGCTCGAACTGACAATTTTGCGAAGGGATGGAGGATCCCAATAAGGCAACTGAATGCGGAAATGATCAAACATCCGTGCACTTGCGGGTTAATTTGCCTTCCTAAGTTTTGGGGTTGATTTCTCCCCCGACAGAATTTTCTGTCCGGGCGTCCGGGCATTTCCGGGTTAATCTGCCTCCCTGTCGTGAATTTATCCCTGGCAAAATTTCTCAGCCAAGCATCCAGGCACTTGCGATTTTTTTCACCCTCATAGGTTTTGGTTTAGCTTTTTCAACTCGACAGAATTTCCGGTCTTAGCATCAGGGCATACACGCGGGTGAGTTCGCCTTACTGATCTAGAGATTTGTTTCCCGTAGAATTTTCTACTTGAAAATTCGATCATTTTCGTATTTAGTTGCCTTATTGGGATCCTTCATCCCTTCGCAAAATTGTCAGTTCGAGCACTTGGTCATTTCAGGCATTCATCCATTCTCGACAACAGATTCACAACACTCGCGATTCCTTTCCATAGAGATATAATACTCTATGTTCCTTCCCGATACTCTTTCATCAAGTTTGTATCATGTATGACTTGCCCATGCACGTGCATCCCCCATTCACCGCTATTGTCTGAAATATGTGCTCCGGTCAAGCGCGCGTACATGTTGGTTAGCCGCTCGGAGGTGCAGACCAGGCCAAGCCAGGCCAAGCAAGCAACGAGCTGTTGCCACTTCTCTAACCCCCCGACAAACATTTTTCAGAAAGTCCCGGGACATCCCCGTGTTGAGGTATGAAAGCCTCGGTCCCAGATAACCGTGGACCTACAACTCGGAGAATCTCGATTCGTAATACAAGATGAGAGGAAAACGGTCTTTTTACACGTAGTCCAAGGCACAAACTATCGTTCCGCATCCACCCAAGACCGTACCTTGTGCCAAAGAGCGACTCCTACGTGTAGTCAAAGACGTAAACTACCATTCCGCATTCACACGAGATTATGCTTCGTGCCGGAGAGTCCCCACGCGCAATCCAAGATATAAAGTGACGATCCGCATTCACGCAGGGTTATGTCTTAAGCTAAGGGTGGCTCTCGACTAAATAAAGATATTGGAATTAAATGATGGATTAACCATAAGCCAACGTTCACGTTGGTCTGAGAACACGTTGTTGACATGATTTACGAGTCCCAAACTGGGACTCATGATTCCAGAACTCCCTGCGGATACACGGCATAGAAGCCGTCGGCAACGGACATCGGGCCAGCAACAGCTACATGCATAAGCCAAGCAACGCCGAGAGGACAAGAGATGCAGCATCGCAACAGCCGAAGGGGGCGGTCGACAAACAACACTCGCCGTATAGCCATGACCTCATTACGGCATGCGGCCATGAAACTCGGCAACGTCGCATACGCTTGGCAACGCCGATGCCACCGCCTAGCAAAAACAAGCCGGCGCCGCTGCATACCGAGGGGAGGCCTTATTAGATGACGCAACCGACAACCAATCAGAGACGCTCCCCAGACGAGAGAGAGTCTCCCCTCCAGTGCGCAGATCCACGACGCGCTCGATCGATTATGGCCGCGCACGAATTAGGCAACAGCCCGCCCCCTTTCGCTAGTCGTCATCGCCCAAATACATGATGGCGCATCAAGGAGAGGTGCGCACGAAGCACCAGTAACCAGTTAGAGGCTTTCGTGGGCGTAACCACGCCACTCAGCTAATGACGTCATTTCGTCTATATAAGGAGCCTACAGACGCTCGCCAGCAGACTTGGGGCTTGAGACCGAGACCTTCAACCTCAGCCTCGCTCGAGAAACCACATAACGAGCCTTGCATTGCCATTCTGTACTCTCATCCTGTATAACGCATTTCATAACGCCAGTTCTGTATAGAGTCTCCCATAACGCCAGTTTTGTGTAGAGTCAGTTAATAAAGCCACATTGATTGTCACCACCGTTTTCATTGTGCTTCAGCACTTGACAACCCAACGAACCCGGCCCCATCACAAGTAACAATAGCAACGGTCCAGAGATCCAGCCATCCAATAGTTCCAGCAACAGCAGCAGATACCGAATATTTATAAGTACCAGGTTTGTAAGCGTATGGAGTAGACCCAGCCCTCACCGGAACGGCCGACGAAAATACCAGGAGGGGCTAGTTCCGTGACTGAGGTCTACCCTGAGGAATAACAACCTCCTCTGAAGGTCTCGGATACACACCCGGGCCCGTACCTACGTTTCGCCGCACGACAAGGGTGCTCGACCTGACCGTATACGGCGTTTCTCCGACGGACGATGAACGATGTCTGACTCCAGCAGACCCAAGCGTTGCCCGCGCTGCCATTCCAGATTCCCAGGAGCCAGCCGAACCGCAACCGTGTACGAGCTCTACGCCTTACAACAGGCCCATCGATTAGCACGCGCAGGCGCAGAATCGAGTAGGCCTCGAGTTATAAACGGCGCCGTGCCAGATTCCACAACTGAACCAAGCGTTCCGGCTTCACCAGAACCGTCGTCTCAGTAACTTCACGGATCGTTCATCCCCACAAACATTTTTTGGTCTCCAAGTCGTCTTTAGGACGTCCTAATCACCTCTGGGACGTCCCCAAAAACGTCCAAAACCCGTACCAAGGACCGTCTCATTTCATTCTTTGGGACGTCGAATGCTCGTCCCAAAGCATAGAAATGGACGTCCCGCGCGAGACGGAGCATAAGAAAGTCCCAGGTGGTAGGCTTTTGGACGGCTCATTTTTGTTCACTATTTCATATAATAAGGAAGGAAGTCATATATGTAATGAAATAAAGTTATAAACTTCTTTTTATTGAATCAATATCACGAAACAGGAAGCTTGTGCCCAATAATTCACTCACAAAGCAGGACTCAATGATGATTCATCACAGAAACGATCAAAATATGAGAGTTAATTTTTGTGTAGCAAACTTATGTAAAAACGCTTAACCTCGTTAAGGTTAGCTTACAATCAGAGTAAATTTTGAGATCAACTTCTACACAAAACTGATGCACTTATAATTCACTGCACTGTGAACGTCGCACTAAATTTTGATTCGACCAGAATCGATCAAATATATCGCTGATTAGTGAAAACTTGAGAGGTTTCCCATGAGTAATTGCATCCCGGTCAACCCACGCGGTCCCACTGCTCCGAAATGCTACAAAATGACGCTTCCCAAATAGGACTCAGAGAGGCTAGCTTTTGGACTAAAAACAGTTCGATCCCGCGAGGACTTCGATAAGACCACATTTGGAATTCCCGCGCTGTCATCTGAGGATCAATCTCATCTCGAGACCACTCGAGATGTCCCCGGAACGACTTTGAGGCTACTTTTTTATGACGTCCACGCTGGGACGGATTTTGGTTGGTTTTAGGGACGTCCCGGGACTTTCTGAAAAATGTTTGTCGGGAATATTTTTTGGTCCCAAAGTCGTCTTTAGGACGTCCCTAATCACCTCTGGAACGTCCCCCAAAACGTCCAAAATCCGTACCAAGGACCGTCTCATCTCATTCTTTGGGACGTCGAATGCTCGTCCCAAAGCATAGAAATGGACGTCCCGCGCGAGACGGAGCATAAAAAGGTCCCAGGTGGTAGGCTTTTGGACGGCTCATTTTTGTCACATATATATATACCCGACAAACAATTACTGGTCCAAAACCCGTCTCTTGGACGTCACCCGAACCCCTATTGACGTCCTGAAAAGCGTCTGAAAGCCATACCAAAGACCGTCCGTTTCCGTGCTTCAAGACATCGAATGCTCACCTGAAAGCACGGATTCGGAGGTCTTCTGAAGGACGTCATTGAAAAAGACCCGGAAGGCAGGGTTCTGGACGCTCGTTATTTTCATGCAGTATTTGTCGCTGCGGGCAATAATTTTCTTGGGTTTGAAAATTCATGAGAATCGAGAGATCACCAGAAGTTGCACACCATGAATGAGGAAAATAGATTGAAGAGAGCACAAATACTCTTCGTGAAAGAAAAGGTGTCAACTAATGGCAACGGCACATTCTCATTTGAAAGAACGAGTCGCTATAATTTTCATTGAAAAAGTACGAAATCTTTTTATTTCTAACGTACAAAGTGACAGGTAGTCTCGTAAGCACATACTCATTTTTGGCCTAGTGCACCTTATGATAGAATATTTACAATATTCTTTGAAATACGATATTTCTATCAGTCATCTCTCATACTTGAACGCAGCACCTTGTACAATTTTAGACTCCTACTAAATAAGGGCGTTCAAGTATGTTTACATGGAATGGCACGAACTTACAAGGCTGAACTTAGGACGCTAACAAGACTGTTGTAGTCTTCTCAAACTACATATTGAAAAAATACTCTAATGAAAAAACCACATAAATGCATTCTCACACAACGGGTGAAATACAGTCAATACTACATGAAAAGTATTAAAAATATTCGAATGAAAGAACCATATAAATGCATTTTCACACAACGGGTGAAATACAATCAATACTACATAAAAAGTCTCTAAACTCTTGATACATTTTTCCATCCAGTTACTGTATCTTACTGAGTTATACAATATTTTGGTCTGAAAAATACCCTGCAGAACGAATATCGAATCAAGATTTTTAAAATCATGTAGCACTTGAAAAACGAGCTTGAAGCTCACAGTATATCTTAACTGGATAAAATCTGATTGAGAAATTATAAAGAAGTCAATTCAAATAATGTTAGTGGAAGAACTGAAAAATGTTGAAGATTCAAGTCGGTTTTTTGGCCTCGCACTTGATGGCTGCGGCAATCCTTGCTGACGATCGCTTGATCCAATCTTTAATGAGAGGAATGTTAGAGTCTTGTGTGACAAGCACTTCAACTTGCGGGTTACTTGGGAGTGTATATCCTTTCCAGAGAGCGATGATGAGAGCTGAAAAACAATTATCAAAAAATCAAAGCAACTAACAGTTTCATACTTACTTGCAATGACTTCAAATACAAAGAACTCGCCGACAACAAGTTTGTCAGGTTTTGCAATTTTCCACGTGATTGAGTCACACAATTCATCGGTGATGGTAGCATGCAGCATGTGTTTTATGGCTTGTTTATGGTCCTCTCCTCCTAAGAAAGACAAAAATTCCCTCTGAAATGAAGAAGGATCATGTATAGATTGCCGATGCGTCGAAAATGAACTTTTTCAAAGTACAACTTACATATTGATCAGCTGCTAAGTTATTTGTTTGCAAAAGCACATCTAGGTTTTGTAAGTCTTCATAACTCTTGCATGGCAAAGGTGGCAAGAGGGAGAAATCTTGAGGTTTTGGTTTTTCTGAGCCTGGTGAGAATCTTTTTTTCCTACGAGTAACTGTTTAACTTCGTTCAGCAAGTCCAAACACAGGATGAGCGTTTGTCTACATGGAGCTGGAAGAAATTGATTTGTCAATCAAGTAAGAAAATTCTGTATAATCTGGGAAGAGTGGATTTTATCAAAGGAGATTGGAAGAAAAGTACATTAGTCCATCTAGAATTATGTTGAAATGAAGTACTTACAACAACAATGCTCATCGTGTACCAAGTTATGTATCTCAGATACATGCAACTCTTGTCCAGCGATGACAACATTTTGATCGATGAGTACTACTTTGCCATTGGCAGGTGATCCTTGAACGTTTCCATCCTGTTCCAATGGATCAAAAACGATTACGCTTTTCAAGGAGGGGTCCTCATCTTTGCGGTCATCTTGGGGACCATTATTCAAAGAATCTGTTTCATCACTTTTGCTGGGATCCTTTTCATCATCGGTGCCTTCAATATAGCTTTCATTCATCTCTCCGAGCTGGTTTTCACAAGACATATTCGAATCTTGTTTTTTTGGTTTATAATCAAGTAATGAGGGTGACTCGGTGAATGTCTGACTTGGAAAAAGATCTTGAGTCTCATCTTCATCAGCATCATCAGAATCATCAATAATTTCAGACTTGGAACTGATTGGTGTACTCGTTGTAACGTTGAAATAAGTACTGAGATCTATCTCCCCTGAAGCTATCCCTGCAAGAAAAGATGATGAATGAGAAAATTTTTATACGGTCAATGAGTGAGAGTCAGAAATATGTACATACTTTTTGTAGATTGATGAGTTCTTCTTTTGAGAGGGTTAATTTACCAGATCTGGGTTGCAAACTTGCTTATTCCTGAAATGTAGTCAATGTCTCATTTCTCTCCTTCGACAGAGGAATTTTAGTTTTCGTAACCAAATTTACTTTTTTCTGAGTCGATGAACTCCTGACTTTCTTGAATCTATCAAGCACTTGCGAACTCAGTGTTGTATCAGCTTTTGGAGTAGTTTTCAATTCTGTAAGAGATTTCAGAGTATTAGTTTTCTGTCTACAATTCACTCGTAAACTTTTGAAAATATTTTGAACAGATAATATGTTGCAGGAGTTAGCTCAGAGAACAAGGCAGTTTCACAGTCAACACTGACATACTATAAGTGATCCAGTAATATGTGAACCATTTGCCATTCAAGTGAACAGAGTATTCGAGAAAGATCACCCGTAAGCTAGGGAGATGATTGGTGACGGAGGCTCTTCTTTTTCATGTACTGAGGCAAACATCATACATGAATCATATTACAAAGCCAACAATGCTAGATACTAGTCGAAAAGAGATAGATGTACATTTATAATTACCATCCGAATGAATGGAAGATTTTAGATAGAGTTTTTAAAAAAACTTTGAAAATGGAGTTCGAGAATGGGATTTGATAACTCACTTGGCTGCTTTACTGCAGGTTTCATTTTTTTCTTGAGTATTGCAGATGAGAGAGAGTCCTTGGCTCGTCTCTGGCTTGGCACTGCTTGGAGCATACCCTGAGCGGCAACAAGTTGTTTTGCCAAAGGCGAGAGCTGAGTTGAACTGGCTAGTGGTACTGGTTTCCAATTCATAGTGGCACCTGTGATGAATTCATACGCGACAATTAGAAAATTGTGAGATAATCACTGACAACGTTGTTTGCTACAGACTCTGGAATAAGCACCAGGAACCTGGATGCTGTGTGAGTTTATTCACTCATGCGATTAAGTACGCAAAGTTTTGATCAATCCCCACAGAATATTTTGTAGGAGACCCGAGATGGGCTTTGCGTAAACGAGAAGTTTTTCAGAAATTGGAAACAGGAAACAATTCCATTCCGAGCGCGTGGCTCCAAAACGCAAGCCATGCGTGCAAGCAAGTTTGGAGGTTAGATTGTCACGTGGATGCCCAGATCGGACGCAAACCTTTTCCGAAGGTTGCTCAAATATTCAATATGTATGACGAGCGCAACTTGTCTTACCTGATATGGAGGAAAACGTTGATGCAGTCTAGTTTTGACAATAATTAATAACAATTGCAGCGGCTTGACGATGCGTGCACGAGGCGACGAGAGCGGCAATGAGCGGCAAATGATGGCGGCAAACCGCATCCGCGTGGTGTACCCAACCTCTTCCGGGCCGGCGCGCCTTTGCGCAAGACAAGATGGACGCGCGCGCGAAACAGTAGCAGCTTTCAAACTTTTCTAATACGACAAGAACAGGATTAGAACTGTTTTATCTTAGCAAAATCAAGTGTTGGCCTACATGTAGGTTGAGATTTGATTATGCTAAGACAGGTGTGGAGTACCGAGTGATTCTGAGATATCGCGCGATTATTTCTCACTCGGTATATACACTTTTTGGAACGACTTAATGGAGGACTGGAAAGAAGTAAAAGGAATCCTGGAACTGTTTCTGGAATACTTTTGATTTGATCAGATCGAGCGAGCATTCGAATAAATCTTCATTCAAGGTATCAGACTTGCAAACTCCTATTTCTCTTGAATCAATTGGATAGTTTTCTACAGAATAACAGCGAGTGAATTCTTTGAAGAGAATAAGTTGCTGTTCCGTGCTAGACTTTCTGCGGATGAATTGAATTGAAATTAATGACCCATCTTTCAAGTAACAACAATTATTTGGGACAGAACTAGTCAAAGTGAAATTCGAGAACTTGATAAATTCCCGGGGGTCTTCGTAACCTTCAGGGAGTTCAACATTTTTCAAAGTACCAACAATTTTAAATTCAGAAGGATCTCTAAATACATCTTTTTTCTTGGCTTTGGATCTCGACATCGCAACAACAGCTTGTTCGTTACATCTACTTATGATTTGAGCAAGCACCTGATTTCTCTGACGAACATTTTTTCGAACGAATCGCAGATGGTTTTCATACTTCCATGCAGCATAAGAGTCTAAAGTGCCATGTAGCATCACATCATTGGGAGAATGAATGAGATTGTGAACGTTGTAAATGAGGTTATGTTCACCATATTAATTTCTCATTTCATTGACATACATAATGAGCAATTCTTTTGCATCGGAATTAGTACTCTTCAGAACTCAAATACCAGGCGGCTAAATGTAGGAGATTGAAGTGGAGCATTTTCTCAGGATTTATATATTTTGAAAAATAACTGGTGCTGTATGAAGTAGTAGTAAACGAAATTCACTTGCTTTGAAGTAAGGATACTCAATAAATTTTCTCGGACCTCTTCCAAATTCCATCGGCGTCCATTTTTTGAAGCTTTTATAATCGGCATCTAACTCATTCATTAAATCGTCATTGCCAAGACTTTTGAGCGATGACAGAAAGAGGTTCGTGTGTTTCTTGCCGACACCCAAATAATAATGATGCATGGGATCTATAGGAGCTTGAGTCGTGGGATCAACGAAATCGTCAAGCGGAGAAGTTAAATCTTCATATTTTTCAGGAATTCCAACTCGGAAATTTTGAACAGTTCGCAAGGGTGCGTTATTGTCGGGGAAAAGGGGGCGCCTTCTACCAATATTGAAACCAACCTGAATACATTTGCCGCATCTAGAGTTGTGAGGTGGGAAATTCAATAAAAAAATTTCGCAGGAGTGTCGGCAGATATTTTCTCTAAAATGACTCTATAAGTAATATAATTGTAAACGAATCCATTATCTCTCAGATCGGTCAATTCTGTAAGGAAATCTCTCATGAACTCGTGAACATTTTCGGGCTTTCCAGCACCGTGATGTGCTCCAATTACGAAAGGGTCTGTAAAAACTTCACAATTACTGATATCGCCTAGAATCGTATACAACTCACTCCCCGAACTTTTTGAAATTTTCACGCCATCTACGTGGACTGTTAAAAGAAGTATTCTTGGAATAAGCCTTTGAGAGACGCGTGCAAAAAGTTCCAAAATAGCTTTTAACAAACCATAGTGGGCATAAGAGCCAGATCCGATTGACTTCAATTGAGCAGAGGTTGTGGGAGTTTGAAGAAGAGTTCGAGCATCTTTTGGTAAATCACCATGTCCAGCCTCTCGGAGACCTGACAATAATTTTGATGTCGCACAGAGAGTGATGCTATTTGTTAAGGTCCATTCCCTGAGAAATGATTTCAAATCGAACTCTTCTTCTTCCTCGCCACTGTCACTATCAGTAGATGAGCCAGGATCAGTCGAAGGATCGGTAGATTCGGCGTCAGAGTCCAATCCTTCAGAACTATCAGAATCATCAGTCTGATCCCCGCGATCTCTATCAGAATCCGACTGATCGCTACGATCTGGCGGCTCACTACCTGGTTCTTCACTGACTGATGATGCCTCATTGTGAATTAAATTAGATTGTTGGAGATCTACTGATGAAGGATGGTCGTTTTCATCGGTTTCGTACCGATTGCTGTGCGATTCAGCAGGTTCGATGGATAATCTACGTTCGTCGTTACTTGCCGATGCTACAGGCTTGTGAGAAATGTCAATGATGGGAATCAAGTTTATTTGTTCAAAATTTACTCGCATAGCAATTCTACGTAAATCATTCCCACGAAGTTGTCTGATGCGTCTTTTTTGTTGGGACGGTGAGAGGTTAGGATACGGTTTTCGAAAGCTCATGACGCGATGATTTTGAATTTTCCGATACCGAGTGAGAAAAACACCTCGCTGAAATATCGAGATTCAAAAAGGTGATACTTAGCTGCGGCACAATCCAAATTCTTCGGGAAATCCTTGACTGATGATGCTCGAGCTGGCTTTATTAACACGTGCACGCTTGAAAAAGGGATCCCACCAAAGGGGGTATCAATATAGACCACTTTTGGACTTTTCACTAAACGCAAATACAAAATTCGGATCGGATACTTCCCCAAGACCGCCTTCGGAATTCTCCGCGCGGTCCAAAATATGATCGCGCAGCCCGTCCTATCTCGAGATGTCTTTCGACTGACTTCAAGACTACTTATGCGAGTCGTCTTTAATAGGACTGAATTTCGGACGTCTTTTTCATTGCAGACGTCCGGGACTTCCGTGAAATTGTTTGTCGGGTATTTCATATAATAAGGAAGGAAGTCATATATGTAATGAAATAAAGTTATAAACTTCTTTTTATTGAATCAATATCACGAAACAGAAAAACTTGTGCCCAATAATTCACTCACAAAGCAGGACTCAATGATGATTCATCACAGAAAGAATTGAGGTATGAGAGCTAATTTTTGTGTAGCAAACTTGTAAAACCGCTTAACCTCGTTAAGGTTAGCTTACAATCAGAGTAAATTTTGAGATCAACTTCTACACAAAACTGATGCATTTATAATTTACTGCAGTATGAGAGTCGCACTGAATTTTGATTCGACCAGAATCGATTAAATATATCGCTGATTAGTGAAAACTCGAGAGGTTTCCCGGGAGGAATTGCATCCCGGTCAACCCACGCGGTGCTACTGCTCCGAAATGCTACAAAATGACGCTTTCCAAATGGGACTCAGAGAGGCTAACTTTTGGACTAAAAACAATTCGATCCCGCGAGGACTTCGATAAGACCACATTTGGAATTCCCGCACGGTCATCTGGGGATCAATCTCAACTCGAGACCACTCGAGACATCCCCGGAACGACTTTGAGACTACTTTTTCAGGACGTCTACGCTGGGACGGATTTTGGATGGATTTTGGGACGTCTCTCTGACGGGGACGTCCCGGGACTTTCTGAAAAATGTTTGTCGGGATTCAGGATTGGGAAAAAAAAATTTCAATATGGCGGACCGTGCCTCCCGCCCCCTCTCACCCCTCCCCGCTGCCCACAAGCTGAGAGGCGCGCGCGAAACGGTCTGCTTTACGGTTTATCGAGACCCGGGATGTTGTAAATGCGGATGGATTCTGGGTTAGAGCTGATAATATGTGATAATATGCTTTTGCTCTTACATCAAACCTTTACAAATTTCAAAGCAAAATTTCCGCGTGCGGGGTTTCTATTTCGTACCGCAGTCTACTGCAGCGTGCTAAGGGTAAACGCGTCTCATTGGCTTTCTATATAAGAATTGATAATTTACGAGAATTTTGGATTTTTGGGAGGAAAGAAGATAATGGGATATTTTCATAAAAGAATCGATTGAACAGCTAGATATACAGGTATGCTTTTTTCCAAACGAGAAATGAATGGAAAGAATTTCGGAGAGAAGTTTTAATTATTGAGGGCTAAAGGAAATTTTGTTGCCTTCTTCCGAAAATACATTCGAGTTTTTCACATTCAGGAAAGAATGAGGAAATGTTTGTGCAAATTGAGGAAGTTTTAAACTAAGTTAGCAACAATCAAAACCCAAGCCCCCCACGGGGGGCTGATGAACATATGTAACATTTGGTACATAATGAAGCATTACATCCGTGGTCTAGCGGTAACGGCCTCGCTCCGAACCTGGGAGATCTGGGTTCAATTCCCGCCCGGTCCGATTTTTAAAAAATTATTTTTTTTAATTCATTTATTTATTTATCTTTTTTTTTTCGTATCTTCTGAGGATATATACACCTCATTTTTCACATGTTGTTACACATTTATTATTATCAATAGAAATAATGTACTTTCAGTGCATTCACCTGTAAATTACACTGGACCACACGATTCTTTCTCGTTTATTTATTGACGGAGACATCGAAACCGTGCTCAGTTTTGCTCCAACGCGTCAAGAATTCCTTTTTTAATCACAAGAAACTGATTTCCTACAGAATTTTGCGGATTTTTTTCCGATTTCCGAAGGTGATGATTACTCAGCGAGGGAGTACCATTTGGTCAAAATGCATATCAAGATATGTTTTGTCATCATTTCTGACCCACTAAACACGACCCTGGTGGTTAAAGAACGCTACCATGAAACCGTGAAGTCATTAGTCTAATTAGTCTACCTAGTATTTGGCAAAAAGGCCAATTCTGCACTGAATTTCCAAAAAATCTTAGAACGAGCTAGGATGGACCAAATTGAACGTTCAAGGTCGCACTTTCGTCGTTTTGTTATAAACTTTGAGGGAAACATTTTTTTGGTACCCGTAGAAAGAGTGATTTGAAGCCACGAATATTTTTTTAAAAGCTGTTCTCCCAACAAGTTTTGCTGTGTTGAAATCACGAGCAGAAAAATTCCTCTTCGCAGGGGTATCCTAACATGGTTGCCGGACGCAAAATGATCCCTTAACACGGTCCCGTCGTCAGTTTTGAGGTACCAAATCAGGATTTTTGTCAAGGTCAAAAATCCCTGAAAAACTAGGTTTCTTGGCTGTAGCAAAAAATCCTGATGCAGTAACTCAAAACTGACTACGGGGTCGTGTTCAGCGGGTCAAAGGACGTAGGAAAATATATATTGATGAACATTTTGACCAAACGGTACCCCCTCGCTAAATAATCATCAACTTTGAAAATCAAGAAAAAAATCCCAAAATCATTGATCTTCGGGAAATCAGTTCTTCGCGACGAATTTTCAACCAGACTGGCTTCCATTCAACCAGGTGATTGAAGGTTTCGAGATAAATTATATACAGTGTATCTATTTTATCTAATAACGTGAAGAGTAACATTTAAAGATCTTTCCAAGATCTCCGTAGAAAGCGCCTCATCATTTTTCTGAATGATGTGTTCTCTCCGGATTATAGGAGTTTTTGTTTTGCTCCTACTCGTCAGGATTTTCTTGAATCGCGAAAAACTGATTTCCCAAAGAAAAATGATTTTATTCGGATTTTTTCCTTGATTTTCAAAGTTGATGATTATTTAGCGAGGGGGTACCGTTTGGTCAAAATGTTCATCAATATATATTTTGCTACGTCCTTTGACCCGCTGAACACGACCCCGTAGTCAGTTTTGAGTTACTGCATCAGGATTTTTTGCTACAGCCAAGAAACCTAGTTTTTCAGGGATTTTTGACCTTGACAAAAATCCTGATTAGGTACCTCAAAACTGACGACGGGACCGTGTTAAGGGATCATTTTGCGTCCGGCAACCATGTTAGGATACCCCTGCGGAGAGGAATTTTTCTGCTCGTGATTTCAACACAGCAAAACTTGTTGCGAGAACAGCTTTTAAAAAAATATTCGTGGCTTCAAATCACTCTTTCTACGGGTACCAAAAAAATGTTTTCCTCAAAGTTCATAACAAAACGACGAAAGTGCGACCTTGAACAATCAATTTGGTCCATCCTAGCTCGTTCTAAGATTTTTTGGAAATTCAGTGCAGAATTGGCCTTTTTGCCAAATACTAGGTAGACTAATTAGACTAATGACTTCACGGTTTCATGGTAGCGTTCTATAACCACCAGGGTCGTGTTTAGTGGGTCAGAAATGATGACAAAACATATCTTGATATGCATTTTAACCAAATGGTACTCCCTCGCTGAGTAATCATCACCTTCGGAAATTGGAAAAAAATCCGAAAAATTCTGTAGGAAATCAGTTTCTTGTGATTAAAAAAGGAATTCTTGACGCGTTGGAGCAAAACTGAGCACGGTTTCGATGTCTCCGTCAATAAATAAACGAGAAAGAATCGTGTGGTCCAGTGTAATTTACAGGTGAATGCACTGAAAGTACATTATTTCTATTGATAATAAAAAATGTGTAACAACATGTGAAAAATGAGGTGTATATATCCTCAGAAGATACGAAAAAAAAAAAAAGATAAATAAATAAATGAATTAAAAAAAATAATTTTTTAAAAATCGGACCGGGCGGGAATTGAACCCAGATCTCCCAGGTTCGGAGCGAGGCCGTTACCGCTAGACCACGGATGTAATGCTTCATTATGTACCAAATGTTACATATGTTCATCAGCCCCCCGTGGGGGGCTTGGGTTTTGATTGTTGCTAACTTAGTTTAAAACTTCCTCAATTTGCACAAACATTTCCTCATTCTTTCCTGAATGTGAAAAACTCGAATGTATTCTCGGAAGAAGGCAACAAAATTTCCTTTAGCCCTCAATAATTAAAACTTCTCTCCGAAATTCTTTCCATTCATTTCTCGTTTGGAAAAAAGCATACCTGTATATCTAGCTGTTCAATCGATTCTTTTATGAAAATATCCCATTATCTTCTTTCCTCCCAAAAATCCAAAATTCTCGTAAATTATCAATTCTTATATAGAAAGCCAATGAGACGCGTTTACCCTTAGCACGCTGCAGTAGACTGCGGTACGAAATAGAAACCCCGCACGCGGAAATTTTGCTTTGAAATTTGTAAAGGTTTGATGTAAGAGCAAAAGCATATTATCACATATTATCAGCTCTAACCCAGAATCCATCCGCATTTACAACATCCCGGGTCTCGATAAACCGTAAAGCAGACCGTTTCGCGCGCGCCTCTCAGCTTGTGGGCAGCGGGGAGGGGTGAGAGGGGGCGGGAGGCACGGTCCGCCATATTGAAATTTTTTTTTTCCCAACCCTGTCGGGATCAGGGTTGGCAGAGAAATTCTTGGGACGCGAGCTCATGCGCGACTTCACTCGGCTCACCGAGCTCATGCGCAACTTCACTCGTTCCCCGACCGAGCAGGCTCGAAAAATCGTCTGCTCCTCGACGCAGATGTGTCAACAAATGCCCTCTAACCTTTTCTACCGCGAGTCGGGGTGCAAGACTCCCACATATGAACAGTGGTGCGATGCAAAAATTTGATATGAATTTTATAGTTTCCAGCTATGAAAAATAATGCATATACAATTTAGGTGTGTCATTTTGATCCCCATATACGGCGAAGTGTTGGTATTCGTCGAATATGAGTGCGTTTGGACCAATTAAAGTTGCCGTTGGTTCGTAAATTAAGTACATGATATTACGAATCGTAATATCATGTACTGCAGTTTCTTACGTGCTTGTCTGAGTGACACAGGAATTTATCGCCACCATTGGCGCCTTGCTCCAGAAAATTGAATCAATGCATGAATATCAATTTTTTATTGTGGGAGTGATCCTTGCAGATCATAGCTCGCTTTCGGTTGGAGGGCTCACAACAGTCTGTGGGTATTGCTTATACAATTTTCTAATTTTAGATGGAATACGAATAGTCTAGGTAGAGAACTCTGTGTGAGAAAAATTAATCGTAAAAACAGAGTAAGAATCAATTCATGAAAACTTGAGATAGTACTTGGAATAGTCCATCCATCATCAAGCAACCTCTTGTTGACTATTATAAAAGAGCAATGCCATACCTATACCCTGTTTCTAATCCTATACCCTGTCTCGATGATTTAATCAGTTTAGCTACTATTCAACTATATCTATTGAATAGTAGCTGAACTATATCAGTTCTATAACTCTATAGTCTACCGCAACATTTTCTAATGTACTTTGGGTCATTTTTAAGCTTGTTACAAGAACTTTAGAATGAGCCAAAGTCTAATCGATTGACTTGAGTCGATCTGTCTAAATTTTCCCAAGAAACGATGCAGATCGGCAATAAACTTCATAAAATCATTTTTCTTGGCGTGCAACCACATCTTGAGCTTATTGCCGGTCTCAAGCTCTACTTCCGACTTATTTTGAGACGCGACAAATATGTTCTGGTCGGCAAAAAAAGTTGTACTGCACTCCTTTTCCTGATGACCCCATGGGGGGGGGGGGCAGGGCAGGGGGATTATGCTGGGTACACACCATTCACGGCCTACATCTTTTCGAACGATCTCCGTATTTTGCTCATGAAAAATTTTCTTTAGTTGTTTAGAATCCTCTGGATTTAGAGCTATGCGAGTCCATTTAAACTATTTCGGCAAGAGCTGTCCACGTTGATGAGTAAAGAGGGGGGGGGAGGGCCTCGAGCAGAATTTTAGAGAAAATAATCTTTGGATATTATGTAAAATGAGAACATTGAGACTCTCATTCGTTTTGTCCATAACCCCTCATAGGTTCATTTTTCACAATCGAAAAAACGAGTTACTCGTCTTCTTTTCCATCTCTAAATTTTTTGATTAAACTTCTGATTGTGGAATCAATTAGGATACCTCCCTAGGACTCGGAAGAACGTGGGAACGCATTACGAGGATTATCTGATTGGAAAACTAGAAGATTATCAAAGACGAGAGGCTGATAAGACATTTTTCTGTATCGAAAGAAACTAGTTACTCACCTTCTCCTCCATCTCTAAATTTTTTCATTACATTTTGAATCGTAAAATTAATCGAAATTGACCTTGCATTGACTTTGGAAATCGTGTGGACGCATCACCAGGATTATCCGATTGAAATACTTCGAGATTTTCAAAGACAAGAAACTGATAGAACATTTTTCTCGATCAAGAAAAAAAACGAGTCTCATCTTCTTTTCCATCTCTAAATTTTTAGATCAAACTTCTATCCGTGGAATCAATCAAGATACCTATCTCTGACTTTGGAGAACGTGTGGGAGCATTATCCGATTCGAATACTTTGAGATTTTCAGAAATAAGAGGCTGCAAAGACATTTTTCTCGATCGAAGAAAACGGAATACTCGCCTTCTTTTTCATCTCTAAATTTTGTGATCAAATTTTTAGTTGTGAATTCAAGCAGAATACCTTCCTTCAACTCTGGAAAACATGTGGACGCATCACCAGGATTATCTGATTAGAAAACTTGAAGATTTTCAGCGACGAGAGGCTGATAAGACATTTTACTCGATCGAAAAAAACCAGTTATTCGCCTTCTTTCCCATCTCTAACTTTTTTGATTGAACTTTCAATCGTGGAATCAATTAGGATACCTCCCTTTGACTTTGGAAAACGTGAGGGGGCATCACCAGGATTATCCGATTGGAATACTTTGAGATTTTCAGAGACAAGAGGCTGTGAAGACATGTTTCTCAATCAAAAATACGAGTTACTCGCTTTGTTTCCCATCTGAAAACTTTTTGAATGAACTTGCAATTGTGGAATCCATCAGGATACCTCTCTCTGACTTTGGGAAACGTGTGGACGCATTACCACGATTATCTGATTGGGAAACTCAAAGACTTTCAAAGACGAGAGGCTGATAAGACATTATACTCGATCGAAATAAGAACGAAATACTCGTCTTCTATTCCATCTCTAAATTTTTGATTAGACTTTTAAATGTGGAATCGATGAGGATAGCTCCCTCTGACTTTGGAAAACGTGTGGGAGCATTATCCGATTGGAATACTTTGAGATTTTCAGGAACAAGAGGCTGCAAGGACATTTTTCTCGATCGAAGGAAACGAAATACTCGCCTTCTTTTCCATCTCTAAATTTTGTGATCAAATTTTGAGTTGTAAATTCAAACAGAATACCTTCCTTTGACTCTGGAAAACATGTGGACGCATCACTAGGGTTATCTGATTAGAAAACTTGAAGATTTTCAGCGACGAGAGGCTGATAAGACATTTTACTCGATCGAAGAAAACGAGTTACTCGCCTTCTTCCCCATCTCTAAATTTTTTGATTGAACTTTCAATCGTGGAATCAATTAGGATACCTCCCTCTGACTTTGGAAAACGTAAGGGAGCATCACCAGGATCATCCGATTAGAATACTTCGGGATTTTCAGAGACAAGAGGCTGTGAAGACATGTTTCTCAATCGAAAAAAAACGAGTTACTGGCTTTCTTTCCCATCTCTAAACTTTTTGAATGATTTTTCAATTGGGAAATAAATGAGGATACCTCTCTCTGACTTTGGGAAACGTGTGGACGCATTACCAGGATTAACTGATCGAAAAACTCAAAGAAAGATTTTCAAAGACGAGAGGTTGATAGAACATTTTTCTCGATTGAAAAAAACCAGTTACACGTTCTCTTTTCCATCTCTAAATTTTTTTATTGAACTTTTGATTGTAGAATCAAATAGGATACATTCCTAGGACTCTGGAGAGCGTGGGGACGCATTACCAGGATTATCTGATTGGAAAACTAGACGATTTTCAGAGACGAGTGGCTAATGAGACATTTCTCTCTGAAAATCTCGAAGCATTCCAATCGGATGATCCTGGTGATGCTCCCTCACGTTTCCCAGAGTGAGAGGGAGGTATTCTGATTGATTCCACGATTGGAAGTTCAATCAAAAAATTTAGAGATGGGAAAGAAGGCGAGTAACTCGTCTTCTTCGATCGAGTAAAATGTCTTATCAGCCTCTCGTCGCTGGAAATCTTCAAGTTTCCCAATCAGATAATCGTGGTAATGCGTCCACACGTTTCCCAAAGTCAGAACGAGGTATCTCAATGTATTTCACAATTGAAAGTTCATTCAAAAAGTTTAGAGGTGGGAAACAAAGCGAGTAACTCGTTTTTTCGATTGAGAAACATGTCTTGCCAGCCTCTTGTCTCTGAAAATCTCGAAGTATTCCAATCGGATGAACCTGGCTATGCTCCCTCACGTTCCCCAAAGTCAGAAGGAGGTATCCTAATTGATTCCACGATGAAAAGTTCAATCAAAAAATTTAGAGATGGGAAAGAAGGCGAGTAACTGGTTTTTTTCGATCGAGTGAAATGTCCTTTCAGCCTCTCGTCGCTGAAAATCTTCAAGTTTTCTAATCAGATAATCCTGGTGATGCGTCCAGATGTTTCCCAGAGTCAAAGGAAGGTATTCTGTTTGAATTCACAACTTAAAATTTGATCACAGAATTTGGAGATGGAAAAGAAGGCAAGTATTTCGTTTAATCCGATCGAGAAAAATGTCTTTGCAAATGTCTTCAAGTTTACTTTACAGATAATCCTGGTAATGCGTCCACACGTTCGCCAAAGTCAGAGCGAGCTATCCTGATTGATTCCACATTCGAAAGTCTAATCAAAGAATTTAGAGATGGAATGGAAAACAAGTATTTCGTTTTCTTTTCGATCGAGAAAAATGTCTTATCAGCCTTTCGTCTTTGAAAATCTTCTAGTTTTCCAATCAGATAATCCTGGTAATGCGTGCCCACGCTCTCCAGAGTCCTAGTAAGATATCACACTTGATTCCACAATCGAAAGTTTAATCAATCAATTTAGAAATGGAAAAGAGGACGAGTAACTGGTTCTTCCCGATCGAGAAAAATGTCTTATCAGCCTCTCGTTCTTGAAAATCGTCAAGTTTACCAATCAGATAATCCTGGTAATGCGTCCACACGTTCGCCAAAGTCAGAGGGAGCTATCCTCATTGATTCCACATTAAAAAGTCTGATCAAAAAATTTAGAGATGGAATAGAAGACGAGTATTTCGTTTTTTTTTCGATCGTGAAAAATGTCTTATCAGCCTCTGGTCTTTGTAAATCTCAGAGTATTTCAATCGGATAATCCTGGTGATGCGTCCACATGATCTCCAAAGTCAGAGGAAGGTATTTCGATTGATTTTACGATTCAAAATCTAATGAAAAAATTTAGAGATGCGAGAGAAGGCGAGTAACTAGTTTTTTTCGATCGAGAAATGTCTCATCAGCCTCTCGTTCTTGGAAATCTTCAAGTTTACCATTCAGATGATCCTGGTAATGCATCCACACGTTTGCCAAAGTCGGAGGGAGCTATCCTCATTGATTCAACATTCAAAAGTCTAATCAAAAAATTGAGATATGGAATAGAAGACGAGTGTTTCGTTCTTTTTTCGATCGAGAAAAATGTCTTATCAGCCTCTCGTCTTTGAAAATCTTTGAGTTTCCCAATCAGATAATCGTGGTAATGCGTCCACACGTTTCCCAAAGTCAGAGAGAGGTATCCTAATGTATTTCACAATTGAAAGTTCATTCGAAAAGTTTAGAGATGGGAAACAAAGCGAGTAACTCTTTTTCTCGATTGAGAAACATGTCTTGCCAGCCTCTTGTCTCCGAAAATCTCAAAGTATTCCAATCGGATGATCCTGGCTATGCTCCCGCACGTTTCCCAAAGTCAGAAGGAGGTATCCTGATTGATTCCACGATTGAAAGTTCAATCAAAAAATTCAGAGTTGGGAAAGAAGGCGAGTAACTGGTTTTTTTCGATCGAGTAAAATGTTTTATCAGCCTCTCGTCGCTGAAAATCTTCAAGTTTTCTAATCAGATAATCCTGGTGATGCGTCCACACGTTTTCCAAAGTCAATGGAAGGTCAATTTCGATTAATTTTACTATTCAAAATCTAATGAAAGAATTGAGAGATGGAGGAGAAGGCGAGTAACTAGTTTCTCTCGATACAGAAAAATGTCTTATCAGCCTCTCGTCATTGATAATCTTCTAGTTTTCGGATCAGATAATCCTCGTAACGCGTTCCCACGTTCTTCGAAGTCCTAGGCAGGTATCCGAATTGATTCCACAATCAGGAGTCTAATCAAAAAATCAAGAGATGGAATATAAGACGAGTATTTTTTTTTTCTTTTTTGATCGTGAAAAATGTCTCATCAGCCTCTGGTCTTTGTAAATCTCAGAGTATTCCAATCGGATAATCCTGGTGATGCGTCCACACGATCTCCAAAGTCAAAGGAAGGTATTTCAATTGATTTTACGATTCAAAATCTAATGAAAAAATTTAGAGATGGAAAAGAGGACGAGTAACTGGTATTTCCGATCGAGGAAAATGTCTTATCAGCCTTTCGTCTTTGAAAATCTTCTAGTTTTCCAATCAGATAATCCTGGTAATGCGTGCCCACGCTCTCCAGAGTCCTAGTAAGATATCACACTTGATTCCACAATCGAAAGTTTAATCAATCAATTTAGAAATGGAAAAGAGGACGAGTAACTGGTTCTTCCCGATCGAGAAAAATGTCTTATCAGCCTCTCGTTCTTGAAAATCGTCAAGTTTACCAATCAGATAATCCTGGTAATGCGTCCACACGTTCGCCAAAGTCAGAGGGAGCTATCCTCATTGATTCCACATTAAAAAGTCTGATCAAAAAATTTAGAGATGGAATAGAAGACGAGTATTTCGTTTTTTTTTCGATCGTGAAAAATGTCTTATCAGCCTCTGGTCTTTGTAAATCTCAGAGTATTTCAATCGGATAATCCTGGTGATGCGTCCACATGATCTCCAAAGTCAGAGGAAGGTATTTCGATTGATTTTACGATTCAAAATCTAATGAAAAAATTTAGAGATGCGAGAGAAGGCGAGTAACTAGTTTTTTTCGATCGAGAAATGTCTCATCAGCCTCTCGTTCTTGGAAATCTTCAAGTTTACCATTCAGATGATCCTGGTAATGCATCCACACGTTTGCCAAAGTCGGAGGGAGCTATCCTCATTGATTCAACATTCAAAAGTCTAATCAAAAAATTGAGATATGGAATAGAAGACGAGTGTTTCGTTCTTTTTTCGATCGAGAAAAATGTCTTATCAGCCTCTCGTCTTTGAAAATCTTTGAGTTTCCCAATCAGATAATCGTGGTAATGCGTCCACACGTTTCCCAAAGTCAGAGAGAGGTATCCTAATGTATTTCACAATTGAAAGTTCATTCGAAAAGTTTAGAGATGGGAAACAAAGCGAGTAACTCTTTTTCTCGATTGAGAAACATGTCTTGCCAGCCTCTTGTCTCCGAAAATCTCAAAGTATTCCAATCGGATGATCCTGGCTATGCTCCCGCACGTTTCCCAAAGTCAGAAGGAGGTATCCTGATTGATTCCACGATTGAAAGTTCAATCAAAAAATTCAGAGTTGGGAAAGAAGGCGAGTAACTGGTTTTTTTCGATCGAGTAAAATGTTTTATCAGCCTCTCGTCGCTGAAAATCTTCAAGTTTTCTAATCAGATAATCCTGGTGATGCGTCCACACGTTTTCCAAAGTCAATGGAAGGTCAATTTCGATTAATTTTACTATTCAAAATCTAATGAAAGAATTGAGAGATGGAGGAGAAGGCGAGTAACTAGTTTCTCTCGATACAGAAAAATGTCTTATCAGCCTCTCGTCATTGATAATCTTCTAGTTTTCGGATCAGATAATCCTCGTAACGCGTTCCCACGTTCTTCGAAGTCCTAGGCAGGTATCCGAATTGATTCCACAATCAGGAGTCTAATCAAAAAATCAAGAGATGGAATATAAGACGAGTATTTTTTTTTTTTTTTGATCGTGAAAAATGTCTCATCAGCCTCTGGTCTTTGTAAATCTCAGAGTATTCCAATCGGATAATCCTGGTGATGCGTCCACACGATCTCCAAAGTCAAAGGAAGGTATTTCAATTGATTTTACGATTCAAAATCTAATGAAAAAATTTAGAGATGGAAAAGAGGACGAGTAACTGGTATTTCCGATCGAGGAAAATGTCTTATCAGCCTCTCGTTCTTGGAAATCTTCGAGTTTACCAATCAGATAATCTTGGTAATGCGGTCACACGTTCGCTGAAGTCAGAGGGAGCTATCCTCATTGATTCCACATTCAAATGTCCAATCAAAAAATTTAGAGATTGATAAGAGCACGAGTAACTGGTTTTTTTCGATCGAGAAAAATGTCTTATTAGCCTCTCGATTTTGAAAATCTTCAAGTTTTCCAATCGGATAATCCTGGTGATGCGTCCACACGATCTCCAAAGTCAAAGGAAGGTATTTCGATTGATTTTACGATCCAAAATCGAATGAAAAAATTTAGAGATGGGAGAGAAGGCGAGTAACTAGTTTTTTTCGATCGAGAAATGTCTTATCAGCCTCTCGTCATTGATAATCTTCTAGTTTTCGGATCAGATAATCCTCGTAACGCGTTCCCACGTTCTTCGAAGTCCTAGGCAGGTATCCGAATTGATTCCACAATCAGGAGTCTAATCAAAAAATTTAGAGATGGAATAGAAGACGAGTATTTCGTTCTTCTTTCGATCGAGGAGAATGTCTTATCAGCCTCTCGTCTTCGGAAATCTTCGAGTTTTCCAATCAGAAAATCCTGGTAATGCCTCCACACGTTTCCCAAAGTCAGAGAGAGGTATCCTAATGTATTCCACAATTGAAAGTTCATTGAAAAATTTTAGAGATGTCGAACCTAGCGAGTAACTCGTTTTTTCGATTGAGAAACATGTCTTCACAGCCTCTCGTCTTCAAAATCTTCAAGTTTACCACTCAGATAATCATGGTAATGCGGTCACACGTTCGCTAAAGTCAAAGGTAGGTATTTCGATTGATTCTACGATTCAAAATCTAATGAAAAAATTTAGAGATGGAAAAGAGCACGAGTAACTGGTTCTTTCCGATCGAGAAAAATGTCTTATCAGCCTCTCGTTTTTGAAAATCTTCGAGTTTACCAATTAGGAAATCCTGGTAATGCGGTCACACGTTTGCTAAATTCGAAGGAAGGTATTTCGATTGATTTTACGATTCAAAATCTAATGAAAAAATTTAGAGATGGAAAAGAGCACGAGTAACTGGTTCTTTCCGATCGAGAAAAATGTCTTATCAGCCTCTCTTTTTTGAAAATCTTCGAGTTAACCAATCGGATAATCCCGGTGATGCGTCCACACGATCTCCAAAGTCAAAGGAAGGTATTTCGATCGATTTTACGATTCAAAATCTGATGGGAAAATTTAGAGATGGGAGAGAAGGCGAGTAACTAGTTTTTTTCGATCGAGAAATGTCTTATCAGCCTCTCGTCATTGATAATCTTCTAGTTTTCGGATCAGATAATCCTCGTAACGCGTTCCCACGTTCTTCGAAGTCCTAGGTAGGTATCCGAATTGATTCCACAATCAGGAGTCTAATCAAAAAATCAAGAGATGGAATATAAGCGAGTATTTTTTTTTTTTTTGATTGTGAAAAATGTCTCATCAGCCTCTGGTCTTTGTAAATCTCAGAGTATTCCAATCGGATAATCCTGGTGATGCGTCCACACGATCTCCAAAGTCAAAGGAAGGTATTTCAATTGATTTTACGATTCAAAATCTAATGAAAAAATTCAGAGATGGAAAAGAGGACGAGTAACTGGTTCTTTCCGATCGAGGAAAATGTCTTATCAGCCTCTCGTTCTTGGAAATCTTCGAATTTACCAATCAGATAGTCCTGGTAATGCGGTCACACGTTTGCTAAAGTCAGAGGGAGCTATCCTCATTGATTCCACATTCAAATGTCCAATCAAAAAATTTAGAGATGGATAAGAGCACGAGTAACTGGTTTTTTTCGATCGAGAAAAATGTCTTATTAGCCTCTCGATTTTGAAAATCTTCAAGTTTTCCAATCGGATAATCCTGGTGATGCGTCCACACGATCTCCAAAGTCAAAGGAAGGTATTTCGATTTATTTTACGATCCAAAATCGAATGAAAAAATTTAGAGATGGGAGAGAAGGCGAGTAACTAGTTTTTTTCGATCGAGAAATGTCTTATCAACCTCTCGTTCTTGGAAATCTTCAAGTTTACCATTCAGATAATCCGGTAATGCGTCCACACGTTTGCCAATGTCAGAGGGAGCTATCCTCATTGATTCCACATTCAAAAGTCTAATCAAAAAATTTAGAGATGGAATAGAAGACGAGTATTTCGTTCTTCTTTCGATCGAGAAGAATGTCTTATCAGCCTCTCGTCTTCGGAAATCTTCGAGTTTTCCAATCAGATAATCCTGGTAATGCGTCCACACGTTTCCCAAAGTCAGAGAGAGGTATCCTGATGTATTCCACAATTGAAAGTTCATTGAAAAATTTTAGAGATGTCGAACCTAGCGAGTAACTCGTTTTTTCGATTGAGAAACATGTCTCCACAGCCTCTCGTCTTTAAAATCTTCAAGTTTACCAATCAGATAATCATGGTAATGCGGTCACACGTTCGCTAAAGTCAAAGGTAGGTATTTCTATTGATTTCACGATTCAGAATCTAATGAAAAAATTTAGAGATGGAAAAGAGCACGAGTAACTGGTTCTTTCCGATTGAGAAAAATGTCTTATCAGCCTCTCGTTTTTGGAAATCTTCAAGTTTACCATTCAGATAATCCTGGTAATGCGTCCACACGTTTGCCAAGTCAGAGGGAGCTATCCTCATTGATTCCACATTCAAAAGTCTAATAAAAAAATTTAGAGATGGAATAGAAGACGAGTATTTCGTTCTTTTTTTCGATCGAGAAGAATCTCTTATCAGCCTCTCGTCTTTGAAAATCTTTGAGTTTTCCAATCAGATAATCCTGGTAATACGTCTACACATTTCCCGAAGTCAGAGAGAGTCATCCTAATGTATTCCACAATTGGAAGTTCATTCAAAAAGTTTAGAGATGGGGAACAATGCGAGTAACTCGTTTGTTCGATTGAGAAACATGTCTTCACAGCCTCTCGTTTTTGAGAATCTCCAAGTTCACCAATCAGATCATCCTGGTAATGCGTCCACACGTTCGCCGAAGTCAGAGGGAGCTATCCTCATTAATTCCACATTCAAAAGTCTAATCAAAAAATTCAGAGATGGAATAGAAGACGAGTATTTCGTTTTTTTTCGACCGTGCGAAATGTCCCATCAGCCTCTGGTCCTTGTAAATCTCAGAGTATTTTAATCGAATAATCCTGGTGATGCGTCCACACGATCCCCAGAGTCGAAGGAAGGTATCTCGATTGATTTTACGATTTAAAATCTAATGAAAAAATTTAGAGATGCGAGAGAAGGCGAGTAACTAGTTTTTTTTTCGATAGAGAAAAATGTCTTATCAGCCTTTCGTCTTTGAAAATCTTCTAGTTTTCCAATCAGATAATCCTGATAATGCGTGCCCACGCTCTCCAGAGTCCTAGGAAGATATCCCATTTGATTCCACAATCGAAAGTTTAATCAATCAATTTAGAGATGGAAAAAGGACGAATAACCGGTTCTTTCCGATCGAGAAGAATGTCTTATCAACCTCTCTTTTTTGAAAATCTTCGAGTTTACCAATCAGATAATCCTGGTAATGCGGTCACACGTTCGCTGAAGTCAGAGGGAGCTATCCTCATTGATTCCACATTCAAAAGTCTAATCAAAAAATTTAGCGATGGAAAAGAGGACGAGTAACTGGTTTTTTTCGATCGAGAAAAATGTCTTATCAGCTTCTGGTCTTTGTAAATCTCAGAGTATTTCAATCGGATAATCCTGGGGATGCGTCCACACGATCTCCAAAGTCGAAGGGAGGTATTTCGATTGAATTCACGATTCCAAATCTAATGAAAAAATTTAGAGACGGGAGAGAAGACGAGTAAACAGTTTTCTTCGATCGAGAAATGTCTTATCAGCCTCTCGTTTTTGAAAATCTTCAAGTTTACCATTCAGATAATCCTGGTAATGCGTCCACACGTTTGCCAAAGTCAGAGGGAGCTATCCTCATTGATTCCACATTTAAAAGTCTAATCAAAAATTTAGAGATGGAATAGAAGACGAGTATTTCGTTCTTATTTCGATCGAGTGTAATGTCTTATCAGCCTCTCGTCTTTGAAAGTCACTGGGTTTCCCAATCAGATAATCGTGGTAATGCGTCCACACGTTTCCCGAAGTCAGAGAGAGGTATCCTGATGGATTCCACAATTGCAAGTTCATTCAAAAAGTTTTCAGATGGGAAACAAAGCGAGTAACTCGTTTTTTCGATTGAGAAACATGTCTTCACAGCCTCTTGTCTCTGAAAATCTCAAAGTATTCCAATCGGATGATCCTGGTGATGCCCCCTCACATTTTCCAAAGTCAGAGGGAGGTATCCCAATTGATTCCACGATTGAAAGTTCAATCAAAAAAGTTAGAGATGGGAAAGAAGGCGAATAACTGGCTTTTTTCGATCGAGTAAAATGTCTTATCAGCCTCTCGTCGCTGAAAATCTTCAAGTTTTCTAATCAGATAATCCTGGTGATGCGTCCACATGTTTTCCAGAGTTGAAGGAAAATATTTTGCTTGAATTCACAACTAAAAATTTGATCACAAAATTTAGAGATGGAAAAGAAGGCGAGTATTCCGTTTTCTTCGATCGAGAAAAATGTCTTTGCAGCCTCTTATTTCTGAAAATCTCAAAGTATTCGAATCGGATAATGCTCCCACACGTTCTCCAAAGTCAGAGTGAGGTATCCTGATTGATTCCACGGATAGAAGTTTAATCTAAAAATTTAGAGATGGAAAAGAAGATGAGACTCGTTTTTTTTTCGATCGAGAAAAATGTTTTATCAGTTTCTTGTCTTTGAAAATCTCGAAGTATTTCAATCGGATAATCATGGTGATGCGTCCACACGATTTCCAAAGTCAATGCAAGGTCAATTTCGATTAATTTTACGATTCAAAATGTAATGAAAAAATTTAGAGATGGAGGAGAAGGTGAGTAACTAGTTTCTTTCGATACAGAAAAATGTCTTATCAGCCTCTCGTCTTTGATAATCTTCTAGTTTTCCAATCAGATAATCCTCGTAATGCGTCCCCACGTTCTTCCGAGTCCTAGGGAGGTATTCTAATTGATTCCACAATCAGAAGTTTAATCAAAAAATTTAGAGATGGAAAAGAAGACGAGTAACTCGTTTTTTCGATTGTGAAAAATGAACCTATGAGGAGTTATGGACAAAACGAATGAGAGTCTCAATGTTCTCATTTTACATAATATCCAAAGATTATTTTCTCTAAAATTCTGCTCGAGGCCCCCCCCCCCTCTTTACTCATCAACGTGGACAGCTCTTGCCGAAATAGTTTCAATGGACTCGCATAGCTCTAAATCCAGAGGATTCTAAACAACTAAAGAAAATTTTTCATGAGCAAAATACGGAGATCGTTCGAAAAGATGTAGGCCGTGAATGGTGTGTACCCAGCATAATCCCCCTGCCCTGCCCCCCCCCCCCCCCCCATGGGGTCATCAGGAAAAGGAGTGCAGTACAACTTTTTTTGCCGACCAGAACATATTTGTCGCGTCAAAATAAGTCGGAAGTAGAGCTTGAGACCGGCAATAAGCTCAAGATGTGGTTGCACGCCAAGAAAAATGATTTTATGAAGTTTATTGCCGATCTGCATCGTTTCTTGGGAAAATTTAGACAGATCGACTCAAGTAAATCGATTAGACTTTGGCTCATTCTAAAGTTCTTGTAACAAGCTTAAAAATGACCCCAAGTACATTAGAAAATGTTGCGGTAGACTATAGAGTTATAGAACTGATATAGTTCAGCTACTATTCAATAGATATAGTTGAATAGTAGCTAAACTGATTAAATCATCGAGACAGGGTATAGGATTAGAAACAGGGTATAGGTATGGCATTGCTCTTTTATAATAGTCAACAAGAGGTTGCTTGATGATGGATGGACTATTCCAAGTACTATCTCAAGTTTTCATGAATTGATTCTTACTCTGATTTCACGATTAATTTTCCCACACAGAGTTCTCTACCTAGACTATTCGTATTCCATCTAAAATTAGAAAATTGTATAAGCAATACCCACAGACTGTTGTGAGCCCTCCAACCGAAAGCGAGCTATGATCTGCAAGGATCACTCCCACAATAAAAAAATTGATATTCATGCATTGATTCAATTTTCTGGAGCAAGGCGCCAATGGTGGCGATAAATTCCTGTGTCACTCAGACAAGCACGTAAGAAACTGCAGTACATGATATTACGATTCGTAATATCATGTACTTAATTTACGAACCAACGGCAACTTTAATTGGTCCAAACGCACTCATATTCGACGAATACCAACACTTCGCCGTATATGGGGATCAAAATGACACACCTAAATTGTATATGCATTATTTTTCATAGCTGGAAACTATAAAATTCATATCACATTTTTGCATCGCACCACTGTTCATATGTGGGAGTCTTGCACCCCGACTCGCGGTAGAAAAGGTTAGAGGGCATTTGTTGACACATCTGCGTCGAGGAGCAGACGATTTTTCGAGCCTGCTCGGTCGGGGAACGAGTGAAGTTGCGCATGAGCTCGGTGAGCCGAGTGAAGTCGCGCATGAGCTCGCGTCCCAAGAATTTCTCTGCCAACTAGGGAGGGTAGAGAGAGCCAACCCTGGTCGGGATTTTATGTGAGCATGCGCTATACCATACGCTCCGGTCTCAAGTAATAGCTGAGAGAGTCAGATATCGCGGGTACACGGAGCACACTACATCTCTTCTATCTGTACATAGTATTTACAAGCCGTTATTAAAGACCAAAGTATCGTTATCAATTGTGAGTTTCAATCTACGAACCCAAATTACACCATTAAGTCTACAGACTTAATAGGTTACTCAATGACTATTCCAAACTCATGTATTCACATGATCATCAGTGAATAACGTGTTTCATCCAAGACATTCAAAATTTAATAGAAAATTGACCTCCTTGGATCGGAAAAATGGTCCTGAGTTCTAATTTCTGTATGTTGGGCACCTGTCTAAGTAGGGCAGATTTTTCCGGAACCGAGAGTGGCCAACTTAGACAAGTTTGACTGTACCAGTCAGAGCGATATCTAAAACGCATTTTTCACCAATTTATTATATTTAGCGTCAAGAGTTCTGACGGTGAGTCGACGCTCGATCTCGTAATAGGCCCCCCGAACACGATCTTAGAACTAGGTCCCTGAACGGCAATGTGGCATCTCAAATTATGTGTGGCATGGAAAAAATGATACGAGGAAGCATGTAAAAGCAATGGGATCTGCCTTTTCCCAGCAATATTGGGGTTAGATTAACGACTGCTATGTGTAAAAATCATACTCCAGGGAGAAGCAGGAAGGCACAGGTTTAATCTGCTTTTGATTCCATAAGGAAAGATATAATCACCTTGAGGGTATCAGAATTTGGTTAAGAGAGAATTTGCAACTACCCTTACAAAATCCGTATGATCAATCTTCAAAATCTTACCAAGTACTCAAGCGTCTTTGGTATGTCAAGAATAGCCTTAATGCCAGAACAGACAACAACCACAGGAGTTCGACCAATCTCTCTTAGATCTGCACTTATATCCATACTATTTTCCACCTGGTGATGAACGCCTCCAATCCCACCAGTAGCCACTACTGGAATCTTTGCTTGCTTGGCAATAAATATGGTACTACTAACAGTCGTTCCACCGTTCAACTTCTTGGCTATAGCATAAGAAATGTCTCGACGTGAGACTTTCATATTCTTGTGGCATGCCAGTGCAAGCTTCTCAATCTCTGACTGGCTGGCTCCTACTTTGATTCTACCATCGAGAATCATGATTGTTGCTGGGACTGCTCCCTGTAAATAGAAAAGTATTTGAAAGTCTCATTTAGAGTGAATGTTTTTATTCCATCTGAGCAATTTTAATCCCTTCAGAGATTATTTTGCTGGGAGTGAATGTTGAATGGATTCTTCTGAACTCTTGTCATGGCATCATTATCAAGAATAGGCCATGTCACCAATATCCCAAAATTTGCAAGAAGTATCGACTTGATATTATTTTTGTTGTATTAGTATGACCCTAGGTGGGTAAGGCATGATGGAATTGTCATGAATCAATGAAGTGCTTCATGTATCTCAGAAACAGAACCATTGAACAAATTCTTGAGTGCTCATGCTTTGGATTGAATTGATTTACACAAGAGGCTGATTTTGCACTTTATTGATTCCTACAAGTTCTTCAATCCTGTGAGGCTATCATAGATATCTCGTTCTTTACTTTACATCTGATGATATTCTCAACTTCAAGTGCAGTATCCATGTTATCCGGGAATGGCATCCCATGGGTAATAATTGTAGACTCCAGAGCAACAATAGGGCAGCCATTTTCCATAGCACGAGCAACATCTTCACCAAAAGTGAGGAACATCCCTCTGCACGATTGATAGATTGTTTTCTTGATCATACCAATAAAGTTCTGATGAATTTGCAGAGGGAATGAGTATGTGTGATGACCTTTAGCTCTGGCAGAATTAGTAGTAATAAATTTCATCGAGGAAATCCGCAGCATCTTGTCAATTTCTGCTTGTGCAGTTAGGATTAGTAGCACTAAAATATGTATTGATATTGCACCCCTAAAGCATTGATCCACATTCAGCAGAGTTGAGGAGGGATCTAGACAGTCAATTTCCACTCTATCACATGACTCAAAAGCGGCACGCAGTCGGAACGGTTCAGGTCTACTGATTAGATCACCAAGGTACTCCTACAGTTACACGATGTTTCGCGATCACATCGTCCTGAAGTTTATAGCTATCAAAAGAGCCCCAAGAAAGATGTGTTCGAGGTGGCAAGCGTGTCCTAGCAGACAATGTATAACAGTTCAAACCTTGACCACCGTACGGGTTCATCCCTAATATTTTTGCATTACAGTTCCTTCGGCGACGGGCTTTGTTCTAATGAATCGATTATTTCCCGCCCGGATCACTTCACCACCAGGGAGAGGATTACGAGGAGTTAGAGTCGTGACTAGACGGTCACCGTCGACAAGTCTAGTAAAGGCATTATATCTATATATTAGCAGATATATAGATATACCCAACGTATTCGCTCCGAGCCGCGCGCTTTTGAGATTCAAAAGGGGCAACATTCGTGCGCTGTAGGTGGCCACCGCATGCACTACGCTGTAAGCATCGTTGGGGGGCGCGTTATACAATGCAGCATGCAGCGTGGGTCTTCTCATCGGTTCAACTCAGAAACCATAGCTCAGAAGTGGCAACAGTATGCGAGGAAGTTTTAGAGTTTTCGAAAATAAAGAGTTTGAGAGGTCGTGATCCTAAATCCTAGCAAAATTGAGTATAAGTTGGAGCGATTTCAAGATTTGCTTTTTGCATGGGCGTCGTGGCCGCCGCTCAAGCCACCGCTCGAGCCACCGACTCACTCTGATACTTTCGAGTTCTGTAAGTCATTCAATATCACTCTGATTCATGTCTACACTAGAACGAGCGATGCGCGCTACGCGCGCGGATTTCAAGTTGGCGATTTTTATTGCTGGTCAAAGATATCTCATTTTTCCAGAAAAAAAAAAAAAAGAAATTCATAGTTAAGGTGCAATTTCCAGTTCAATGTCCTAGTAATTTCAAAAATTAGTTCTTTCTTATCACCCAACCACGAGCACTCAAAAATACACACAATAACTTTCCCATTTTCTTTTTTGAATTCACGAATTCACTAAGTGTTGTCTTACCGAGGGTACCCCCATTCCGAGTTACAGTTTTGAATCACCGAAACCATCAGACGTTTGATCATCGTTATTCTACTGTTCAAAATATCAAAATACGGAGGGAGTTCAAGATTTAACTCGAACAGATCATATAGTGAATAGATGTTTGGATCTCCAGTTGGCAATTGTTATCGCAAGTTAGAAATTTCCTGCGCAGTATTTCAGATTTCGTTTACATGGATATGTTGAAAGCTATGTTCCAATATCAAGCTTAATGTTTTTGTTGATTAGAAATTCCTGAACTTCTATATTTTTCCCCAAAAATGCAGTTACATCCGCAAATCAATATCGCATTATGTTTCACGTCGAATCACAACTATTTGACCAGGATCCATCGTGAAGAGCTGGATAAGTGTCACGAAAAAGTCTCTAGAATCTGCCTATGAGGTATTCATCGGGAATAAGTACACAGTGAGGGGATCTTTTAATTCAAATTGTATTAATTCATCCGTCAAAATGGCGAGTGAAATGATTATATACACATGAGAACATATGTAGCCCCATTTCATGGAAGTATTGTGTCACCTATATATGCCCCTTCAAGTTATGAAGGATGATTTATACCTAATGATCTAGCTACTTATCTAACAACTCATCTAACAATGATCCTCCAAGTTATGAATATCACTGTTTTAAGGTTCTTGGAGTTAGAAATAAATTTCCATGTCACACCATATCTCAATCGTTGTAATCCCATCATATTTTGGGATACGGAAACATTCTGATGATCACTATTTCGCAGATTTTCAATCTCTTTATACACTAAGTGCTCTTAATCTATCAGCTAGCTATAGGTTCTGTAGCAAAATCGAGGTCGGCACGAAATTTTTTCTGCAATCGATTCGTTTTGATTTGCTGATTAAGAATATCTCATTTTCGGTCCGGAAATCTGGGGAGATTTTTTTTTAATTAATAAAATACTGCAAAATTTATGGTTAAATGGGCATAAGTCGAGAAGTTTTGGTCGGAGAAGAAAATTTTTCAAACAAAAATTGTTGCATTCCATGTTGCGTATGTGAAACATGCAATGGATTGTTGGAACTTACATTTGCCATTGCAAAAAACGAGTTTGTTTATAACAATTTGGTATATCTTTGGATTATGAAGTAAATTCCCAAAGGTAAATATGCCACTCGGTTCATAATTTCATTTTAAACAAAAAAGTATTCTGAACAATTTTCTCTAAATTCATTATTTCCTGAGCAATTGTTGATGTAAAAGAGAAAACAAGCGCGTGGCATCAGACGGAGCGCTTAGACTTCAACACGCTCCAACTGATGCCACGCGCTGGTTCTCTCTTCTACATCAACAATTGCTCAGGAAATAATGAATTTAGAGAAAAATGTTCAGAATACTTTTTTGTTTAAAATGGAATAATGAACCGAGTGGCATATTTACCTTTGGGAATTTACTTCATAATCCAAAGATATACCAAATTGTTATAAACAAACTCGTGTTTTGCAATGGCAAATGTAAGTTCCAACAATCCATCCCATGATTCACATACGCCACATGAAATGCAACATTTTTTGTTTGAAAAATTTTCTTCTCCGACCAAAACTTCTCGACTTATGCCCATTTAACCATAAATTTTGCAGTATTTTGTTATTGAAAAAAAATCTCCCCAGATTTCCGGACCGAAAATTAGATATTCGTAATCAGCAAATCAAGACGAATCGATTGCAAAAAAATTTCGTGCCGACCTCGATTTTGCTACAAAACCTGTAGCTGGCTGATAGATTATCTGGATCATTTCTAAGACATGACTATTTTAAGCGAAATTTCTCTGGAATCGTTGAAAGTATAGATCTCAAAGTATTAGAAATCTTGCATCGAATAATAGTATCTTACCAGGAGGGGCCAGGGAGTGCGGGTCACGGATTTGGCTGAAACTATAGGAATAGTCTCCTTTTAGCACCAAAAGATGATATCCAAAGCCGCAGAGTCTAACGCTCAAGCGTTCTTTAACTCGAGGCGTATAACCCATGCATTACAGTACATCTACATATGCCATTTTTCCACATATATAGATATACTGTAATGCATGGGTTTTAGCCTGTAGCTCGGAAACGCTTAAGCGTTAGACTCTGCGGCTTTGGATATCATCTTTTGGTTCTAAAAGGAGACTATTCCTATAGTTTCAGATAGATCCATGACCCGCACTCCCTGGCCCCTCCTTGTTAGTTTGAGAAATTCCAAAATACAAACTTGGATTAGCCCATGTAAGGCAAAAAATCCAAAAATCCATGAAATTCTCGTTATCAGAACAAAATACCAGATACTGGTATGCCATACCCTTGGTTAACCTTCGTTCTTCAAAATAATTATAGAGATGTCAAATCATCTCCTTGTTTTGGCATAAGTAATCTTATATTTTTTTTCTGCAAGCCACCCATTATTATTTCGTTGCATAGCAAAATCAGAACCCTGGGATAACTACAATGCTCGGATAAAAGAAAAGAACTCAAAAATTGTCATATTATTCTCAGTGACTGTCACGACATGAAAAATCAGAGGATATTAAAGCTCTCCAATCCACGACGTGGATTCCAAGTTTCGATAAATCAATTATGCATCGCGTAGCTTCTGGATTTCCATTTTTTTTCTTTTCCAGATATATTTTGAGTCAAACCTCCAATCTTAGATATGCAAATGCCCAAAATGTTCAATCCCCAAATCGACATCCCCTGGATTTCGGGATGAATGATTCTCACGTGTAGATCTAAGGGTGCCTTTTTTACGAGGCAACTTGAAAAACTTTCTTGAAACCGTTAAATTCTCGTATTCTCCTATATGAAAGATAAAAACGTAGCAATTTCCTTATATTCTGAACCACTCAAAGCATATTGTTGAATTAGATTTAGTTCTGATACCAGATCAAATGAGGGAGGTTTAGCTTATAAGTAGAAAATGAGAACTATCCAATCAGCATTGCATCCTCGTTTTTATTCGCGAAAGATACACAGATATCGCACAGGAAATTGAATGATGGAAACATATCGAATACTCAGATATTCGGATCAGAAAGTTCACCTGGGGATTTTGGCAAAAAATGATCCGAGTTCATCCATCGTTGCCCGTAAAATAATCATGCTTTGAGGAATCACATGCAAAAGAGCCCATTAATTGGAAATTGTTCGCAGTGACGGAGATGAATCAGAATATCAATCTGCATCGTGCCACCAAAATCTCCGATTTCCTAATTTTCCATGCCTGCAATTTTCAAATAATCAATCGAAAATTTCCAAGCTCGACTGGGTATAAAGTTTTCTCGACACGCAAGATGCTTCTTTCAAGAATTTTGGAGTTTGAGGTGATCTTCTATTTAATTTTACATGTGAAGGCAATATCTACAAACTCTTTGTTAAAAACAAATAAAATTGTAAAAGGTTTAGATTCGCAATGATTCATGTAAATCTGTGTGATCAATGACCCTAACTTTAAAGATTGAAGAGCATGTTAGTGAATTTGGGAAGTTCAGAATTCTGAATCGATTATGTATATGTACACTCCCTAACAATCACAATTGACCTATCCGTGATGGTCTATAACCCTTCGAGATCTCTTGTCTTACTTGCACAGTAGCATGGCGTTATTTTTACACCACGGTACAGAAGGAAGATCTCGAACGGTCTCTGACCATCACTGTTAGGTCAGTTCAGACCGTTGAACAGAATAGCTACCAGAATATGATATTCTAGTATAGTACAGATTTGATATCAAAATAATGAAAGGATCAAGTAAAAATCAGGGCTTTGCTGAGTTGAAATGCTTTCAAGCTTTTCAAATAGTCTCAAAGTTGACTCAACGCACTGAATCCCCCCCATCACCAACTTGTTGTCTATTATTCTTAATATCTCGCATTTCCCAATAGGTTCTTCAATCTCATGATCATAGGTGTGAAATTGAAACTCAAAATATTTCAGTTCAACTACCAAATTTGATGATCAAAAAACTAAACTCTAAATTTCAAGGACCCAGACAACAAAGATTGTCTCTCAAAATTCAATGTGCTTCATATTCATATGTTTCTCCATAGATTTTTACAACCAATCGTGTGAGAGGGCTATATCCGACTTGATAGAAGCAAGATCACTGATAATCAGACATATGTCCTTATACCACATATATAGTCTTACGGTGTTGAGTCATACATTACTCTGATATCTGAACAGAATGATTGATAGCGGTTTATGCTGTGAAGGAAATTCAATAAAACAGCAACTCAGTATTCAGTGTTCTTGGAGTATTCTGTGGAGGATCATACTCTTACAATTAGAAGTTTTTAGTCATTATAGACTTTCCATCATCTGTGAATATTTTTGATATTTGATCCAATTGTGGGGTTTATTCATGATCATATTAAAAAAGTTTATTGCCTCCATCAAAAATAAAATCAGATAATCTGATAATCTGTCCTTGAGCATCACTCAAGCTTGGCCCAAGATACCCATATATTACCATATACCTCACAAAGACTTCTTTGTTGCAAAGACTTCTCTGTTGACAGAAGTCCTAGTATATCAAACAATAATCTGACTCACATTGTGATATCCATTTGTTCCTATTTAATACATCTACTGCATTCAAAAAATTTGGCGAACAAAATTAGAATTTAGCACACCAGCATTAAGATCACTTGAATATTTGACAAAATTACATATGCTGATTGGAAGACATATATGAAAAGAGATGGATCTATTTTCTCATGTTTGGTATGATCATATTTGAAATGTGCATATTTTTAACTCAAGTATTGTGATTCAAAGTTCTGTACAATTCAAATAATTGAGTAAAAAAACAACCAATCAGATAAGGTTATTCACAAAGTAATCCTGAAGAAGGTCAATGGTACTCGTAAAACTTCTCGTTCACAGTTACATCATACTTGAGAGTTTACAGATGTACATTTCTTTCATTGGGATGAACCAATATCAAAATTCATTACCCAGTCAAAAGTTATCATTAAAAAATTGCATCTAAGCTATGTTGTCCAATGTCCATACCAAATATTTCCATTCATTTATCTCCTACAAAATAAACATCAGAACTTGGATACCCATGATTATATTTGCTAACTCCAGCAAGTGCTATGAAGCTCATGAAAGAATGAGTGGATGTCAAGTTCAATCAAACCAACTCGATTCCAGATATCGAGTCATAGTATGTATTTCATCTTTAAATTTCTAATCTGAAACACAATTTGATTATATAGTCAAATTAATGAGAAAGAGTTCTATCACTCATTCTAGTTTCACAATCATTACTTGAGCTACCAGGATTCCATAGTACCATGTCAGAAAGCTTTTCGCATGGTGACATTGTATTAATCACTCATGAGTGATTTGAAAGCAACTCGTACGATGAAATAAATAATGACGTCTGTGTAGATGTGTCTGTTAGTTGGGTAAATCAAATTCTACACTAACTCATGGTTTAAGCTGGAGAACAATAATATACTTACAGGAATAAAATTTTGAGCTGTCCTATTTAAGAAACCTTGGACTATGAATATGTCTTTTAACCAAAACCTTGGATGGTAGATCATTAAAAAAATCACATAAGAAAGTACCCAGTATCACATTATCTAAAACGCTTACCAATATCTATCATGGTTTACCCAATCCAAAAATCAGATGTTCAACTCACAACAAGCTTAGACATGAAAAGGGAAGTTCACGAGGAATCGAAAGCAGCATAAAATATTTCCATCACATGATGTGTGTTTCTGATCTGATGATATCTAGACACAAAAAGGCAAATTCATGAGGATTCTTGAAATAAACCTCAGAGTTTATTGCCAAATGATGTGTGATTCTGGGGTCATGACATCTTGTCAGCCGAATCATGTTTAACAAAACCTAAACCAAATCATTGTCTCAATACATGACAATTCAATGAATGAAATCTATAACAAATCATCGTCTCCTCAAATGAAGATTAATAAGTAATCTGGATGCTTCAATCTCAAGCGTAAAATTATGAATGTATCCACAAATCTAGATTTGAATTTGAGGGTCATAAGATGATGGTAGAATAAACTTTTATGATGCAAGCCATAGAGTAAAATTGAATAGTCCAAAACGCAGAACTTTGAATATGTCTTATATTCAAGAACTTGGAAACAAGATCATACAAATTGCCTTGACACATAACAACCTTCTTTGTATCACATTGCCTACATATTATGAATACTTCTGATCGATATCAATATTCGTGATCGAAAACTATACCTGGAACTTTGGATAGAATAACTTGAGTCTCACAAAACACTCGAGTTGAGTCAATATTACTTAAATGTGATTCAATTTTGCAGCCTACATACTCTGGTAGAATTATTGCTTAATATTATTCATCTCTCACTTCATCTTCTAAAATATGCCCGTAGACTATGTAAACTAATAATTCCAGAATCCTGGAGTTGGAGATATCTTCCTACTAAACGCCATGTACACAAAACTAATAATATGTGGAATCTGCAGACCATCTAAAGACCATAAACAGCTAGACATATTTACCTAAACACAGATCACACTTATTGTTCCATTTTATGATGCTTGTGCCCTACATCCCACTGGCTGAACAGACAGACATGAATGAAAAATGCATATTACTTACATATTAACCACAATATGAGTACAGACCATATTCTAAACAACATTCATCTAATGAGCAGCATCGCGATTAGAATGCCCCAAACGTAAAACATCCGAGAAGGTTAGATTGTCGGAATCTCTTCTGCTGCCTGCTGCTGCTACCGTCGGCTGCAGCTGGAGACACAGATGTATAGTATACCTATATATCGCCAGCGCTATAGAATCTACTATACCCCCCTTCTAAATACACCAATACACCAATACCCGGTGTATCGGTGTGTCCAGCAGAAGGCGCGCATAGAGCAAGAACAACGAATCGATCGAGCAAGAATCGAGACATCCCCATGGGCAGGCCAGCGATTAGTTCGATACACAAACGAGATCAGCGATACGATTCGAGCGAAATTGCCATCCTAGAGTCATAAGAGCGGAATAGCTTGAATTCTTCGTAATCAAATACCCAACAACTTTCTCGCTCACTCTTGGTGGGTTTGAGCCACGGTTTTCTCACAAACAGACGAAAACCACGTCCGCGCCTGATGCTGCATATGCTATGGTCCCCCAATACTCTTGCGTGCAGACGCTTTTGGGAAGTTTGGAAGACGCCGCTAGGCAGCGCTACGCTGAATCTCGGAGCGAATATTTAGCGTCAAGAGTCGCTGACGGTAAGTTGACACCGTCGACTCTTCCATCTCGTAATCCTCTCCCAGTCTGATTCTTCCGGTTCATGTATAATTTCGCCCTGACACTTCGGATTAAATCGGATAAAAAAAAAAATTCCTCAACCATCTCTATCGCGATCCTTTACAATGTGAAACCTCTTGCGATGTGAAACCTTCTAGAATGTAAAGCCTTTCACAATGTGAAACCCGAAATCTACCCTGCCGACAAATAATCAAGTGGTTCATGAACTGTTATAATCTTAGTGGGGAGCGGGTTCTTCTGGGTTGGAAAAGGACTGTTTGAGACGACAGAATGAGGTGGCTGACGAGGTTTAAGGAGGTTCGATGGTCTTGACGAAGATGTAGAGATCGTGACGAAACCTTTAACATAATTATCTTTGAGACAAAAAAATACTCTGTGGATTTTTTCAGTATTTTTCACCAGGCGTTTTTTCGAGATCTAAGCTCTTAAATTTTTCGGAATAACATGGGCTCTTATGGACGGCGCCACCAAAACAAGCCTAGCACCTCTTGACGTGTAGAGAAAATTCTCATAAAATATTCAGACGATAGAGAATTTCCTAAAGAACAATAATACCTATCGGTGATCACAGCTTACCATGCATTCCGTGGAAATATGATGGAATTTTTGTCGAAAATCGTCAACATATAGGTATACTTGCCGTGTATTTTCGTGCAGCCGAGCGGCAGGTTAGGTTAGTTTTCGTCTTCCCCCCTCACCGATCCCTCATGACACCATCGAACCTCCTTAATGCTCACAAGTATAATCTTTGACATACGATGCGTATTGGTCAAGAGCTACGGAAGAAGTGCCCTCGGCTACATTTTCGGGTCCTATATATACACTGTAAAAAATGTCGAATGAAATTCACCATCTAGCTTAGTAGAAATACAACTCTGGGAGTGGTGAGTTTCATCCCATTTCTTGTAACTTTACAAACGCTTGTAAATTTACCAGTCTCAGAGAGGGTAATAGTTGGATACCAGTCTCAGACTGGTAACATTTTCTGTAAAATTCCCTCGCTCAGGCTTGTAAAATTCAGCTCAACCGAGCATGCGCGGATCTACAGTTTGGTCTGCTGGGCCCACGCACAACTAACCTAAAAAGCTCCTCCGCGGTCGAGTGTTTATGTCTCGAGCGATGAGTTTTCGACTCGCACGGGTTTTTTACCCTTTTCAAAATTATCGTGGAT